>OY757191.1:81796755-82466755 GCA_963583895.1 Melanophora roralis | reverse complement strand
ACTTTTTTCTTTTAAGCACAACAACAATTTTTTTAAACTATTGTAAAATATTAAAACTTTAAGACAATATGACTTGATAGCATGTCGTTTGAATACCCCAATTAATTAGACTCCTTAAAAATAGTGGATTATTAGAACTACATAAATAAATTTCATGATCATATTATATGACAAAAGCCTGTAATCATATTGAACACTAAATCAAAAACAGTCACAGCTCCAAATCAAAAATTTTCCTGGGAGCTTTCCATACTGCTTCCAAAAACATGGTTGAAATTTTATAACCAAAGTGAATTTACCAGTAAACAAATCGTCTAAAAATAAAGTTTATTTTAATGCGAATTAGGTTTTCGTTCTTGTTATAGATTTATGTTTAGATTAATAACAAAAATAAATTCATGATGTTTTTGATTAAGACTGAATTATTTTGATTATTATTTCATTTGCGAAATATATTTACAAATCGAATCTTTAAAAAATCTACAGTAATATTGAACTCCAAATTGGTGTAAAACAAAATTTAAAAACAAAATGAAAAAAAGATCTTGTGAGATTTAAAGAAATAAAACAAGATGCAATTTTAAATTGCAATATCAAGTAAGTAACAGAAATAGTAAAATTCATTATTATAATAAATTTAAGTTTATGGAGTACAACTATTAATGAAAATGATAACCTGAGAACGAACTGTTGCAAGACAAGATACAACAATTGAGATGTTGTGCTTGACATAAAGTTTTTAAAAACATTAAACAATTGTTTAAATTTTTTTAAATAAAATTATTCCACAAAAACTCTAAAGCAAAGATGTAAAAAACTTATGACACCACAAAGTCTGGGCTGTTGAAAAAGAAAAACATGTTTTATTGTTGCATATTAATTGTCTTAATTGTTTGAAAGGTAAATATTAAAACAGATGTTGTGTCTTTTGAATTAAGTCCCAATGTTTGCCATTTGATAAATTTATTTTCATATACTTTTAAATTTATATATTTATTTTTTTAATTCTGTGTATAACATTTTTATTATTCTTTTATTTTTATTAAAAAAAAAAATTAAAACTAGTCCAATATTTTTGTAAAATAAGGTACCCAAAATTTTAAATTAAATAATGTTAAAAGATGTCATGAACAAAAATTTGCAAAGTTCAAGCTCTTTTTTGTCTCCAAGTAAAATTCTATGTATACGCCACGTTGTGAGAAATTTTTCTTGGTTTACGGCGCAAACGATAAAATCAAATTATTAAACCCGCTTTAATTTTAAAACTTTTTTGAAATAATTAATAAAATTCAAAATAAGTATATTATCGACGATTTCGTGAGATTTATGTATTTTTATTCCGCCCTTAGTTAATGTCCGGCTTTCGGTCTCCTAAAACTACTTTTTTAAATCTAATAAAGTCCTACAAACGATTATAAATATTACTATTGAAATAAGCTTCTAAATCTATAAACTTTGCTTTTTTCATGACTGAGTTGTAAGCAAGAACCTGCGATGGCCTATAAATGCGGTGGCACATTGTAACAAATTCATGTATATTTTCTGACACAAATGTTTGTAACTTAAGCGCAAAATCGTTTTCCCATCGCTTTGGTCTTTTGCGCTTCTTTTCCAATTTCTTACACCAAGTTTCAAAATGTCTTCTCTTCTTGATCCTTCCATCGAAGTTTCGGCCTTTCCCGCCACCAGGTTAGCATTTAAATGACTTCATGTCTGGATTATCTTTATTCATTCTCTCAACATGTTATCGCCAGCGCAAACGTTGAGTTTTAATATGCCTTACTACTTCAATGTAGGCAAATGGCTCATACAACTTGTGGTACATACGGCACCTTTGTTTTTCGTCAACGCAGATTGATCCATTGATTTTCCTTAGAATATTTCTTTAGAACACTCCAAGCATTGTCTCGCCTGCTTTTGCAACCACCAATGCTTCAGAGCCGCAAAAAAGCACGGATGGTATCAGTGTCTGGTAGAAAGTGATTTTTGTCTATTAGGAAAAGGCTTTGCATTTATTCTGTTGATCTTTTTTCTGATCTCTAAACTGGTTTTATTTGATTTGTGTGTCCATTTTCCAAAAATATGCTGATGGAGTATTAAACAGAGGTGATTTTAAATGTCATGAATTAAATATTTTTTATTAAAAATAATAAAACAAATTTAGCTTTATTTTATAACTAACTTAAGTTATAAAACTCGAAGCTTTTATTTAAGAGCATATTTTCTGTTTGTAAATTCCGTCAAAACTCCTCGTTTTGCATTTTTTTTTAATAAAAAGAAAAAAAAATGCAATTATTTTGAAATTGCATCATATGGATAAGAGTGTATTTCAGCACTTATACATGAACATGCATCATCGTTGTTTTAATGATAAACCATAAATTAATGTCTTTATGTGGCGATTTCAAAAGAAGTTGGAAGCTCACAGCAGAGTCTTATAACAAGTTATTTATCGTTTAGTTTAAATATCTGAAATTGGCTTTATGACTTGCAAGTTATTTCGTTAAATACAGTTGTGCATTGAAGATGTTTTAAGCCTTATTACATAATAAAATTGCATTTAATACCAAAACTTTCTAAACTATAAGAACTGTATTAAAAAAAAAACTTTACGAAATCTTGCAAATACATTTTATTTAAAAAAAAAAATTAAAAGGTAGATTTAATAATTTCACCAAATATTGCTGTATTACATCAGTCATTTAAAAAAAAAGCCATTCAAAAAACATGCATAAGAAAGTTTGAAAAATATTACTGTGAATTTTTTTGAAGTAGTGCTTCCGTAATTTTTCTTGGAATTTATTTTTACAACAGGAAATGTGCATTTTTAAGCCAGATTTCCTTAATGTTTAATCCTGTTAATTTGAGGATTATGTAATGCAAATATAAAAGTTTAGTTAACAGCCAACCTATAATTATAGTTTATCAAAAATACAAAAACAAAAATGTGTAACAGCTGTGTTTTTCAACAGTAATAAATACTGAAGGTGTGTACTGCAGAGGTGTGCATAAGTTGATTCGTTTTTGCTTCCAATTTACGTAATCAATGCTTTTAGCTGGTTTCTAATCATTAAAGTGTTTTATAAATATTGCTTGTTCTCTTTCAATTGATTGCCATTTGCACACTCTTAGTTTCAGGGGCCGTTAACAGTAGCACCAAATATTTTTACTCTTGTTTAATTACTTTGCAAATGACTCATATGATTCAATTAATATTAACAAAACAAAACCTTTTTTTTTCAAAAATAGATACAAATATAAAAACGGAAAATATTTTTAATGGTATTAAATATGAGTAAAATTATTACATAAAAATAAAAATATAAAAAAATACTACTTATTTCAAAATAAGTTATTTATTTTTGTCAAGATGATAAATTTTTAATTTGCAACATAATATAAAAAATTGTTTTGTTGAAAAAAAATAGCACAATTATTAATTTTTAGGATAAACTTGTTCTCTTATTAATTTTAAATTAGTTTTCTGAAATTCTTTTTTTGGTGCTTTGAAATTTCATTTAATTAATAAAATAAAAAGTAAAATATTACCTCAAGAATTATAAAATACTGAGTTTAAAATAAAGCATGAATTTATTTTTACTTTACATATTATTATTTTATGAAAGTTCACAATCATATAACAACAACATAAGGCAATAAACATATCCAAAAAGCAGTTTGCCCACTCAAACTTGTTCGTTGTATTTGCGATTGTTATGAACTTAAAAGGGTGGCAAGCAACACATGCATTTTAAATCAAAACAATTGCTGATGTGAATCATGCAATAAAACCTTTCACTAAGAAGCTGTATAGTACCGTCTCAATATTTAATTTTGAAAAACACTCAAATTGCTGTTTGAATGCCATTAATGCACATCTCTGGTGTACTGGCACAATTGCATTTTGAAATATGATTTTGTGTTTACAACAAACAAAAGACTTAAGCTGCAAACTTGTTAAAGTGTATTTTGTTAATAACAACAACAAATGCATGAAATAATTCTTTAGCGAATTAAATCAATTAAATTGATTTTTTGAAAATTCATAGTATTTCAAAAGGAATGTTAAAATGTTTGCTAATTATTTTTTTAAAAAATATTTTTAGCAAGTAAAAAAGCAAAAGTTAACTAAATTTTTTTTACAAAACTCTTAAGCATAAACATATTTGGGGTATTCAAACGGTATGCTATTAACTCATATTGTCTTAAAGTTTTAATATTTTACAATAGTTTAAAAAATTGTTGTTGTGCTTAAAAGAAAAAAGTTCTATAATGATAAGACTTTTTGAACTGAGTTAATTGTTTTGTCATAAACAGTAGAAAACCTGAGCCGGTCGGCCGAAACTCTTTAGTGAAGCCGTTGATGTTATTAATAAGTCGCAGTAATTAATTTTAAAATATTTTTGAAATTACTCATTTTTCTGTTTTCTCCAGCAGCTAATTCAAGTTTAAAATAGCACACTTAAATATGGGCGGATGCTCACAACAGTAGTATTTTTTCGTTTTATTTTTTTAAAACATGACTTTTTGACTGACTACCTTGTGAATATCCTAATTATTTTTGTATTAAAAAAAATTAAATAAAAACAAAATATAGTGGTTGACTTTTTCTTTGTATCATCTTATGGTTGTTCGATTTTAGTCAAAAATGTAAAAATGTACCACTCGGAAATGGTCCAGGGGGGTTTTTCAGAATACTCCTTAACACATATGCCACCCTATGTCACCAACTGATAGACTAAATACTATTGAGATTGATCTACTTTTTTTGACATAGCCAACATAAAAATTTGCACCCCAAGTAAGCGTTATGCGCAAAATCTTTATCGAAAGTTAATCTAGCCCCACAAATTTTGTGATATTTATCACCTGATGGCACCAAATGTTCTTTATAAAACTCTGTAATTAACAATACAAAATTAAACGTGAATTCCTTAAATCAACCTCTCGAAAAACTAATTTATCACTATAAATTGCAAGTAGGCAACGCTATTGAAACATACTAGTGCAAGCAAAAGTATTTTCTAATAAAATGTAATCAACCAAGTTTGGTGAAGATTGATTGATTATGGACCCTATCCCTTATAGTCGACGTTTGATAACTAAGTTAATCCCACTCACAAAAGTCACCTTAACCTGCATACATTGTATTTATTGGGTGGCACATAATACAAAAAATTATTTCCACAATCAAAGCCATTATACTGCACAGCTTTTATATATATAAGCTCTACTCATCCTCTCAAAGCAGGGGGTTTTTCTTATATCACGTTAGTCCCCATAAATATTTTTTAAAAAACTTCGATCGAAAAAATTTTATCTTAAAAGGAATAAATATAATACTATGATCCCTTAAGTTTAGCCTGGACTGGCTATGACATTCGCTTAATTTTTCCCCCTTATCTTTATTCAAAATATCACCAATTTACTTTATAAATAAAAATTAATTTATAAAAAATTTTTTATATTAAAAGAAGACCTTAAATACATGAAAATTTTGTTTAAACAGACCTTTGTTAAATCTAAAAAGTTTTTTTTTGACACCTAAGGGTCCCTTAAGCAACTACCCATTCATTACTGTTCACAACATACTTAATGGTTTGTATTTCGGAGCACTTACTGCCACAATTAGGGATGGTGTAGTAATAACCCTGAAATAAATTTTTTTGGTTAAATGATGTATTTACCTAAATTTTTGAAAACAAATTAAACAAAACAAACATGTGACTTGATTTGTAAGAAAAATGGATCATCTTCAAACTTCAAACAAAAGAAGAAGCAAGACAATACAAATAAAAGAAGAGAAACAACACTGACATTAATATTAATGATGCTATAATGAAGCATCAGACTTGTTGTATGAAAATAAACCAGAAATTAATTTAGTGTTGTTGTTGTTGCTGCTGTTGCTTTGTTTTGTGCTTTTGTTGTCAAATATTGTGTTACTTCTTACAAGCCACTGTTTTCTTTAAATCTCTTGTTGTTTTTTCTTATTTTATAATTTTATAATTTCTTTTTGGCCAAAATATTTTAGGCGCTCTTTTGTATGCACACATGTATGAGTGTAAAATTAAAATAATATTAACAGACTTAAACTTGATATTATTCAAGAGGAAGATGTTTGTAATAAGATCAGCTTTGAGTGTGAATAGATGAGACACAAATTAAAATACTTAACACATGTTTTGGTAAACACTTTAACATATAAAAATACATATGTATGTGTTTTTTGTACGCTTGTATGGATGTGTGCATGCTTGTATGCACAATAGATAAGATCAACAAAGCAAATTGCACATTATTTAATTTTAACAATAACAATAAAAATATCATCTGCCACCTAACAAATTATTACTAACAGAAACATAACAAAATTAAAAACAAATACTCACACACACACACACAAATTAACACAAAAACATAAAAATACGTACACACATATGTATGTATGTACATATATTATGTAATTTCAAACCATATTTGCATAAGAAAAAAATTTAAATAATTAACAAATATTTTTATAAAACAAAAGTAAACTTAAATTTATATGATTTCAGAAACTGACTTAAAGTTAGTTAAAAGTAGTAAATCGGACAACCGACTGCCTCCTAGAGAGTCACCTTTTTTGAAAATAGTTAGTTGATAATATTGAAAAGTAATCAGTAATTAGTTTAAGTGTCAGTCACCACTAGTTATGAAATAGTTAGTTTAAAGTTACCTGAATTTCCGACAAGGTACGGGGACCAAGACTTTTTTAATTGCTGAAAATCGGTCAATTTTTTCTTATAGCCCCCATACAAAGGCTTTCTCAAAAATGGAATTTTGACGTTTAACAGCCATAAATATTTTTTAGCATGCCCTTAGATTTTTATGCTGCTAATTATTAACTAAATTTTATTGTGATGAGTCAAAAGTTTCCCACAAGCTGATCCTTCCCTCGTAAATCACATTTAATCACATAAATTAAACTCTTTTCACAGTTAAAGTTATGGTCGAATTTTTACCACAAAGCAGTTGTAGAAAACATTTTTATATTAATAAATAACAAAGGGTACTAAACAAAGCAACAGCTTATCTTAAGTAAATTATTTAATGCCAGACAATTTTGTAGCATGATAGAAATTAACCCGCTACTTCGTAAGCTGAGTTTTGAACATTGCCTAAGCAAAGTACTAATTACAAAAACGTATTATGAGCTTAAAAATTTGAGTGACTTTTTATACCACCTCTATCCAGAATCTTTTATACTTTATTTTAAAATTATGCATATATGTTATATAATATCACATTTTAAGAATCCAAAATTTCCAGAATTTCCAAACAATACAAAAACATACAAAAAAATGTGAAAGACGTAGCATTTACCACCTTAGTTGACTTCTGGCTTCAATCTGGGTCATCATACCATTATTTCATATTTCTCGAATCAAACACTATAAAAAAATAAAAAAAAGTACTTGAAACTTAAAAAAGTATTTTTTGTCTATTTTGCAGACATTCGACTTCAAAAGCCTTTAAGTTTAAAATATATATAGAGGCGTTATATCAAAATATAAAAGAAAAGAAATGTACAAAAGTACTTTTTGACCTTCTAATTGACTTTCGACCGTACACTCATAATCCCTTTTCTTATTATACCCTTCACATAAGTGATAAGGGTATATATGAGTTTGTCATTCCGTTTGTTATTTCTTTATTATCCATTTGGGACCCCATAAAGTATATATATTCTGGATCCTTATAGATAGGGAAGCCGATTTAGCGTTGTCCGTCTGTCCGTGTTATGGTTGAAATCAACTTTCTGAAGCCCCCCAATATTGCATAGACCCTTGAGTGGCATCAAACTGTCAGAGATAGTCGTGAGAAAATCGGTATTGAAATTTAGCAAAATCGCCCGATAAATGACCGAGATATAAGCAAAAAACCAAGACTACTTCCTTTTTTTCAGTCTACAACAACAACCAAGAACATGCTTATGTGCCCCGGTAGGTCAGTGGTAAGTGCACGAGTCTACCAGTCAGGGGGTTGTGGGTTCGATTCCCACCAGATACCCTGGTAAGTCTGCTTCATTCTTCTATTCTTTCTTTCTTATCTATCCTTCTATAAAATTTCTTCTTTCCTTCCGTCTCAACCTATTCTATCTGCCTCTCCAGGTAACACAAAGGGACCGAATTAAGCGGACCCAAGTGAGCTGTAACCTTTCCTTTAACGGCTGCCTGTTCTACCTAACCTAACTTATGTATGTTATAATAAAAAAACAACAAAAAAAGAAAAAACAGAATCAGTCATGTTGATATTATTTAACCACACTAAAAATGAAAATTTTATTAGTATTAGTATTCATACATATAACAGGGTTGCCATACAAAGCCTAATTTAAACATTTTTAAAATCGCTCCTACGGCTTCCAGGTTTCTCCTACAAAGGTAAAATGTAAGACCGACCCGAATTATTTTATCCATCCAAACATGTTTGTGGAACATACTTACCCTCTATCTCCAGCCCCTAACATGGTTGCCATACAAAATTTACAAAAATTATGTAAAAATGCCCACAACCTCTTCAGAGTTGGCCTTAGAGCAATAAAGTGCACGACCGACCCCTATTAGTTTCTTCTCCCAAACATATTCCTAGAACATACTTACCCCCTATCTCCACGCCCTAAGGTGGATGCCATACACAATTTGAAAAAATTAGGATAAAGACCCCTACAACTTCCCCGTTGTAATCCGTGGAGCGTTAAAAACTGACACCGACCCCTTTTTAAAAATATAAAATATTTCATGAGTAAAAAAATTGATAAAAATAAAAAAAATTTGGGATTTCGAAGGCCAATGTGAAGGGTATATAAGATTCGGCACAGCCGAATATAGCACTCTTACTTGTTTTTTAATAAAATGATTGGAGCGACATTGCAAGATATTGCACTTTTTCAGTGCGAGCCCAAGTACCTATACAGCTGCCTACGCTCAACTAACAAAGCTTTTAGAGGAGAAATTTTTAACTTTGCTTTGATAAAAGGCAGATATCTGGCTATAGTTTATCTTTTAAGGCTTTTGTGCCTAATTAAATATAGAAATTTATTTATTTTTACTTGTTTGAAAAAGAACATTTTTTAATATTAATAGAAATTTGGACAGACTATGTAGAATGCTGGTACTAATATCTTTATAGAATTTCAATAAGCTGTTAATATATTATTTCACCGTTTGGGATATATGGTAGGGATTAGAATCTTGAAAATTGAAGAGATTAAATGTTAAACATTTTTTAATTTTTTGATATTTTCTCCATTTTAAAAAAGAAAAATTAATCAAGGAGGCGTATTCTGGCCTTATTACGTAAACGCAACTCATGAATACAGAAACAATTGTATGGAAAAAAATAAAATTTAAAAAATTTTTTTGACTTTTCGCTAGTTCCTAAAGTCTGTGCAGATTTGAAATAATCTATATTTTTTTCTGCTGTGTTATGGCAATTTCAATTTAAGAGATATATAGGACGAAAGTTTAAGTGACAAAATCTTAGGTCTGACCATATTTTATTAATTAATATATTTGTGTCAAGTTTTATTGCTTTGTTACCATATTCTTGGCCACTCGTTATGTAAAATCACTACACTGTTCAGCGTTGCCAGTTGGTTTAATTTGTAACATTTTATGTAAATTTCTTACCCTCTACTCATATGACATTATTTTCGTTTTTATACATATCATTAGCCTAATATGAAAAGACCCTTATTCATTTTATTTAAATGGAGGTTTTTTTCTTTAGCTAATTTTGATATATGAGCAGACCATTTATCGAAATGAACGAAGATCTTGGCTGATTAAAAAAAACACGATTTAAGGCATTTCTATATTAAGGTAACGATATACCTACAAGGAGGTATAATATTTAATGTCGAAGATATATTTAAGTACTTAAAATATAAAGTATTGGTAGAAATAATTATACAACAAATACAATATTATAAAATTAAGTAGAAGTAATTTTTAACATGAAGCTAACTGTAAAGGAAAATTTAATTGTGACGGGTGTGGCCATTTTATATTTGTTTTATAACTTAGAATAGTTTAATATTATATTAAGAAAGCAATATATTTGCAGTTATTTTTATGCATATAAATTTAAAAAGCTGAAGAAATTAAACTTTTTGGACGAAATATTTAACTTTTTGGTAGCTTTCCATGTCAATAATGATATAGATCATAGTCACGGTACAACGTAAACGCCTTCTATGTGAATATTATGTGTCACTTTGATGGGACAAAAAAGCATTTAAATATGCATTAGGGGTAAATAAACATACCCTTATACTTATAGCCGTGAAAGTTGTTACATACATATCAAAACCCGTATTTTTAATTCAAAACCTTTGAGCATTTTGCTCGTATTCGTGTCTTAAAAAAAAAAATATAAATGAATATGTAGGTGAAAGTTGCTTGATTTTTAATTTAAAAGTTAAATAGAGGCCAACAAAAGATTTGTACATAAACATGTAGAGGCATACGTACTTATGTACTTTATGCGATCGTTTTAATTATGTAAATGAATACATACGTTTGGGCGGGGGCTTAAAAATGTTTTATTAAAATATTTTGGCACCTGTCCGTTAGGGGTTTTTTAAGTGGGAGTTGCACACAATTGTAATTAAAATATTTTTCTTTTATCTGTAAAAAAGCAAAAAAATATTAAATTAAATGCGCGTACAGACCTTCGACCACATGAGTTTTTAATTGTGTGTTCTAGGCAATAAAATTACATATAAACAATATTTTGACAATTGTACATATTTTTACCTCAAGCTACTAGAACAAGCAGCTTATACTTTATTTTTCTTAACAGATTAAGCCTTGTCCCTCTGTTGAAATCGAGTTTCCAAAGTTAACTCAAATCTACGGACCGTATGTTGATATTAAACTTTCATATATATATTCGTAGGCAGATGTACAGTAAGATCGATTGAATACGAACCAAGATATAAGCAAAAACCTGAGATAATCTCAGTAGCTTAGAGTCTTTGCAGAAAGCAACTTTTGTGGAGGGTTAGCCTTCTACAATTTTATCAACTTTTTGATACAATTAGGGCATTCACAAGATAGTCATAAAGTCATATGTCTTAAAACAATAAAACAAAATAATACTACTGTTGTGAGCATCCGCCCATATAAGTGTGCTATTTTAAATTTAAAAATAAGTAATTTCAAAAATATTTTAAAATTAATGACTGCGACTTGTTAATTTTATCAACGGCTTCACTAAAGAGTTTCGGCCGACCGGCTCAGGTTTCTACTGTTTATGACAAAACAATAAACACAGTTCAAAAAGTCTTATTATTATAGAACTTTTTTCTTTTAAGCACGACAAAATTTTTTTTAAACTATTGTAAAATATTAAAATTTTAAGACAATATGACTTGATAGCATACCGTTTGAATACCCCAAATATATCTCAGAAACTATTACAGTAATCGACTTCAAGTCTTCAAGGCCATATTAGTTACATTAAAAATTGTGTCAATAAATTTCAGAAACACAATCGAATTAAGAAGTTATTCTAAAAAACCTGTGGCAGTAATGTTCATCAGCTAATCGAAGTGCAGCTCAGTCAATTTTTTGTTTGATTAAAAATATTTTTCAACAGGTTTGGGAAATATATTATAAGCGTTTTTGATCTTAGTTTAAGACGTTAGCGCAGGACAAACAAATTGGATTCAAAAACTTTCAATAGTTTTTTATATTTGCATAAACGCACTTTCAAAACGGGTGAATCATAATTATTTTTAAATATTTAAGTACTTACTTGTTTACTTATTGTTATTCTTAAGCTCCCACAAACCGTAATGAATAAAAAGGAGAAAAGTATGACATGAAAGTTATGAATTTATAATTGGTAAAATACTCATAAAAATGGATTTAAATAAAATAAACTTAACAAAAATGTTTGATTAAAATGCACAACCAGTAGTTAAGAGAAAATACGAAAGCTGAAACGCAGATGTTGTTGTTATTTTAATACATTAAATGCTTTGGCTTAAGCCCTTAAAAAATCCATTGCAAGACTTGAAGGGGGGATTTTGCTTGCAGGTAAATATGGACACAAATAATGGCACTTCATAGCTTGCTATATAGAAATTTGATTTTAAGCTCTTTAACATTCCTCAAGATTCGACTGTAAATGCCGAAGATATAACAAAAAAATTTTTAAAAGAAGTACCCTACATTAGGCCAAAACATTATTAATGTTGTAAACGTGTTCTTATAGAAATGCCAAAATACTTTCATTACAAACGTTCAATAACTTTTTGAGGGTATAAATTTTATGACATTAGGGTAGTACATTAAGATCGCACAAGCTGAGATCTGGTTAGTAAAATCTTTAAAAGGGATGCCGGAGACTAATGACTACTAAGTAGATCAAAACATAGGCCATTCTTAAGACAAAAACATGGAGATATCGCACTTAAAAATTTCGAATTTACTAAAAAAACATAACTAGAAGTTAACAAACTATTTATGAGTGGAAGTTGTCATAAGTTTTTATAATAATATTTATTTAATTTCATGGAAGAGCTAGTTTTGTGTATATTTTTTTTACCATTTTATTATTATTGGCGTTAAAAATATTTATTAACAATTTCAGAATTAATTGTATTCAAATAACACTTAATAAAAAAGGCCGAAAAACAAAACAAATTCGTAGCCGAGGTGTCTACGAGAAATCTGAGAGAATTTTAATGAAAAATTTAAAAAAAATCTTTAAAAAAAGACATTTTTTCACACGATACCTTTATGTCTGCCCACTTAGCTAGTTGCCCATATATTCTTGCAAAAAAAAATAATAAAAAAATAATTTAATAATTTTAATTACAACAATTATTTGTTTATTTATTTTTAGTTTATTGGTACTTGCATAGCTCTAGTGGCGACAGCTACTGGCTCGAAGAAAAACTTCAATTCCAATAAAAGAATAAAAACAACAGTCAAGCCGTTGGTCGCTGGGGATGACGAATCGACCTCTAAATCATCAATATCTTTTTTAGATATTTCCACTGAACCCACAGCAAAGTCATTTAAAAGTGATGTCAAAATTGTAGAACATCGTGAAAGACGTACTTTATACGATTTAAATAGTCCAGCCTTCTTGTATCCTCAAACTGCAGCCAGAAGAGCTGGTTATAGTTTAGAGCCTAAAGCAACCTATCGTATGCAATCTGGATATTTTAATGGACAAAGTGCTATTGGTAATTAAAATGATTTTATTGTTAATTAAAAGTATAAAAATTTATGATTTTATTACTTTTTAGCTCAATTCCCCAGTAATTACAATCTAAACTATTCGCCATATCCTCAGTATTTGGAGGCTCCTGAACCAATTATTGAGATTATTATAAAAGATGCCAATGAAACTTTACCCGAGTCAAGTTATGAACCAATTATAACAAAGACCAAGAAGAAGAAGAAGGAAAAAGTTCATGTCTTTTATGTCAATTACAAAAAGGACCAAAATAACAAATTGCACTTGGAGAGCCCGATTGCTTCACTAAATAATGACGACACTGAAGAAGATGAAGAAGAAGAAGAGGAGATTGTACAATATCCAGTAACACCTTTACCACCAGTCAAATCGACTACTTTGCGAACCATTATTCATCCAGATTCTGAAAAATATCATAGTAATAGTGGCATTCATGTTACCTTCGGCTCCGAAGACAAATCTCAGACGGGTCATATTTTGGAGGAACATAATGCAGAAAGTGTACAGAGCCATGTGGTTGCAGTGCCGGTATCTCATATGGCTTTTAAATCACAACATCAAATTAATGCTAGAAACGATTTTCAGGGCGAAGCCAGATCACCTTTTATGAACAGTTTTCCTCAACCATCGCCACCTTGGAAATATCAAGCTCAGCAGCATCAACAACAGCATCACAGCCAACATCAACAAAATCAGCAACAGCAGCTGCCCAATTATCACTCAATTTCCCATTTCAAACCACCTACTCAAACTTCAAGTTCTTCTGTTTTGCAAAAACATTCTCCACAGCAGTCCAGTCCTCATCACCTAACTAATCATTACCAAAAGCCCACCTTTTACCAACAAACCTCACAACAAAAGCCCAATTTTAATCCATCTCCCACACCAGTGCCAAGTCAACAAAATTTGCACAAACCCTTTAGCCAAATATATCAGCAATTACAACAGAAATCCCATTATTATGTTAACCAAAATCAATTGTATACGCAACAGTCACAACCACAGCAGCATCAACAACAACCGAATATTCATCATAATCAATATTATAGTGCACAATCACATAAACCTACACAACCTCCTAAAACACCGGTTATTTTTCCCACTGTCCATGCAAAAGTCCAAGAACTTCCAATAAGACATTCGCAATTACCCTATGAACCCATAAAATTTCGGCCCACACCAGCGCCATCTATACCGCATAACAAACCAACACCTATAGCCGCTAAATTAGAAAATGCTCAATATAATTCGAAAATGTATCATTTTCAAAAACAACCTGAATTCATACAACATCCGACCTTTACTATGGCAACTCCTACATTGCCGCCCAGGCAACAAAAATACAAAAATCAAATACAACTTCAACTGCAACCACAAAATACACAATATCAAACTACAAACCAGCACCAATATCAGCAACCGCAAACTCATGCACTAAATAAACAACAACAAAAACATACGTCGAATTTCTTGCATACACAGAACTCTAATGTGCTACAACAAACCAATTTCCATTACCATACACAGGACAAAAATCAGCAGCCACCCCAACAAACACAAGCGCAACCAACGAATACAAAATACCAAACTGGGTTTAGTTGGTTGAATTTTAAACCATCCAAAGAGACTGAGTTCCTGAAATCAGTACCAAAGTTTGAGCAACATATAACCGAAACAGTGGAAAACCCTTACAATAATAATCGATATAAAACACAAAATCAAGTTATTCACGATATACCAGCACCAAATTTGGCTTCTCAGCAACAGAATCAACAACGACAAGAAAATCAGGCCTTGCAAGGTCACTACATTACAGCTTCTTCCTTTGACAAACAATCTCAAAATCTACGACAACAACAAACATTTTCTAACTTTGTGACCGCTTCCTCGAATTTGCAACAATCACCACAAATTTCTTCGACAACGCAAGCTGCTCAATTTGGCGAAGCCACCGATGGTCAGAAAATTATGATTGTCACACCCATGCCACCAAATATTTACCAACAGTATCAAAACGCCCATTCGCATCAAACTTCTCAAAGCTCTAACAGTAATCAGCCACAGCAATATTACACCCAAATTATCAATAGTGTTCAACCATTACAGGAACAATACAATAACTACTACCAGCAGCCCAGGCAAGGACAATCGACCACCCAGTCTCAATCTTTTCTTACGTCCGGTAACTCTCCTTTTGGGGTTTCAAATTACCACTCTGACGTCTTTAAAGAATTGGAGCAAAGAAAAAGCCAAACTAATGAAAATCAAAATCGACAAAATGTTTACGTGCCTCCCAGTACTAAATCGTCTTTAAGTTCTTCATCTGCTGCCGGTCCCACTTCATCTACCACCATAAGCCCTAAAACTCTGCTGCAGTTACCCGAAGAAGTACCTGATGAGCTAAGACAACAGTTGCTATCATCTGGTATTTTAAGTAATGCCGACATATCGGTTTTGGATTATGATAAAGTGGGAGATATTGCTTTGGAAAATTTACCGGCTGAACATTTGCAACACTTCTATGGAGCCGGTGGGGGAGCTCAAATTTCCGAATCCAAAAGAGTGTTGAGCGTAGTTAAGCCCAACGGAGACAAAGTGCCATTGGATGACAAGAAAAAAGGTCGTGTTAAAGAAAATAATCCTGAGTCTAATCACAAACAAACCGATGTCAAAGTAGTGCGTTATAATGGTGAAAATTTTGAAAAATCCGATAAAGTCTCAACATCAGCCGAGCGTCTTTATAACAGATATTTACCTTTAAAAATTAATGGTGCAAACTTCCCCAAACCAGACAGTGAAGATTTGCGAGGCAAAAGTTTACAAAGTGTAGTTGTTCTGGCCCCAGTTGATGCGCCCACTGGCCCGGATGCTTCTGTGGTGGAGGACAGAAAAGAAGTTAGATTTTTGAGTGGTGATCTAATTAAGACTCTAGTAAAAAAACCCACCAAAGAAAATTTCAAAAGATGGCTTGAAAAAGAATCCAAAACAAGTATAGAACAGCAATCAGTAGTGCTGTTAGTGACAAAGTAAGTACATTTCAATAAATTGCAAACTTATCACAAAAAAGTTTTTTATAATATTGTGGCAATTTCAGCTCCTCCTCGGATCAGGAAATCTTTATGTATGACATAACAACTGGAGCAGTTAATAAGTTAAATGGTGAACTTTCCAGTAAATTTGTTAAGGTAGCTGAAGAAAATGCTAGCACGGAAGATATGGAAAGTGGCTCAACTTTGGATCCAAACTTTATGGAAGCAATGCTGAAGCCATTGCCAAGT
Organism: Melanophora roralis; assembly: GCA_963583895.1. Taxonomy (NCBI): domain Eukaryota; kingdom Metazoa; phylum Arthropoda; class Insecta; order Diptera; family Rhinophoridae; genus Melanophora; species Melanophora roralis. Next base: position 82,450,217 of record OY757191.1, on the reverse strand, counting down.
TAAATTTAGGTCAAACTTAAACTTTGTAGCAAAAAAAAAATTGTTAAAACAGACTGTTTGTGTATATAAACATGCATGTGTATAATTAGAGACAACAAAAAAAAAAATAATTTCTTAATAAATCAGTAATAAGAATGAAATTGTGATCGTTACCTGGACTTGAAAAAAATGTGAAAGAAATAAAGTGCCACAAAAAAAAAATACCATTAAAATCAATGGTCAACCAAGGAACAGCTGTTATTACTTGGATACCATAATATGCTTACATGACGCCATTAAAATTTTGTTGTTGGTTTTGAACTTATTTTTTTTAATTAACAAATTTTAAATCAAATTAAAACGAAAATTCAAAATAAGAAAAAATTATTTCCTAATTTTTTTTAAATTTTTAAATACGAATATTTTTGAAATGATGCTATAATCTGTAGGTTCTCGAGTTTGTGTACGAGATGGTTTTACAATTAAACGTTTTTCTTTTAGTAATAACTTTGTTTATAATTCTGTTTTAAAACTAAATTTAATTGGCCAATTTACAAGCTGTGTTTTATCGTTGTAATCATGTGTACCGTAAGAATTTTATTTGTACTTTTCAAGTATTTATTTTGTACGACAATACAACAGAGTTTGTGAATTGGCCCAGTATGTATGTATGTGTGTGTATTGTATTCGATCGTTGTAAATAAGAAATATTGTTAAAAAATATTTGTTAATTTCTACTCTTAGTAAATGAATAATAAAAAAAAAACAATAAAAATTTTTATTAATAAATATGAATCTAAATGGTTTTGTTAAAGAAAACAAAAAACATTTTGTTTGTAGTGCAAAAGGAAAATAAAACAAAAATACTGTGACGGGTATGACAATCTTACTCACATTGTTTTTTAGTATAATTCAAACATTTTTAATTTGTTGCTTAAAAAAATGATAAAGTACGGATGGAAGTTATATTTGTAAACGATATATTACATGATGACTCTGAAAGACCATACATTCTGCTCATAATATCCCTTTAAAAACCTTAAAAATTGTTGGGTTTAAGAAATTTTGACTTAAATATTGTAGAAAATTTAATAGAAGACGCGTACAATTATTTAAATATATTTGAAAATATTTTTGACTTATTTAAAATTACACTCGTATTTTTATAAAAACCCATTTTTTTCTAAAAGAAAAAAACTTTAAGAAAATGTGACGGATGTGACGTTCTCATCATATCGTATAAAATAGATGGGCAGATTATTTCGACCTTTTTACTTATTAATTGAAATAATATAAAAAGCCAACTTATTTATATCTTTATCATTTATAATGGCTTTTAGACTTAAATTAATTAACTTTTTTTACAAGAAAGTGAATTTTCCTATTTAGGGCCGTTTTACGTAGAATTGCTGATATTAACCCATTCGGAGCGGACCTATGTTTATTATATAAAAATAATTTGTTTTAATTGTGACATGAATATGGTTTTTATTGGAATTAACATGATATCCAACTATAGGTCTCTTATAAGAAATAGGAAATAGGATCACTATGCATCGATACAAGGTACCTGCAATTGCGGACGGATATTTTTTTATATAAAGTTCGACACGTCTATTAAAAAAAATTCAGTTTAAGTGTCAAACTCTAAATAAGGAAAGGGTGAAGAGAATGAATCTCTTAATTTTTTCTTTAAATCACCTTGTATGGATACACCTTACATCACGCCGCACTCTGCGTCGGTATCAACGTAAAATTTTCAAATTATTTTAAAATGAAAAAAACTCTCCAATTGTTTTTCATACGAATCTTATAAGCCTTACTAACGTTAGTTTTTTGCCTGAAAAAAGTACCCAGCAACTAGGGTTGCCATACGGGTCTGATTTGGCCTGATTTTCAAGATTTTTAATTCGCGCCAAGTGTAAAGTAAAAAAGTAATTTATCAAGTTTTTTTGTAAGTTAATATTTCTCTCAAATTTATTCTAGCTATGTAATAATACTTAAAGAAGTATATTTATATATGTATCTAAAAACAAATCTAAAGCCCATATTTTTATTATGAACACAACTAAGGACTGGTATGAAACATTTTTTTCTGTGCAATTAAAGTTTAAAAAATATAGTTCTCTTTCAGTCAGTGTCAACACTGATATTTACCCCATTGCTCAACACTAGTAAATCGATATCGTTGAACAGCTGATTTCCAATACGTACATTGAAGCTTTTGGAAACAAAAATTTGAATTTATATTTTTATTTGTTAATTTGTTTCTGCTATTTTTACTTTTTATGATATTTTTGTTTTAATTCTAATAATTTTTATGAAGAAATAAACAATTAAATAAAAAAACAATAGTATGGGTGTTTTTGTTTGTGAAGTTCTTTTTTTTCAAAATCAATTTTTTTTTTTTGGTCAACGTCAAGCTTTTTGGCAAATTGGATCTGGCAAGCCAACCAGCAACAGACTTGATCGGCTACATAATGTACGAAGAAACGGCCTTAATCGGCTACATATTGCCAAGGCTCAATTCCATTCTTAGTTGTACCTCATCTCAAGTAGACATATATACACATTGCATACCACCTGAAGAGCTGTCTCTATCACCCGTTGAAGGAGTAAAATAACATGTGCCGCAAGTTTTTCCAATAACTTTAAGAAATGGTTGATTCAGTAAACTGATAATCGCTCCCCGAAAACAACTATTACCATAAAAAATTAAAGAATAAAAGAACATTGCCAACAACTGCAAACAATTTAGGGACCATGATTCACGGAAAATAATTTTTGAGTAAAAAACAATTATACTTGCGTTAATATTTGAATGCGACTGTTAATTTTGAAAGTCGATAACAATGAAAACTATAATTGTTTAGTTTTGCAAGAGAAAATTTATTTCAGCAAAAGGTTATTTAATTTTAATTAGGTGGCGTGGTATTCCCCATACAACTTAAAGTCATTAATTTCAAACAGTTATATCTATAGGTTTAAAGTTTAGCATGATTAACTCTGATGTCTAGAATTTTGGTTAGGGTGAGAATGAATATAGTTAGAGAGTAGTCTGTAATAATTTCTAAACTTAGGTAAACGTTCCTATATATGTAAATCTGCTTTTTCGGATAAAAATATTGTGTTAAGGTATCTGCAAACTTCAATGAACAAATTGTAATAAGAAGAAAAATTTTACGACTGTTAGAAACTATAACTCTGAAAGTTGTAAAACTTAGATATAAAATTATAAGCAAATCTTGAAACAAGAAGTATAAAAACCTTGAGTTTACAATAAGCTTAACTTTAAGAATCCCTAAAAATTGTGTCGCTCCGTGTAAATTTTGTTATTGTTTATTACTAAATTAGAAAAAGAATTTTAATTATTATTTAAAAATTAAAATGCGTAAATAGGTAGAGGTAAACAATTCTCACCGACAAACCATATGTGTAAACAATAATATTTTGTTAAAAAATAATAAAAAATAATGTTGAGATACAATTACATCATCATATGAATATATGTTTGTAAAAATTAATTAATATTTACGTATCGGAACTAACGGGTGGTCACCGACAAGGTATACTACTTTGTTTTTCCGCCATTTTTGTAAATATTAGTCTTGACAGTTCATATTGCAGTCGTGAAGTACAGACCTGACAGTTTTATTATGTAAAAATATTCGGTCCGCCAACGAAATTTAATCGTTAAAACATGACAACCCCAATTTTCATGAAAAAATCATAATAAGTGACGAGTCTAATTTTCATTTGAAAGGATATGTGAATAAACACAATTTTCGGTTCCGGGCATTGGAAAACCCTCAAGTTATTCTTCTGTCACAGCAGCAAATATCATCCAAAGATTCCATAAAATATTAAGGGGTAACAATAGACTCGACGCGCCAAAGATTGCTGAGAATGATGCCGAATGTAGGAGGTCCAAGACAAAATAAGAGGATCAAAATCTCCGAATTAGTAAGTTTTTTACTGTTGTATGCAGCTCCAGTATAGTCTTTGAAGTAGTAGCACCAAGAAGAAAATGGCATCAGAATATGGGTTGACCGCCTTAAGAGTATGCTGTGATTGCTGAACAACATTGAATGAATTCGCATGTATAATCACAGGAATGATACCCATTGCCATTTTGGCAGATGAAGCCAAAAACCTCTACGAGAAAAAAAGCACAAGAAGTGGAGGCAGGTACAGGAGTTAATATGAACATAAGAGAAGCTTCTATGAGACAGTAGCAGCACAGATGAAAAAACTGTACAAGCGGGAGGTGTACGCACACGCCTACCTTAAACGTGAAGACGTAGGTAAAAAGAAGAAACGTGGAAGTTGATTACTTCTAAATTCTGTTCTTAACAGGCCATGAAGGCTGTAGAAAACTTTTTTTTAAGTATGGACATGACGTCTTACCGATGTGCCCCATCTGTCCTGAAGGTTAAGAAGATGCAGAACATGTTGTTTTTAAATGTTCAAGGTTTGAGGAACACCGGAGCATCATAAACTATAATCTGGTACGTAACATCACACTAAGTAATGTAATAGAGATAAAGTTGAGATCGGAAGAAAAGTGGAAGCAACGGCACAAAAATATGGTTTCAGTTTTTAAGGAAACTGCGCGTTAGGGAAGGCCTTCAAAATTCTAACCAGAGGACTGAGACGCAAACGACGTAACATAAGCGACATGCCATCCGCGTGAAGGAATATCTTCGGACAGTCCCGCGGGGATGGTGGTGGAGACTTGGGCTGGCGACACGAACGTGTTGAGTCCCACATAATGAACTTTTTGATATCTTTGGTAAAGTCTATACAAAATATTAATTAAAAAAGTTAATATTGTTTTTTATATACATATTTACTTAATAATTTTTAGTTTTATGTATTTTTTAAATTGTTTTGGGAATGTAAACATGTACTAATTAAAACTAAACAAGCCTAATTAAGCCTCTGATACGAAGGCTTTATAAAGAGTCGTATCCGTCCTGTTATCAAAGTTGTTTTTATTAAAATTGTTTTTATTTTATTAAAATTGTTCGATTGAATACAACGTTTTTGTAAGTTTTATTGAAATAAAATAATATTTTGGTGAGTTTTAAATTGTAACGCTAGTTGAGAAGATTATTTTAATTTTTTTTTACAAAATTAAATGCTAATTTATAAAATACAAAAAAAAAGAAATAAAAGAGTTAAAATCAAAAAAAAAAAAAAAAAAAAAAAAATTAAAAAAAGAAGAAAAAATTTGTTAAAAATAAACGGAGATACATGAAAATAATTGCATAAAAAGTTCTAAGATATTATTGGATAATTTATTGTTCTTGTTGTTTTTACGTTTGCTTTAAAATTACCCAGAATACAAAAATTATTCATATAGTTTTTTTTTTCAGTGATATTAAAAATATTTTAAATAATATTTTTTTAATTTATACTTATGTATACAAGCAAAATCACTTTACTCGGCTGTATTGATTTTAATACACCCTTCATAGCCCGCGCCAATAAAAAATCTGCATTTTCTTATGTGAAATTTTTTCTAGTTCTTTTCAAAGTTTTCATTTGTTGAAATTTTGGAGTTTGTTCTAAATGCTTTTATTCAACTATTTACCAAATTAATTCCTTTTCTTTCTATATTTTTTAGAGCCCGCATATGAAATAAAAATGAGGAAAATATTTCTAATCTTATTAAGTGTGATGCTTGTATTCCAGGTAAAATTATATTTACTCCTATCGAAAACCACATGTCGCGGAGTTTCTTTTCCGTGATGCGAAATGATATTGATTAAGCTCTTAAATCTTATATATTTCAATTTAAAATAAGTTTAAAAGTTAAAGTCGGTCAAGCCCAACCATATTCTGACCTACACCACAACTGTATGGAAACTATATGAAAAAATAGAACAATAATATTGTGGGCAAATTTTAAAAAAGTTAAAATAATATTCGAGCCATTAAAAGCCCAAAATGCTAATATCAGGAGGACTTTTGTATGGGAGCTTTGCCAAAAAAATTAACCAGCCTTGATTAAAAATGGCAGGCTTTGTGCCAGAACCAAAAAATATCTTCAGCTGCACAAACGTATAATAATCCTATCACGTCTGTGGTGTGGGTATAAAAACGCAAAAGAGAATAGTTTTCATGGTTTTGCTTTTAATAATTCAAAAATCACTGAGTATTGAATGAAAATTTTATAGCGTTTAAGGAAAGGCGGTTTAAATTCAACTTTTAAAATATTTTTTTGTGAAATAAATTGGCTGTTCCTTTGCAAGATATAATAAAATCGGTAAATTATTTCTTAAGAAGCCTAAATTTAATTTAAATCAGTTAACTTCACCTTGTTATAAATAAACCCGATATTTGTCCACTGACTTACGATAGAAAAGATTTATATAATTAAAAGTTTATATGGTTCTATAGCTGCCCAATAAAAATAAGGCGATTTTGTAACTTTCAATTTTTAAATAATTTTGAAAAAATAAAAATTCTTAAAATTTTTCCCAAAAAGTAAAAATATGTGTTTACAAAACTAAAATAAATTTTTAGTGTCAGTCTTTTGTTGGTTCTTTAAATAAAAGCAGGCAATTTTATTTAAAGCTATGATCAAATCGATGGAGCCAGTAATACCCTCTTTAAAATTTAAAGTTTAAAAAAAATTGAAACATAAACGAGTAAAAGCGCTATATTCGACTATGCCGCATCTTACATACCCTTCACTTTAGTCTTTTTGTTATATCCAGTCATCTGATATGACCAAAATTTTTTCGTTTAAATAAAGATCAAAATTACATAAAATAATTAAGTAGAAGGCAAAGGCTTGAGGTCGAAAGCTCTATTTTAAAAAACTGATTATTTGTATCGGGGCTTCCGCTCGTCCTGCTCCTCTCCAACCTTATATGTACAAAATGTAGGCATTGTTGTGCAATTGCTTTTCTTAGGACATCTGAAATAATTGCCCGTAATTTAAAAAAAAAATAATTTCTTGTGTTAGAAGCTAATAAATTTCTTAGCCCACAAGGTAAAATTATTTTGCAAAAAAATATAAATAACCACATACAAACAGCGTATTCCTTGAGCTCTTAGTAATAACATGACAAAATTAAGGTCTTAAATTTTTGTCCTCTTAAAACGAAATTTTCTTTGCATTTTGTAAAAAAGTAAGTCCATTTAAATATTATTAAGCGACAGAAATACTTACACATCATTTTATATATCTCTTTAACTTATATAAGCAGCTGTCAAATACTTTTTATACACTTATCATGGTTTATAATAATTTAAGCCTTATAACATGAGCTGCCTGCTGTGCTTATAAGCATCAATATTATTGAAATATAATGGATTTTCAATATTTTCACCAAAACAAGTGATTTTTTTCTGAAGAGCTCTTCATGTGTGTCCGTCATTCTTTCAGGCATTCTTAATTGTTTAGCGACATAAAACAGTAGAACACTTTTGCTCGACATTTTTTGTAAGAGTTTTGATTTAAGCTTTGGACTTAAGTCTACATTTCTTAACATAAAACCTTTTTCCCCTTCAGAAAGATCGCTTTCCGGCTTAAATTGGAATTTTTGCTCCTCTTTGTCATCATTTAAAGGAGTTATATACCAATCTCCTTTGTAACTAAAACATTCTAGTACTAAAAAAGCTTACAACCATATGTTTTAGTTTGAAAGTAAGTAATAACAAATTGAATTATATCGGTGCAACTTCTTTGCTAAAATACTGGTTTTTGTCACAAGCAGGCTATATGAGGGCTAAAAGCAGACTGAAAGAGAAGATTTCATCAATTACGTACAATCCTTTCGTTTATAAATGTATCTTTTTCGACAGGAGTTATGATGAGTATATTTTGTTTTTTTTTTTGTTGTATTTTTGATACTTCGATCATTATTACATATGTTTTCCTGGAACCCGTTACAGAATTGCCATATAAAAAAAAAAGAAAATTAAAAAATGGTTTCCACAATAAACTTGAAAAACAATGATTTTTGTTACTTGTTAAAACATTTTCTTGACAAACTGTACACGTAAAAATATAGCATTTTCAGTTTAAATTAAACCTTTTTCGAATAAAGTAAAATATTTTTCAAAATAAACGAAACTTTATTGAAAATAAATGAATCTTTATTTAAAATAAATCAAACTTTATTCAAATACAGTGAAACATTTTTCAGAGTAAATTAAAACATTTTTAAAATTAATAAAAACTTACGTTATTTTCAAAACACAAAAATAAACATAAGCATTAAATACATTCCTCGCTACAGGCTACCGAACACAACCAGTTAAAAATAGAATACACGTGTGCTTATGAGAATAATTTTTTTAATAGCTACAAGGCAACATGACTACGGGTTGCTGTCAATGCTAATTTTGTGGCGTGGTCGAAATTAAACTAATTTCTATTTTTATACGCGACAGTTAACAGATAAGTGCTGCCAAAAAAGACTTTAGGTGGCACCACTGAAAGTCATATTGCTCATATGTTTGTTTTGTAGTGGTAGTCTAGTAAATATTTCAGTAGCAGCCAGTCGGACACAAATTTAGCAAGCAACTTTTGTGTTCGTGTGTTCCTGTGTTCTTGTAGCTTGAATTTGTTTAATGCAATATAATTAAAAAAACATGTATGTATGCATCAGTAAAATTTCATTTTTATATTTTTACAGCTCACTTTCTCCCATAGAACTTTTGACCATAAGGATTCATCTGAGTTTGACGATTTTTCTTATGTGGTTTCGATTTACAAAAAACCTGAAAAAAAGTTTCTTTGTGGCGGCATAGTGATAAAAAAAGGAAGATTTGTATTGACTTCGAGACGTTACATACAAAATACCCCTGAGAGTAACCTGTATGTGCTAGCTGGGGAATGGGGTAAACCGAATGGCGGCCGTGATGACATAGGGGTAAAACATCGCTTTGAATATAATGATGGTAACATTTATAGACAAGATTTAATTCTGCTGGAATTAAATAGAGAAGTTTTTTTCCCTGAAAGCCAGTCGAGTTATATTGAAATACCTAAGAATAATGATAATACGTTCGAATTAAAAAATGACTGTTATACCGTAAGCATACCTCAAAATATCGATTGGGATAAAAAGCTTGGACAGAATTTAGAAAAAACTTTGCTGACCGAAAGGTCTAAGCAAGATTGCAATTACTTGATAAACAAAAGTAAAAATATAATCTCGACAATCAGCTTAGACGATGGTCTTACATGCGCTCTTGGAAGCTTTTCTGATAATACTTGTCATGTTGATGTTGGCTTTCCGTTGTTGTGTCCCAGTAAGAACCGTCCACATGTTAAGCTTCTAATCGGTATTATGACCACAAGACCACAATGCAACCATGCAAACGATCCTGGTACATTTCTTAAAGTGCCTTTTTTCTACGACTGGATAATGAAAAAAGCAAACGGTTGGTAAAAAAAAAAAAACAAATATTTGCTCAATTCACAAGGTCTCCGTAAAGTTCTCTCGACTATTAATACATCATACACTTATTTAGTTTGCCTGGTTAATATAATTGTGAATTGAAAATGTTATTTTATCGTAATATTATTGTATTTTAACATGTAAAAAATTATTGATAATGTGAGTTGCTTTCAAAAATACAGTTTAATTGTAGATTTAAGCAAAATTTTCGTATGGACGACTCAAAAAAATCTACACAAAAATTAAAAAAAAAAATATATATAGCAATCCCAGGTGTGGTCTTAACACGATTTTTCACACACACATAAAATTATTTTATACTTTTTTTAGCATAATTGTATATAAACATTACTAAAAAATAATAATAAATGATAATATAATAGTAAAATAGCACAATAGTACGATAAGCGGAGCTTTAAAATTGAGAAAGTGTTTTTATTTATTTATTTATTAATTTATGTATGTATGTTCATATATTTTTTTGTTCAATGCTTTAAATTTGAGAAAACTAAAATAAAAATATCAATCAGCAAAATTAATTTATTTCCACCTTTAGCGGTAATTATACAAGTAAGAATACTTAAATTGTCATCCCGCTTGAAGTTTCCACAATTAGCATTTGTAACCAATTTTGCCAGTATGTGGGGGGTTTTCAATAACTTAAGTGGTTTATTTTATCACATATTAATAAGGATATATTTCAGTTTGTAATTTTTATAGTATTTTCTTGCGATGCCATTAAGTATATTAATTCTGGGCCCTTATAGATAGGAAAGTCGATATAGCCATGCCCGTCTAAACGTTTGTTAAAATCAAGTTTCCGGAGCCAAATAAAGTTGTACAGAAAATGTTTTAGCACCAAACAATCAAAAATATCCCTGAGGCAATCGATATTTAAAATCAGCACAAAATATTTAATTTTTTTAGGGCAAAATCCGTGCATATATCCTTATATATCCAAGTAACTGTAGGCACTCTTGCCACAAAACTTAAAACGGAAGATAGGGATAGAAACAGAGGAAAGGGAGATACCCCTCCAGTTGCACAAATTTTGTGAAATATTTCATGCGTTAAATATGAGCAGCTATAATAGCTACAAACCTGCAGCAAAGTAGTTCTGGTATAAAACGTTCTTTATAGAAAAACAGGTAGTTGGGTAGGAACAGGGTGAGTGGTAGCCTCCATACAAACGGACGATTTCCATGCGATTTTTGATACGATACATACTATATTAGGAATATATAACAATTATTGACTTCAAATGTTCCACAAAAAGTAATTGTACAAAAATGAGATACATTTTTGAAAAAAATTAGTTCGACATGTGCAGGGGAAGGGGCAGCCCCAATAAAATTAACAATTGTTATGAAATTTTTCTTACGCTATCTCTCGGAAACTATAACAGCTTTTGACCTTTAATTTATTACATAAGGTTATAGTTTCGCAATGCCTCCTTGATTATATCCAAAGTCGTATTTAAGATTTTAAGATAAGATTCGCACCTAGATTTCCTTAAATCCAGCCTAGTCAAATTGCTTCAATTAATCAAGCAGAGAAAAACTTGATGTTTAAATATATTATTTTGCGGGACGGTAAGTACAGAAATTTTTAAATTATAAATAATAAATATGTATGTATAAAATAAAATTAAAAGAAAATAAAATATGAAACTCCTCTTCTTTAATAAAGCTCGTAAGTCTAAAAAAATTTCATTTTTAGATTAATACTTTTGCGCTTAACATAATCTTATTAAGTTAACATCAAGTACGGTTTCAAACTAAAATTACTCCTTTGTTGGCTTAAAGTAAGAAATTCCTTTTAAAGTTTACTTGATTTATATTTTTTGTGTGTATATTTAAAAAAAAAAAAAGGTTGGATAGTAGCAGGGGCTCCCCCTACATATGGGTAGCCTCCATATAAATGAACAATTGATATCAAACTTTTAATACGAAATATGTTGAAAACTCTTAAAACTCAGAACCTAAAACTTTTTAAATGGTATATCAATAGTGTTGTCAAAAAACCGACTTTTTTTAAAACCGGTTTTCCGGTTACCCGAACTTCAAAAAACCGATTAATCGGTTAACCGGCCATTTATTTATAAAATGTATATAACGTAAAAAATAATTTATCTTTATTAAAACAAAAACAAAAATAAATTAAAAAATAACATTTGTTATACAAAATTTGTACTTTATGTAATTTATGGTAAGAAAAATAAAAAATAGTGACTAGAAAAAAATTTCTGAGGACCAAATGTGAATTTGATCAAAATAGATAAAACACAATTTGAATTTATATATTAAGCATACTTTTAGAAAAACAGCTAATATATTTATGTATATTATTTTTTTCTTGTTTTCTCAAAATTTCTAACAAATTTCATTTACTAAACAATAATTCACAGCGAAATAATGGCACTACACTCAAAAAATTATTACAGTAACTGACTGTAAGTTATTAAGGAAGTATTCCGTTTATGTTTATTAATATAACATTTAATATAACATTTTTTTTAACTGGTTTGAAGGGTTATTCAATGCCTCAAATTAACAAAAAAACTGATTTTCAGTTGAAGCTAATTTTGCCAGTTATTTTTTAATAATATTTAACTTTGTTATTTTTTTGCTGATACATTGTGTTTTGCTGTAAATGACAGAAAATCTAGTTAATATTAGACGAATATGTCAATTAATTTTTTGATGTCTGAATTTAAATTAAATATTTTGGTAATTTTAATGAATGTCTTGTTAGACGGTTTTTAAATGAATATCCAGTTATTTTAAATAGATTTTCAGTTGATTTTACATAAATAATTTTTTCAGTGTAGCTGATAACAGTGCGGTAAACACAAAAATAAAATAAAGAAAATTGACGATTTCCACAGATATAAAAAATCGGTTAACCGAAGAAGAAACCCGGTTTCTTAAAAACCGAAAATATAGCCCAAAACCGGGTTTTTCGGTAATCGGTTAACCGAAATTGACAACACTATATATCAATTATACAAACAAAAGTTGAAACTTTTTAAAGTTTTCTATTAACAAAAACTAGAAGAGCTATCGACCTTTAAACCCGGTACGGTTATTAAGTCTTTGTAAATAATTTTTGCCAAATTTCTTTTATTTCAGTTTTAACAAATGAGATTTTGAAATCAATGTGCAAGGATTTGTATATTTGAATTGCTGGCCGTTCCCCATTTTTCTTTGCCATAGGTTCATATAATGTAGTTTTATAAAGTAAAATGTTGTTTTCTGGAAAGAACTGTGACTTATGCTTGTTTGTCGCTTTTTTGTAATTAAATGTATAAAATTTATCTGAAAATAAGTAATTTATATAATAACAATAACTTATTTAAAGAAGTAACAATTAAATTAAAATATAAAAACATAAAGTAATTTATACGTACCTTTTTCTTTTTTTATGATAATTAATTGTATGTTCTTTACAACAGGCCTTCGAGGTCATTAAAAAGTATCTCGAATGTAAATAAAAGACTATATATTCATATTCAATATTTTTCGACGTTTCCTTGGTTATTTTTTACAACTTCATCAGTGTTCTTTTTGAATTTTATTAAATCTGGCAACATAATTTGGTTACAGAGAAAGAAGAAAAATATCCTTTTGCACTAAAAACAGGAGTGCTACTGTTCTTCATCATCTGTTTCTTCAAAGACCTCTTCTAAATCTTAATTCTCTTCAAAATCAAGAACAGTGGGAAGCATTAAAGAAACTGCTTCTTTCGTCAAGGATAATGACTTTTGGAGTTGGTCTTATGCTAGTCATCAGTTGGTCAGAACTGTTAATAATATCTACGTTGCTACTCTTGAAATCTTTCTTGCAAAATTCTACCTATTAAATTCGAAAATGTTTGTTTTGTGCCTCAGCCGCTTCTTCTGATAACAGCCCAATAGGCGATTGATCGATCCATGTATTAAAATCTTGTATAATGTATATTTAAAAATTTTCTGAAACTGCCTAAACACTGTTTCGCCGCTGACATGTCGCCGTGTCTTTGACATTTTGAAAGTTAAACAATTTTCTATCTAAAAATCGCAACTCCTCTCCTCAACAGATTTATCTTTACAATACCGTACTATTTGTAATAACCTTAATCTTGTATTAACTTTTTCCATTTTATTCTCGTAGTTTCAAAAGGGTTCTGAAAACAATTTCGTGCAATAACCACAATTTATATACATTAAAAACTAAGTACTTGAAGTACAGATTTGTTTCTCTTTAAAAACTAATTTTGTTTTAACAATTTTCAATGGTTTTGAAGGCAAATACATTTATTTTGCTGCATAAAATAGCGTCACTAAGAAAGCAGGTATACATTACCAGTTTAGAGGTGGGTAAAAACTACTGCCTCGCACATTCCTTTTTAAACATGCAATGTCAGTGTAAAACCCAATTAAACCTGTTAAAAATTAATTTCAATTTATCTGTAATAATTAAAAAAAAACATTAAAACACAATTAATTATCAAAACGTTTTATGATCCATAAAAATGTTTCTTACTCATATGTTAACAAACAAGATGAGAAAAAACAGAAAAAAGTGATATTTTCAAAAATTCGCCAAAAAAAATGATGCAAAAACGCGCAACGTGTTCTTCTTTCGTCTGAAAGTAGAGATTTCAGGTTTTATTGTGATGAAAAAGATTTTTAGGATAATAACTGCCATCACTTTCAAAAACCTTTTGATTTTATTTTTTTTAATCAAAAAGTGAACAAAAAACCTCTTTTTTTGATTTCGAAACAATTTTTTTAAATAAATCTTAAAATAAAAAAAAGTTAAATATTCTAGTAACTTATATAGAAAAAATCAATGTAAAATCTTTGTTTGTTTAGATACAAAAAAAATATATATTGTAAACCTCTCAAAACGATCAAAAGTTAATAAATTGGAGGCAAATTTTTTTAACTTTCCTGACCTTGACAGTGCCTCAAAATGACAAATCGCAAGCATATGATTTGAAAATTCACTATCCGATACAGAATTGTCGAGCTGCGTACTTAAATTTTACATTTCTCAAATTTCCATTTTGTCTTAATGTCCAGCTAGATTATCACAAGTAATAATTGTGCAGAAAACTAGACCAAGTATACTACTTTGCAGAACTCCACCTAATATTTGGCAAATGTCAATATTGACGCTACTAATTTTACCTTAAAAACTTTTACTCTAAAAAAAAGAGTTTTGTACCTATTGTTGGTCAATTCTTGAACAAAAACCGTATCACCCTTTTCTCTAAACCGAAAAAAAAATTTCTTTGGAAGTGCATAAAGAATAAATATTTTCTTTGGAAGACATCTTACCTGACAAATTTGAATGATCATTATTATTTTGTATCGAAAACATCCCTGCGGGAAATGGCTGTCAATTGGTCGACATACCTGTCCTGTTACAGGTACAAAACATGAATTGCACAAAAGTTCTTGTTCGTGATTGGTTAAAAAGTCACACATCAAGTAACTGGTTAAAAGGTGTAAAAGAGTTTTGGGGAAAAAATAGAAGTACTAGTCCCTACACATAAACATACATCTGTTTACATATATACACGCACACGCTTTAATACAATTAAAGTAGATTGAACAGGATCTTAAGCAATTAATTCAAAATTTGCTTATATGGGATTGACCTGTAACCCGTTACATGGTGTTAACTTTTAACTAATTGCCCCCTCCAATGACAACGCAATGTAAAAGTGACAGGTTCTCTTCATATAAATGTAGGAACTAGAACCAGTTTCTAACCTAAGGGACCGTTCACGTCAATAGTCTTAGACCAGTCCACTTCCCGGTATGGATGCTTCTCAAATCAATAAAGCAGTTTAACTGCCCTACCCTTATTGTAGGCTTTATGGTTAAAATACTATAAAAATGCAAATTTAGCGATTTTTGTTAGGCGTTTTGGGAATTGTAGGATTTGAAGATAAACCAAAATTTTGATTAAAGCATATGTTTTTGGGGAAATAATATATATTTATTATACCATAAAATGGTTATTAGTAGGGATATTGACATGGAATTTTATGTATATATATATGCTTTAATATAAAAAAGAATGAGAAAAAAAAATTAAAAAAAGAAATCCCTCATTTCCAAAAATACTTTAAAAAAATCCCAAAATGAGCATCTTTTAAATATTTTTCCCATAACTAGCACAATTGTGAACGAATTCTTATGAAAGAAGCATAAAAACCTTGAATTTACAATAAAATTAATCTTAAGAATCCCAAAAAATTATGTCGCCCCGTGTAACTTTTGTTATTGTTTATTACTCAATTAGAAGAAAAATTTTACTTATTATTTAAAAAATTTAAATGCGTAAATAGATAGAGGTAAACAATTTCCACCGAGAAACCATATGTGTAAATAATAAATACTTCATTAGAAAAAATAATAAAAATTAAGAAAAAAAAAACACGGAAATTAGAAAAACAAACCTAATTAATTATATAAGTTGAGATACAACTTCATTATTATATGAATACATGTATATTTGTAAAAATAAGTTAATATTTACGTATCTTAATTATATTAAAACAATCAAGAGCGCTATATTCGGTTGTGCCAAATCTCATATACCCGTCACATTGGTTTTTTTGTAAATTCAGTTACCTGATCTGGCCAAGTCGATTTCGAGCCGAAAATATATATTAATATTATAAAGAGGAATAGTTTTTTTTTCGATTTTGTTCACGTTTTCGATTGGATATTTTTTAATTATTTTCTAACGAATTCATTTTTTGTATCAATTTGTTGTTACTAGTATCGCTAATAGATCCTTTCATTGGCCCTTCACACATTTGACTATTTCTGCCAGAACAAAATAACTGTTTGTAGGCAAAAGAGGTGAAAAGTATGGTTATTTGTTGGCGTTATTTTTCAACCAGCCGCAACCCCGCACTATCAGCACAAAACCAATACATGCATATAAGCCGTTTATTTTGAAAGTGGCATAAGTCACTTCTTGAAAAAATCGAGTTAATGGCAACACTAAATAATATTGAACGGTATTTTTCATATCTTTGAATATCTCGACTTTAAAAAAAGTGACTTATGCCACTTTCAAAATAAACGGCTCATATAAAATCAAACTTTAATTGAATAAAAAGACACTAGTACACACTTTATACACGTATATGGGTGCATTTTATACCAAGAGCCATTCATACCGAGTGTTACGAAAATAACAAAAATTGTTCGCTTAAAATTTAGTCTGGTGCGTGAAGGACCATTGCAACCAACACAGAAAAACTAACAACTTCTTTATTTTATGTTTGTCTCACATGATCGGGCAAAATAACAACATGAAAATCGATAGAATATTATGAAAAAAATAATATAAATAATTCCATATACATACAATCAAACAGATAAATTTAACAAAAAATAAAATTGTAGCTGCTGCTTTTAATTAACTTCTTAGTATAAAAATTAAATTTTTAATTTACGAATTTGATGGGGGTAGCGAAGCGGACCAGGTTAAGGCCGATAGCTATCTTAGTTTTTGAAAAAAAAAATTTTATAAAAGGTGAACGTTTGTATGGGCGATGCTACTCCCCGGAATCCTATCCAATAAAATTTTTTTTCAAATGAAAAGAAATCATGATAGAAATAACTTGCAAAAAAAAAATTTGAAATCAAAAGCTTTAACCGTTTACGAGATATTTCGTATCAAAAATTTCTTACAAGGGGTTCATTTGCATGAAAGCTTCTTCTCCCCCTGCCTCTATCTAAAAACTTTTTTTTTCAAAATATTGACATTGTTGTACAATTACTTTTTGCATCTAATATGAAGTCGATAACTGTAATAGATTCTGATACGACACCAAAACACTATCTGCGGGGCTTTATTTGGCTCCAGAAACTTGACGAACAGATGGAGAATTGCTTAGTCGGTTTCCCTATCTATTAGGCTCCAGAATATACTTATATACTTTCTGGAATCGCAAATTAATATTTTAGAATTTACATACGAAACAACATACCGAAATATAACTTTATCACTATAAAAGGGCATCAAAATGCTTCTTTTTTTAAAAAATGTTTCCATCAAGCCCACAATATGGCTGGGGCTGGTAAAATACTTTACTGGTTTCATAAGTATAAATAAGGGGGTTTGATCGCAGCTTTAAGGTTCCAACTGTATTGATACATACAAAAAATTGTTGGGCTTAAAACTTTTCTGCTAAAATATCTTCCCGAAGAATATAAGCTCGTTTTGCACTCCCAAAGAAACTTTTTGGTTAGAGTAATATGACTTTTGGCACAAAATTGGTCTTAAATTGTTGAAAATGAATAATTTTAATAAACTCCTTTATCAAACGTCTCATATTGTTAGACTTAAGACAGATATTGAACCTATTTAATTTTTGTTAGAAAGAAAATTGTATCGTTAGACGTAAACATTTTTCAAATCTGACCTGAACCTTTTCAGATATCTGGAGACAATTCTAACTAAATATTGTTAATAAGAATAAAATTTTAAAAAATTTTAAAAAAGACAAAAAATCCCACAATTTACAAAAAAAGCAAACAACAACCTTAGAATTGACATTTTCAGGGTTTTAACCATAACGCCCACAATTGGTCTAGGGCTGACTAAGTACTTCAACAAAGAAGTTAGAGTTAATTGGGGTCTCCGGCACTGAGGTTTGACTTGTAGTTGTAGCCGAATTTTAAAACAAATTTGCTAAATTAAATCTTTTTTTTTTAAAATTAAAAAAATCGCTGGGAGTAAAATTAAATTTTTTTTCTAATTGAGCCGCTTATTTTGAAAGTGACATAAGTCACTTTTTTAAAAAAATCGAGCTAATGACAACACTAAATACTATTGAACGGTATTTTTTGACATTTTTATATATACTTTAAAGAAAAAGTGGCTTATGCCACTTTTAAAATAAACAGCTCAAGTTTCAAATAAAATATTGTATACTTTAAAATTGAGAAAATGTATTGTTATGATTTTTTAATTTCAAAAAAAATGATTATGTATTAAATTCGCTATTCGTGGAAAACCCGGATGATCAAGGTCTCGAAAATTTTCTAGTTTCAATTTTCAAGTTATTTTTATTTAAGTTGTGTAGCCCAGGTTAGCATTGTTTTGATAAAAATTTGATATGATTATGCTAAAAATTTATGAATTTGAATGAAAAACAAAAAATTACGTGTGTTAAACTTTAACATGTCCGATGTGCCCCCTTAAATCCTAAACTTAAAAACACCTTTACTAAGTTCATTTACAATTTAATCAAATTGGACAAGCCGTTTAGAAAGGGTTGAATTATTCCAAAAAGTTTTGAGTCTGCCAAACTGTGTGATGGAAGATGCTTTGCCAGATGAAAGTACAACATGCTATATTTGAAAGTTTGTTTCAATGTTGGCCACGAAATTGACTAATTTTGCAGTGAAAAATGGGACAAATCAGATCAAATTTATATGCACTTACCATGACTACTATAGTAAAAAGAAATTTTGTTTGATGCTTTTTGCTCTTAAATAAATTTTTTAAAGCGACGTGATTAAATAAACGAAAAAAATGAAATTTGATTGTAATTTTTATTATAGAAAATATAAAGATATACTCCAATACATAAATGAGTTTAAAACTATAAATTTTAGTGATGACACTTTTTTGGTGAAAATTGTTTGATTGTGTGACCAAATTTTTGAGATGCATATCGCTTGATCAACAAGAAATTTTGGAAAATTTACTTTTTGCAAGAAGTCAACTAACTAACCACATTTATATCAATTATCTGTAGTAAAAATTTGAAAGTATTTCAATTACTCTTTCATTTTGAAAACCACTCTGGAGACCATTTTCTTGATAATGTATTGACTAACTTTTTATCAACAAAATGTTTTATTTTAAATTATTAAAAATGTTAAAGTAAAAATGTGTCGTATATTATTAATAAAAAAAAGGTTTTATTTTAAGTTGAGACTTCCTTCAATTTAAATGTAATTAAATTTGTTTATTTAAATTTAATTGTAAGTATTTTTAATTAATACTGTTTTGTTGATATAATGTTTTTTATTTTATAATTTTAATTTCAAATGTAACTCGGACTCTCAAATTCGCCTAAAATTTAGCCAGTGATGTTATGTAGATATAGTAAACATAAATTAAAAAGAAAAATTTGTTTGCTTAATTTAAAGTTTTGTAATTATTCAAAATGTCATTAGTTTGTAGACATTTTTATTAGGGTGGGAGTTGTTTAAGTAATCGCTTTGTAATCGTCTGTTAAAATATGCTCTTGTAACAACGAAGCATATGCAGACTTATGAAGTGCCCCTAAAATCATTAAGTTTGGGAAAAATTATAAGTATATTTGTTTAAAGAACCCATTTCATTAAAAAAGTGGAACAAGTTTCCGGAAGGTTTGTAGTTAAAAACTGATCATGGCGTTTAGCATTATGCTGAACCTTGAACTCGTTTTCTATTTTTCAGGGCTCCAGTTTAGACAATACTAAACGTGCGTTAAATGCGTTCAACATTTGCATCACTTTGCATAAGTTTACTTTTTTTATCACATGCGCTTAGAGGTTTTAAAAATTTTTAAACCGTTCAAAGAGTACTGATGATGAAATTGCGTAGCTGCTTTCGAAAATGCATTCTACTCGGCTAGTAGCGGTAGAAAAATCTGCTTTTTTCAAATTGAAAGTTTCTTTTAACATTAACGGAAAATAATAATTTCTTCTAATAAAAAAGAAATTATATGAACTAAAGCCAAACTAAAAATCAAAAATTTTATTTATATTTATTTACATGATAACAACAATTTATTATTATTTTTTCTGGAACTTATTGTTTTTTAAAACAAACTTTGCTTCAAAATTTTTACATTTAGTTTATTTTTTATCAAATTTCTTTTAATTGTAATTAATTACAAATGAATAATTGTAATTGAATTAATAAACTTATAACCTACTTATACCTAAACTAAATATTTCTTACTAACATCAGCCAAGTTAAATTGATTTTCGAAATCAGCTACAGATTTACTTACAGTGCTCTTTGAACGACAGTGATGCTTGGCTTTAGGCAATGGACCATATTCATAAACAATTTAACAGTTTAAAATAGACTTTAAATTTTAAGTAGACCTTAAATACCTATTTTGTATAAACTAAAAAGTGGGCTGATTTTTACCCGAGGATTAATTGCCCCCCTTAGTTGATCCACTGTGCCCAGAAAATAGCTTTATGTTGTGTCATCATGTAAGTCTGATATAATTGTAAGTCATAATTCTTGTTCACACATTAGAGCTTGTTCAAAACAATAAGGAACAATTTACTAATTAAGTCGATTTTAGCACATAACTAAATGTTGATAAAAAAAATTACTGATTTGAAATATAAAAGCTAGAACTTGATAAAAGAACTTGCACTTTTAGGATTTGCATTTATGTTTGACTCACCAAAGATATCCCAGAAAGAAATATTTTGAAGTGCCCTTGACAAAAAAAGAAATTTTTATCTTCATACATTACCGTTCCACCCTAATGTTCATAACTAAATTATTTATTGTAATTTTACTTCTAAATGCGATACTATAAGAATAGAAGTAATCGTTCTGTTCACCCAGTTGGATGCCAATTGGTTTTTTCGATTTTTTAAATAAATTAAAAATTTTTAAAATTTATTAAAATTGCTTGACTTATTAAATCCGTGTTTTTTTTAAAGGTATGTAAAACAATTATTTAAATGTGATCCTTAATTTTGTCATTACTAAATAGGGTGGATTTTATTTAATATACTTTTTGTATCAAAAAATAAAAAGATGTGCGATTTGTTTAAATAAAAAAATATTTTTTTTTTATTTATTGTATGATATATTAGTTGAACAAAAGAAGTATTTAAAAAAAAAGAAATATTTAAAAATTAAAAAAATTATTTCATATGTATCTACTAAAGTCAAATTGTAAGTAATGCTCAACAACAAAACTACTTAAATGGGATCCGTTTTTAATGTAACTACTTATAGTTTAACTGCATAAAGTATTAATTTTTGTTTTAGATGCCCCAAAAGTAAACCATTCTATTTCTGACAACCTTAAAAAAATATATATGTTTACATACCTACACACGCATAATTGCCTATTGTTACTTCTATTTATTGAGTTTATTGTTGGGTAATCATGGCATTGTTTAAAATAGTTAAGAAAAAAAAAAATTAAAATAGGGCATAAGAGTGTAGAAAGTCATTACAAAGTAAGCTGTAAGTGAAGCCTTTGCTGGGTAGTATTCTTTTTATACCCTTCACATAAGTGATAAGGGTATATAAAAGTTTGTCATTCCGTTTGTAATTTCTTTATTATCCATTTGGGACCCCATAAAGTATATATATTCTGGATCCTTATAGATAGGGAAGTCGATTTAGCGATGCCCATCTGTCCGTCTGACCGTCTGACCGTCTGTCCGTGTTATGGTTGAAATTAACTTTCTGAAGCCCCCCGATATCGCATAGACCCAAACGTGGTATCAAACTGTCACAGATAGTCGCGAGAAAATCGGTATTGAAATTTAGCAAAATCGCCCGATAAATGACCGAGATATAAGCAAAAAACCGAGACTACCTCGTTTTTTTGAGTCTACAACAACAACAAAGAACATACTTTTACATGTAATAATAAAAAAACAACAAAAAAACAACAAAAAAAGAAAAAAACAGAATCAGTCATGTCTATATTATTGAAACACACCCAAAACAAAAATTTTATTAGTATAAGTGCTCATACATATAACAGCGTTGCCATACAAAGCTTAATTTAAACATTTTTAAAATCGCTCCTACGGCTTTCAGAGTTCTCCTACAAAGGTAAAATGTGAGACCGACCCAAATTATTTTTTCCATCCAAACATTTTTGTGGAACATACTTACTCTCTATCTCCAGCCCCTGACATGGTTGCCATACAAAATTTAAAAAAATAAGGTAAAAACCGCTACAACTTCCCCGGAGTCGCCCGTAGAGGAAAAAATGTATCACAGACCCCCATTAGTTTTTCCTCCCAAACGTATTCCTAGAATATACTTACCCTCTATCTCCACGCCCCAATGGAGTTGCCATACAAAATTTAGAAAAATGCCCACAATTTCTTCAGAATTTGCCTTAGAGCAATAAAGTGTACGACCGACCCCCATTAGTTTCCCCTCCAAAACATATTCCTAGAATATACTTACCCCATATCTCCAACCTCTAAGTGGGTTGCCATACAAAATTTGTAAAAATTAGGATAAAAACCCCTACAACTTCCCCGTCACCCGTGGAGCGTTAAAAAATGACACCGACCCCAATTTAAAAATTAGAAATATTTCATAAGTAAAAAAAAGGGTTAAAAATAAAAAAAAATTTGGGATTGCGAAAGGTCAATGTGAAGGGTATATAAGATTCGGCACAGCCGAATGTAGCCCTCTTACTTGTTTTATATACATATTGGGGCCAATGAAATTTTATTCACCACAGTTAAAAAGAAAATAAAAAATTTAAAAAACATGTTCCAATTGTGAATAAACTTAGAATTTGTGAAACAATTTTGATAAATTTTAGTAAATTTTTTTTTGTAACATACAAAGTTATCACAGTTGAAAACAGCTTCTGTCAAACACAGCCGAGCTTTTTTTAAAAGTATTGTTTATTCTAAAAATTTTAAAAGCGCTTTTTATGCCCACAACACATACATGGCAAGGGTCTGAGACCTACTTTCAAGTATACCGAACGATTCAAAATCACTTCCTAAATCAATTTAAGCTTGTCCGTTCATTCTTACTTCCGTCCGTTTGGTACGCTACAGTTCGCAATTTTAATGATATTTTGATCGAATTAAATACAGATAAGTTTTTTTTTTGCACTGGAACGAAGCTTGTTATTTTTGGTAATGGTCTGTCTATTTTTTTGGCATATCCCCCATACAAATGTCCTTGTGAAATTAGCATTTAGGTTAATAGTTGGCTTCATTATTACTTTGGCTTGATGACTTATGTGTTACTTATGTGTTTATTTTTATGCGTCCAACTAGAATACTGAATACAAAAATTATCGATTTATATTTTCATATAGCCTCCACACAAAGGTATAAAAAAGTTGGGCTTGACCGATTACAACTTTCTTACTTGTTTTCTTTATCTTTAAATACATTTGTTTTTAAATTTAAAAGTTAAAAAAAAACTCTAAGATTACGGTCAGAAATGTTAAATATTTGCTAAAAACCGCGTGACCACTATTTCAAGCAAACAATTGTTTGATGTTAATCGACCTTAAATAAGTTTTTAAGGTGACGCGGTATAATAAACAAAAAGAAAAAAATTGATTATTATTTTGATAATGTTAAAAAAATATATCTTAATTAATAAAGAAGTTTAAAACTATAATTTTTGAGGCGAATATTTTAAATATCTGATCATATCCTAAACATTCTGTGTACCAAAATAATGCCTGATAATACTTTTTTTTTTTTTGCAGA
The DNA here is from genome assembly GCA_963583895.1 of Melanophora roralis. NCBI lineage: Eukaryota > Metazoa > Arthropoda > Insecta > Diptera > Rhinophoridae > Melanophora > Melanophora roralis. Next base: position 82,426,337 of record OY757191.1, on the reverse strand, counting down.
ACGCAGGTCAAACAGCAATGGCGAAGATGGTAATAATCTTATTTAGTTTGGTGCTTCTATTTCAGGTAAAATTATATATAAATATTCAAGTGAAGCTCTCACAATTGGACACCCCAATGTCGCTGTAGTTTTTGTTTAGATAATACTCAATCCAAATTGTCTGAACATTAATTTTTAAATATATTTATTTTAAATGACACTCTTTGTCGATTATATATATTATAGGATGACTTTGAGTTTATATAAGCACTTATGCCTACATATATAGAAATTGTTTTCATTTTTACTTTGAGAAAAAATGCCTCCTGTATTTTCCAGTCGAAATCGAAAACATTAATCGCATTATTCTCGAAATTGCTTATATTGAGCAAATTAACGTACAAAAAAAATTTTAAGTTTAAAAAGTGAGAAAGCTAAGGTCAGTTTAGCCAAAGCAATGCTGTACCCTGCACTTAATTAATTTTGCTTTGCGCAGGTATTAGGGAAGCCAAACGGAACTAGGTCCGAGATTCGGGATTTTAAAATTTGAAATCACGCGATTTGTTCGAAGTCCCGAAATTTAAATGCAATGTTAAACAAAACAGAATGTAAATTATTACATAAAATTAATACTTTATTAATTTTTCCATATAGAAACCCAAATATTTTATATTTAACACAAATACAAGAGGGACCAAAAGAAATCACACGATTATTCCGCGTTTTTGGGGAGTATATCGCTCCATGGATTGTTCACTTGTATTCTAAATCATCTGTCTAGTTTACAAATGTTAAAACAGACTTGACATTGGCCGCCATTTAAAAAAAATTAAAGCATCTTCCGATAGGGTGATTTCTTTTCGCCCACCTTGTATATTTATGTATACATAGCAGAGCATCGAAAGAATTTTTGAGGCCATAAAAGTACATGTACATATGTAAACTTGCCATTGTACACCCCAAAAAAGTACTGTTAGATAATATCTTGGATTGCAATTAATAAGGAAGTTGAATTAGCCATGTTAGCGCATCTGCCTATTAAAATCAACCTTATAAAGACAAATAAAGTTTAAGGAAACCATTTGTCCAGGAATAGGACATAAGTTTGTCAAGTCCATGTTAAATTATGGACTAGTAGTATAAAATTTTTTTGCAATATTTTTCCTTTTTTTAAAGATAATTAAAATAAAATTGGGTTACGATTTTAATACGTATTAGGTTTTTATAAAGATTTTCAGGAAAGGTAGGGTCAATAATAAACTGACCTTTGCAAGTGTGGATTTATCTTTTTCTTAAAAAAAAATTGTTTAAAGGATAAGTAAAACTTTTTTCCGGGGTATAATTTAATATAAGCATTAATGAAGTAAAATTTTAAACATGTACAGTTTTGTGAGGATAGAACAATATTTGAGACAGTTACAGTCCGCAAAGACTTTTGTATGGGAATCCTTTTTTGCAAGGACACAATCACCACCAGCTTTAATAATAAAATGCCTCTTATATTTAGTAAATAAATTTAAGTTATTGGACAAATATTTATTATATGGATTATATAGATTTACATTTACTGCAAATACAAATTTTTAAATAAATATTTATTTTGAAAAATTGTTTTTTGTAGTTACTTCTGTGTAGTATTTAACACGATTTTCTTGATATTATGATTTAAAGTTTTGTTTATATAATATTTTGCTTAAAATAAAACTTTAAATTCCATTTTCCAGGAAGTTGTTCCAGCTACAAATGACGATTTTTCATATTTGGTTTTCATTTACCAAATGGATGAATTTAAAGGCCTAAACGATACAAACTTCATGTGTACCGGAACATTGTACAAAAATGATACTGTCTTAACTTCTAAAAAATGCGTTAAAAGTTTTTCGGCAGCACAGTTGTATGTGTTAAGTGGTGAATGGGGTGAAACAACTGATACATATTCTAAAACTTATGTAAACTCAATAATAGATAGAAAAGATACCGAATACTTTATGCTGTCGAAAAATATAGTCGCGCTAGAATTGGAGAAGCCTATAAATTTAAAATATATTAAAGTTTCTACGTCATTAACTAATGATGGCATTGCTATTGGGAAATGTTATGCTATTAGTATTTTAAAAAGAGGTGATCCAAAAAAAGATTTCTGGGAGATTGTAAAGAAGACTCCAATCCAATTTAAAAATAATATATTCTGCGGCACGGTTTCGAGCAAAAAATATAGGAATATTCTTTTGTGGAACCCAAACCAGTTTACCCCATGTACAGCAAAGATAAGAAAAAGTTTTAAAGTTGACGTCGGCACTTTACTGGTGTGTCAGGAGAAGGAAAATCCGAATACTATTGCATATGTTGGAATAAAGTCCGTTGAAGAAAAAAAGGTATTAAAAAATGCATTCATTAAATAATAACCTGAACTCATACACTCATACATGCCTAGCAAATATAAACAAAGAAGAGGGTTAAATAAGGGATCCAGGGTTTTTTCCGGCAGATCTGTCGTTTGTCATGCTCTCATCTATATTTTAATATGGCGAAGGGTGGAAAATTACCTTTTAGATGTAGCATTACTGACCGGCATTGAAACAAAAATAATGAATATTTTTCGCAAATTTGGGTAAATATCTGGATCACATCTTGCTAAAACATATATTATATTTTCTGGCCGGTCTTTATACATTTTCCATTTTCCTTTTCCCTTTAGTTGCGATATAAGCAGCTTTTTTTAAATAAATTTTTTCAAATTTAAATAAACCTGCAAGTTATTAAAATAAAGTTTCTGAATCAGTTAATGTAGTAATATTAGAAGAACATTTTTATCTTCTTTGTCTTAGAAGTTCGACTTGCTTTTGTATTAATGGTGGACATTGTTACTTTAGGCTTTTGAATAAGAGATTTATTTAAATAAATGCGTTTATATGCAGCAAATTTGACATTTACAAGCTAGGGTTGCGATTTTGTATAAACAGTACTGTAATGGTACAATATTTAGAAAGAGTCGAAATTTTTAGTTTACAAGGATGTGGTATTACAATATTTTTGGACCATCGTTTTAGAATCGTTTCTTATAGACATTTCAAATTGATTAAAAACTAACTCATCCTACGTGTTTAAACAAAGTCTCTAAATTGAATCCTATAAATGATTATAAAGCGACTATTTGCAAAAAGACAAAATGTATAGAATTGATCGATCATCCATATGCTCGAAATGTGATTTTCATACAAACTTATCTATCGCATGCATGACGTGACCCATAAGAGACTTGTTCAGAAGAATTTACAATTGGAAACGATTTTCTACCGACAAAAAATTTATCCACGACTCCAAAATGAGAGCTCTCGCGTTTTTAATATCTTTAAAGTTACAAATCATTTAGAAGTAAATAAAAACATTAAAAAAATATAAAAAAAAGTAAAAAATGCTAAACTACCTACCAGAAATACTCCCTTTTTTTAATTTTACCCAAATCGTCGCAATGATTTAAAAAGTATCCAAATGTTTTTCTTTCTCATATTAAAGCTTACATAAAAAATTACTTCTAGTTTTCCTTCATGTGATACTGCATTAATAATACTGTTTTTAATTTATATTTTCAGCATGATATTTCCACTAAAAAAGAAGAGGATTTCTCTTATTTGGTCTTCATTTACCAAAGAAACGAAAATAAGAGCTTAAACGATACAAACTTTTTGTGCGCTGGAACATTATATATGAAAAGGTATGTTCTTACTTCTAAAAATTGTCTGAAAGACTTTTCAGCCAAACAATTGTATGTGGTAAGTGGTGAAAGGGGTAAAGCAAAAGCCACATATACAAGTACCAATGTAAGCACAATTGACCGAAATACTGAACTCTTTGCTACATTGGGATTGGAAAAGCAAATTCTTTTTACAAACAGCCAAGTTGAATTGAAACTGTTAATGGCCAATAATGCCGATGCTATTGAAAATTGTTATGCCATCAGCATATCTAAAAAAGCTAAACCTGAAAAAAAATCATGGAAGATGCTGAAGACAACTTTAATAAAATATAATAAACATTCATTGTGCCCCACAGATCCAAGCAAACAGAACGGGAATATTGTAATATGGGACCCAATGGAATTTCCCTCCTGCGCTACTGCAGCTAGGGAAAGTTATAGCAATAATGTTGCTGTGGATTCTCCTCTGGTGTGTCGAGAGAAGGAAAACCCAAATAGTATTACGTATTTAGGACTAACGTCGGCTGGCTTACAGGTAAAAAATTAATTTAAAAATGTGTATGTATGTATGTATGTATGTATGTATGTATGTATGTATGTATGTATGTATGTATGTATGTATGTATGTATGTATGTATGTATGTATGTATGTATGTATGTATGTATGTATGTATGTATGTATGTATGTATGTATGTATGTATGTATGTATGTATGTATGTATGTATGTATGTATGTATGTATGTATGTATGTATGTATGTATGTATGTATGTATGTATGTATGTATGTATGTATGTATGTATGTATGTATGTATGTATGTATGTATGTATGTATGTATGTATGTATGTATGTATGTATGTATGTATGTATGTATGTATGTATGTATGTATGTATGTATGTATGTATGTATGTATGTATGTATGTATGTATGTATGTATGTATGTATGTATGTATGTATGTATGTATGTATGTATGTATGTATGTATGTATGTATGTATGTATGTATGTATGTATGTATGTATGTATGTATGTATGTATGTATGTATGTATGTATGTATTTATGTATGTATGTATGTATGTATGTATGTATGTATGTATGTATGTATGTATGTATGTATGTATGTATGTATGTATGTATGTATGTATGTATGTATGTATGTATGTATGTATGTATGTATGTGTGAAAAATCATATAACGAAAATAAAATCTACCGAAAATTCTAAAAAAAATATTTAAAAATAGGTCCAAAATCCAATTCTATCCTGCGAAAATCTACATTTATATTTTACTGACACTAATTAATTAAAACAAAAACAAACAAAAAAATTTTTTATATAGTTTTTTATTACTGGAAGAAACATCTAAACATTTGAACATATTTCTAGTTCTTTTCTTTTTTTAAAAACATATTGTTTTCAAATGCCACTTTAAAATGCTTTCCAATGCCTAAATTTGCTAATCGCAAAAAATAAGGGGCAGAATCGATTTCTAAACGCCATTTCCAACTGCCATAGTTTTGCATGAGCACAACGAATAAGCGTTTAATCTTATACTTTTGGAAAGACATCTTCGTTTAGCTCAGAGGCGGTACTGTAAAGTCGGTAAAAAGATGACTCCTTGTATATGATAAATTTTTCAACGCTTGTCACATTTTTGTTCCTTATACAATTTCATATGCAATAATACCTAAAACATAATTACGTGCGCTAATTAGTTTTAAAGAATAAATGTATTTTAACCTTTTAAAAAATTGAATTTCGAAGTTGTTAAAGCCCTTGGTCCAGTTTTGTTTCGAAATATTATATCATCTAATACTAAACCGATTTTCGTGAAATCTCAGTTAGACAAAGAAAATTGTAAGCTTTAATAGAAAAAACTATGACTATATGCTTTTTCCAAGTTAAAATTAGCACTTTTAAATCTGACAATTGGAAAAAAGTTTAATTTTCGGGAAATTGTGGGATTGACCTTTTGCTGTTTTCAATTTTGTTCTCCACAGTTGTAGGTTTGTTATTATAAACTGTAGAAGCCCGCAAAAATTTGTTCTTTTATCTTAAGTAGTAAAAAAAAATCCAAAATAGTTAAATATTTTAGTTTCTCGAAGAACTAATAATTTTATCAAAATTTAGGACTCTCTCAAGATATCTGGAAAAGTTTAGATCAGACTTAAAAAAATTTTTATTTTTAAAACTATAAAGATATAAATTTTTTTCGGATAAAAATTAAATTATTTAAATATCTATCTCAGCTCAGACAATATTGGACTTCAAATAAAGGGTATTTATGTATAAAAAATGAATTTTTTCCAACTTGAGGTTAATTTTGGACGAAAGTCACATCCCTTTTTTCTCTATTACAAAACAGTTTTCTTAAACATGGATAACGAAATTATGTTTTTCTGCAAGGTTTAACGATCAAAGCTGTTTTATATATGAACAGGGTGTCCGCCGGCAAGGTATACTACTTTTTTGTTTACAGTTTTTGCTTAGATAAAAGAGAATGGATCTTATATTGATAAATGTTTTATTTAATGTCGGCAGTTATGTATGAAATACAATATCAGACAAATGCCCGCCTCTGTTAGCCCCACAAATGCGAGCCCTTTTGAGCACATTATTCATTACATTTTCGCACATTTCACGTGGTATTTCATTAATTTAATTTCTCCAGCATTTCTCGTTTGTTTGCATAAACCTTGTTTTTCAGATATCCTTAACAAAAAGAAGTCCGGAGCAGTCAAATCAGGCGACCGTTCAGGCCAATCAACATCACTATTTCTTAAAAGAACTTGTTGTGCCACCACCTTATTGATACCACATGTTAATAAAGCCCAAATCATGCAGTTTTGGCATTTAAAAGTTTTTAATCATATCACTGTATCGTCCCTTATTGACTGTTACCGTTACGCCGTTTAAGTAAGGTCCAATGATTCCTTTTGACCAAATTGCACAACAAACTGTCACTTTAATGGATGCAAGGGTGACTGATGAATAATTTCAGCGTTTTTCATTGCCCAGAACCGACTATTCTCTTTATTCACATATTCATTCCAATGAAAATGTGCCTCGACACTCATTATGATTTTTTCATGAAAATTGGGGGTGTCATGTTTTAACGATTAAAACTCGTTGGGTGACCGAATATTTTTCCAAAACAAAATTACCACGTTTGTACTTCGCGACTGTAAATATGAACTGTAAAGAATAATGTTTACCAAAAAGGCAGCAAAACAAAGTTGTATACCTTGCCGACGGAAATTCTGTATTTATATCGATTCCGTTAGCTCCGGTTCTTAAGAAATTTTCCCTATTTTACATCAAAATTTTGAATTTAGTATCTAATTTTCTAATTACAAAACTGTAATCGAAAGGAAAATCCTTATTTTGGAAACCCTGATGAAAACCTATCGCTCTATTTTTTTCATATAGTCCTCATATATAAGTGGTGGTGGGTGCAATGTGGTCGGGCTTGAGACCGACTATAGCATTCTTACCTGTTTTTAATACAGCTGTACATTTTATGGAATTTTTGGAGAAAAAACTTTAAGTCAACTTGCGTAGGATAATGTTTAACCTGTAACCCATTTGTCAAAATTGTTCCCTTTATCAAATGTGATTTTCTAGAAATAATGACTTCTTGTGTTTGTCATACTGTGTTTTTCATATATCTTTTATTACCATTTTACAGCACGTTTTTCCGTCTGAAAAGGAGCATTTCAATTATTTGGTTTTCATTTACCAGAAAAACAAACCGGAAGAAGCAAGCTTCTTGTGTGCCGGAATATTGTTTGACAATCAACATGTTTATGTGCCCACAAATTGCTTAAACAGTTTTACGGCCGAACAGTTGTATGTGCTAAGTGGTGATTGGGGTAAGTCAAATGGCACTTTTACGAAAACTTATGTAAGTACAATAAGGAGTATAAAAAACCATATTTTTCGTAAAAATATCAACGAGCTTGTATTAGAAAAGCCCATAAATTTTAAAAACATAAATTCTTATAATTCAAATACCAATGAGATTGGTACTTGTTATGCTATAAGCATATTTAAAAAAGGCGATCCAAGAACGGAACTCAGGCAGATTGTAATTAAAACTTTATTAAAATTTGATGATTTAACGATTCCTGAAGAGCCAAGCAAACAATTTTGGAATATTCTATTGTGGAAATCAAAAAAAATAGTCAAATGCGCAATAATTAGAAAAAGTAACGATGTTGCGGTCGGTTCTCCATTGGTGTGCCAAAACAACAAGAATCCAGATATTGTTAGCTTTTTCGGAACAACGATCGGAAACTTACAGGTATGTATAAAAACAAACACTTTAAAAGTTTTAATAAACAAAACCTGTAAATAAAAAATAACGCAACTAAGGATTGCGACGTTACGGGAAAAAAATTTAAAGTTCCATCTATGTATAATGTGAACACATGATTTAGGCTAAAAGAAACGAATACCACGTGTGAGACTCGGCTTAAATAATAATGGTTCTTGCTGTATTTCCTTATGCTTATTTAGGTTTTTTTTTTCGAAACAAAAGGCAAACGAAGTTTTTGTCAAAAATATCTTTAGGTTCAGTTTGTCAATATGCATTTAATTGGTACTTAAACGAAATCATCAGTAGACTTTAACCAAATTCTTGAAAGACCTTATGAGTATTTTCTGCCTTTATATAATAATCTCTATAAACTTATTGAGAATTACTATAAACAAACCAAAACGTTCAAGATTTTTTTTATGAACCCAACAAACTATTATTCGCCATGAGGTGTTTTGATTTTCCTTTTCCTCTTTTCATTTGAATAACCATTGGTTATCACTAGATGTATTATAAGGGCTACCAAAAACAAAGCCTTGTTCAATTACAACAATTTTCAAAGGATTTCAGAAACTAATCCCAATTTTCAATAAGTTTATTGAGGTTATTGTATAAAGGCAGAAATATTAATGAGGTTTTTTAAGAATTTGGTTGAAGCTTACTGATGATTTCGTGTAAAAAACAATGAAGTGCATATAGACAAACTTAACCTATAACAAACCCTATAAATAAACAGGGAAAATCGGGATTAATTCCTGAATAACCTTTGTAAATTAATGTTTTTTTTTTGTTTTATTTTAAAACTAGAATTTAGTTCGTTAATCTGTTGAAATCAAGCTTCTAAAGCCCCTTGGTATTTCTTAGAACTGTTTGTGTTGTCCAAGCCTTAGCAATATCACCCAATAGCTGACAGATATATAAGCCAGCAACCACAACTACCTCCGTTTATTTCTCTAACATTTGTACATAAAAACCTTTATAACTGCCTCGGAATTGCTCCCACATGGGTGCAATGTAATACTGACTCCCATTAATTTTTTCTTACAAACTTATTTGTGGAAAATACTTACATCCTATCTCCGCCCTCTAGCTTAGTTGCCATACAAAGCTAAATTTTTTTTAGATCGCTTCTACAGCTTCCAGTGTCATACTAAAAAGGTCAAATGTAAGACTGACCTCAATAAATTTTTGTGGAACATACTTACCCCTTTCTCCAGTCCCTAATAGGGTTGTTATACAAAATTTGAAAATATTGGGTTAAAAACCACTACAACTTCCCCAATTATAGGACTGTGCCCAACTCATTTTCCCTTGCAAACATTTTCCTATAACAAACTTACCCGCTATCTTTACTACCTAAGGGGCTGCAATCCAAATTTTGAAAAAATTAGGGTAAAACCCCCTTCAATTTTCCGTAGTCCCCCTAAGAGGGTTTAAATATGACACCAATTAGAAATATTTTATAAATAAACGAAGTCACTTTTAGACTTAATAAATGCTTGCCTTATTGCAAAATTACACATTGTGAATGATATATAAGATTTGGCACAGCTGCATATAGCGCTCTTACTTGATTTGTTTAAAATTTAAATAAAATATAAAAGAGCACACTATATTATATACATATCTCCTACATTTAGCATTTTAGTAGTCAGTAATTTTGTACTGATATTGAAATAAGGTTTGCATTACAATTAATTAAGTAATTAAAATAGTGGTGGCAATTTGTGTGTTATTATGCACAAATGGGACCATTTTAAAATTTAAAAATTTTGGATTGTAAAATAATTCTCAAATTTTTGTGTAAATTTTTATATAATTATAACATGTCATACCAAACATCAAGAGGGGACCACCCCAACACTATTTCAAGTTTTTTTTTCTGTCAAAGAAAGATTAAAAAGATTTAAAAATTTAAAAATACTTTATTGAAATATTAAATATCTAATTTAATTTCATGTATATTTATATGGTTAAGTAGGCAAGTTAGGATCAGCAAAAGGGAAAGATTGCGAATTATATCAGCCAGTTCTACTTATGAATATCAAGGAATATGTGAAAGGACTTACAAAAACAATTTATATTAAATTGATACTAAGAAAAAGTCACTAAAACCCTCCAAAATAAAATTGTTTTACATTTTCTGTAAAAAAAAATTCTTGAATAAAAAAAAACATTGTTGGCTTTAAGTGTACATGAAAGTGTTTAGTTCTATCAAATATAAAAAGACGACGATGTTTTTGTAAATATCGCAGGGTATTTGTAACGTGAAACGTAGAAGGATTTAAACAAATGTGGGACCTAAACAATTCCACTTATGAGTTTTTAAAATCTGCTTTTTCCTCAAAGCAAATTAGGAAATTATTCAAATTGTTTCTATCAGAAAGATTCTGCTACGGTTGGTTATAACCAAAGTTTTTCTTGGAAGATTTTATATACCATTTTCTAGTCACCGAGATGATGGTTCGTTGCTATCTTTGGAAAATATCAACTCCGAAAGTCATTGTCCGTTCTTGCAATTCCATACGAAAGCTGGAGATGGTATATTTAAAATCAAGCACCTAAGAACCACGAAAAATATTATCACTTAATGTTGCCACTGTACTAGTTTAGAGAATAAGTACTGTCGAGGCTGAGTACTCCGATAATTTTTTTTATTAAAAACACAGTAAAATGCTTAGTTTCTTTAGTTTAAATATTTTTGCGCCTTTTGGTACGATGCCAAATATATTAAAGTCAACGCCGAGTTTTCAGTTAATTTAAATGCGTTATCTACTAGATATTCTAGTGAAAGTTTTAACAAATTTTGGCTTAAAATTAAAAAAGCCTGTGGGGATTGGAATGGCTGCAGCCGCAAACATATACAAAACTATTCCCATAAGCAATTTGATAATTTTATTTTCAAAAGCAACAAGGAAGCAATAATTAAAAAACTTGTTTCATTTGTAAAAATAGGTCTTTCAAATATCACCACGCTAAAAGACTGCTATTAATATCCAAAACGATTCTGCTTGAAATTTTTTAATAAATCTAAAGCGAATAGCAAAGGCCTTCCAAACGAAATCTCAATTTCAATTAAAAAAAAAAAAAACATTCTATTCAAAATATGGCAGAGCAGTACTGCATTGTTTTCTTTATTTCTTTAATTAAATTTATTTTCGAAGATTCAGAAAACACGTTTCTTAAAAGACGTCCTCAATTAAATTCAAATCCCTAATCTACTTGCATGAAATATATCATTTCAATTGACAAAAGTACTTTTCCTAATGCAAAGCTGGATGAACAAAAAAGTGAAAAAAAATTTACCAAAAGCAATGAAAATGTGAATGATGCTTAAATTTAAATGAGTTGTGATTCGGATATGTAGAGTTAGTTTTCTACCCTCCAGAGATAAGAAACGTGGATAAGGTTAACCAAAAGGCGAAGAAAAGGTTAAATCAGGAAATTGAACCAAATGTAGGGCTAGAAAAGTTTTGCGTCAATTGATAATCATAGACCTCACATTAAACAGGCGTAAACAAAATTCATCATCTTTAGTTTAACAAAAATCTATCAACCCAGACTATTAAACTATAATTTCTTAAACCGTAAAACTGAAAAAAAGATTACCTTTAATTTAATGGTAATTCGAACGTTATTTTTGTTATTTTTTTTATATATATTACATCTCAAACTTAAAACCAAACACTTAAAAGAAAATAACATTTATTTGGGGTATTCAAACGGCATGCTATCAAGTCATATTGTCTTAAAGTTTTAACATTTTACAATAGTTTTAAAGAATTGTTTTTGTGCTTAAAAGAAAAAAGTTCTATAATAATAAGACTTTTTCAACTGTGTTTATTGTTTTGTCATAAACAGTAGAAACCTCAGCCACCAGCTTTTGTTTTAGTTTTTTTTTTTCAATTTTTTTTTTGGCATTCTAACTTTAATTCATTATTTTTTCTAATTTTTTTATTTAATTTTTTAATAAAAATATTAATAAAACTAGTTTGCACTTTTACTGATTACAAAAAAAAATTATAGTAATTGAATTTCAATCTTGCAGTACATTGTTCCCGCTCAAAACGAGGAATTCTTTTATTTGGTTTTCATCTACCAAAAAAGCGAAACGAAGGGCTTAAACGATAAAAACTTTATGTGCACCGGAACATTGTATGAGGATCAATATGTTTTAACTTACAAAAATTGCGTGGAAGGTTTTTCTGCCAAACACTTGTATGTTGTAAGTGGTGAATGGGGCAAAACAAATGCCGTATATCTTGAAACGAATGTAAGCGAAATTATGGACGAAGAAGGATCCACAATATCGCATCAAAATATAGTCACGCTTAAATTGGAAAATCATATAAATTTAAATAAAATAAAGTTTAATGGAGTTTTAGAAAATGAAAGCATTGTTATTGCAAATTGTTATGCTGTTACAATGAATAAACAAGGTGATCCAAGAAAAGAATTCTGGGAAATGGTAAAAAAAACTTCAATAAAATTTGGTAACGATGCAGCATGCCATACAAATATAAGCAACGAAGATGCAAATATATATTTGTGGAACCCATGCAAATTTATAACATGTGCAGCAACGGTTAGAAATAGTTACAAAGTTGATGTTGGCTCTTCATTGGTGTGTGAAGAAAATAAAAATCCAAATATTATTACATATGTTGGAATAACGTCTAAAGACGTACAGGTAAAAATATATTAAAAGCATAATTTGGGAATACAGACATACATACATACATACATACATACATACATACATATGTACATACATACATACATACATACATACATACATACATACATACATACATACATACATACATACATACATACATACATACATACATACATACATACATACATACATACATACATACATACATACATACATACATACATACATACATACATACATACATACATACATATGTACATACATACATACATACATACATACATACATACATACATACATACATACATACATACATACATACATACATACATACATACATACATACATACATACATACATACATACATACATACATACATACATACATACATACATACATACATACATACATACATACATACATACATACATACATACATACATACATACATACATACATACATACATACATACATACATACATACATACATACATACATACATACATACATACATACATACATACATACATACATACATACATACATACATACATACATACATACATACATACATACATACATACATACATACATACATACATACATACATACATACATACATACATACATACATACATACATACATACATACATACATACATACATACATACATACATACATACAGACATACATATATACATACATACATACATACATACATACATACATACATACATACATACATACATACATACATACATACATACATACATACATACATACATACATACATATGTACATACATACATACATACATACATACATACATACATACATACATACATACATACATACATACATACATACATACATACATACATACATACATATATACATACATACATACATACATACATACATACATACATACATACATACATACATACCCTGAAGGAAACCTGGGGACAAGTGTCCCCATGTCAACGCTTTTGTCGACTATTATGGTGCCTTTTTGGCGACATTGTCAACAATACGTCAACAGTTTTGTATTAATCTTTAATAAAAAGAAAAGAAAACTGCCAACTGCAAATTAACGCTTCATTTCGCCGTTTAACGCAAAAATGTATCAGCGACATAATGATCTTTTTTAATTGTTTATTTTTTCAGTTGTGCTATAAAAGTGATTTATATACACAATTCATACTTATTTTTAATGGCAGACGCATGTTAAATGTCTATTGCAAGAACATATTGCCAGTGGTATAGCTAATTAGTAGTACTGTAGACTAAAATTGCTAAAAGGTACTAGTAAATCACTGGTTCCAATGGCTACATATGACTCCAACGGAAGTACCTTGTCAATAGTACCAATGTCAGTAGTGGATTTTCAATGACACTCCAATGTTAAATGTCTATAGCAAAACGCATTGCCTGGGGTATAGCTTGTCAGTAGTACTGGTGACAACGTCAATAGTGAACTTTCTAGTGATTCACTATTGACATTTCCTGCAGGGTACATACATACATACATACATACATACATACATACATACATACATACATACATACATACATACATACATACATACATACATACATACATACATACATACATACATACATACATACATACATACATACATACATACATACATACATACATACATACATACATACACTCATTGAAAAAATTGGTTCAAATAACCCGCTTGACCTAAAAACACATTGTTTACTAAACCCGCTTGACCATGACGTTCGATAATAACATCACTTTTGAACGTTTGGCAAACTTTTCTCTGATAAACATTCAAAAACGATAATTATTAGCGAATCGAAAAAGAACTCACAGGGTGCATCCGTCGCTCAATTTTTTTATTTTTTTATTGTACCGCTACAAGTTTGTTATGAAAATTCTTCGCACACCTTCGCTTTTGGCAAATCTCAGATCAAGCGGGAATAAAGAAACGAGTAGTCAAAGGACTTCTCGAAACTAACCTATAGAATTCCGTCTGTAAATTTTTTCACTGTTGTTCACTGTAATTACATATCATAATAATCTATTTACTTATTTTCATTTTTAAACTATATTGACCAGGTGGTAGCACAAGCACAGCTGATCTACTTTTTTCTTGCATAAATCGAGGCTGGGTTGTCAAAGTTGTTTACTTTTACATATCTTTTTTTGACACCTGAGCCAATGAAAACTACAACAAAAACGAGAGTTTTATTCATAAAATTTTGTTGTTGTAGAATCACCACCACCTAATAAACATTATTGCACCATGGTTAGTCTAAAATATATTTTTTTTTAGTAAAAATATTATAACAACTTTTGTAAGTAGCATATATTGTGCCTTTTAATAAAAAAAAGTTAAAAAAACAACTAATACTTGTCAAAAATTGCCTCTTAAGTAGTAGTATCTTACATTTCTAACATATTGTCTGTTATTTTGGCAAACTCGAAAATAAAACGCAAAACAAGTGAAAATTATTTTTCTATTTTTCTCTTTTGTTTCATAGGAAGACGAGACATAAATTTTTCCCAGCAAACTCTATATCTCCATATGTCATGCATTAAGCTCTGTTTATCGTCCGAATATATGGTGAGTGGTATTTTTAAACTTTTGTTTTTTTATATTTATTCAATTTTCCCCTTAGCTAGAAAAACAATTTAAAATTTAAATTTAAAAATTTTAAGTACGATTTTGGATAAATTCAAGAATAAAATTCTTAATTTAAGAATGTGTTTTCTTTCTGTGTATAAATTAAGTCTTCGTTAATTGCATCTCAATAAGAATGTAGTAAAGCAGCCTAATTAATAAAGAAGATGAAATTAAGGAGCGGGATACCCAGTGTTTTTAAGTCTTTTTTGGGTTTTCATATGTAGGGAGGAAAAGGAAATGATAGGCTTTTTATTATAAATCTTAACATTAACTTCTTGGCAAATCGTTGCAGCCAAATGAAAATGAATTAAATATTGATTCCTTGTGTAGGTTTGTTTTCGATCTTTTTTTTCCTTTTCTTATTCTTGTGAACTAGATTTAGTATCACAGGGAATCCAAATTATCTGAAATAATACGTTACCTTCAATAGTTCATGGAAATATAAAAATATTTTGTTATTGTTAGGGAAACTGCTACAGTGTGTGGCTTATATCGGCCCATTGTAAATTATTTAACCTTCTGTTTAACAATTTGGTAAGAACACTAGAGTAATAAAAATTTAAAAGAAATATAAATTTTCAAAAAGAATTTAAGCTAAAAAATTTTGTACCTACTTAGTTTTTAATTTGCAACTTTTAAGTCCTGACACTTTTGAAGTATATTAGCGATGTGTGCGCCTATATATTTATACCCTTCACATAGTGTTAAGGGTATATATTTGTTTGCCATTCCGTTTGTAATTTGTTTATTATCAATAGGCGACCACATACATTGTATATGTATATTTTGGATCCTAATAGATAGGGAAGTCGATTTAGCCATGTCCGTCTGTGTGTCTGTTGAAATCAATTTTTCGGAGTCAATTTAAGTACTACGGGTCAGGTATCGGGGTCGGTCAAACTACTAGAAATGTCCCTGAAAGGATCACAATTAAAAATAAGCAGGATCGGTTTACCATGGACCTAGATATAGGCAAAATACATACTGCAATTGCCCCACTCCCTTTTTTGTTTTATTTACTAAAATTTTTGTTGAAAAAAGTTGCTCGAAACATTTAAAAAAATAAAATTGACCTTGAGCCTGAAAAAAAAACAGTTACTGCAACTAAGGTCGGAAGGAATATAAAGAAACAAATATTTTAATATAAAATATTGCATTTATTTGGTTTGTTGTTGGTTTAAGTACATCTATATGCATTTCATTGCTTTTTACCCGAAATCATCAGTAAGAACCAATAAAATGCATATAGACATACTTAAACCAACAACAAAGCAAATAAATTTAAAAAAAATTGGATAAAAAACCTGAACAAAATATAAAAACATCATATGATATTGCAACTAAAAAAATAATATTTTATTATTTAAATAAACAAAAAATAATGAAAACAATATTGTTTCTTTCAGGGTAAATTCTCGTTCTTGGGAAATGTTGGCTGATACTTTGACGTCTTCCTTGACAATATACTTTTAAAGTCAACTTAGTATATAAGTAGACTTAAGCAAATATTTAATTATCAACAGTAATTGAATAAAATATTTTTGAAAAATAGTTCGAAATTTTTAAATCTGAATTATAAATTGCTGAAAATGATTAAAAAACTTTTAAAATATAAATGAAAATAACGAAATTTTCTCTTGGGGTAACGGCTTATGATTTACTTCTACAATATTAACAAAAGCAACATGAAAAAGTTCTTCGTTGATTATGATTGTTTGTGTTTTGTTTCATAACATGTAACCACCTTTATTAGGTGTTGTTAGTTCCACTAATCTTTTACAACTCTGATGTGATAAGAATACGTAAGCTTCAAATATAGTTTAGAAAATAAACACTTGCCGAATACTTGCCAAATTTTGTATCTGCGTTTTTTTTTACTCAATACATTATGATTTTACATGATGAGATTTTATATTATATCACAGCATTTTTTGGCATGTAGTAGTACAATTATTACCATGTAAAAGCACCTTTACATTGGCCTTTCACTATAAAAGTTGTGCGTTTTTACATACAACTCTGCCATATTATTAACTGAAAACCTGACAACAATGTTACATACAACCTTGTACTATTGAGCAAGCGAAATGGTATTTTGTATTAAATAAAAAAAAAAATAAAATACACAAAAATATATTAAAATATTAAGAGAGTCTTTTAAAAAGGTAATTTTTTCTCTTTAATTTTTGTTCTCAGTCGTAGCATTAATAAAAAAACCCTATATAACGGCTTTAAATAACTATACCTAGGTGCGACTGTTTTTTCTAAACGACTTTTTTTGCTCTTTTTTTAAATTCTCAGCGGTTTTTTGATAATTCAAGAATCCCTGGCAAAAAGCTTAAGAGTTTAAATTTTGTACAAAATCATATATGTATAAATAAAAATTTTTTTTTTGCATATGTATGTACGTCTCAGACTGCAAAAAATTGCTTCGTGTGATATGTGAGCACGTAGCATAATACGGGTCATTTATAAAACTTGGTTTTTGTGAGTGCCATCTCTTAGGGCACAAGGTGATTTGCTGAACACTATACCACTGCCATTATTGATAGTCTACAGTTATAGCTGCCTACGTTTCTTGTAGCTGTTTTGTTGACTGACTGGTTCGTTGCTTAGCCATATGCTGTTGCTGTTTTTTGTTTTTAACCAAGAGTTAAGATCAGTTTAAATTGTGACTCGATAGCGAACTGTTTATTGATCGCATAAAAAAAATAGAATAAAAAACAAAAGAAAAGCAAAAAAGTTTTGAAATTTTAGTTCCATATTTAAGTCAATAGAAGAAACATGTAAAATGTTACATTCTTATATGTATCTTGTATACAGCAAACAGTTACACTTGGCTTTAAAAAGTTAACGATTTAACGAATTTAATGAAAAGCGTTAAAAATTACCTTTGAGTTTTTCATCAATTTTTTTAATTTTACGAGATTTATTTTTGTTTTTTTTGTGTACTTTGCGAAACCATGTTAGGTGTGAATTTGATAAAAAATAATAAAATGAAAATAAATAAAAAGTGGTCTAAGAGTTTTTTTTTTAATTGTTTCTATGTGCTAAAGTATAAAAAAGATAAATGAAAAAGAAGAAAAAGGAGAAAACAAAAACAAAAACAGTTTAAAATGGTTGTTACTAAGATAGAAAATGATAAAAAAAAAGTCATGCAATTGTAGTTATTGTAGTGCCAGTAGCAGCAACAGCATTATGTGTAAATTCAGTAGTGACAGAAATCTTAAAACCAAAAATAAAGTTAAATTAAATAGTAGTTATACCAAATCAAAACAGCTTTACACCTCCAACATAAACAACATTAACAAAATGTTTAATTTGATATTCATGATAACGATTGGATGTCTACTGCACAGTGTTACTAATATACAGGGTGCTGCTGTTTATACAAGTATGTTAAACATCTATTTAATCTTTTATTTTAAAAATTTATATATTGTTACCCTAATATATAAGGGCCCTAACTCGTAAGTCGAGACTTGTTTGACTAATTGTAATATATGAGCAGATCATATATCGAAATAACGGATAATACGAGTTAGGGCCTTTCTATATTAAGGAAACATTCATATAGTATTTACATAAAAGAATGTTAAAATTTTTGGATTTGATCACGTTTCTTAAATTTTAAAAACAAATCGATGGCTTTATGTAAAAAAGGACTAACTCAATTTTTTTTGGTACATTACAGGGAAAGAAAACATTTTATGAAATTTAAAAATTTTTCACATTAAAGAGCCGAAATGCAATGTTAAATGAAAGAGGCAACAAATTGTATTTTTTATAAAAAAAAAACAAAAAAAATTATAAGGAATTTGATATTTGTTTAAAAGAACAAGAAACAACTCTTTCTTAAAAACTTTTTAATTACGTATTTTTTATATTAAGCCATCGATATGTTAGTATTTACATGCATATGTATACATATATAAAGGTAAATATCGCTTTTTTTATACCAACGTTCGTATAAATAAATATATGAGTGCATAGTTTCCTAAACCGATCAAAGTCAAGTTTTTCCATTAATTATTACAATTTTACTATGCATCTTAATAATTGTTACATTTCACACACAAATTACCTGAATTTTGTTTGTACCCTGCAAAAAAATATTGAACCACATAGTTAATTCTAACTGAAATGGACTTGTTACAATATGGTCCTGTGCAATGCAGTAATAGACCATGTCATTGCCAAACAAGAACTTGTATTTAGGCGACAGGTGTTCGTGTTTTAACGAGCTCACATTGATTATCGTTGTTGTAAACTACTCTATGGTGTACTACAGAGTAGTTGCGTTATCTGCAGGGTAGTATAAAGCTTTTAATTCCAACTAAACTGGTTTTTAAAGTGACCGCATTTGACCGATGATATTTTTCAATTTAGTGATGACAATCTAGATATGACGCTATAACAAGTTAGTTTTTAAAGGTTTTAAAATTATTTTGTAATTAATTAAATAACGTAAATAAAAAATATTAAACTAAACAAAACTTATTTTCAATGACAACAGCATTGATGTACGCCGTTGAGTATGTGCGTATGTAAATATGTATTTCGGAATCTTAATTTTATTTGGCCAGTGTAAATTGATTGCTATTTAGAGTTGAATAAATAAAAATTCTCTAATTCGCACATAAAATTGTTAAACTTTACCTCAGAAGATGAAATTTTATTAAATTAAAAAAACGCTTTTTAAAAAAACATTCAATTGAAAATGTCTTTAGGATCTTAATGCATTTCAGCATAAAGGTTTTATAGCGGAATTTATCACTAGGTTACGAGCCGATGCGAAATCAATTAGTCTCATTCCGTTGCCGGAAGTGCCATTGTAGAGACTAAATTTTAAATACATAATTAACGTTTGGTAAGGGCCTTAATCATGACATACATATATAAGTATATACTTGAAAAATGGATTTTAAAATTTACTGTAAGAATGTAAAACTTTAACTATAATTTCGGCCGAATTTATGTAGTGTTAACCATGAGAAGATCAAAGATAAGTATCAAAGTAGTTCCCAAACGGTTTCAAAAAACCAAGTAACTGGAATGGTTCTCTAGACACATAAGAACATGTTACATATAGCGGACATCGCACTAAATTTTTATGTGTTTTCGAGACTTTAATTTTTCCGTGTCAGAAATTGTTAACCCAATAGAAAATGGTGTAAAAAATTGAATTTTTTTTTAAATTTAATTTTTAACATACAAAAATATGCAAATGTATTTACTATATAATTCAAATCAATTTACGTAAATACATATTTGTATATACTTAAGTATATGTATACCTTTTAAAGAAAAAAATAAAAATATTTACATGTTTACTCAAATACATTCGTATATTTTATTACTCATATTTGTTATCAACAAGGCCTAAAAAGAAAATATTTTGTAGTTTGACTAGATTTGTTTTCTAAATTTAGATTATTTATGCAGACGCGTGCACTTTTTTGTTCACAAAAGCTTTGATTTTATACTTGTTTTAAAATAATATCTTTAAGTTACATATGCTATGTTCACACATGAGGTAAAAACATGCATACGCATGTATGTATTGGACGAAATTTGCGTTAAAACAACACTGTCGGACCTACTGTAGTCGACAACAAAAATAACTCACTTAAAGCTAAACTTTTTATAACTAACTACAAAGCTGACTGCAAAGTAAAGCAGAAAAGGATCAAAGCAAAAAAAACACATACATGTTCTGTTTAGTAGTGTGCTTTTTACCTTATGAAGGTTTGTTGTGGGCAAGTTCTAAGAGGGGAAGTCTGGAAATCTTGAGGACATGGGTTCGATTCCCACCAGCGACTTCCCTACAAGAATGTGACCGGTCCAATCACAGATCATTGCTGATGGAAATATCCATCAACGCGTAGAACAAAGTTTTTTATAAAATTATTAAAAGCAATATGAACACATGGATTTTGTCAATATAGAAAGTATATCTGGGGCCAAATCGTCACATTCGATTCGAATCGAAAATTCTAATAAGAATTTTTAAATTTCGATTCGAATTGAATGTGACGATTTGGCCCCTGAACTGCTTACTCTACTGTTATTTATTAATCAACGATGATTTACAAACCCATCACAGTTGACTTATCAAACTTAATGAATATATTCATCACAACTAACCAATCACATGTGATGCATAAAGTCGTCATAAATGATGGGTTTTAAAGATATATGTTCTTATATTTATTTTAAAATATATTAAATAAACCTTTATTATTCATTACTAAACAAAGGTGACATTGTTGAATCCGATCGTTGTACGTCCTTGGTATTGGGAATTTCCTTGCTAAAAATTAAAAAGAAAATGTATTTGTTTTGAGTTTTATTGTTGTGCTCGACGCTGCTTTTGCTTACCTTTTCAGTCTTTAAAATTGTTAAAAAAAATGCATTTTTAGTAGTAAATATCCACTTGGATTAATTTTTAAATATACAAAAAGGATTTTTATTTTATTTTTTGCCATAATTATATACAAAGCTAACAATTATAATTATATGCCTGTTGGGCATTTTCTATTTTTAACATTAGCAAAATCAACCCTGCAACAGTCAAAAATGTTTCCATCATCAGTGATAAAAATATTGGTCAAAAATGACAACAAATGTTGCATAGTTAACAAGTGTATACATATGTATTAGTCATCGGCCATAAATTTCTTGTAGGGCTGGTCGGTAAGGTAAATATAATTATATTTCTAATACTTATATCTACTCTACTCCTATTGTTTCTCTTTTCTCTTCTTAGCAGGTAAAAACTTTATGCAATTGTACAGGTCTAAGTGATCACTATCGTTTCTATCAGGCCTTGTTTTTAAAGTCATATATTGATAAAAAAAATTTCCAATCTGATATTTAAACCCAGGACCGCTAAAAATTGGCCGACTTACAATGTAACTAACTTTAGCTTAAAGTAGGTAATCGGATAACTGATTTCCTCTAAAAAGTAATTAAACTGTCAGTTACCACTAGTTTAGAAATAATAAGCCGAATGCCTTACAGAATATCATATATTTGAAAAATATTTGTCATATATATTTCGTCAAATATTTGCTTAGCTTAACGTAATCTTTTTCAAATTATTTTATTTAAAATTTGTTTAAAGATTTTATGTTTACAAGTAAGAATTAGTCAAATTTCTAAATCTAAAAATTAAACTGCGTGTTAAAAGCAACAGACTGCGAAGGATTTTGTTTATTTGTAGTAATTGGGCATACACGAGTTTGCTGTATTTAAGCTTAATTTGTAAACATATTCGTGTAATATTAAGCACAAGCTTAAATGATATTAAAAACTTAGACAAGAAAGTTTATAAAAATTTAATTACGTTAAATAGTAATTCTAGACCATATTGTGCAATTCTGAATACCCATCAAAATTAAAAAATTAAGGGCCATTAATATGCCCAAATAAAACGTGCTTAAAGCGCGCATTAATTCAAATTTGTAAGTTTTAGTATTATAAGCTAACTCGCTTCTTCCAAGTCAACTAAACTTAAACAAAGTTAAAAATATAATAATTTTTCTTCGCATATTTGGTTGTAATAATAATATCAAAGGCGGCAAATTGGTTTATAAATAATTAAATAAACAATGATTAAAAACACCATTAAATTAAAAAAAGCTACGCAACAATTATTCAAAATATTTTTATTACAAAATGAATTAAAAACATTTTAAAATTAAAAATACTTATAACTAAAAAACATTTTAATATTTAACGGATTATAGTTTGATTCATCATCAGAATTCTCTCAGATTTCTGCTAAAAACGTCGGCTATGAAATTCCCACGAATGGATTTCGTGTCCCCCACTTCATATGTTTCGCTGTCAGAAATCTGACAGAACTCGTTAAGGATTCTGAATATTCTTCAGACGTTTCTATTAGATATCGTACAAATGCCGGCCAATTTTGCTGGCTGGGCATATGCACATATGTTTTTCATTAAAAAATTTTTTATTTGTTTGATAACTTTAAAATAACAAATTATTATAAAGTTATAAACTCAGTTAAGCGCTAACTACTTAGGCCATCAGCTCATATCATTAAACAACTTTTATGAATTAATTGCAAATTATTTAAAATTAACACTTTTTTTGGAAAACGTGACAAAGCGCCCCATTTAAATACTTATGTACGTAGAGATACATGTATGAATGTAAGCATAAATGTGTTAAATAAAATTAAATTTCAATAAAATAATCTAATTGCAATTAACAGTTTTCAACAATTTGTTTTAAACAGAACAAATTAAACAAACAACTAGAGCATTGAAATAACCCACCTCAAAACAACAACAAGCAATCTCTAATGCAACATTTTGTTTTTTAGTTTTTTGAATTTTAAAACTACTTATATAACTGGTTATTTTTGTTATTTAATGTTGATTGGAATGAAATCCGTTATGCTATTTCAATGCCTATGTTTTTACTGGGTTAAATATCGAAGGGACGTTAGACATTATTTTATCATAAACTTTTTATTTTTTTTAATTAAAAATAAATATTGCTGCCTTTTTTTAATAAAAATTGCACTTAAACTTTTTGATATGCAAAATTTTACAAAAATTAATGAAGTATTTTTCTTTCCCTATTAAGTTAAAAAAAATGGGGTTACGCTTTTTCTACATTAAGTCATCGACATGGTAGGTGTACCCACAAACAATTTATATTCATATTCTTTTGTCTATAAATTCATATGGCAAATAGTTGTGAATGTGTTTAAAGTCAATGGGTTAAATTATATTAATTAAACTTGTTTTCTAATGCTTTTTTGCTATTAATTAAGTCACAACCCTCTTTTGCTAAAATGCTTTCTTGTAAATATAAGCCACTGTCAATTTGAATAAATTTCTTATATAAATATGTACATATGTATGTATGTACATATGTAGATAAAATTTTGAAAAATTTTTAATTGCACTTATTCGCATAGGTTTCTACAATGAAAACATTTGATGCAAAAAACACAACACGGACGTACAACGAATTTTTAACCGCGAATATTCGTCGCCACAAATGCAACTAATGGTTAGAGTGCTTTCAGACTATTACTACTTGTCAATCAATAACTAAAAAAATTACAAAATATTATATAATAGTGTAAAGGCAAAATATTATAAAATATCAATACATACGGAAACAAGTTTGCGGTCGTACGACTCTTATTATATTCATAGTACTCGTATATCAAGAATTATACATTCAAACGTCTTAAATCTTTTATATAAAATATGAAAAGCACTTACATAAAATATTTGGTGTAAAAATTATACATTATTATGGGTTTACCATCCCTGATGATAATAATATAAACAGCTGTTTTTATATTACACAAAATTTTGAATTTATTTTAAATGTATTGGTAGTGTAAGACACATAATGAAACATTTGATTTTTTGACAATAAAGCATTAAATACATTCCTCGCTACAGGCTACCGAACACAACCAGTCAAAAATAGAATACACGTGTGCTTATGAGAATAATTTTTTTAATGGCTACAATGCAACACGACTACGGGTTGCTGTCAATGCTAATTTTGTGGCGTGGTCGAAATTAAACTAATTTCTATTTTTATACGCGACAGTTAACAGATTAGTACTGCCAATAGGGTAAGATACAAATAATAAAGCTTAAACATTACAAAAAGACTTTAGGTGGCACCACTGAATGTCATATTGCCTATATGTTTATTTTGTAGTGGTAGTATAGTAAATATTTCAGTAGCAGCCAGTCGGACACAAATTTAGCAAGCAACTTTTGTGTTCGTGTGTTCCTGTGTTCTTGTAGCATGAATGTGTTTAATGCATTACGCTACGAAGCATTTTATTTGGTTCGTTCAAGACCCTATCGTAGTCTTATAACTTGTGGAATAGTCTGAATGCACCTTTCGAAGATTTTATTAAGGCCCATTATTAACGATAATACGTTGTCTTAGACGTATAAAAACTGGAGTACGACGAAAGTTATATCGTGGAAATAGCTTTTGTTATAAAATCAACAGTCTGTACGATTTTTAAGAATTGTGGTTTTAAAAAAATTTGCAGGGATTTATAATTGCCTCAGAATAGAGTTGAGTTTTTTTCAACATACACAAAAAAGGCCAAGAAAAGCACAAGAAAAATATTTTCGCCTTTTTTTACATTTTTTGTAGCAAAATTCTTGAACTATTTCAACCTCCATTTTAATAAATCTTTTTCAAACAGTCTTTAAATTCTTAATTTTTATAATTTTAATTTTAATTGAAGGATAATACTGAAAAATATATGTTTTCCGACACTACACCATTTCCAATTGTATTTCAGAACTTTCTAATTGTATTTCAGAAATTTCTAATTCAATTTCAGAAATTTCTAATTCAATTTCAGAAATTTCTAATTCAATTTCAGAAATTTCTAATTCAATTTCAGAAATTTCTAATTCAATTTCAGAAATTTCTATTTGTATTTCAGAATTTTCTATTTGTATTTCAGAATTTTCTATTTGTATTTTAGAATTTTCTAATTGTATTTCAGAATTTTCCATTTGTATTTCAGAATTTTCTAATTGTATTTCAGAATTTTCCATTTGTATTTCAGAAATTTCTATTTGAATTTCAAATGAAAAATTCTGAAATACAATTAGAAATTTCTAAATTGAATTAGAAATTTCTGAAATACAATTAGAAAGTTCTGAAATTGAATTAGAAATTTCTGAAATTGAATTAGAAATTTCTGAAATTGAATTAGAAATTTCTGAAATTGAATTAGAAATTTCTGAAATTGAATTAGAAATTTCTGAAATTGAATTAGAAATTTCTGAAATTGAATTAGAAATTTCTGAAATTGAATTAGAAATTTCTGAAATACAATTAGAAAGTTCTGAAATACAATTGGAAATGGTGTAGTCGAGTAGAATGCATTATTGAAACCCGCTACAGTTTTCCGTCAGCACTCTTTGCTCGGTGCTGATGTGTTAGTACTAAATATCTTTAATATGACTTAGAGTTAACTAAAAAATTAAATTCAGCAATTTATTTCAATTTGTTTTGTGATCAAACCAGGTTTCACCACAGTGCGATAAAAGTTCTACTTTAAAAAAATCACATTTAGCCCAATTAATATATTTTATGAGTTTCAATAATTTATTTAGTAAAAAGAAAATAAAAAAATTGTTTTAACAGTTACAAAGGCAATGAGAAGTTTATTGAACTCTTCAATAGGAGCAGATAAAGATAGAAATAAAAAAAACTTCAGTACAACAGAGGCAAAACAAACAAAGACAATTAAAAAAATTAACTAAAGTAACAACTACCTTTACGAAAACAAAGAAAAAAGATATGATTGCAATGTAACTACTGGCACTTGGTTGGCTGCAGATCGGAGGTACAAAAAACATTTATCGAAAATAAACAATCATCCTTTACCGGGTAATACTGTTTATTATTAAAGCCTGTTAAAAATAAAAAGGTCTGAAAGCTTTATGATACCTTTTTGCGGGTTTTTAGATGATTATTCCTACATTTTTATAATTTTTTATATTTTGTTGTAGTCCAACACACCCTTATTTATTTAACCGACCCACCTACTCCACCTTTGCCATTGTCGACATGTCTAAAATATTTAATTAAACCACAAAACAGTTTTTTAAACGAATGTAAATTTAAATATGTCGTTGGCTAAAATGCAAAGGCACATAATTAACTAATTTTGCAGAAATGCTTTTAATACCAACTGTAGTATATATTATTACCAGAGAAGATAAACATTTTTTATTTATTTCTTGATATTTTACCAATATTTTTTGGTTTTTGCGATCTTTTCATATACATAATTGCCGTGGTTTTTGTTACTTTTTAACGCTTTTAACGTTCATTTTATATTTAAAAAAAATTTAATTTAATAAAAAATTAATAATAATAAAACCATCTCAAATTTTATTTTTATGTTATTTTCATTTAATAACGACCCTGTAAGAAAAGTGCTGGCTTTTGTAAATTTTCAAATTTGGGGTACGAAAATGAGGTTCCTTCGTGTGGGAAGAAAAATACGCAGGTGTAGCTAGCTTTGAAAATAAAAACAAAGAAACTAACAATTAAAAAATACTTAAAGTACTTATACTTATAGTAGGTTTATTAAAGGCTTTTTTGACAGATATCTATGGAGTAATTGTCAAATAAGTTTTTAAAATTCCTACTGTAAGTACTATGATTATGGGCATAAAGCTTGGCTGTAATTATTTCGAAAGCACTAAAAAGTTGAGATAAAAATGTTAACAAAACCACTGAACACATTTGTAGTCTTTTTTTAAACTTTTTTGCCATAAACAAATTTTTTGTTGTTTTTTTGCCTTCTCTGATTGTTACCATTTTTCCACAACAAATTTATATATTTAAGTATTAACAAAGCTAAAACAACAATATCGAACTTATTTAAGGTAGCGGTTTGGGGTTTCCATTAAAAAATTTTTTTTTTATGGTTTTGCTTTTTAGCTAGCGATATGGATGTTTTTTTGTGTTTTGTACATACAAATAGTACATACCTATATAGTAAGTACGTATATGTAGGTACATTGTTTATCATTTAATGCCGCAACGTGATATTGTTTTATTTATCTTTAAGTTTTCTTATTTTCGTTTTTATGATTAAATCTTTGTTTTAAAGCATTTAATAAAATTGAATTAAAGTTTTTAATAAAAAAAATTATAATTTTTAATCGTGTAGACATTTATGTACATAATTACTATAATAAGTTATTTGCGCATAAGCACACGTTTGACAGCTCCTGCAACTTCAATTTGGTTTTCAATGATAGTTCCCTATTAGTGCTGGCAAATTTTTCTACTTAATACTTTTCATTTCAGTACTCGATACTATTTTATACTTTTAACCGTGTTGTTTTAATTTAAAAGCAACGCGAATTTTTATTAAGATAACAGTTAAGCATTTAATACATTTTGACGGATTTGATACAAAAAAAACAACAGTTTTGATGAACATATAATGTTGCAGCCAATTAATCTATACAGTTTCGTTTTTCAAAGGGTTGTTTAAAAAGGTGACTCGAAAAATATCAAGCAATTAAGGATTTCTGAAAATTAAATAGCCGAACAAAGGAGCAATTACTCGGTACCCACTTTTCAATACTTTACCAGCTCTATTCCTTACACATAAAGTGAATGGTAGGTTACCAAAGTTTTGATATAAATGCAGAATCATAAATTTTGCTTGCTGCTTTATTGTTTAGGGTTTTATTGGTACTCATGTCGTGTATATGTAAAACCAGAACAATATTTGTGCCCAGGAACCAACTTATCTATCGTCAATTATAGTCCTTTCACACTGTGGTCGATAGCCTGGTGTCATCTATAAATTTTAAACGTAAAATGCTGGTAAAATATTAACGTATTTTCTTTGTTTAGTGCCTGACACCAAAAAAAATATACTTTTATTATGTCGTTGCTTGTAGTTTTTTACTGTAAGCAGACAAGGCATAATATGCTTTGGGTAGAGTTAACAAAACGTCACAATATAACCAACCCACTATGAAATCATTATATGAATAGGTGATGCGCAGCACTAATTATAATTATACATACATACATACTTATGTATGGGCACACGTAGATATTAACATATGTTTTTACATATCGTCAGTAAACTGCTTGTTTGCCGCGCGGAACAAAGTGTTTCCGAAAAAACTAAAAAAAATGTTTGCTTTAATATTTTAAAATTAGAACTATTGATAAAAGTAAAGATTTAACCAAGGAAAGACAAAAAGTGTTTGGGCCGCATTTAACCATTTTTAACACGAAAATATTTTCTCTTTTTCGGAATGCGGCAAAAAAGTGTATTTGTTAATTGACGTTCTTTGAGAGAGCATAAATATTGCAAAAGTAGATAAAAATCGATCTAATTAGTAGCAAGCGCACAATTGTGGATATGTGAGAAAGATGGAGGCTGATATTTTCCAAAACATTTGGGATACCCAAACATTGAATAAATAAAATCCCAAAAATAACACATCAGTCAAATAGAAACAATATACTATTACTCAGTTCCAGTTTTTTTTTGAAAATGTGCCGTGCGGCGAACAAGTAATCACCCGACCTAATGTTTATACGTGCATATGCTTTAAACTTCTGTTATATTAATGTAGACTATAATCTATAGGGTGTATGGTGGAAATTTTATACTTTGAATTTTTTTTGCAGAAGAAATAATTAGTCCTTGATTTTTTTAACAGAAGTAGTTATTTTTCTGGCAGAAATAATAATAATAATTAATTTTTTAATTTTATTTTTTTGGCTGAAGTAATAATAATAAAAAATTGGTTGTAAAAATTTTTTGGTCATGACAGCACTGGCATACCATGGCACACTTAACAAGGTAATATTAAGAGCCCAGAAGATTATAATAAATTTGACAATTTCACGTTACAAATATTCAATTTTTTATGTAGTTTTTAATTTTTCTGACATTCCACCGTTCAAACGCAAAAAGGAAATGCAGGGGGCCAATTTTTGAATTCGCCTTGCTGTTACCTTGCTTAGTGTACCCTGATAACTACAAATGAAGTTCAGAGTTATTTTTTGTAAAAAGAAAAAGAAAAAAAAACAAGTAAGAGCGCTATATTCGGCTGTGCCGAATCTTATATACCCTTCACATTGGTCTTTAAATATACCCAGCCGAGTAATTTTGCACTGCAAATAATTTAATAAAAAACCTTGTGCGAGTTTTAAAGCCCATAGAAAAAATAACAAAATTTTAACGTTTGTATGAATAATAGAAATACATAGGTGAAGAAGATTTGAGGTCGAAAGTTTTAAAAGTTTTCGACATTATCCATATTTAAAGGTTAATAAAACTTATTAAATGTTCTAGTCCCGCTGCTCTTCTCCAACTTTTTTTCCAAAATGTATAAATTATTTGATTATTACTTTTTGTAGAATATTCGAAGTCGATAGCTGTAATAGTTTTCCAGAAGCGTATCGAAAATTTTATAAAAATTGTTAATTTGTATGGGAGCTACCCCTTCTTCACCCCCCATCCGAAAATTTTTTCCTTCAGAGCGTAGCCCTTGATATCCAATCACTTTTTGTAGAACATTTGATTTCGATATCTGTTATAGTTTCCGAGATATGGCATATCGAAAATTTAACAAAAATTATTAATTTGCATTGGGGCTACCCCTTTTTTTGCCCCCACTCAAAAATATTTTTCTTTAAAGCGTAGGCCTTTTTGTCCAATTACTTTTTGTAGAACATTTCATTTCGATATCTTTTTTAGTTTCCGAGATATAGCGTATCGAATATTTTATACAAATTGTTAATTTGTATGGGAGCTACCCCTTTTTTTGCCCTCACTCAAAAATGTTTTTCTTTAAAGTGTAGGTCTTTGCGTACAATTACTTTTTGTAGAACATTTTGAGTTGATAGCTGTTATAGTTTACGAGATATAGCATATCGAAAATTTAACAAAAATTGTTAATTTGTATTGGAGCTACCCCTTTTTTTGCCCCCACTCAAAAAATTTTTTCTTTAAAGCGTAGGCATTCTTGCGCAATTACTTTTTGTAGAACATTCCATTTCGATATCTGTTACAGTTTCCGAGATATAGCGTATCGAATATTTTATAGCAATTGTCAATTTGTATGGGAGCTACCCCTTTTTTTGCCCCCACTCAAAAAAATTTTTCTTTAAAGCGTAGGCCTTATTGCCCAATTACTCTTTGTAGAACATTTGGTTTCGATATCTGTTACAGTTTCCGAGATATAGCGTATCGAATATTTTATAACAATTGTCGATTTTTATGGGAGCTACCCCATTTTTTGCCCCCACTCAAAATTTTTTTTCTTTAAAGTGTAGATCTTTGCGTACAATTACTTTTTGTAGAACATTTTATGTCGATAACTGTTATAGTTTCCGAGATATAGCGTATCGAATATTTTATAACAATTGTCGATTTGTATGGGAGCTACCCCATTTTTTGCCCCAACTCAAAAAATTTTTTCTTTAAAGTGTAGATCTTTGCGTACAATTACTTTTTGTAGAACATTTTATGTCGATAGCTGTTACAGTTTCCGAGATATAGCGTATCGAATATTTTATAACAATTGTCGATTTGTATGGGAGCTACCCCATTTTTTGCCCCCACTCAAAAAATTTTTTCTTTAAAGTGTAGATCTTTGCGCACAATCACTTTTTGTAGAACATTTTATGTCGATAGCTGTTTTAGTTTCCGAGATATAGCGTATCGAATATTTTATAACAATTGTCGATTTGTATGGGAGCTACCCCATTTTTTGCCCCAACTCGAAAAATTTTTTCTTTAAGGTGTAGATCTTTGCGTACAATCACTTTTTGTAGAACATTTTATGTCGATAGCTGTTATAGTTTCCGAGATATAGCGTATCGAATATTTTATAACAATTGTCGATTTGTATGGGAGCTACCCCATTTTTTGCCCCCACTCGAAAAATTTTTTCTTTAAAGTGTAGATCTTTGCGTACAATTACTTTTTGTAGAACATTTTATGCCGATAGCTGTTACAGTTTCCGAGATATAGCGTATCGAATATTTTATAACAATTGTCGATTTGTATGGGAGCTACCCCATTTTTTGCCCCCACTCAAAAAATTTTTTCTTTAAAGTGTAGATCTTTGCGTACAATTACTTTTTGTAGAACATTTTATGTCGATAGCTGTTACAGTTTCCGAGATATAGCGTATCGAATATTTTATAACATTTGTCGATTTGTATGGGAGCTACCCCATTTTTTGCCCCCACTCAAAAAATTTTTTCTTTAAAATGTAGATCATTGCGTACAATCACTTTTTGTAGAACATTTTATGTCGATAGCTGTTATAGTTTCCGAGATATAGCGCATAAAATATTTCACCAAATTTGTGCAATTGTAGGAAAAATACCCCTTCCCCTGGTCCTATCTGAAAAAACTTTTTCCATTATTTAGGTCCCTTCTTTAGGAGTATCCGTGCCAAGTTTTGTGGCAAGAGTGACTATACTTACTGAGATATATGGGGATATATGCACGGATTTTGTCCTAAAAAAAATGGGTTACCCTGGGTTTTCGCTTATATCTCGGTCAATAGTGAACCGATTTTGCTGATTTTAAATAGCGGTTGTTAGCGGGATATTTCTGATCGTTTGACACCATTAACTGGTCTGTATCTTTTTATTTGACTCCGGAAACTTGATTTCAACAGACGGACAGACGGACAGACGGACAGACGGACAGACGGACATCGCTAAATCGGCTTCCCTATCTATAAGGATCCAGAATATATATACTTTATGGGGTCGCAAATGAATAATAAAGAAATTACAAACGGAATGACAAAGTGATATATACCCTATCACTATGTGAAGGGTATAATTAGAAAATAATAATTATTTATGCTAAAATAAAATAAAAATCAAGAATTTTAAAATCACTTGATTTTCAAAAATTTTAGCTTGCTACAATTGGATTAAAAATTAAAAAAAAATTCTATAGTTTCTTAACTGAATTAACAATATTCTTCATATAGGGAACTCACATACATAGTTTGAAAGCTTCGCGTTGTTCACTTTGCACTACATTTTCTTTTAATAGTTTTTTAAGTCCCTGGTAGAGAGTCATTAACTTCACACATAAAAAACGTGTGTAAATAATTTTTTCGTAGTAAATGTACTGTAAAAAACTATTGACCCACATTTACGCCATTGGAAATTATAAAAAATCACATTCATATAACACCTATTAAGTGAGAAAAAAATTGTTGATAAAATAAGTTAAACACTGAATTATATTGTAGAACCTTAAACTTTTGCAAAAATAACAGATTACTAATAGAAAAACACATACATAAATATTATCATTACACACACACACAAACAAACAAGCCATTAACTAATCAGAATAATCCAGCTCAAAAATGCAACTCTCAGAAAGAAAATAGCAAGTACTTGTAAATATCTTTTTTTAAGTTATTCGCTCACGTTTCCAGAATGCTTTCAACTCAGGATATATGGTTATTTGGTTACCAAGACCTTTTTTCACTAATACATTAACCCAATCTCTAATGAATAAAATTCCGGGCCAATGATTGCCCTAACCTAATTCTATTTAAAAAGCGTAGTATTCTTTCAGTAATTATTAGAAAGATACTTGTTATCTCCAGTTATAGTGCATGACGGTTGATGGAATTAAAAAAGAAAAAATAAAAAAACAAACAGTTTGTGTTTATTTAATAAGTTTTTCGTTTGCTTTTATACTCTTCTTAATTTGTTTTTCTACTTTTATAGTTTTGGTTCTAGTCTGCGTGTTACATGGCGCAAGCAAGCTTTTTTCTCAATTAAAAGACGCCAGAAAAGAAAAAAAAAATTAATGTTAATTAAATAACTCTTGTTTATTTTTTTATATTTCTTTAAATAAAAATGTTTTGAAACTAATTTTGTTTTTATTATTTTGCCTTAACCTATAACTTAAATTTCTTTTTACTAAGAAACAAACATTATTTAGTTAACGTTAAATGCAAGAAATTTACTTTAAAAAGGCAAATTTTTTTACCAACACTACCAGAGTAGAATGCATTTTTAAAACCAGCTAAGAATTTTTTGACTTATCATTGACTTTCTAAGTTAAAATGAGCTTAAACAAAGTTTGTAACTTTTACCGTTTTAGAATCTTTATTAAGGAAAAATATATAAAATTAGGATAAATGATAATATTTTCCTGTTTTACAGGGTTGGCAAATAAAAATTTTAAAATCAAATCATTTGTTGCATAAATGTATGAACATATCATTACCATAATATAGAAAGGCACTAACTAATATTTTTTCAAGTCCGAATTTTCGTTTATTTCGATAAAAGGTTTGCCCATATATCACAATCAGCCAAAACAATCTTGACTTAAAATATACGAGTTAGGGCCTTTCTATATTAAGTTAGCTATATGTTTAAATTCTTATTTTTCTAAGATTTATTTATTTTTTCTTTTTTTTATTACTTTCAGATGTTCATTTCCGTTCAAATCCTACTTTTGAACCCATTTGCCACCTGCCGGAAGAACATTTCATAGAGAGCGAAGGCAAAGAATCTAGTCTGATATTGGAATTTAATCAAGCCATTGAGCCGACTCACCGTAAATCTTGTACACGAATTCTGTCATCCCCACCTAATTATGGCTTTATTATACGTCTAATTTTACCAAAAATAATACGACACAGTCATTATCACTCCAGTACTAAGCTAGATCATAAGGATAACGTAGCTGAGCGTAATGGCGGAGGCGCCAATAAAATGTCTACATTTCTAGATCAATTAAATATATCAACAGGGGGCTTCAAATCTGCACGTAGCTGTCCCTTGAATATTGTGAGTAAACAGTTTGGGTCTTTTCAGGTCCCTTTTGCAACTTTGCAATTAAAATAAAGGACATTGCAAAATGACTTAAATTTCGTTCAACAGGTATCACAAAAATACGTATACGGAATTTAGTACTTTTCGAAATTTTGATACTTAGGGGTAAAAAATGGGTAAAAATATTATTGTATTTTTTTAGGATACTTTTTCTAACTTAATATAGATAGAAATATTATCCTTTAAAGAAGTGATTTATGGAAATTGAAGTGTATACAAGTTTACTAAGATAGCACGGGCCTTATTAATCTTGTTGACCCGTGTTATCAATTTTCTTTATTTTTTTTGATTTAATCTAGACTTATACTATACTTATACCACGTTCAAACATACTACATCATAAATTGGGACAATTTTAAGTAAATTAAGCAGCTAAGATTTCTGTTCGCACATAATTAATTGAGCTTACCCAATGATC
Organism: Melanophora roralis; assembly: GCA_963583895.1. NCBI lineage: Eukaryota > Metazoa > Arthropoda > Insecta > Diptera > Rhinophoridae > Melanophora > Melanophora roralis. Next base: position 82,391,156 of record OY757191.1, on the reverse strand, counting down.
ATATGACATCTAAAAAAATATTTTTTTAATTTTCAAGGTATATTAAACAAGGTAAAAGCAACTGATCAGCTGACTTAAATTTACGCCATATGTTTTCTAACTTAAATTTTTTGTATTAAATTATGGTTGTGTGATAGAAGCATTTTTGTACACTCAGCTAGAATTTATCAACAACAAAATACTTGGCAAATTTTTATATTATTATTGTAGGGACGAGGTCACCTTATAATTCCAACATGGCACACATATCAAAAGCTTTTAAGCTTTTAATACTAACTGAACAAAGTTCTTATTATATTAACAGGGTTGCATTTCGAGTTTAACTTAATTACTGAAGCCATTTGCTACTAATTTTACAATTTTTTTATTGAAATTTTGAATCGTAAATTGAGCTTAATTAAGGCCTTAATAACGTAAATGTGCTAATAACTCAATTAAGGTCTATGTCTGAACATGTTACTACACGGTAAAATTTTTCCAGAAATTACTTCCATGACATTTTATGTTTTAAGACAAGAGAGTCAAAAAGTAGGCTCTTAGTTTCCCTTTTTGTCAAGCACCGCTGACTCAACAATCGTTTAAGTTAATAAGCAAATAATTTTTTGCAATTACTTGACATTTATTGCCATTTTTTTCTGTGTGAAAAAGTACATACACACAATATATATTTAAAGAAATATACGTGTTTCTTTTAATAAATTTTTGTCACGTTATATAAAAAAAATATAAATTTTATTAACGAACATACCAAACGAACATTTTTAAATAAATTTCTTTAACTTTTATGGGAGAGTCTTCTACCATGTAAACGTTTTAAATTGTAGTAAAATGTTAAGTTTTTCGTAAAACAGTATTCAAACATATTAAAACGTAAATAGAAGATTTTAAAATAAAAATTAAAAATTCAGGTTAAAATTGACCGTTAATAGTTATTAAACGACAACAAATTTTGTCAATAATATTTAATTACCTTAAGGTGAACAATAGGAAGTCAATAATATTTTAGAGAACAGTTAAGGTTTTGGAAAATTTTAGTTTTGCTTATCTGTCATTTATAATGGTCACAATTTTGGTAAACTTGAGACGCGAACTTCCCTATCACAAAATTTAATGAAATACAGGACTATATTTAATTTTCGATTCAAATGAAGCAAAATAAAATCAGTATCTGCCTTTCCTAAAAGAAGAAAAAAATAATATTTTTATTATACTGAAAACAAACCAGGCATTGTTAATGTTGTCATTATGTGGCATCACATTTTTATAATGACAAGAAGGTGTTAATTTTTTGGTGTTGGGGCATGTTTTTTCGCACACACATTAAATCCGAAAAATGTTTTAAAACGCAATGTTTACCTAAAACCAATTGAAAATTATGTAACAAAACAGAATTGCCTTTATCCCCATTATTTTTTACAGTTCAGTTCCCATGATCCTCATACACCGCAGTGGCGTGTGGATCCTTGCCAATTGGAAGATACTGCTCCTGAAATGGAAGATCCTGTAAGACTTTTTCATGGCAGAGTGCGTATAGTCTGGGAGCATCATAATTATACTTTAAACTCTAAACTTATGGTTACAGTGTTGGGTAAAGGCGATGAGTGTCGTAGTGGAAACAAACATCAATGCTTAAAAATAGGGTAACACTTTAATAGTTTTCTTAAAAAATAAATTAAATAAAAAAAAAATCTTTTTTCTACACAGCAACGATCCCATATTATGCATATCTAAGGATTTAATATGTGATGGGATACGTCATTGCCCCTACAGCAATGAATATGATAGTGATGAGGATTATGATATGTGCTGGAAGCGTAGCCGGCTAGCAGACCCCATGCCTTCTTCTATGGAATCGAACATATTTGAACATTTTGCCTTGGAGGTATTTCGCAATCTGTTTGCTTTTGATGTTCCATCCATAACCAAGGTAACCAGTAAAACCTTACTACAGTCAGATGATGATGAAGACATTGCAACTACCGCTGGTAACCAAAGCACTTTGCGCAAAGTTGAAGAAGGTAAAGATCTCAATGAAACTTCTAAACAGGAAAAAGTCTTCGGCAAACCAAATGCCACTTTACCCACAGAAAAGGCTGAAAACATTACTGGTTTTATGGGTGGTCATCATCGTCGTAACTCTACACGCAACTCCATTAATTCTGATTTATCTAAATATGGTCCCTGGGGTTATCTCATGCTGGGAATGTTATTGTGTGGTGGGGCTTTGCTTATATGTGGTTTATGGGGTAAGTTTAAAATGAATATCTAGGCCACCTAGCAACAATAGAACACCCTTTGGCTTTATCTTAATGTGTTCATATGTACGTCATAAAAACAAAGGAATAAACTATTATTTTCATAAACTATCAGGCATGTCAAACATGCATATGGTTCTTCTTTTTATACCGGTGCCCAGGTAGATAAAATCGTTGACTAATTTAAAGTTGTAGTTTTAAACTTCCACTGTTTGCCCAATTATACTGGACGTCTTGTGCATTGATACCATCTACTTGGTTTTATCTGCATTTACGTCAAGCCCACCCTGGCTGATTCTTTTGCAACTTTTGCAAAGGTGGAAGATACTGCTAGCAATGTTCGCCCCATGGTTACGATCAATATCATCGACGCTAGAGACTATCATGTGCGGTTTTATGTATAAAGTACCTGTTATATTCATATTTGCGTCTCGCATAACCTATTCCGAGAGGATGTTAAAAATATCACACAAAAGGCTGTCCCCTTGTCTGAGACCTCATTTGGTACTTAAATGCTCCGGGATATTTCAGCCTATCTTTACTGAGTATTGCGCATTAGTTAAGGTTTCGCAGATCTGCCAAACTCAGGCATAGCTTGAAGCAGATTTAAACGTATGGAGATGCTGAAAGCGGCCTTATAGTCAACAAATATATGTTATGTGCCTTTCTGTTTTTCTTAGGTCTTTTCCAGTATTAGACGTATTGTGTATATCTGGTCGAAGGTAGATTTGACAGGTCTAAGACCGCATTGATATGACCCAATTATACTGTCCTTTTTAATTTCAACCTCTCCTTTTTTTGACATCTTTTTTGCAAAGCGTGTTGCTAATACTGCAGTATTGCCATGCATGCCGCCTTTTTCCCTTCAGTGGCATTAGGACGCTCCGGATTGTATCATAGGCTCCCTGTGGAAGGCTTTTGGTATCTAAGAACAAATATTGTAACTAACTTTATGAAGCTTGCAATTCTTTGCCATTGTCCAACAACATTATCGAGACAAGGGGTATTTTTTTCTTCAAGAAATTGGGTCAATCGATTGATTGTACATCTAACACACTGGATGAACGTCTTCCGTCTCTTTTAACTTAACCATTCTGGTTTCTCCTGTTTTGGGGCATGGGAAAAGATTAGACTGATGTTACACAATTTGGCCTTTATACTAATTGCCGCTAGTCTCTCATCCACCGGAGTATATCTGGAGACAAGGTGTTTGAGTCTCCAGCTAATCACAAATCCACAGCTAAGCTCATGTCTAACTTCTTTGTAGCTATAACAGAGCGCGTTGCCTTTTGTCATAGCTGTGACTCTTCTCGAATTCCATTGCACTTCCTATAAGGCAGTAATATTCGCCTAAGCGTACACTGCACCTTTCCTATATGGAGTTCGAAAATTTCAAACGTTATAACGATTGCGGGAGTCGTCAACATAAGACGTGTCCTTTAATCTTCCTGTTCGTTTTTTATAGTATGACAGTTTTTACAAGGGTGGGTTACTAGCCCGACGCCTCAACCAAAATTTATCGTTTTTCTTGTGGGTGATTGGCTCGGCACTTTTTAGCTCACTTCCTTTAATGGGTATTAAAGGCAACTGCCCAAGTGACACCACGGGGATGTCAGTACATAAAAAAAACACAGTGCTTCTGACAGACACTTGCTCCTATTCTTCTTAATAGAATATAAAATCGATTCCCTCCTAAAAAATACATTAAAACTTATTTATATGAAAAATTTAATTTTGGGCAAATTTTAAGGTTTCTGCTGCGACTTTGACATGCCTGATCTTTATGTTGTAAAAACTATGAATTAAATTATATTCTACCTTTGTGTGCACATACCGCCCACTGAATCAAAAAACTTAGACTTTTCTTCTGCTTCCACAAACATGGTTATGATAGAACCGCTCTTAAATGAAGTTTGGAAAAACGCAAATGAAATTTTCATGTTTGTTAAGGATTTAATTAGAAACCTAACTGAAGAAAAAATAAATACTCAAATCAGATAGATTTTAAGTTGTGACTGTTTTTGATTCAGTGTGCGATATGTATAAATGCTCTTTGTTTGCAAAGTTTTCTCTGTTCTTAGTTTGGTGTTGTCGCTTTAGCTATCACATTCAAACAATACGTTCACTTTCAGCCTCTGCTTCCCAGCATGCGGCCAACAATGAACGAGAATCGGCTTTACAATCAGCTAATAATGCTGCAGCCATGGGCCAAAATATACACTCTAACGCCACATCTCCGCCAAACTACGAAGAATTGGATCCACCTCCTGCTTATTCAGTGCTGTTTCCCAACCAAAAAACTGCTTCCAGTAATACTTTGAACTCACTGGAAATTATTTGTTTACAGCAAAGCATACAACAAATTCCACATCTGCAGTTATCACCTTTGGCAGCTGCTAGTAGTAGATCTACATCTAGAGTCATGCCGGAAAGGGCTACTACCAGCAATCGTCCATCACTATCCCCTTGCACTCACAACAACACTTAATCTCTATAAGTTCTATAGTATTTAAACTCTACTTAAATAAAGTTTAACTTTTACCATAATATTGACTAGTAGAGCAGGGATATTAAATAATCTCTTGAAAAACGAGAAGTGTATGTATATTTACAATATAAGTAGTAAATGTTTATTAAATTTATCCTTTTGATTACAGTTTCTTTTTAATTTTTAAATGGCTTTAAAATCAATTTTTTGCGGTAATCTTTTAATTCAAGCAACTAAAGCTTAAAAATAACGACTGACTTAATTATTAGTTTTTAAGTATAATTATATTTATGATTTGGCTTTGCTTATGTTTCAAACTCCCGATTTAAATATTGTAAAGTTAAAATGGGCACAATGACATGGTCATAAGAGTGCTTGGCAAGGGTTTAATGTTATAACTTAGTAAATATTCTTTTAAAACTGCATGGACGCTTACAAAGTGATACATTATATACGGTTTCGATTATTGTTCGTTTAGACGAGACAAATCAATGCCTAGACAAACGTCAAAACCTAAATTAAAAAAAAGGTATTTTTATACTGGGTTGTTATGGATTAAGTTTGACGTTTTCTAGTCAAGACGGACAACTGCCATGAACTTGGTTTAAGCATGAACATGCACATAAACCCGATTAATGTAGACCGCTAATGTTCATGTTTCTGTAATGTGCTGCAATTGACGGTTTAACACATGGCTGACCAACCATATTTGCCATCACGTTTGCCATTATAGTTGTGTTCTAGATGCTTAAAGAAATAATTCCGAAATTACAGATGGCTACCCAAAAGCTTTCTAGGCAACAGTTTTTGTACAAAAAAAGAGAGCGTATGAGAGAGTTATTTATTTTCAATTGCCTGTTGAAATTTGCCCGAAAGTTTTTTTCGGAAAGTTCGGACAAGAACTTTAAAATCAGCTGATTTTTATTTACTTTAAAAGTTTAAGAACTAATTAGGGATTTTGCGAAGAAATAATTATCTAAGGTATACAAGGCAAAATGTAACACTTTCATTCTTTCATTCGTACGGAGCAACATTACCAAAAAGAAAAACTTATGACCCGGTAAAAATGTTATTTAATTAAAAAAAAACAAATAGCAAGGAGTAAGTAAGGCAGCATTAAGACAACATTTTGACAGAAAGAAGCCACTTTAAATATTAATAAAAAAATTTTAATTTTTTTAAACGTTTGTAACAGATTTTTTAGTCTTTTAATTAAGACACATATTTTTAAAAATATTTTTGCAATGACTTCATGAATATGCTATTTTAGACAAGGGAGGGAGGAAATTAGTTTTAAAGTAAAATCCATTTTCTTATTGCGTTTCTTCTTAAAACTAAGTGTTTTCTTTTATTGGTTAAATACAAAATATAAGGTTTTTTCAAAAAATATATGTATATGAAAATAAATAAGTTATAGAGCTTAAAATTAAAAAAAAAAACCAAACCTGACAAAAATTACCATTTTGTTTTACGTTTAAAAAGTTAAATTGTCCTTTTCTAAATTCTTAAATGTTAAACTGAGTTTACATTCAATTTTTTTTATTAATATTTCGTCCGTCCAATAATAATTATCTGACACTATTTTATTTTTAAGCAAATAAATTAGAATCTGTTTGGTTTAATTAAATTTAAAATTTATATAGATTTAAGAAAAATAATAACGAATTGAATCTTAATACATACGATAATGTGATATAATTTATATAATACTGAAATGATTAATTTTATATCGACGTATTTATGTCAAAAAATTTATAATAAAATAAAAAGAAAAAGTATATACATAAATAAACGTTTTTATATATTAAACTTAAGTTTCTTTCTTTTCTACTTCTGGCAACATTGTCATTGTATGTGCCACCAAGAATAATAGACGTAAGAGTCCGCGTATGATTTTTTTTTAAATAACGTAGTTGTTCCATTTTAAATATTGTCAAATCTGATATGAGAAGAATACGATTTCTAGCAAAAAATAAATGTTGTTCGTGGCTCTTTGGAAATTGCTTTTCTTTAAACATGAAAAATCATACGAATTTCAGAGAGCAAAAAACAAAAAAAAAAATAATAATTTTTTTAAAAAAAGGAAAAAGGGCACCAAAATAATATTAAAATATGAGTTGAATGTAAAATAGCCCTAAAATAAAAAATCAAATATGACCCAATTTTCATATTGAAAATTTCAATCCGAAAATTTTGGGGGTTTTTTTTCTGTTTTTTACAACTTTTTTTCCTAAAATCGGGGTGATTTTTCATTTTTAAAATTATTCCAAATCTTTAAAATATATTTTGTTATATATAAATTTTTCAATACTACGTAAAAAAGTCTAATAAAATTTTTTTAAAAAAGCACAAAAAACTATCAATAATAAACAAAGTTTATTTGTCAGCCATTGTATACATGGGTTGCAAAACTGAAATTAATATAAATAACCCGGGGAGGAACCGCGCAACTCAATCCGATAAAAACTGGTTGATTGTTGAGTTATACGGTAATCCCCAATTTTCAATAACTTGTAAATGCGCTCTGTTTTTATATTACCTTGAAATCTAGTAAATTAATATTATCCAAATGAAACACAGTTGCATTTTTGGTTTGCATTCTTTAATATTGGAAAAAGTCATTGAAGACACAGTGGGTGTAACGCATTTTCTTATGCACTTTCTTTTTTTTTTTTTTTTGCAAAATGAACATATTATGTTTTCTTTAGGTTTTCTTATTTCATTATTTACCGAAGTACATTTATTTTAATTTTTTCAACATTTTTCATACACAATTTTTAATTATTACTATTGTAAATTGGTTGATTTGTTTTGAATATTTTCTTTTTGTCTTTGTTTAAAACATTTAATTCAATTGTTTTTATACAGACATTTGTGTTTTATAAACTAATTTGTTTTAATTCTTTTATTTTTTATTTGAAAATGTTACCACATATAGACTCACATATAAATTTGCATTTTTCTAAAAAATTTACAAAGTGTTTTCTTTTTAATTTTTTCTTTTTCAATTAACATTGTTAAATATAAAATACAAAGTTTTTTTGTTATTTCACTTATAAGAAATAAAAATAAAAAATTAATTTTAACATTCATAATTTTTAACATAAACTTAGGGTACTTATAAATCTCTATTATAACTTAACAAAGTGATTTTTTATTTTGCATTTTAAAGTAATGTGGACTCTTAATTTTGTTTTGCTTCTTAATTTTATAATTTTTTTTTTTTAAGGTGCTAAACATTAGGTGTCACTTTTAAGCATTTTTATTTTTTTTAATTTTCTTTTTAAAATAAAGACTACTTATCTACTCCTTTTTTGGAAAAGATTTTACATAAAAGTCCCTTTTTATTTTCTTTAACAATATCTATTCATAAGAATTGGGCGTTTATCTCTGTTTAGATTGTGTCTTTGAGAAAAAAATATTTTACACACTTTTTTGGTAAAAATATTTTATTTTATCTTTAAGTAATTTTTTTATTAAATTATTTTATTTTCTAAGTTCCTTAATAATTACAAATATAAATTTTAATATTTTGTTTCCGGACAGAGAATAAGTTGAATAATGGTAATTTGTGGAATGAAATACGGCAATAGCTAAAGGTCGAACAGGAAAAATTTGTTTAAAAACAATGAAAAATGTTTTATACTTTTTAATCTTAACTTTTTTTTTAAAATTAAAAAGGCTTTAAGCCTTTCGTTCATTTAGTATTATAAAGTGTTATAACTAGTAAAAATAGTAAAAAATTATTTGGAGTAAAATAGCTTTAAAAGTTTTAATATAAATAAGATTAAATACATGTGTTACAGTAAGCACCCAAATAGAATTATGTCACCATCACTTCTTTATGAGCCATGAACTTGATTTAACCATAAACATGCACATGAGTTCGGCTAATGTATACCATTAATGTCTATGTTTCGGGTATGCGCTACCACTGAAGGCTGAACAATTATGTTCGTTATAATCTTCGCCTTTACATGAAATTTTCTGTATTGCAGCTTAAAACAATAAAAAAAACTTGGCACTCCTCCGGGGTCATATGCCATCTCTGACATGATACCATCTCTGACAGACACTAACTGATTAAAACGCAGGAAATGGGATTTCTATCAACCCTCCAAAAAGGCAGCCCTTTTTGTTACTTTCTTTTACTCCCAGATACAGTACGGAATGGTACTGGTTTAATAAGTTAGAGCGAACTAACTGAAAGTCGTTCTGGATAGTTGGCTACCTTGGTCGCCGGATGGAGGGGGTGGGGGGCTGGAGGTGGCACGATTGGCGAAGGCGCAGACTGATGTATTTATGTACTTTTTTGTTGGCTCTACAAAACGGAAACAAAGTCAAATCTATTCTATGAGGCTAGTCACCTAAAAAGGCCGAACCAAATCCCCACCTAGGTCACTTTTGATCCTACTCAACTAACATCCATCGGAACACTTAGCGAAGAAGCTGGCGGTAAACAGCGTGATGAGACTGCAAGCTGTAAACGAGTTGAGCTACAAAGCATGTAGTCATACACGTATTATTGGAACTGTCGATTTTGCATCCGATCTGCTCACCGGAACCTTCTCCCCGCAGGAAATTCTCCTGCATTATTACAAGAGAGAGGCGGACGAATTCAACTGCTGGGGGAGGGAAGTCCGGATCTCGTTCAGATTTTCCGATTAATGCAGTGTGTTGCAGGCTTAGCGATTAGCAAAGAGGCTTTTTAATGGTACTACAGGATATTCGGTATGAACTTTAGGTTCTTAATGGGCAGCCGAGGCACCACCATAATGATCCCGCGAGTGTCGGATATCCTTAAACTTGATGGCGATGCATTCTAACATCACTCTGGTATGGGGTAGAGGACACGGGACCATTACAGATAACTGCGTTTCTGATAAACTTATTTTGAATGGTGTTAAACTAAATAACGGGGTCATATACCACTTCTGTGGCGTTCCCTGCTCTTCCTTTACACTCTTCGAAGATAAATACCCCAGCAGAATCACAGGGGCCAGACGGTCTAACGGACCTAAATGCGGAACCACTAGAACAACCTGGCCGAGGACGGATCCAAGACTTTCCATATGTTTTCTTGCTCTAGACAAACAAAAGACTAAGTAATGTCCCCTTCACAAGAATGCCATTGCCACCTTAAGATTTAAAATCACTTAAAATTGTGCACTTACCTAATCTAGATCGTTTATATGTACAAATCTAAAAACGCCTTATACCATATTTTTTTTTCGTATAATTTAGGTTTTCAAATAAATATTTATTTGTATATTTAATTTGATTTTATATTTTTATTTGTATTAATTTTTACACTTTACTTTAAATTATTTTTTGTTTAAATTAAAGTTTGTGCCGTACGACTTATACCATTTATTTAAAGCTTCTTAATGGTTAATTTTTTATGTGAGTATTAAATAAATAAACAAACTTAAAAAAATTAAATTAAATATAATTTCAGCACTGCAACCGCTGTTATGTACAAAAGGCATAAAGGAATTAGAAGTTCTGTTACTTTTCATTTTTCGTTTTTATTAGCTAAAGGATTTATAGTTGTTGCAATTATATTATTATTTTTAAATAATTTTATTAAATTTTGTGTAACATCAAATATTCTTTAATTAAATATAATTAGTACCTTCATACATATATTACATTTAATTTTTTTTTTTTTAACAATTTCAGCTTAAGATTCTTTGTTGTTCTATTTAAATCTAATTGTTGTAATAATTATTTGGTAAATTTGGTTTTTTAAATGCATATTTTTGTCTTCTAGCATGTGTGCAGATAATACACAAACATTTTATGCATTTTATACATATATATAATTTTGTCGTTTTTTTTTTCTATTTTAATTCTGACAGGTTTTTTATGTTAAAATATTTTCTCAATTGTTTTGTCTTTAAACTATTTGCTTTTAAAGAAAATAATCTTAAGCGATTTATTTAAATTATCAGTTAATACCTATTTAAAGCAAAAGTAATAATTATTTTCAATTATTGTTAAATTAAACAAAAAATTAATTAATAAAAAAACATAATAATTATTTTTTTATTTATATTTTTTGGCAAAAATAAAAACTATTTTATGACTTTTGTTTTTCCAACAGCAAAAACTTTTTTTATGCACTTTATTTTATTCAATAGAATTATGTTTCAATGTCTGCAAAAATTATATTAAAAATCACACATAAGCTGGGTTTAATTAAAACTATCGTTAAAAAAAACTGTTTTAGTACATTTTACTATTCTTATCTGGCAACTATGCTGGCAAGTAAAATTGTTTCTTACAAACCGTTATAATCATGGTGAAATAAGTTATCAGGTGAACACATTGCAGAGAGATTTTTTGACTCTCTTACTTTTTCCTTTTTTATATATAAGGTTTGAAAACATGGTGGAAATAAATTGAACCTTATTTTTAAAACTCCATATATAAAAAAGAAAAAAGTAAGAGAGTTAAAAAGTCTCTGCAATGTGCTCACCTAATAAATAATTTCACCATGGCTATAATTAAACAATAAAAAAAAAACGATTGTGAAAAAAACTGTTTTTAAAAATCCTTTGAATAGTGATTACCTTAATAGCATTCTTGAATTATATTTGGGATAAGACTACCAATATCTGACTTTAAAATAATAATTTAAATAAAAAAACATATTTATATATTTTTCATGGTATATTTATACTACATTTTATTTTCTAAAACCTAAAAATTCTATTTTGTGTGCCTTCTATGTGAAAACTGTGCTTCTAAATGATTCTATTTGTGTGTTTTTTTAAATATTTCAAGTGCGATCTTCAGTGAGTAATTTATATAATTTTAACTATTTTGTTTTATTTTTTTTATGTTTGTTTTAGACTTTTACTATAATTTAATTATATTTTGTTTTACTTTAGCATTTACATTTAATTGTTTTCTTTTATCAAAATCAAAATTTTATTAAAAAATAATTTTAGCAGAAAAGCATTTAAAAATTTAAAACTTTTTTTTTATTTTGCTGTAAAGTTGTTCATTTATTTTCTTGTAAAGTAGACGATGGTATAAAAATAGAAAAAAAAATTTCGAAAAATCTTAAAAAAAATTGGCTTAAAAAACTACAGTTTCGTAGTTCAAATAATTTTTTTTTGCATAAAAACTATTTTTTTTTTCTTCTTATTTTACTCTAAAAAAATATGGTTTTTAATATCATTTAGTTTTTTAAGAAAAAATCAGCTCGTCTTTTTTTTTATTTGTTTTTAAATACCATTTGGTTGATTGTTTAATTAATTTGTTTTATTTTTAAAATTTTTTTTTAAGAATTAAGAAAGTTTGAGCGTTTAGTTGTTGTTAAGTAGTAAAATGGGGATCCTTAAATACTTTTCAAGCTCGCTTATCAGTTTGAGCAAATTGTTTGTATCACTTGTTCTTTTCTAAAAGTTAATCCTTTTAGTTGCAGAGTTTTGCTAGTTATCGTTAATACGTAGAAGGATAAAAATATTGTGGAGTTTTTCTCATTTTACACTTGTCATAAATTTACATGTTTGTTACTTTAAGCTGTTGTAGTGTTTCATTTTTCTTTATTTTCTTTAATTTCCAATGGTAGGTTTTGCTTTAGAATCTCATAAATTCATTTCATACGCACAATAATCAGACACCACTACCATTAAATCCATTTTAATTAAGGAGTGTTAAAAGCTAAAGGGGTTAAAGTACTAAAACTAAAGATAAATAAATACGATGAAGCATTCAATACTTCAATCTTGCGCTACAAAAAATCAGAGTTGTATAATCAACACAAACTGTCTAAATGATTTTAAGTTCTACATAAAGCAAAAAGGGAAAATAACTTTGGACTTTTTTTCTTAATTCCATCTTTTCTTCTTTTTTTTATAATGATGTTATGCATAACAGAAAATAATGAAAAATTATTTTGAAAAAAGATTGACTTTTATGTCCGACTGTTTGATATTAAGGATAACTGATTAAGATTTTTGATATGCGCCAGAGTGATATCATTAGCTGTAGTAGCAAAAGTTTAAATTGTAAAAAAGCTAAAATTTGAAGTAAATACTAGCAACCTCCATACCATGGAAATGTCCAGCACCATCAGTGCGGAAGCATTAACGGCCGTGCTGTGCTGGTCAACTTCAGTCGTGTCTGTTGTGGTTTCTCTTCGAATTCGTCGTAATTGTAAAAAGGTGATATTTTCAGTCCTGTTTTTTCGGGAATTATCCTAAAATGAGGTTGCTCTGTACTAACAATGAGTGGACGCTTCATCGAGTGTATGTATTCGGAATGGGGTGCACCTAAGGGACGCCTAGTGCTGGGCACATTCATTTTTTTGCAAGGCTCGGGTTTAAGGTCATTGCTATTGTAGTGTGAATTCTGGGCGGCATATTTGTTGGGCTTGTAAATGGAAAATATATTATTGATAAGGTTTAAAGCCGAATGGCCACCAGCGGCAGGATGTTGGCCAACACTAGTAGGCTGCTGAGTTTGAATGCTGTGGTTTTCGGGGTAAAAGTTATTGTAGTGATAAGAGGGCAGAGTTTCAGTTGCTGGATAGACCTTATGGCCATAATTGTAGGAGTGGTGAAGAGGCGAGCCCGTATTTTCAAAAAAATTAAAACTATTTGAAGACGCATTGTTAGCGTCTGAGGAGCTTGAGTGATGATGCTCGACTTGAGGTGGCGAAGGCATACCTTCCAAAAGAGATTTCTTGATCATCATACGCTCTTGTTCACGATTATGCAAATCGATGGGTTGTCCATTGTTGTAGCAGCCGACGTTGACATTTTTCACTTTTAAATTGCTGTGCATGTTACGCCGTTGCATGTCCAAGTCAATGGGACTGGGAGGCTTTTCCAATTCTTCCCAATATTTTTCCAGGTCTATGTTAAAATCTTGCAGGTCCATTTCGGTGGTATCCGAACAAGAGTCATTATCGTAACGACTGGGCGGTTGAACTTCAAGTAGCGATTTGCTTCTAGTCGGTCGGGGATAACGAGTATAAGCCAAACGTTTCGGTGCATCGGATGACAAGTAACGTTCGTCTTCGTCTAGGAATTTATCTTGCATCATAAGTCTTTCTCTTTCTTCGCTTATAAAACTATTAAGACCAGTATCATAGGCCACGGCTCGACAATGCAAGTGCTCTTCTTCTTCGGCAGCCGGATGATGACCAGGACAGTGATAACGTGAACGAAACGTAGGGTGTGGTTGCTTTTGCTGCTGCGGATAATGTTGGGCTAAAGATCTGGCCAAGTGGTGCTGCTGTTGGCGATGGTAGCAATAGTCATCACCGGTACAACAACATATCACCGTAGGTGGCGGCGGCAGAGGCTGCTCTCGTTTAGTTTGCTCTGAGAGCAGAGAGTAGCGAGAAGTCGTTGCCACCCGATGATTTATGGCCTTTTCATCTTCCCACCAGTCTAAATCCTGTATGCTTCTCTTGCTACCACCACTGACACTAGCACCATAAAAACCAGACATTGATGAAATTGACGGTGCGACTCTACGCCACGTTCGCCGTTGTGGTAAAGAACAAACTCCCTCATTGTATATATCTTCGAAGAGACATTTGGCGCTTGTACAGCGCTCGTGGACACAGCAAGAATGTGTTTCATGACCGCTTACTAGCGCTGACTCATCTAAGCTATTGCTACAAGGATAACCCATAGATTTCCGAAAGGCCTCGTGCCGATTACGTCGAGACTTCCCCACTGAAGTTGGAACTTCATAGTCCATGACATCGAATGGTGTGGTTTTGGTCGAAGCACTGAATGAATATGATTTTGGCACATTGGCTTTTTTAAGTATGGAAATAGTAGGTGCTGTTGACGGTGCTGGAGGAGGTGGCGAATTACCTAAGCCCTCCTCAAATATTCGTTCAGCAAAAGTACAGCTTTGAGATTTAGGATAATGAAAGTCCTTACAGCTAATGGAGCGTTGCAGATCATAACTAGTCGAGCCTTCTCCTTCGCCTCTTCTCTCCTTAATCAGGCCATTCTTATTTTTCACTCCTATATCATCGTCCTCCGAAAAGAGTTCATCGTTTTCACGTATATTTCTTAATTTGCGATAATTACTCGCATACTTAAGACAGTCCGGTACGTAATCGTCATCTAAGTCTTCAGATTTATTCGAATATATATTGTCAGTATACCAGGATGGGTCCAATTGTCTGGGCTTGGGTTTAGTTGGATGCATTTTATCCTTCTTCGATCGACGATAACTCTCAAAACAAATATTTTTCATGCGTTCTAATTTCTGTTCCCTAATACGCTCCCAATTTTCCCAATCCTTATCATTCTTACTACGCCCGCTGCCGTCTAACGAAAATGTTAAAGTTTTTGTCAAATCATATTCGCCATTATTATCGATATTTGTGTTTTTTGGTTCGATTCTATCTTTACCCGTGGCCAAGGAATTATAATTACTTTGACCAAGATGACTGTCATTTACAACAATACGTATTTTACGTTTTGACTTGTCCATTAATTTTGAAGATAAAGAAGATTTTGTTAGCGCCTTATCCTTTTCAGTGGATGTATCTTGCGGCTGTCACACCTCTTGCAAATACTTAACAGGACAATAACCCTGTTGATCCTCAGCAGTACGAACCATTACCATGCCATTAACTTCGTCACTAGTCTATAAGAAATGTTTGAGATCATAAGAAAGATAACAAAGAATATGCAAAATTTTAAAAATAAAATGGGTCACTTACCTGCACAACAATTTGATCCATTAATAAAGACATGATTTCTCCTCGTTCATCATCCAATAAATATAAATTTTGTGTTACTTGCATCGGCTTCTCGTTTGCATTCAGACGCATGCAGTAATTGGCGGGAAAGTAGCCAACACGACCAAATAACTTACCCAACCACCATTCAGGATTCGAAGTGTCAATAACACTTATCTAAAAACAGATTCAAAAGAAAAAAAGGAAATATTTGAAATAAGAAAAAACTTTTGAAACTAGCAAACAATTAAATCAGTTAGTGAGCTTTAATTGATTGTGTTTAATACTATATTGGCTAAAGATAATTTTGACAACAATTGCAATAGATTATTTAAATTCTTTCTTCATTGTTATTCTTTAAATCCTTGTTCAATCCAATTACATGAAAGCACAGCTTATTGATCTTTTTGTTCTCCTGATTCTTTGTTTTACAGTTCAAATTGTTTGCTTCTTCCTTTTTTAATTTTTCCCATTTATTTGTAAATACACAGCAATCGCATCGTATATAAATGAAAGGAATTACAAATGGCAAAGAAAAGAAATTAAAAGGATATTGAAATGATGTCCTAAAGAGGAACAATATAAGTGCTAACTTGAAATCTGATTGTCCACTAGCCATCTGATGATTTTTTTCATAAAATACCAAAGAAATTAATACTAATGACGACAAAGAATTAAGAAGAGGAAATATTCAAGCGGTAGATTGGTTAAAATGGAATCAATTATTTCAAACAATAATTGTTCACGTGCCATAAAATTTTTCCGATGCAATTTACTGACTTCAATGTGCTGTTGGTTCTATTTCTTCTTTCATTAAAATGCGAGTTATTTTTGTCCCTTTGGGTAAGATATTGTTAAGCAGATTAAAATAAAATTAAGTAGAATTACAATGAACATACACACGTATTTAGAAAGAAATAAACATGACTTGATTGCGTAGTGAAAAAGAAATTAACTAAAAAATGTCAATTGTGTTCTATTTTATTATTTCTTCAGTGTGTGATGTCATTTACAATTGTGTCCATTTTTCACGTTATTTTATGATAACAAGTTTTTAAGATGTTTAAATGTCGAAAAAACGAAAAAAAGAAAGAAAGTGAAAGGAAGAAAGTGTATCCTTTGCAGCCATTATTCTCTCCTTTATATTCGTTTATGTATATCTGTACTAAAGTACATACTTTAATACATTATTTTAGTTAGTTTTTCCATTTCTTGTGACCTGATTTTGAAGAAAATATTCACTTTATAGTTTTAAGTTTTATTGATGTTTTGGATGTTGTTCGAAAACAAGCGACAAAGGAAGTTGTTTTTTTTTCTTTTTGAAAGTAAAATTGTGTTTAAAATCGCTTCGTCAACATAACAAGGCTGAATGTAACATTTTTATAGGTTTTGACTTATTTAACATGTCAATGTTGTATGTAAGAATGCAAAAATTTTAGTGTTGGTCCTGAGGTTATAGAAGGCCCCTTTCTTCCGCAAACAACAGTGTTTCACAATTGTATGTCCCTGATCATTTATGAGTCTACTATCAAAGTTGTATGAACCAAAGAACGTTGGAACATATCATTTTCACTTAACCTTGGTGGAGGGGTTTTAATGAGTTTGTGCTTATGTTTGTGGCCAAAAGGTCCAAAATCCACATAAGTTGACAAAATATTTTCCGTCCTTCCGGCTGGCTGTGACTTTGTAATCTAACTGAAAATAGTTTAAAAATTTTGTACCTAAATATATTCCTAATACTATCGAAAATGCTACAAATGTTCCATTGCGATAAATTTTCCAAATCCTCATGAATAGAGTTGGGCTGTTCATAAAAAAACTTCTTGTATTGAATAGTTTATTATTATAAACAATCTGGTGTAATGTGGGATGAAATGTCTTCTCCTGGGAACTTTGCTTACATAAAACTCAAATATGGTTTAAATAATTTTTGAGGAAACGAAATAATTGCACAAAGTTTCTTGAAAATGGGTTAATTTTAAATTTTAGGTCAAACCGCAAAATTTTTTTAAAGATGATAGATGATACTTAATGCCTATAAAACAAACAACTGTGTAGGGTGCAATTTGGTTAGGTTTGAGCAACTTTAACTTTTTAACTTACATTATTTTGGCCCTGGCCGCATATCATTGATATAAAATAAAATTTTATTTTCAAATATTTAAGTACATACATACATATGTACATGTCAATGTATGGGTCTGCATATAAATTTTTATTTATGATTATTTGCCTGCGGAAACATATGTTTAGATTTTGAATAAACTTTGCCAATCTCACATGGTTACAAACAGATGTTAACAATTTTTTTGTAATTTAATGGAAAACATTTTGTTAGTTTTTTGGTAAAAAAGAAAGGCCAAAAATTGTTAACATGCTTGAAAGATGTTTTACATTAAATTCTTTTGATGTTTTTTTTGGTTTACGAAGCAACATTTTTTCATTTGTTTTTATTTTTGAGGTAAAAATGTAATATTTTTATGATGATTGTTAGTTTGAATACGGTTGCCCTTCAATGTTTGATTGTACAATAATAATAATAATAATAACTGAAAAAATACTGCAATGATTTTAAGCTTTTAACCAATATTGGTTTATTTTTACAAACTTGAAAAAAGAAGAATAAGTAAGAACCTCAATTTCAAAACTACTTATTATGTTGTTGCCTCCTGATCGTATACCGTGTATACGCAAATTGTAGGCCCACCAGAGAAGTTCTATCAATAATGGACCAATCTTTACAAAATTTGGTTGCCTTATTAACCGACTTGCGAAGGTTTGAGATATGGAATTATATTCCAGGCAGTTGTACCTAAAATTTGCTATTCAGGAGGACCATGTTTACATAAGTCTAGTATTATCGAAAATGCCTTTAAATAAAAACGAATTATATGTCAATTTTGAACACTGGGATATAGAACACCCAAAGCACAATTAGGGGTAACTATCTCAGACTGAAAACTATATGAGTTTATTTTCAGAATAAGAAAGTATTTATCAAGGCTTCTTAAAACCCATTTTGGCCAAAACTCCCAAATTTTATCTTTTCACCCTTGTAGCGCAGTTAAGAATAATCAATTTTGGCACAAATTTCAGCATATAATACTTAGATGGGGAATTCATCAAAAAAATTCAATATTTTTCAATAAATCTGCCGCCCTAATTGACACTAAGCTGGACCGATGGACGGACATGATTTAATCGACTCAAAAAGTGATTCTGAGTATAATTTTTGCACATTTATTTAATACGTTTTATTCTAAGACATTTTAAAACATTTGGTTACGTATTTCGGATTAAAAAAAATAAATTTTTTACTTACACTGAAAAAAAATGTAATGTTGAATTTGCTTAAGTGTCACAAAAACCTATAAATTTTTCGCTCAAAAACTTTAAAAAATTCTAAAAATTGTGTAAAACGCACCAACTTGGCAACGCTTGTGGATATAAATATTAAATGAATTTTAAAAAAAAAATTTTATATTTTACATATTGAAATCAAGCATTAATTGCAATCTTCTGCTCCACAGCTCAATGTTGAAACGAATTTGGTGCTAAGGAATACAATTATGGGGCACTGCTTTCACCTCCAACATTAAAAAAATCAACGCTGTTAAAACAAAATTCTAAGAATGATAACCGCTGCTTCCTGGTATATTAAACAGCAACAGCAATCCTAAACTACATGGGCAAGTATTTAAGCTGGAGATACATTCAAATCCGCTCATTCAAATCAAAAACGCCCACATGTTTAGGGATGTGGGAGTACAAAAATCGTGTTTTTAACCCCTTAGTTTATTAATCTTTCTGTGGATATTAAAATACCCTAAATAATTTACTTTAAACAATTATAAGTATCCAAAACGAATGAAAACTTACTTTATAGCCGGGTCTTACATCCAACTCATCAGAATGTCTGCTATCGAAATTGTAGAGTATAACACACAAATTTGTAGGCAACAAGCGATGGGATTTCTGTAAAATTTTTGAACAGAATTATTTGTTAATTTTTTAAGTGAAATAAAGTTTTTTAATTATTTTGCTATTTCTTAGTCAAGAATTAGAAAAGAAAAAATTTGTGATCACAGTGAAGCTAAAAATTACTTACTGGTGAAGGACAAGGTGATGTACTGGCCGATGATTGAGACTTCTCTACTTCGACGGGTAAGTCCACGCTGCCGCCATGTTTGGCACGAAGATGTAACAATGACTTACGACCCATGCGCGAAGGGCTAGGGGGAGCTGTAATTTTTATTTTGGTTTAATGAGATTTTTTATGAAACGAAAATTTTTTTTTGTAGATTTTATTGTTTACAATAGACCAAAAACTAAATCTGGTGCAAAAGAGTTGTATTATATTAAACAAAATAGATTAAACTAAAACAAAAATTAGTAAAATAAAAAATAATATAAAAAAAATAATAAAAACTTAAATAAAATATAAGGAAAAGAAACATATAAGAAACTGATAAATGTTTTATGAAGTTTGGATATTTAAAAAAGAAAAATTCTCGATAGTAAATAAAATTTCGATTTGGGTCCTGGTTTTTGAAAAATAAATAAAAAATTTTAAAAATTCTGAGCAAGGAGCTTTAATTTTAAAATGTGTTATGTGTATATTGTATGGGAATTTTTTTTCGGGTAAATAAAAAAAATGCCATAAAAATTTGAAAAAACAAAAGATTAAAAATAAATGTGACCACTTTTACTGATTTGATTTGGTATAGTGAGTCAATTTAAAATGAAGATTCTATGTAATTATTAAGTTATATTAGTTTTGATTTCCACGTAAATCAAAAACAATATTTAAAGAGTTCTTTCATCTCAAAAAATGAAAGCAAAATGAAAACAACATAAAGTGGCATTATTTTTTCCAGCAATTTCCCTTTGTTGCAATAATTTTTTTGAAGCTCCGGCCTTGATTCAAAAAAAACAAATTTTTGGTTTTGTTTTACTACAAAACAAAAAAAAATTAACTGCAAAATTGTTTCGAATTATTTTTTTTAAGATCTTAAACAATTCAATCGATAAAAAACAATATCCTTTAAAGCAAAACCAAATAAAACTATGAATTACTTCGAACATCGATTTTTGGTTATTCAATTAAACGAAAATATTAGTTATCCAGAAGTGATAGAAAAGAAAACATTTTTATTTTAATCGATTAACAGTGATTACTTTATTTACCCAATTTTGCAAAGAGTTTATCTATTGAGGCGATATATGCCTTAAATATTTTAGTAAAAATTATTGTGTAGGGAAACCCCTAAATCTTATAATAATTAAAATGTTATATTGCTTAAGCAAAACAGTAAAATATATTACTCAGAACACTCTCGTTTTTAATCATCTCGAAAAATCGAAGTTCAAGTATAAATAGAAGCGTTTCGAAAAAATAAAGTTCATGGAATACCAGTATAAAGAATCGTTAAAAGATTATTTAAAAAATTATTTATGCTGAAAATAGGAGTTGCCAAGTAAGGCTTTTTTATAATACAGGGTGTCTGGTGGCAAATTTGTTTTTTCTAAATACGATTATTTCCAAAAGTAATAAACGGTGCGGAGGGAGAGGAGCGCCGTTGGAATTATCGATTGTGCGGTCAGGACCCAATCGATCTTGACTTTCAATATAGAAAAGAGCAGCTTCACTGGGACATCCAAGAGCGATTATTCATAAAATTTTAAAAAAATGATCTGAAGTGTCATGCTTTTTGTTAAAGAACTGGGGGAAAATTACAGCATTCGATTCGAATCGAAATTCTTCTCGATTGATCGAGTTGTTAATGCTTTTAATATAGGAATTCTAATAAGAATTTTGAAATTTCGATCCAATTCGAATGCCGTAATTTGCCCTCTGAAAAACTTTGATTTGGGAAAAAATTTTTGTGAAACGATGTTGGAGGGGTTTCGCACTGTAAATCAAATTTTTTGGAGCGACGAGGCTCACTTTAACTTAGAAGGCCACTCCAGCAAGCAAAGCTGCTGTTATTGGTCTCCGAGAACCCGCAACCCTCGACTAAAACATCAAAAACCATTGCATTACCCCAGGGTAAATGTTTGGTGTGCCTTATCCATGCATTAGGTAAGTGGACCATTTTCTTCGAAAATTTCGGGGCCAGGCGAGTAATGTTAACGGTGAAAATTATCGACTGATGATTACGGAATTCTTTCTGCTAAACCTGCTCATCCATCGTATTCTTCACATACGTGGTTTCAATGAAATTCGATGAATTTGCTTGCGAAAATTTCCCCCGAAAACTGAACAGTCGATTTGGGACCATCTAATGGCCAATTAGGTCACCCGATCTAGCTCCAATGTATTTTTTTTGTGAGACAAACTCAAAGAGAGGGCTTATATTGACAATCGCCAAACTTTTGTGGCTTTAAAGGAAAATATTCGTTGAGAAATCAGCTCAGTTGAACCAAGCTTACTGCAGCATGTGGCGTAGAGCACAATGCTCCGTGTTGAACAGTGTGTTAAACTCGACGGAAAACTTCTGGATGAAATATGTATACTCATTGAAAAATAAAATTCGCATTTCAATTCTATATTTCACTGCTCTTACGCTATATTAGCATCGTTAACTGTCGGATCTAAATGTTTTTATCCAAGGAGATGGGTTCTTTATCTAAGGACCATTGTCCTTCAGCATCAATTAAAACAAAAACTTTGATGTTTTACACATAAAAATCTGAAAGCTAATAAAGAAAATTTAATAAAAAAGAAGCATAATGGCGACCACCGTTTTAAGCAAAAAAAATGTTTATAAAACTTTTAACAGCGCTTTATCTTTGCCGGTCTACGGAGCACTTTTTTGCTGGCTAGGCGGTCTACTGAATATTATTATTTTAAAACAACTTTGTATATATAATATTACACATAAGCTACAATAAACAAACTAATTATGTTAAGAATAAATTTCTATTTTAAAATTCTACAGTAACAAGTTTTACAATGAAATGATTTAAAAATTAAGTGTCACTTTATTCTGTGTCTGAGTGATTTAAATAAAATCAGTTGAAAAGCCGAGGAGGGCAGCAATTACTAATTTCCCAAATTTTTGGGACAGAATTTAAATGTAATAAATTAAAAAGCTTTAATTAGAACAATTATTTTTACAATTTCAACTTTGTAAGTGTTGAGGGGAAGAGATTAAGTAAAATATATAAAATGTGTTGGGAAAAGGAACCTGGATCCTTTGCCTTAATATTTTTGGATATTTTTCATTTAGTAAAAAAACACAGTGAGATTTTTTTTACAAATGATCGCGGTACTGAGGAAATCAATAAATTACTTACATGGTAAAGTTTTATGTTCTGATTGTCCAGCAGGATTAGTTCCATAGCCACTGCTTGAGCTACCCGTTGCCATAGAACCGGCAGCGGGTTGTCTACGTCTTACTTGTCCATGTAATTCAGATGATTCGGGTGAATCCAAACTTAAAGATTTCATATGTAACTTTAAGGTTTGTCTTCTTGGCGAATGGGGTGCTACACAGTTGTGTAAATTTTGAATTTTTTAATTTTGTTTTTAATTTATTTTGGATTCCACCCATTTATTTTAACAAAATTTTGTTGTTGGTCCAGTGTTGTAGTTGGTGTTTTTTTTGGTGGTTTTTTGAATTAAAATATTTGTATGATGATGATTTCAGTTTTTTTTAAATTATGAGCAGCATATTGTTGTTGATAATTTTTAGATTTCCAAAGAAAACAAAATTAATGCAATAAAAATGAGAATGTTAATACAACAATTGTTCTAAAAATATTTATTTTAAGACTAAATATAAGTAAACAGGATACAAGGATACTAATAGAGCAACTAATTACATTTAACTAAGAGTTCTTGTAACGTATAATAATTTTACTAAATAAATTAAATTGGGAAATCTGTGTTTTTTTCGAAACAATTAGTGATAAAAATAGTTTGGTGGTAGAAAGGAAATTAAGAAAAAAAAAAACAACATTTAAACTTACAACCAGTGTTAAGAAAGAGTTGAGAGGTGAGAGTTTAGCGATAAGAGTTTAGTTTGTTTTTTTTTAGAATATTTAGTTGGCCTTGTCGGTTACAAAGGCAGGAAGAGAGAAAATACAATATTTTTGCCTTATTTATAAGGAACAAAGCTGTGTGCAAAACTAGTATAAGGAGAAAATAACAACTTGCATTAAGAAAAAAACTGAAAGATAATCTGAATTGTGTCTTTCTTTCTATAAACATCTGACTTTAAAAATAATTAAATAATTAGTTTAAAATAGTTGTCATTAGGCCACAAAAACTAAATTAAACGGAAGCGTAAAATTTCCCGGGGACTGCATATAAAAATTATGTCCAAATGTTAAAAAAAACACAGCAGACACAAGGAAATATAGAAGAGTCGTACTTATGGTATTAAACTAGATTTTCTAAAGATCAAGTGCTTTCTAAATTTTTGGTTTTTCTTTTTTATTTTTTAAAAATAATCATTTTTTGATTAAAATTTTTTTGATTTTTTGACAGAAATATTTGTTATATTTTATTTGAAATAAAATTAAAAATCAAATTTTTATAATTTAATTGATTTTTATATACATAAATTTTGAAAAAATAATTATTTCTGTCAAAAAAATCAAAAAATAATTATTAGTTTTTGACAAGAAAATAAAAATTAAAAAAAATTCTTCACATCTTTGGTTTCCTTAAGGATTTTTAATCAAAAATGTTCTCCTTAATATATAATGTCGGCGTTACTTTTATTACGGTTTTAGGTGCTGCTCTATTTTTGTTTTATTGAATTTGGACAGAAAGTCTTACATCGTCTGAAAAACTATCAAGTTAATTTACGTATGTTAACCAACCAGGACAGGTTTGGTTGGTCAAGCTCTACCAATTGACCAATGGTTCCTAAATGGGGCACCATAGGCTCCTGGGGGTCCCTTGCAACCTTGCTACCTTATTTTTATGTATTTTTGTTGCATTTAAAGTTTTCCCATAAACAATGAAATTGATTATAGGCTTCGGTTGGGGTCTGCGTGTATTTTTTGTCTGTGGGTCCGTGAACAAAAGGGTAACGTCCCTGAGTGCTGTTAAACTGGCTGTTGGGTAAACTATGGGAGATTTTATAACGCTTTTTTTAATTAAAAAGTCTTGTGCATGTGTTATTATATTTCCGGGAGTTGGGTTTACATAAATTTAACACTCATGGCTAATCTTGAACTTATCGTTATAGTATTCTATTGTAACATTTGATGACATTAACTGGTAAATGGGAATTTCATTCTAACGGGTGTGATCATTTTACTTACAAGTTTGCCTATAACCCAAAAATTTAAACATTTTTATTAAAAAAAAAGTTATGTTTTCAAGAGATGATTTGTTTTCAAATTTTTAAAAGTAAGAAGCTACCGATAAAACAAGGTTTCTGCTAATAATGGCCACTAGAAGACTGCGAGAGTTGTGACCTTTTTTTGTTGAGTTTTAAAGAATCTTGATTTTAAGGTCGTGTTGTTTATGAAGATTTTCTTAAGAATGGAATTAATTTTGAATTAAAATGGTAGTTTGAAATGTTTTTAATAATATTTAATTCTTTAGTTCTACAAAAAAACTATTTTGTTTTAGAAACACCTTTACGAAAAGTGTGACGGGTTTGGCATTTAATGAAAACGTGACAAAATGAAGAACAACTTTTTCTCGTGGGATAATTTATAGCTATTTTCAACAAATATAAGTAAAATATGTGCCAATTTATTTATATTTCAGTCGCCTTTTGAGGATTTTCCCCAGGATATATTGTAAAAAAGTTATATTCAAAATTGTTACAGCCCTAATGTTTATTCCGGGAATGCATTAATCAATAACTTATTAATATTCAGTAAAAAATTAATGGCATTAAGTGATGCACATACGCCATAGTATTACCCCAAAATTTGTATACTGGGAGGACGTAGTATGGGGACTATATAAATAAATGACCCGACCATATTCACCTTCAATAGGCTTAGGCCCTTTATTAAAAAAACAAATAATTGTTGCGAATTTCATCAAAAATGTGACCTGTGACATAGACACCTAGCCAAAAAGTAGTTTTGAGTCTATTGGTTTAACTGATGGTGGATCTCAACCTATTATTTTTGGGCGTTACAAAAATCTGCACAAACGCATAATATCGCTGCCACGTATTTGATGTGACTATTAGAGCCCTTCCTAGAGTCCTTACAGGACCAACGTCTACAGTACTTAACAGTTCTAAAGCATGAGCCTTGACTTAAGTACGAGCTTTAAAAGGCTTCACATTGAATGCTCTTTAGTGGAAGTTTTTTTTTTGTGGTTAAATATTTGACTGGTGTGACTATAGCTTTAGGTGCAGGTTTTGTGGGTTGGTAAGTAAGCACATTAATGCAGATTGTCCTAAGGATACGGCTTAGTATATATGTTTATTGACAAATTTTCCTTTATTAAATTAAAATTATAATGGAATACAATAAAAACAAAAACATTTGTATTTAAGATTCAATAACCAATAGAAGAAATAAAATGTTGCAAATAATTCTAAACGCAGATGTTTTCGATGGATCTTTTTCTACTCATATAGGATGAAAGGAAAAACAATAAGACAAACAAATTTGTTTTTAATAAATTTATATAAAATTATTATTGAATTACATTTAAATTTATTGAACAAAATACTGAACACATTTATAATCAAAATTTTTTTTGCACAAACTAAACAAAATACACTCAATGATAAAAAAAATAATAAATAAAAAAATAACTGTAAACACAAAACATGTATATACATATGTATGTATACGTTTAACACATATATGTAGATATTTAGATAAAGTATATAAAAATAAACTAATAATTTTAATATTTTCTAGTTTTTTTTTTCTAGTTAAAATCACTCTAGAAATAATTTATGAAAATCTATAACAATAACTTTTACAACAATAACAAAATAAGTGTTAAAATAAATTTATTTTATATTAAATTAATTTATTTACAAAATTAAAATTTAATTTTTTTGCAGGAGTATGATTTCGTTTAAACAATAAAATGAATAGAAAATAATTTAATTAGATTTAATGAAACTAAAAAATATTGCCTGAATTATGAGTTTTTAATATAAAAAATAAACGGAAACGTAACAATCATTGCTAATTCAGGATATCCAGCAAAACCAACTAACTGCCATTTTTTTAACTTAAAATTTGAATTAAAAAATTAATATTTATTATGTTGTTACAATAGCCTTTTAATCATTGTTTTTTTGGATAAAAAAATTAACTATAAAGAACGCCCAGTTGAGAGAGCTGTTTAACCCAACACTTATAATTTTCCATCTGCATGTAGAAAATGGAATTTTATAAATTTAAATTTTTTCCAAGATTTTACTTATAAGATTAAAAACCAATAATTTAAATTTGCCAGAACATAATAAATTTCTAATTCCACTATTGGTGAAGCTTGAAGCAAAATGTTTAAAAACATAAAAAAAAAAATTTCTGTCTGCGGTTCTGCTGGAATTTTTTTGATCAAGCAATGTTGTATATTTTAAAATTATTAAAGCAAAATTAAATGAAAATAATAATTTCAAAAATAATTAAAAGAAATATTAACATATTATATTTTTTGTTAAAAAAACTATTTTTATTTGCAACTTTTTTTTAATTAAAAATTTTCTAAAAATTCGTTTATTTTGAGGCTTTTCTTAAGTGATTCTTAGTTTCGAAAACAAATTTAATTCGTTTATATCTACAAGTCGTGGATTTTTATGTTAAACAAAGTTTTTTAAAAAAGAATTTTAAATAAGTAAAGGAAGTGTCAGGTTTAAGGGTTAATTTTGTTTGGCTTAGAGGTTAGGTTTTTAATCGCACTTTTTTCAAAGATTTTACATCCGCTTTCTGTAAAGCGGTCGTTGCTTCTCGTGTTGCAGTTGCCACTGTGGTACTCGCTAACTGTTGTTTCGCTTTCGATGTGGAATTATTGCAGCTATTTATGGCGGGAACTGTAGAATTTGTTAGAATTTTTTTATGCAACATTAAAGGCTCTCCAAAAGGTCTTTTTGTGTCATTGTCGGCATCAGCTGATAAAATATTAAACCTTTTAAAAATTTTGCAAATTTTGTTTAATAATATTTTTTTTTTAAATTTTTTAAATAGAAAATTTTTCGTTCGTTTTTAATTCGTTAGTGGATTTGTTAGTATTTAAGCACCAACTTCAATATCATTGCTTGATTAGTCAAAGTATTTAAATTGTTTATTTTAACAAAAAGTAGGGATTAAGGTTATTTGTTACATAGCCTTCGGCTATATAATCTATTTGTTTTTATTAAAAATATTATCCATTAAAGAATTAAGTGTTTTTGTTATATTGCATTTATCGGTTGATATAACATAATAGTGTGACCACATTCTAGCGATTTTTAAAGCAGTTTTGTTTGGGCCGAAGTGCGTTTAAAAGTGTTACCATATTGCTTAAGTGCCGAAAATGTGACCGCTTAGAATATATTTTTATATTATTTTCAAATTTGTGCTGATAATAAACGATTAAAATCAAAACGTAATTAGATCAAAGCTTTTGACTTTAAAAAACAATCTTTAATAAAAAATGCCTCAGCCATAAAATAAAAACAATACATTTCCATTGCCGGAATTCGTTTAGAAAAAGTTCACAGAAATTTAAAACAATCTTTAAGCTTTGTATTAAATCTAAAATAGGGCATTATAAAGTGTCCTTACGATTCGCAAAATTAAACAATTGCTTTCTCAAAATGCAAAACTAATGAAACTCAATGGTGACAATTTTCAGAGTCCATCACATTATTCCTGTTACTTAGATAATTTAAGTGTTTTAATTTTTTTTTCAGAGCATTTTCTTATGATTAACGACAAATATAATTGTCTTGCTTCAAGATGAAGAGAATAGAATTCGCAAGAAAAAGGCAAAAAAAAAACTAAAAATTCATTTACTTAAAATGCGGCTTAAAACGTTTAAAAGAAGTACGTGAAGTGCAGCACATTTTATTATCATTCATAAACTCAGATATAAATAAAACAGAATAAAAAAGGAGCCAAGGAATTGAGACACAAAAAAATATTTATTTAAGTTTTAAAACAACAAAAACAAACATCTTTAGTATGCGGAACTAACAACACAGTCTTAAATACACTTAATAAAAAATAACTTTGATTTTCTCAAAAACTAAATAATTGAATTATGCAGAAAAAACATTCAGACATCATGCAACAAAATCCTTATACCACAGCACTGTTTGAAGCAATAAACAACGGCTTCATGAAGGTGATGATGAAATGAAGTCTTGGTTGGTAACTAAGAAAATGTAAGAACAACATTCGATGTGACTTTAGAAAATGAAAATTAAAAAAAACCCGCAAAGCAACGACAATATCAAATGAAGTTAAAGTGTCTTACGATGTTTATCACACATTTATATAAATACAAACTAAAGTTCAAAAATATTTTTAACTAAATTATATTTCCTTCAACTGCCTTAAAATTGTAACTATAATATCGATGGCTTAATATAGAAAGGGTGTAACTCGATTTTTTTGTTACTTAACAGAAAAAGAAAAATAACACAAAAATTTGTAAAATTTTGCGTATAAGAAATTTAAAATTAAATCTTAAATATAAAGAGGCAACAATTTTTTTCCAACTAAAAAAATTATGATTAACTTGGCTTTTATTTGCCAGTATCTATAAACAAAAAAAGTTATTTTAAGAAAAATCTAGTTAAGCTCTTTGTGTATTAAGCATGTGATATGCAAGTGAAGCATTTGTGAATCTTAGATTTATTTGTGTTTGATTGTCAGAACGAATTAAAAATTAAACCAAAAGTTTAATTTATAAAAAATTAAAACATTTAATAGAATAATTTTTTCTTAAATGAAAAAAAACCGTATTTTCAAACGTTTGCAAATAATCAATTTTTAAGATTTTGTTTTAATTATAACAGTTTTTCATTCCGCTTTTCTTTTCACTTCTTTATACTACTAAAGGTTTTATCATTTACACCTTTTCAATTTTCTAGTTTTTCAAGACTTAAGATAAAGGAATCATTACCCATAACATAAACCTTGTTATTTCTCTGAGTGAAGTTAATGACTTGAAAACTTTAAAAAATATTTCAAAGAAATAAAAAATCAATGAAGAAAAACTTCAACTCATAGTTAGTTTAGTTCTTTGTTTTTATCTTTGATGCACTTAACGCCTTTAGCATGACGAAATTTTGCTTTAATTAAAATTGAAGTGATTGAAAGTATTGATGCAATTTGAAAGTTAGATAAAACGGTGGCGAAATGGAAAGAGGTAAAAGTAGGAATTGATTTTCGACATCTTAAATTATATAAAGTGCAAACAAGAAAAATTAAACGTAAAATCTGTTTAGAAAACAGGATGTAAAATTAGTTTTTTTTTTTTTGTTTAGGTTAGAAACCTATTCCTGCTGAGCTCGTTAATACCCTGCAACAGTTAAAAAATATACAGACGTGATAGTATAAGTTTGATTCTACACAGAAATACTCAACTTAATTTTAAACAAAATTGTGAATAGAAAAAAAGTTTTGTTGCCAGCAATTGTTAATTGATTTTTGTAAAGCATAAAAACCTATGGAAAGTTTTCAAAATACACTCATGTACATATAATTAATTTAACATATAAAAATGTTAGAAATTGCTGTTAATAGCCAAATAAAAGGGTAAAAAAACCCCATACTCAGTTTTGCGAGTTTGGTGACCGTTTTTCTTTTTATGGGCCTTAAAGGTTTTTTAGCCCCTAAAACAAAAGATGTCAATAGTTTTTGCTGAACAACAGGCTTAGATTTGGTTATAACGCCTAACGCTCAGCAGTATTGTACCTAAGACTCCACTAAACAAATATACATATTTTGCGTTTTGTGAAAAAAAATATTTTATTTTATTTTTTAAATTTGTTAACAAAAAACAAACTAAAAAAGTTCAGGACCAAATAGTTATTTATATAAAACAGAAAAAGGGCATGAATTTTATTGTAAGAAAACTGGAATACCTCAGGTATTTGCTTATACCTCGATCACTATTTAAACGATTTTGCTGATTTTAAGAAGCAGTGGTCCCTAGGATGCTTTTGGAATCCTGGCAGCAGATTTTGTTCTACAAAACTCATGTTTGATTCCGACACTTGGTTTAAACAGACGAACAGATAGATAAGGCCAAATCACACAATGTGCAAATTTTTTTTTTACCAATTTATTTAAAACTGCTAATTGAGATATAGTAAAATCGCAGCTTTAATTAATCTGGCCTAATTCACAACTTATTATCTTTTTTCCACGAAATACATTATTTTGTGGACTTTACGTCTCGAACAACAACAACAACAAATTAAATAAAAAAATCAAAAATATTAACAAAGTCATAGTATCCCTATCCCGAGGTTTAAGATGACATTATTATATTCCTTCAGAAAGTATCGAAAACTTATCCATAAAATATCAAAAGTTTAAAATTTTACTGCAAGCAATAAAAGCACCAAGAAGAGTTCTCCAATCGAAGTGGTGATTTACTTATACTCGTACTATACTAATTTCGTCGTTTTTAAAAAAAATATTTTTTTATAATTCCCAGTCGTGAACTTTATTTATAAAATGTTAAGGAAAAGTACTTAATCATATACAAAAAAATATATATAAAAAAAAAATTTTAAAACACTAAAAAGACAATTATTCATAAGATTTACTAAAATTTACCTATAAGAAGAACAAACATTCATAAGTACAACGCCATAAACATTTAAGATACAAGTTTTAGTTTTTAAGGTGCCAATGTGCAACAATTTTTGAGTTTTAATAGGACTGATGTATTAATAAGTTAAAGTGATATCTGTCTTCGTGTTAAGAACTAAAAGAACTCACAACTAAAAGAAAAAAGTATCAAAACGTAAAAAGAGAAAATACAAACTATAGTTTCTAATAAAATAATGTGGGACCCAATGTTGCCGTTTGGTTACATTTGTTACATTTTATGTAACCTATCTAGAGGGTCTAACATGTATAATTTTTACCTTTTTGGTCTAATTTTCGTACCTTTTTGTACTTTATCACACAATAAGGTATGATTTTTGGTGTAAGAGATATTTTTAAGAAATTTTAATTTACATTATTTAGGACATTACTTAATCATATATAAGTAGTTTTTGACGGGTGTGGCAATTTTATTAACGGTTTTCGTTATAATTTAAAAATTGTAAATTCTTAGTTATAAAAATGGCAATGATTTCTAAGGAAAAATTGTATTAAAAAAGATCTGTAGCAATCGTATGCCTTAAAAATTCGTTTTTTTCAGTAATTGCCTTTTGTTTATTTGCACTTTTCACTTAACTGCACAAAATTTTTTTATTGTATTCTATTCTGCGAAAGCCCATACAAATCCTGTTTTAGGTGCAATTTCTATACCTGCATTTTTTGCCCAAAAAATGTAAATTTTTGGACAAAAAACAAGGATTTTTGCTAGCTACCCTGTCAACGCTGGTGATATGGAATCGTTATGAGTTTAATGATAACAATTAATGAAAAAATACAATTACGATTACACATACACAAACACAAACACACCAAGAATAATACAAAATCTTAAATGAAAAGATTAAAGGCCAGAGACAGACAGAAAATATATTGGTTTAATAATGTAATTACTTTCAGGCAATGATATTGAACGATTCTGAGATGAACGCGAACGTGTGCGGCCAAAACCAGATATGGGACGGAAGCCAGCAAATAAACGGCGTCGTAGATCCGAATCCCCCGGCAGCATTGGTTGTGGCTTTTGATGATATTGTTTTTGCATTAGCAGCTGTTGCTGTTGTTGCAGTGTCATGTGTTGACACTGCTGTTGAGGCAACTCTTGCCAAACTGCACTGCTGGCCGTGGCAGCAGAACTGGATGATGCTGAAGTTGCTGTTATCACAGATTGATGGTATTGCTCTTGATTTTCTTGCGTTGGTGATAATATTTTAGCTGCTGCTTTGGTATAATAATTAGTAGCAATGCCACTATCTAAATATGAGGAAGATGTCATATTTGTCATAGAAGGCATTTGTTCCATGTTTAACAAGTGATAATCTATAGCACGTATGCAAGTTGGCAAAGGAATTGCATACACAAATGTAGGTGTGAGTATTAGTAAGCGTAGAAATGAAAGTAGCGCATTCGAAAGAAAAGAAATATTTAACCAATATTAAACTGAATTTTCAGAGAAATTTTAAAATTTTTTAATCAGTCAACTGGATTGAGAAGCAATAACAAGGTGCTGTTTAAAGCTCTTGAGAGTTTAGTAAGTCCATTCAACAATTTAAAACAAAATATGTCAACATATGTACCCTTTTTTAAAATTAAGGCTTTTTAATGCACCTTCTGGCTTTAGTTTGCTATTGTTCTTATTCATCTAAACTACACATTATTTTTTTCTTTTCTGGTTATGTCCTTGCAGCTTTGTTGCCAGCAGTATAAACATATAAAAATTCCATTAAAACCACAATCTTTTTGCAAATTTTTAACTACAGTAAAAGCTTTTCAAAGTGTATAATTTTAAGTCTGATTATCTACGATTAGATCACTAAGAGTTTTGCCTGTCTCATTTCTATAGTCCTTTAAATTCATTGACATTATTTTAGGGAGTTTAGAGCAAAAGGGATATGAAAATATTAAAACAAAAAATTGGCGGAATTTCAGCACTCTAGATGAAACTAGTAAAGTTCCTGTAATATTGAATAGGCGCCCATGTGTGATTTCGGTTGCTATTTAACACTTAAATATGCTCCAAGCTTGATCACGTTTAATATAAGCGACTGGCCTTAAAATTTATATAAATAAGGGTTCAAGTATATGTGTCTTACCATAACGCCAAAACCGTTTCTATAGGTATGGTTATGGTTATGGTTATGGTTATGGTTATGGTTATGGTTATGGTTATGGTTATGGTTATGGTTATGGTTATGGTTATGGTTATGGTTATGGTTATGGTTATGGTTATGGTTATGGTTATGGTTATGGTTATGGTTATGGTTATGGTTATGGTTATGGTTATGGTTATGGTTATGGTTATGGTTATGGTTATGGTTATGGTTATGGTTATGGTTATGGTTATGGTTATGGTTATGGTTATGGTTATGGTTATGGTTATGGTTATGGTTATGGTTATGGTTATGGTTATGGTTATGGTTATGGTTATGGTTATGGTTATGGTTATGGTTATGGTTATGGTTATGGTTATGGTTATGGTTATGGTTATGGTTATGGTTATGGTTATGGTTGTGGTTGTGGTTATGGTTATGCTTATGCTTATGCTTATGCTTATGGTTATGGTTGTGGTTGTGGTTACGGTTATGGTTATGGCGTAATGGTAAGTCACCTATAATCAAATACAGTGCTGCCTATAAGTTTGGTTCGAGCAGCTGTTTATTGTGGCATGGTTAAGTCACGTATAAATGAAGCTTAAAAACATATTTAATTTAGTGATTTTCAAATATAGACATTTTAAGCCTGGTTCATGAACGAAGGCATAAATAAGTTTTTTTTTTAAATTGTAAAATATAGCAAATTTGTAAGCTGTAAACGTACACTGTCCACTCCAAAAGCTTTCATTGTAACAATTTAAAGAACTTTTTTTCTTTTCGTTGGTTTAATAAACTAACAATTTAAAATGCACAGGCACTTACACTAACTATTTATGTCAATAAACACAAGCCCATGTACAACAAATACTAATTCAGACACTAACAATCTGAGAGCTGGTACTGAAGTAGACTTAAAAGCTTGAGCTTTATTTCCACTTGATGGAGACAACTTTAGCTGGATCTAGAAGGAAGTTTAAATGAATAAATTTTGTGGTGGGGTGGTGGCTGCTAAAAGTCCTGCCTCAAATTACGTTTTATTAAAATAGTGCTGAAAAAATAATTCAAACTCTTGCTTTACTAAATACAACACTGAGTTCAAAATTGCTTAAGATGCAAGTTTGGATATGTGTGTGTGTGTGTGTGTGCTTGAGTTTTTTAGGTCAAAGGCTTTTACTGCATTAAAATTTATACATTTCTATATAGAGACATTAAAAGTTATAGAGCCACATATACATATGTATATTGTTAAATATGTGTAATAAGCAATTTTTGGTATTACGGCTATAGGATTGTGAACACCTCTTTTAGCTGTCTGTCTTTGAATGGTTAAATGTGGTGCTTAATTATGAATGTTATGTTGTACAAAACCAATAAAATGTTGGCAAATGTTAAAAAGGTTGCTGCCATCAGAATAAAATATGTCTCCTATTATTATCATTATTTTGCAGTAGAAAGTATGTTCTTTGCTTTATACACATTTACAAACTTGCAATAATTTATATCCAAAATATTTTTTATAATACTTTGGCAGAAGATTGGCGTAGAACAACAGAATAAGAAGAAAAAAAGGGAAATTTCTGAAGTAACTTTTTAAGTGTGTTCTCAACCACATTTATTTTATAGGACTATTAAGACACTGTTAAACAGTATAATGGTGCTTAAAGCATTATTAAAGAAATTTTTAATATTTTTTCAGTTGATTTTGTGTAACCAGCAATAGTGAATGTAGCTTTTCGAAGTAAGTTTTTTCAACGTTGGTATAAATATTTTAATAATTAACGGTTACACAATTTTCTGCGTTAAGGAAAATGTATTTTTTTTTAGCATTTTTATGGGATAAGAGGATTTTTTGCACAGTTTTTTGATAGAGTTAATATAAAATGCCTAAAATTTATCACGGACAAAAGAGATGCCAAACACGAATAATTTTGGGGTTTTTATTTATTGGCGTTCAAAAAAAACGAGAAGTGAAGGTGCTGTTTTTTAAACATTTGTAGAAAATTTGTTCGATTTGACTCATTTTAAAAAAAATTCTTAAACAAAACAGTATTAAATAGTCAAATAATTGAAACATTAAAAACAAATTAACTTTGTGGCAACACTGTTTCTCTATTCAATTACAAAAGAAACGTATTAAAATGTCTGCAGTAATTTTCACAGCCTTAAATCAAATAAAAATAAGCCAAGCCACAATCCAGGTATGGAAAATTAATTTTTATCATCTTAAAAAGATCAGAAATTTTTGCGCTTGTTTGAGGGCTTAGTTTTGTTTGTACGACAAATAGTTGATGAGGATAATTGCATTCTAAGTAATGTGCAACTGTTAAGAAATATTATTTAAAATATCATTTATTATAAAAAAATAGGTAAATTAATCTCCTTAATTATAAAAAAGAATCATGAGGCAGGTGTAAATGTACTTAAATACATCACATTTGCATTTTTTACTATTAAATTAAAACAAAATTGCCGAAAAAATCTTTTAATATCATTTAATTTCTACGAAGTTATTATCACAATTATATTATAAACCTGCTATTGACCACCGATTTTTTAAAAAAAAATATTTTTTTTAACTTATTTTCCATAATTCATTCCAGCAAACAATTTTCAACCTGTAGAAACTTTCATTCCTGGTATAAGTATGAGTTAATGTTATATGAGAAGAATAGAGAATGGAAACAAGTCATAATTGTTTTATTTTTTGTGGTGCTTTTAGAGGAAATTTCTTCATTTTTTTTTTATTGCGAAAATTTTATTGATGACCAGGCGGCGGATACTACACTTTTCATTTATACAAATAGTTATTGGTTTTTGTGCGAGTGTTGGTGTGTTTAATTGTGTGTGAATGCGGTTTTGCCTTTTTATTTGTATTAATTTATGGGGCGCAAAAATGCTTTTTAGCCTTTTGTGGTGGCACTATTATTAAGAACATAAAATCGCTTTTATTAAGCATCCCTTTCTACTATATATTCTTTGTTATTCATTCATAGTCGTTTACATGCTGGATATCCATATGTATTTATATGAATATACTGTACATAAGTACTCAAGTACTTACCATACATACACACAAGAAGAATACAATTCGCTACAGAAATGTTGCATTTGGTCTTCTTTGTAAGTATGATAGCTGTTGTACTTACATATTTAATTAAATGTATATACATATGTACGGCTTTGGATATCTTTGTCCTTCCCTGTATTCTTTAAATATTACTACATTTGCCACTAAATTTAAAGGCTAATTGGCAGTATTTTTTCTACTAAGTAATGAGTTATTTTAAATACATAATTTACGCTTAGAGATATTATCCAGCTTGTTTAGACCAATTGTAAACAGTATTAACTAAAGCAACATTGTAAAGTGTAAAATGTTTAAATTGTAAGTTATAAATATCCTTAGCTAATAGTTGGGTAATTATGTCTGTGTGGGTTTATCAAATTTTATAACTACTTTATAACAAGCAACTACATATAAACAACTACAACTTTACAATATAAAAACGTTTTGAAATTATATATTGGTTAAAATGTAATTAAGAGGGGGAAGGGGGGGGGGGGGGGTTAAGTAATTTATTTTAAAAAAAATATAAAAAATATATTAAAGTTAAATTGAAATAAAATGTAGGCTTTACGCTTCATTCTTCAAAAAGTGTAGCCTTTGCATTTTCGGGATGCCCAGTAAAATTTTTCTCTTAAAAAAAATATTAAATAGGCTTTAAAATTATAAAGATCTCATTTTGAATTGTTGTCACAGCTAATTTTTTTCCTGAATTTTCTACAAGTTTCTTTCAACTTTCAGTCTTTTTTTCAAATTCTATTATTTTAAATTTTGGTCCCACTCCATGAATAAAAATTTAAGATTTACTTCTTGAATATGAGTAATTTGGACAACATATAACCAAACTGAGCAATAAAGTGACTCATACTTTGCCCTCAATAATTTCCGCCTTAAGCTGTAATATGAGCCACGTTCTGAGGTAAAGAGTTACTTATTTCTTAGCATTCAATTCACATATACATATTGACATTTTCCGTTGATAATTTTTGGACATACATGCTAGTACAGGAGTTGACAACATTTTTCGAAAGTCGTAACAAACTCTTCAATCTTAACTTGCACAGCTTTTTTTTCGAAACATTTAATGCTTTTTTCGAGCTTGAGTAAAATTTTAATGAAAATATGAAAAAAAAAATGGAATAAACGCAAAATTGAAAAACCTAAATGTTTTCATCAAAGACTCTATAAATACTCCAAGTCCTGCCAATTCATTCGCAACACTAAGAGCTTTATACTTTAAATGGAGCAGAAATAGTGATTGCTGATCTCAAAAAGAAATATTGAGAGTTGTTGTCTTTAAGGTCTCAATTTTTTTAAAATTTCGTTCTGTACATTTTAAGCTGTGTAGTTGTATCCTTCTGGTAAAGTTTCCCTTTTCTATCAATATATTTCTAACAAGAAATTCTTTTTAGTTGACGTTTATTTCTTATCCCGAAATTTTTTTTCTCAACTTCTTTTTTGGTGGTTGCCTAGTGGATTCTATAACATTCAAACTGCTCTCATGATCTAAAAAGCTTTTTCATGCTGACTATCTTAGTTGTATGAGAAATTTCCATGTGTTGTCTGCTTCACTGTCACTTACAACAGTATTTACATGGAATAAGTTTACTCTATTGCATTAGTTTATTTTATTTTCTACAAAATTAGCTACAAATTACTTGAAGGTATTTTAAAATATGTGCTTGAATGACAAGCGTTGCAACGAGTCATCAGATTTTAGCTCAAAACTTCTTTCAGTTCCACCCACTCAGTACATAGGAAAAAAAAATTTTAATTGTTGTA
Organism: Melanophora roralis; assembly: GCA_963583895.1. Lineage (NCBI taxonomy): Eukaryota > Metazoa > Arthropoda > Insecta > Diptera > Rhinophoridae > Melanophora > Melanophora roralis. The sequence goes on along the minus strand of OY757191.1, from coordinate 82,352,974 downwards.
GCACTAAGGGTTTAAGTGTTTATATACCTCTTGTGCCATAAGTAACACAGGTCTTATTGTGCTAGAATTGGTCGCTGTACCTCGCTAGAGGATGAAAATCCTAGGTTAACCTTTTGTGCCCTAAATTGCTGTGTACTTCACCTACCAAATCCCTATATGAACTCGTTTTTAAAAAAAAAAGCACTTGAGCCCTTTTTGTTCTAAGCCCCTCAATTAAAATTTTTTATAGAAACTTTATATGAAAAATATTTTAAACTTTACATATATGGTTTTTTTTGGTAAAAAAAAATATTTTTTTCATTTGAAAAATATAATTAAAAATTAATTATTGCTCTCTTCTAAAACGGAGACAACAAATGTTTTGTACTTTAGAAAAGGGAATTAAACACAAGTGAAAAAGTTCATGTGACTACAAGTGTTAAAAAGCAATGTGTTGATGTTTGTTTGCAATTAAAAAAGTTTTTAAAACTAAAGTTAAACTAAAAACTTAAATAAAAATAAAACAAAAGCTTATTACGAAACACAAAGGGATACAACAGGGAAAGATGAAAATGTAATAATACTTAGGATGAAAATAAGAAGAAACAATTCATCTTGTAGTTTTTAATTTTCATTGCGTTTTTTTCAATAAAGACAAAGACATTGAAAGTTAGAAAAGAGTGTTTTGTTTAAAAAAGTGAAGAGAATAGTTAAAAACACAAGTAGTGGAAACAAAATTGCATTGTTTTTTTTTTGTTAAGCTTGGTTGGTTTTCAAAAAGTTGTGGTGGAAGGCAAGAGGAAAGCAAGTAAGAAAAACAAAAGTACATAAAACGAGAAGGATAGAATAGAGAAAAATCAAAATAATTTAAATAAAATTCTAAATGGCGGACCTGAACTACTTGATATATTTTGTGTAGGCACTGGCAATCGAAATCCTCCACCACTTCTTTGTTGTTGCAGTTGAACTCCCATTGATAATGGAACTGGTGGTGGCCGCAGGCCACTTATGGTTCGTGTATTCGTAGCTCCAGTAAAATGCAAATCTGAATGTTCCGGATAATCAACCACATTAAAAGTCGGTATGTCAGCCTGTTGCTGTATACTATCGCCAACTTTCGAGCCTGTATTTTGAATGAATTTATCAGCTGCATTATTGGTGTTTTTTAACTCGCCAGCTTGTTTTAAAACACGATATACTTGATCGATATCGGTTAGTTCTAATGCAATATGATATGATTTTTGATTTTGTTTAACGAGGGGTGGCGATGCACAATTGGTTGGCCAGATTATTGATTTTGATAAAGAATGTTACAAATTTTTTTTGGTATACATTTAGATTTCAATTGAAGAATGATCATAAAATTTAAAATGAAGGTAAATTTTCTTAAATTATAATATAAATATAGTTTTGTTTATTTTATGAATTAATCTCACTTGTTCTAAAGTGTTTTTAAAATACTTTAAGATACAACTTTAATGTCTTATATAGTTATCACAAACACACATTTAATCATACGCAAATATTCATTCAAAAATTTTATTTAATAGTAACGTGGCTGTTTGTCCATCTGCATATAAATCTAATGATGGTGAGAGATAGTTTTAAACTAAGTTGCTAAAAAAAGTTATATATTTCCTAAAAAAAGTATATAAATATAAATAAAAAAAAGGTTCGAACGGCAGTAACTAAATTTCTTAGGGTATAGTCCAACATCCTTATTTGATTATCATGTTCGAAAAAGGAACTAAAAATTTATTAAAAGTTAATAAAAAACTTTTTTAAGCTTTCAATGCGGCTAAAGTACCCTTTTAAGTCTCTAGTCATTTGCCATTTATTAGGAGGGGTGGCGGCTGTTTCGACGAAAGAGGCCAGAACGGGGCGGCTATTGCCCTCTATTTAGTTTTACCTCTACCTTTATCTATATCATTTTTTCCTTAACTAAATTTTATTTTTACCTTTCTACTCCTGTCTCCCTTTCTCTCTCTCGCATTTTCTTTTCAACAGGTATCTGGAAAGGGATTAAAGAAACGGCCCTAAGGTGGCTATCTCTGGTTTTTCTATCACTTTCGTACCTTAAAACAAAATGAGGCTGACTTCATTACATATTTTTTAACGAAAAGTATTACTTTTACTAAAACAAAAAATTTTTTCTATAAAGAGCATTTAAAATGAATTTTTTTATGCTTTATTGCAAAATTGCCTTAACTGCTATCAAAATGCCCTTCGTGAATAATTATGGTCTTATATTTATTTATGTCTAAATATCTATTTATACGGGTTCTGAAACTAAAATTTAAAATTATTTATATACATTATTTTTTACAAATATATAAAACCATTGGTGGGCAATAAAGATTTGAGGCGTAGAATTTTGTCGTTGAATTTTTTTTACCCGATTTACAAATCTTGCTAACTTTTTATAAAAGCCTAAGATATACCAAAAAATAATTTTTGATATATTTTAGTTAACAAAAGTACGTTTTACTATGGCAGTAATGAATAAATATATTTTTCTTACATATCGCACACTTAATCAAAAACAATCCCAACTCAAACTCATTATTTTTTATGAGAACCTTTTTTCGGATTTTAAAACATGGTTCTAGGCGTATAACCAAATTGAGTTCAAAAGGCAAAAGATCGTCTAAATATAGAGATTCCTGAAATACAAAGGAAATTCTCGTGCTTAAAAATTTCATCTGGGATCTGGCTAAGGGAAAAATGAATGATTCTGATATATTTTGTGTTGACATTATAAATAAATTAAGTGCGTGATATGCATGATTTAAATCATTTCAAATTAGTCCTAATGTTAGTAAATTATACAAATTTTTGATTTTTAGTTTGGCTTTAGTTCATATAATTTCTTTTTTTTTTTTTTTTTATTAGAAGAAATTATTATATTCCGTTAATGTTGAAAGAAACTTTCAATTTGAAAAAAGCTGATTTTTCTACCGCTACTAGCCGAGTAGAATGCATTTTCGAAAGCAGCTACGCAATTTCATCATCAGTACTCTTTGAACGGTAGTAGTGTATATGGTTGTAAACATCACCTATTTAACTTACATGTAACAGAGAAGAGTATACGGTATCAGTGTTTTCCTTCTGTTTTTATTTTGTAAGTTAGGACGAAGTTTATTTTTCATATAAACTATGCTTTTTTCCATTAAAAGTCTCCTTGGCAACACTTGACTAACGGACAAGCATTTGTCCATCTCTCAGATGGAACGAAACGCTTTTTATTATTGTATATCATACAATAGGGGTAATCACTTTTTAATTTCTTTTTTTGTCAACGACAAATTGATAGAAATTATTAAAGATCATTTTGCACCGTGCCATGTGTGAGTTATATGTTAATTTTTATTTATTGTTGAAATTGAAAGTTTCTTTCAACATTAACGGAATATAATAATTTCTTCTAATAAAAAAAAAAAAGAAATTATATGAACTAAAGCCAAACTAAAAATCAAAAATTTGTATTAAAAACAATTAGTTCAACAATAAATAAAAATTAACATAGTTAGTAAATTATATTAGTTTAAGTATGAAAATATATTTTCTTTGTCCGTAAAACCTAAATAAGTAAATGAATCAGTTAACACCTCTTGGGCGATAATATCCAGCTGCAGTCTGTGATGGTTTTACCAAAGCCTGATTTTTATTAAAAATTATTCCCGTGTGCTTCTCATCAACTTAAAGAGGAAAACCTTTTCAAACGCAATACAAACGCATTATCAAAAACATACAACATACACACACACATAAAATATTCCTTTTAGTGGGTATATTTTACTTTTCTTTTTTAAAAAGTGTGTTAAAATTTATGTTATTTTCGTTTCTAAAATTTAAAATATAATGAAATCATCTTACATAAATATTTTTCATGTAAAATTCTTCAAATTCTATTTTTGAAACCGAATAAAATATATACAGTTTTTAGTTCCAAAATCAATTATAAATTTAACCTCCTTCAAAAGATAACAAAAGTAAAGCTTATTTAGCTTTATTTCTTAAAACACTTGGGTTAAAATTTTCAGATCAGATTTGGTATGAAAAAAAAACAAAAAATAAAACGAAAAAAATACAAAAATATTTCATTGTTAAAAAAGCAAGAGTGTTTTTATTTCATTTAAACAGTCATTGTAAATTATTTGCACCAGCAAAAGCATCACTTTAAATTAAATATTAATGACATCCTGCATACTGTAAGCATTTTGCATTATTGATGATATTAGATTTACATGCATGCTCTCTCACACACACACAGACACATTTGACATTCATATGTAATAATTTTATATCTAAATGTATGAAAAAATGTTTATTTTAGAATTTATAAAATTTTAAAAGCGATTTCAATAAAAAATAAAAGAAGCTTAAAAACACAAAGATTTAAAATTAATGCAAAACAGAAATAATTAATAATAAAAAATTAAATTCTTAACAGAACGCAAAATATAAAATACAACAAACGAAAAATTTCTTTAATGAAACTTAAATAAATTTCTTAAAACTTTTTTAAAATTCTTACAATTTAATGTAACATTTTTTTCAACTAAATTCCTTTCAAATTTAGTTAAGCATAAAACTGGCTGTTTTTTTTTAAATATATTTAAAGTAATAATTTATTGAATTTATAAAACTAAATTGTTTTATTTATTGGATACTTTTTGTGTAACTTCAAATATTACTTAAAACAAAAACTTACTTTTTTCCTCGAAATCAAGACGACTTTCTACTTCAGAGGTGCTTTTTTGACGTCTCAACAACTTTTGTTTGGGCTGGCAGGGAGGCAGTTTGGAGGCGCAGCTGCTATGAGTATTAACCTTACAAAGACGACAGCGTAAGCCTTGGTTTGTATGACCTGCAAAGAGAAGCAAAAAGTAGGATAAAAACATGGTTTATTTTTTAAGTCAAAAATAATGGACTCATTTTGGTATGTTCTTCTGCAGGCCTGTCTTCTAGAACAGATTTCTTTAACAAGGTATTGGACTTTAAATCACTTAATCTAGACCATAACATACTACATTTTACATTATACCATCTCTATCCGGCCCACTTTCCTGGAATTGACTCACGTGTTTCTATGCATCCCTATTTGAAGCCAACTTTTTTTTGGATACGACTCCTTGTGCTTAAAATGTTGGTACCTAAACTTTGCATTTTTTTTTTTATCATTTTTATGAAAATCAAATACAGAGGGACTCTTTTGAGTGTAAGCCAAATTTGATTAACTTATTTTCCAAACCAAAACAAAGTCTGCATTTTTATAAAAAATTGCAAACACGATCACTTTTTGTGTAATAGTTGACTGAGGAAAAGAATATAAAGCTATGCCCGTAATTCTAACAACTAGATATCTACAGTGTTAAATCGTAATATTTACACGTAGTTATATCTTTCCTACTATGACTTCTCTTATAGTTTTACCTGATAGTTAAGAAAACTATAAGATACTTACAGCAGTTATCTATTTGTTAATATTACGGGCATTTAAGAATTGTTTTCCATATCTGCATAAGACTTTGTTAGAATATAATAATATTTGATCCCCTTTGAAACACAAAACAGTAAATATTTTTAAGGTAATAAATAAAATCCTGGAATAATACTGGCTTTATTGCTTTTCAAAAAAAATACCTGTGCGACTATTTTAAAAAAACAAGCCTGAGATGGACACTAAGCCAGATAACGGGTGGTTAATTATATTAAAAATTATTATAATTTTTTATGATATTCCTATCAGCAATAAAAGCTCAATTTGTGTCTGTTAAATTTAATTTCAAATACAGACCAACAGGTTGTTTAAATTAAGTTTTTACCTCTAAATATTTCTGTACACACATCACAGCCTGCTATCTTTTTATAAGTGTACTCCTGTAAATGGTGGCTTCCATCCTCGTTCGGCCGTAATTTTTGCGGAGAACCGCTTGCACCTCCATTGCGCCTAAGGGTGGAAAGAAAAAAAAAACGATTTTATTAGTTTTGATAAATAAAGCAATTTAAAAAAATTAAATCGTGTAAATACATATATTTAAAAAAGAAAATATATAATCAGTTTAGAAAAAATAAAAAAGAAAAATAAAAAATAAAAAAAAATTAAAAGTTTTTAATAAATTCTAGCCTCAAAAAATCTTTTGAATTTTTAACAACAATCTGACCCAGAAAGTAATTTTGTTGGTTTACATATTCAACTGGTGTTAGATAATTTATATACAATTTTAAACGCTCTTTGTGGTCAAACAAGGACCAAATAAAAAATATCTTTATAATTTTTCAATCATTTATTATTGCTAATTGAGACATTGACTTTTATCTTTTGTATTTTTAAATCAAATACTAGAAATTTTACATTTAACAAATTGTTTTAACTTAAAAAAAAAAAAATTGTGCAAAAAGGTCATTTGAATTGACACTTATTGAACGAATGTTTGTTTCCCATTCAAGGAAATTGTATATTTCCCAGCAAAAAATAATCGAGATTTTGTAAGCAGTACATACTTTTTCTAGTTTACTAATGCTCATCGCAGCAAGCACTTATCTATTCCCTTAATAAATGCAATAGTGTATGGCATTAAATGCAAAACTTTTACTCTTTTAAACACTCGCTTACTGAAGTGCATACTAAAAAGCACTACTGTAAGGGAGTGAGTAAAAAAGCATTAGTTTTTTTGTCAAGTAACGAACATAATAACACGTCAAAACATTTGTTTCAATGACGCAATAAATTTAAACCAGTAAAGAAGCACCAAAGTTACATGAATTAATTGCATATTCGTAGCGCCGAAAAAAGCACTTTATATGAAATGCAACTAAGTGGGACATCGCGAACAAATATCATGCCATACGTAAGCAGGTTTGAACGCTTTGCCATCTTGATATTCCCTTACAAATCTACCTACAGCGAGGCAGCAGTTTTTGCTGGGTTTCTTTTCTTTTTTATCTGATTAGATGTTTTAAACGTTGGTTTTTTAGTGAGTTGGTTTTGTACTAAAGTTGCATATGCTATTCTTGAAACTCGATGTTTTTAAACCATGAAAATCAGACTTTAGTTGTAATATTACATTAAATGCTTTCATATAAAATTAATAGAATTTTTTGAAAGTAGAAATTAGTGTGTGAAAAATGTTTTGCTAGAAAATACCTTTAAGCAGTTTAAAGTTTTAAACTTTCAGCATTTTTGAACAGAAAAATTTAGAAAAAGAAGATTTACAATCTAGCTAAATCTGGAAAGAGTTTTTGTAAAATATAGAAAATTACCAATAAAAAAATTAATTTTTAAAATAACTAGAAACTCAAAGCAAATTACAATTTATTGAAAAAAATACAATAAAATAATTAAAAACAAAATCTAAAAAATTTTTAAAAATACATATTTGTATCCCTGAAGATGACTAACAAAGATAAAATAAAATAAAATAAATAAAAAGACAAAAAGAGTTTTTTCTATTTATTTATTTATTGAAAAATAAGGACCTTAAGCCGAAACCAACAATACATAACTTATATATCAAAGAGGTCCACACTACATTAAGATCTTTAAAAACAAAATCTTCTTTCAAATAATTAAAAATTTTAAATTGTTATAATTAATTTTTAATATTTAATTTTTATTTTGGCTAGACAACATATATTAAATATGATTAAGTATTTTGAATAATAATGAATTGATAGAAAGAAATAAATTAAATCATAAATATACATTTTTATTTGTTTTTCGAACCTAAGGTTTATCTACATGTTACGTAGCTAATAATGTTAATTACTTGTTTAAATGGTTTTATAATAAAGAAGAAGAGCCTTATTCATAAAAAATAGTTTATTTATATTAAATAATTGTTAGAAAAAAATTCTTATGAAGTTGGTCAAATAAGCCATAAATAACCAATTAAATATTTTTAGAAATAAGGCCGCTAAGTGGTAGTATTAAAATCAAGTTGAGAAATCCAACGCATTAGAAAAGTCTAAATTAACGTTGTATTTTAACAAGATATTGAGGAGCATATCCAAAAAATAATTTTTAAATTTAAGAAAGACTTCAAATCTTTATTTTGTATAAAAGTTTCTTTTAAAAAAAACTACTTTAAATTTAAAAATTGTTTTCAGATATGCCCCTAAAATATTTTTTTAATCAAATACATGCATAACTTGTATGACACATTTATAGCATTTTTGTTAAAGATTAAATAGTTCGTGCTGTGTGTGTGTGTGTGCAAAATTTGTTTAAAATCTTATTTATGCAAAATAAATTATATCTGTTAAATATTTAATGACATTCATGTTAATTGAATTAATCGAAATTTTTGTTTATATTTTCTTGTGTAAATATACACAAATGTATGTGTAAAAATAATAATAATGTATATATTTTGTTGGTTAATTTTTTAACTTAATTCGTTAAACAATTAAATTAAATGTATGTGACAATAGAATAAAATATTTTATATGTGTATGAAGAACTAGAGCAAAATCTTGTGAGTACAGCTATGCGTATGAGTTTACAAATATTACTCATACGTATGGATGGAGTTAGAAAACACAAAACTTGTTTATATAACAGAATTAGAACGGGTAAGCATTAAGTTTGAAAGATTATTACATATATATTATTATTATTGTTTTGCGCTAAAATCCAGTTTAAGTTGTTAATTTTTAAGATGCTTGTATATCAAGTATATGTTAAATTTATATACGTCGAACTGAATCAAAAATAGTAAAAGAAAAATATGGTAATTATCAAAATAACTCCGTAATTTTTTTATTTAGTCAAAAATCATACAGAATACAGAAAGGAAAAAATGTTTAATAATCAAGAACTTTTTTGATTTTATTCAAAATCGAACATGAAGTTATTAAGTACGATCCGTTACTTGCTTTTCTTAAATCAAGTCTAGTTGGGTTACTTAAAAAAATCAAGCTGGAAAAATACTTGTTTATATATATATTTAAACATTTAAAATATGTATAAGTATTTTGGTGGCCTAGACGGTAACACGCTGCAGCGTGATGTTGCAGTTCGGAGAGTCCTAGGTTCACACCCCAGCTATGGCAAGCAAGTACAGAAAAGAAAATTTTAAATATGTATAAAATTAAACAAAATAAAATAAAATAAAATAAAATAAAATAAAATAAAATAAAATAAAATAAAATAAAATAAAATAAAATAAAATAAAATAAAATAAAATAAAATAAAATAAAATAAAATAAAATAAAATAAAATAAAATAAAATAAAATAAAATAAAATAAAATAAAATAAAATAAAATAAAATAAAATAAAATAAAATAAAATAAAATAAAATAAAATAAAATAAAATAAAATAAAATAAAATAAAATAAAATAAAATAAAATAAAGAAAAATAAAATAAAATTAAAATAAAATAAAAGAAAATAAAATATAATAAAAAAAATAAAATTAAATTAAATGAAGTAAAATAAAAAAGTAAATAACATAAATTAAAAATAAGTAAAAGAAAATAAAATAAAAAATCTCCTTATCTTTTATAAAGTTTCGTAAAAAAATAGTTTTGGTAACTTCAGTTCATTGTTAAAAAAGTTACAATTTATTTATAACGATTTTCTTAAAAAAAGCTTTGAGGGCTTAAAACTAATGTTTTTATATGCAAATGTAATACAAAATTTTCCTGTTTTCGACTTTCTGTCAATTTTCAGACATAAAAAACATTTTGATTTTTGGAAAAAAACAAATATAGTTTTCATAATTTTGGTTTGAATAATTCAAAGACGACAGATTATTTGAATAAACTATTTCGATTTAGAAGTTAAAATGACTAAGGTTTAACTTTTTAAGTATTAGAAAAAAATTGGACTTTTTGATGGCAAACTATGATAAAATCGGTAGAGCAGGCCTTAAAAAATATTTCTTTTTAAAATTAGATAACTTAAATTTTTTTGCAAAAAAGCCGACATTTATTTATCGGTTTTTTATAAGGAATGCTTATCATCGATAAATAAATGATTCATAAAATTTCAACTTCGATTGTTTGTGTACTTAGGAAACCATAGTACGTCAACACAATGTAGTGCAAAGTCTAATCAAAAGACAACAAAATACACAATTTTTTTTGGTATGTTAACTGTTTTAAAACAATTTTCAATAAAATTGTGTTTATTGTGAGGAAAGCAAACTTTTCAAAATCTTTTTACACAAAAAAAATTTATAGAATTAAACACAAAAACCGTTATTGAAAAGAATAAATTCATAAATTAATTTAACTTTTCAGAAGTGCAGCAAAAAGTTTATATAATTTGAAATAATAATTTCTGTGCTTTAGCTTATGGTTTTTGTTCTTATTTCGATTGAATTTACAAAAGTAAAAAACAAAACAAATAATATTTTAAGCAATTTAATGCATTGTATATCAAGTAGTTGAAAACTTTTTTTTTATAATATTTATGGTCGACTACAACTATGAAGAAATACCACAAATTGTAAGTTTTACAAAAGGCGTGGTAGTTTCTTATATAAGAACTACTTACATGTACTTTCTGAACAAGTACTTACGTTGGTCTATTCGCAAAAGTAATGATTGTACTGCTTTACTTTTTCATTTTGCCTTTAGTGAGAATTACGGATTGGTATTTACTTTTTGTGGCGCTTGTAACAAGTTGGTTTGGTTTTGTGTTATTTTCTATTTGCCAAATAGGACGAAGTGGTATAAATGATAAGTTTTGGCAAAATATTACATAAAATGATACTTCAAGGAAGTTGTTGTGTAGTGTTTTACAATCAACCAACAACAGCAGCAAAAACTTTAATATCTTGAAATCAAAAACATAGAAATAAGAGAAAAACGTTTCCAAGAAACCAACAAGTTTTCCAATGAAAAAACTTTTGCAATTTTCAACCGCCTTTTACTTTTTTATTTCTTTTTCTTACAAGTTATCTACACGTTTTTTTTTATTTTATAACGAAACTTTCTTAACGTTGCAGTATTATAAGTATCTACTTGTAAGAACAAAATTTGATTCTTAAATCCATGATGTTTTTTCACTTTTTTATTTAACTTTAAATATGAGTGTCTGCTGGTGAAAGGGGTTTTTAAGCAAATTTAATATTTCTGGTTGTATTTGTTTTAGTTATGATTAATTAAAAAACCTTAATTTAGCGAATTATCTTATACTGATATAGTAAAGCTCATTGTTTTAAGCCATGGGTTCTGAAATCAGTCATATTATCGGTCAGTTACTAAGCTCTTGGACCCCGATTTTTAACAAGGAAATAGCTTGGGGAAACTATATATGCAGCCACTGACCGATAACCTGCTGGGTTTTAAGCCTTTTACTTTTTGCGAATTGGCATAATAAATATATTACCCAAAGTTTGTCAACTTAACTAACACAAAATAATAAAATATAATAGTAGTTTTCGCAGATTTAATTGTAATTATAATATCAAAATTCACAATTACAACTCAACTGAGTTGAAGTGTAAACCATTATAGCGGAGATAACCTTCTTTAAAGCATATGGAGCTTAATATACATTACCCAAAATTATAGCTAACATATGTGACAGTATAAAAATGAATTATTTAAAAGGCAGTCCTGGTATTCCATTTGACCCAGGAGACTTATGTTTAAACTCGTTAAAGCCTTTTAAACAATATATCTAACAAAGAGTTTTTTATTATTTCACGTTCGAACAGGGGTTGGTTGCTCCCCGAAAAATGTGTACTGTCTGCGGATATCTCAGCCAATTTGTAAGCTTTTTCAGTGAATTTTGTGCTATTCCTTAAAATAGCAGGGGCTTTATTTCCTGAAAGTTAACTTGTAAAGACTATTATGATTGACAATGAGTTAAATTGCAAGTGTGATATTAAATTAAAAAAAAAGGAACTAAGAAGCGTATCCACAAAAAAAAAAATAAATTTTAAGTAGGCTTCAAGTTCTGATTCTGTTTGAAAACTTTGTTTAAAAAAACCCGTGTTTAATTAAATTTTTTTTGGAAAAGAATCTTTGTATTCAACATTTGGTTCGCGATTCTGAAGCTACAATCAAAAAGTGTGTTACGATAGTTTTGTATCATTGAAATTGCTCAAGCAATTGCTACCTGAAGCTACAAATATTTTTTTTTTTTTTCTTTCATTTTTATCATACAAAAGTCAATGTTGTATTAAACTCTTTAATAAATTCCAAAATTAAAGAATTGGACTGTTAAATATTGAATAATAAAAAAGGAATATTAAAAAATTGTCCTTTTAGTATTTGAGGAATAAGAGTACATTTTTATATATGTAGAAGTGTAACTAATACTTTTTATGCTAAAAATTTTAAATCGTTTCCTGGTCCCCTTAGACTTATCAGACTTCAATTTAAATTTATTTGTTGTTTCTTTTTGAGCTTGAATCAATAATAATCTGATTGGCAAAACAAAAAAATCCATAATTTTAAAATTTACATAATCCATACTTCTTAAAAGAAATATTAATAGATAGTTTATTCCTAATGTAAGTTTTATAACAAAAACGCCTTCAACTTGCATGACAAATGGTAAAATTTTATCAAAAAACTCCATAAGCTGCTGGTATATAATCTACCAAAGTTAATGATTTTCTTGCTTTCTCTTTGAAACAAATAAAAAAGTTTTTAGAGAGAAAGAAGAGGATCTACAATAAAAAGAGGAAACACAACAGTTCTTACGCTTCCATAAATCTAAAAAGTGTAATTTTAGTTTTCCTTTTGTTAGTTTTTTTTTTGTACATTTCTTTTGTTTTTCGTCTGTTTTTAGTTTTCTTTTAATTTCACATAAATTTTTTTATTTTGCAGTTTTTTAAAAACCTTTATTTGCTTGTGAATACATGGGGTTATTGACGAAAGTCCTACGCATACATACGGACGCTACATACAAACACTCTCAGACTAAATTAAAAATGTATTTTATAATTAAAAAGGGTTTTTGCTTTAAATCAAAATTCTCTAACTAAAATTGAATGTTTTCAAAAACAAAGTTATCTAAACTACGAGAGATTATGAAAAAATACATAAATTTTTTTTCCGATTATTCTCACTCAACTATCATTGTATCTCACACTTTACAAAATAACATTGTAGGGTGCATTTTTGGTGGCATAGAATGTGTTAATGTAATACTTTATTGTTTTTGCTTTAGAGTGTACAATTATTTTCTGTGTAAAACACATAAAAACATTTTATACAATAAAAAACAGATTGTCTATCCAGATAAAAAAAAATGCAGTTTTGTTTCGTTTTTTTTTTGTCTGCTAAATGTAAACTTTCAATAAAACAGAAATTTAGAAAAATATATTTAGAAACATAGGAGGTCAGTTTAGAAATTCACTTCGATTTACTGGCTTTAAGAAAATAAGAATGCAAACTATAAAATCATTGCGAGTTATCTGGATGATACTGATATGCCCTGATTGAATAGATTCTGTAGGTTTTACTTTGATACTTTTGTCATAAACAAATAAAGAATAAGGATGGCACATATTCAGTTGCTAAGAAATGAAATAATAATAAGCCTTACAGGATATAGTTTGTTTAACAAAACTCGACATTGCGATATTAAGGCAAAGCTACTTCCTCTCTTAAGTTAGTGCTACGGCTTGTTTTTGGATTTTGACAGCTTCGTAAATATTTCTAAAGCACTCTGGTTTTATACATGCTCTCTTCAGTTTTTTCAGGCAAGAATTCGTATATTTTTTTGCGCTTGATCCCTTGATTTTTGTTTCTGCCTTCCCTGTTTGCACTTTCCATGGTAGTTCTTATCCAATACTTTTTTGGCTGGAGCATTTGTGTCCATTCGACCCTCATGGTTTGGACTGCGCAATTGCTTTATTTTGATACAATTGATAGGGTTGTATCAGTTCATCGAGTCTGAGCTTCAATCTTTTGCACAATTTGAAGCGATGGAATAAAGACTTAATACTTGACGGAAACCCGGTCCCTTATTAAAAATCATTATTAGTGTGTTAAAGTTACATTCATCAGACATGCGTTTATGCCCCCAGGTGATGGAGACTATCTTATGGATGCACCTTGGAGTAGCAGATATTAACTCCAGACTTTAAAACAAATAAGATCCTAAGCACTTTGCTCTGAAGCGCTTAAACGCTGGACAGTAGCACATAATATACTTAACAGCCTCCATGTACCTTAGTACACCACAGACCCTACAATCATCGCTGCCCAGTTTCCTTTCTCTTTAGCATGAATCGCTGCCAGCAATGGCTGCTTATCTTCCCTACTAGGGATCTACATTCTCTTCATTTCAAAGACAAAAAACCTTATCGCCCCCGAGTCATAAGATCCTCACATTATTCCTGAGTCTCTCCACGAAGTTACATATACCTAGAACTTCTTCATTCTAACTTATACCGCCAGAGTTTACTTTCTTATTGCAGAACAGAAGTGAAGCATGAACGCCCTTTTTTTCTGCCATATCATTCCCCTACTGTGTTCATGAACCCAGTACATTTGCACCTGTCTCTCGGCTCACAGTCCATCAGTATATTGTTTCCTTACCTATAAAATTGAGAAGTAGGTAAGATTAACGGAGATTGCGCTGATTGCCGCCTGACTCTCAATAAATATGTTCACCTGAGACGGCGACCTTTATTGATAGGAGCAGGAAAATTGGTAGCTCCGATATAGCGAGCAATTTTTGTGAAAAAATTGAAAACACTTTATGTATGTCGGAAATTATTACAGCGACTTAAGGCCGGCCATAAAGTAATTTTATAATAATAATTACGGTTTGCAAAAAACTTGTTTGGATAACAAGGCTGGATATAGAAAAAAGCTTAGGTGAAGTGTATATAAGATTTGGCACAGCGCTCTTATCTGATTTTCTTAGTTCTTGTAAATTTAAATAAATAAGTAGAAGAAATGAACCTTGAAAAAGTTAGGTTTTATTCCAACTTCTTGGTTGTTAAATTTTTTTTATTTTTCTTGCAGCTAACTTCACTCTATACCCCTTTCGGTAATCGCAAAGCCGGTTTTGTACAAGTTGTATGTCCATGATATTTTTCAACTTCTTATTTTCACTTTTTGCTAATTATTTTCAAAACAGACAAATGACCTGACGCTACTGCCCTCCTATTAAGCTGCAGGAGCCGTTTCTACATTTTCTAGTTGGTTTTTACCTTTAATTTTACATGTCAAAGGCGTTTCGTTTTTTTTTGTAATTGTTTTGTCTCCACTTAAGAGTCAAACAGAAAAACAAAAGATTTTTCCAAAAAATTATTTTTGTAACGTTTTAATAGTAAAAGGAAATTGAAAAAAAATTTTAAAACTAAAAATCATTCGACAAAAAATATTTGAACATGGCATCGTTTTAAATAGTTAAAGGGAAATAAACAAAACTACTTTACCTGGATAAGGATTTACTTTCAGGATTTTATGTGAGTTTGTATTAAAATTTCTTTGGGAATTTTTCTACTGGAATTTTATGTTTTTCTTTTTAAAAATATTTTAAATATTTAGTAAAAAATTAAAAAAAAAAATACATATAAGACAACATTAAGGGTGTTTGTTTGTTAGGCTTTGTTCTATGTTAAATTTTTTTAAAATAAATTTAGCACTAATTTTGTTATTGTTGTTAGTAGACGCTATAAAATATCTACAGAATTTTATTAAATTTTGTTTTGAAAATTTGTGTTTCTTTACCTTAAAGTTAAAACAGTTGAAACGGCGTGATACATTTGATTTGAGCGTGGTTGACTGATATTTTGTTTTTTTTTTGTTTAACAATTTTGTGACGATTTTTTTTTATTAAGATAAGTAGGGGAATAATTAAAAAACATTTAGTTTTAAATTGTAAATATAATGTGAAGAATTAACAATAAAATTTTTATAAAAGTTTATTAAAAAAAATATAAAAATCTTAATAACTGGTAACAGTGCTTAAATGTTTAATGCTTGCTTAAATTAGTTTTCAAAATAAAAGATTTTAAAATTAAAAAATAAATTTAAAAAAGTACCAAAAGTTGTTTCTTTTTACAAAACGTGTTGTGTTTTGATATTTTTATAATTTAGAATTTAAATTTTATCTATAATGGAAATAAAAAAAAGAAAATCACAATGTTTCTTCCTTTTGTAAACGTAGTATGAGTGTTGTTTACATTTTAATTAAATGGAAACTATTTCGTTTTGAATTAAACTCTTAATTTTCATTATACATATATTTTCGTTCAATTTTATGTAATTTGTTTACAACATAAACTAATTTTTTGTTAGATATTCTAGAAATATATTAAAACTACGAGAAAGTATTAAAATTCTCTAAACGTAATACCATGGTCAAACAGGAAACGCCCAAGAAACACTATGAAATATAAAAAGCATATCGCCACCTCTAAAAATTTAAATTTGGTTGACTATTGCATACTGAGATTCTTTAAGAATTTCTTATTTGATACCCAAAGGGAAAGGCAGATTAAATCGAATCACCATCTCGGGTCATGTTGATCTAAGATGGGTCTAAGAGGGGAACTGCTGTTAGCAGAGATATTTTTGTTGCCTAAACAGGAGTCCACATTTCAGTCAAACTGTTATATGGGTGCAGTGTATAACAGGCTGAATTGTCAGCGAATCGCAAAGGCACTAACTGACCGCGGTACTAAGGTATATTTGACAGGAATATCGGGCACTTTGCCAACAGTCAAGACGTAATTAGGTCAGTCTCTGATGTATTCTTTGCATAACAACTTTTCCGCAGACATCGATCCTCCTTGAATTGGATGACATTGAACTCAACGAGCTCAACCCTTAGCATTTGTACGCAGACATTGCACTAGTGAAATCAACTTTGTTGCTGATACACTGGTGAAAGATGGTGCGAAACTGGATAGCGGGGTGACTGACTGCTTCTGTGGCATTCCCCGCTCTTCCTAAAAAACTCTGCATAGACTATTACATTCGTACTGGTATGAAGACACGACACAAGTAATGGTAGCGGTCTTGCTGATGCACTGGCAAAAGGGTGGTGCGAAGCTAGATAACGCGGTGGCTGATTAATTCTGTGACATTCTCCTTTCTTCTGGAGAACCCTGCACAGGTTTTTCCACTGGCAGATTAGCTGGGACCAGATTGCTTGACAAATTTAGCAGTTGCGCATGCTAAAATAACCTGACCAAGGAAAGACTAAGATGTTTCAAATGTCTTCTTGATCTGGGCGAACACAGGATGAGAGACACCGTGAGTACCTTTATCGCTCAATGATAGCTGTTTAGCACCCATGTTATTATACTGGCAAAGACTTTTAATGACTTTGTAGAAGCCATAAAGATGCAGAAGGAGTTAAAAGTAACTCTTTCTCTCTTAGTTGGCAATCGACGAGGCCAGGATAAAAAACTTTTTGGCCAAAGGCCTAGACAATCTGTTGGATGTGGCTTTTATAAGATTTTCTGGTCTATAATTATTCTTCATAAAAAGCGATTAGTCTTGGACCAGAAACAGATGGCTTGCTGGGGACCTCATACGATCTCTAAAGTTTCGCTTTGCCGGCGTGGATCTTCATTTATTGCTTATAACTATTCAGTTCAGCTTTAGCTTCTATAAAACCTAATTTAAAATCTTCAAGATTTATCCTGCTACTGGCAAACACTTTTCAACCGCAATAATGATTTTGAGATTGAGAGGTTATTTTCCACATTTAAATCACCACTTCTGAGCATCACAAAGTATATTTCCCACGTTGAACCCAATGAAACGTAATTGGTCACGCTATGTGTTCGCTGTAACTCTAAATATAAAGTAACTGACTAACTGACTGACTTCTTGACTTACTGATTCGTCATTTGTTCAACTAATGGTCTAAAAAAAGAGCGAATAATATATTTTGGTGCTTTTTATTACTTTTTTGTATTTGCTTTAGTTTTGAGTATTGAAATATGAAAACAAATACTAATGATAACTATAAAGGCCGAAGTTCAACTGAATTGACAAATAGTACTTTGTAAAATGTTTGGTACTTTTTTTTGTTTTTTTGGGTTAAGGGTCTACAAATATGAAATTAATAACTTTTTAACCAGATTGAGGTTGAAAACTTAGGACTACTAATCCAGATTAAGGTCAAAAGCTAGCCAAGTGAACAAAAAATAATTTGTACCATTTTCGGTACTTTGCCTTTTTCGCATTTTTTTTGGGTTTTTAGGTCAAAAGTAATTTTTACATATTTTTGTTACTTTTTGCACTTTTTTAAATTTTGGTTTTAGAAATAAAGAAAGAAGATAAATATATTACCCCGAAATATTCTAGCTAAAATACCTTAGGTGTAGAATCAATTAGGTGGCCAAAAAATTTTTTTTTTCTTTTTAAGAGGATTTTAAAAGCAGATATAAGTCGAAAGTCTTAAGTATAGAAGACAAGAGATCCAGAAATAAACTTGGCTGCTTTTTTGCCAATTTTTTATACTGATAGTAGTCTTTTTCATTTAATACTTTTTGTTAGTTAATATCGAAAATTTCTCACTCTTTTCTTTACTGCCATTTTTTTTTACATTTTGCATCCAATAAAATTTAAACTTATGACAGTTTGCAACGGAGCTTTGATTTTTTAATATGTGGGCTTTAAGTTGAATCTTTGTCATCAATGAACAATTGAAATTGGAAATTTTCATGGAAACATATTGATGCTTTTAACTTTTTCAATAACACACTTTATTATATAATTTAATGAATAAAAATAAATACAAAAAAAGTTATTTCATACTTAATTGATTGTTGAAGTTGTTCTGCTTCTTTGGTTTATCTATTTGATTTTATTATTATTTGAAGTATTCTTGTTAACGTACATACATATGTGAATCCCACATATCAAATGCCGATAACAATTTTTATTTCTCTAAATATTAAAAAAGAAAAAAAAATATAATTTCATTTTATTACACGATTATAGAAAACGGTAGATTGCTTTATATCTATGGAGTAAAGAAAACCAAATCAAGGACATAGACGTTGCTTAAGTACAGCAGCACTTTAGTTTATTCTATTCACGCTTCAATTGTATATTCTTTATGAACCAACACATGTTTGTATGGTTTGTTTGTATGTAATAGTGAAAGCAATTGCTTTCACATATTGAAGGTAGTGAAAACGTATATAAAAGACAATTTTAATGGTATTTTATGACAACAAATGTGTGCACTACTGGCACAAATCTATATGTAGAACAGTGGAAAATTTAAAGCATCATCAACATTATTATTATTGTGGCAATCATCTTGTCCTATTTTATAACTGACTTGTAAAATGCAATCATTTCACACTTAAGAGAAACTGTTAAATTTGTTGAAATATATTTTTCACTTCACGTTAACTAGAATCTAATGGTGCACTTAGCCTCGACTATTTTAGGATGTGTCAAAAAGGAAACAACAGCCGGAGACCAGCATTTGAGGAAGACTTAAGCAGGTTATTTGTCCTTATTTAAATACTAAATCGAAAAACTTAATGGAAGTGTGAAATGGTAACAAAATAATATTAAAATAAATTTTTGTCTCAAATGTTTTAGATGCCATCAGCTTACTTGTGATAAAGAATAATAGTTTATCGATGGTTATTTAAAAATATTAAATTTGCAGTGACTGTAGCAATAATAAAGAATCAGCAAATTCTGTCTCCAATGTGAATAGTCTTGTATGTTGCAATTGTGTACCAATTGGTTGTTTTCACATTCAACAAAATTTTATCTGGAGTGTAAGGTAAGCAGTTTTAAGAGCAGACGTTAATTCATGAAAGCAGAGGCTGAAACCTTTCCTTTTTCTCTTCTAATATTTGAATTTATTTATTTTAATTTAATCTTTTTTTAAACCGGAATTTTCAGTGGAAAAACTTAATATACAAGAGAACATCGGAAGGCGAAGTAAAGCTCACCTTGATAGTATTCAAATAGAATTTATGACAATCAAATGATTTTAAAAGTTTTAATTTTTTTCCCAAAAAATAGAAATTTTTTTTAAATTTTTTGTCAATAAATAACTATATTTTGATTGTTTTATTAAGGTTTTTTTTTCTTGAGGCATTAATTATTATCCTGTTTTTATTTAAGATGAAAATCAAAAGACTAACATTTATTGGTATCAAATTGTTTTTTATTAAAAATTTAAAATAATAATTCAAAAACAAAATAGTTTCCATTATATTTCTGTGTTGTCAAGTGTAAATGAATGTAAAGTTAATTAAGAAATAAAAACAAAATTTAAACCTTGTTGTTTGTGATTACTTCTCTTGATTTTGCTATTTAAGATAGTTTTAAGAAGTAGACCTAAATAAAAATAATAAAAAAGAGCACAAACTGTTTGCTTGATTTTTTAAATTTTGTTGAAGTAACGAAAACACAAGGCAGAAAACAAAGTGCAAAAACAAACAGAAATAAAATTTAAGAAATTTGCTTTCACTTACCTGTCTGCTTGTGTTAATACCGAAGCCGGATTTAGGCTCTTAATTGCATTCAGCCACTTTGTTTTCATTGAAGGCGGAGGGGCTGTTGGAAATTTTCGCTCAGCGCGTGGCGAAACCGTATCGATTTTACTCACAAATAATTCTTTCTGCAAAACAAAAAAATAAGAAGACAAATTTATAAATAATTGAAAAGTTTGCAAACAAAATTTTAAAATGGTTATGGCCTTAAACTTATTTAAAGAGATTTTCTTCTAGTGATTATGTGTCTTATGTAACTTTTTACGTTTTGTTTTATCTGCGTGATTATTGCATCTCTTCCCTAACAAAATTATAAAATTAAAAAACAAAAAAAAATTTTTCTTTTTTAATCTTGTTTGTTTTTTTTTTTTTTGCACAATATTTGTCGAACATTATTATTAATGTATTTTTAATGTAGTTGCTGTCAGTATATAAAAAGCTTATAAAAGTAGAAGAAGTAAAAAAGAAAACTATGAGCAGCGAAAATGAGAACTCATTATAAAATTATAGGGTTGATTAAAATTGTTCTAGTACCTCCTACATACATAAAATGACAAGTAGTACTTGTGAATAGACAAATTGCGCTAAAATAAATGTGTTTCTACATTAAGTGGATGAGAAAACTTTTTGCTTTTGACTTTTCATATAATATTCATACTTATGTTTGGCAAGAAATTTAAGTAGAACTTAAAATTTATTTGAAATGAGCTTATAATTGACCATCATAAAATGCAGCGTATGAGTAATAATAATTATTATTATTCATTACATTTTTAAAGTTTATCTTTTATCGGAATTTGCAATTTTACTGACACGAGTAAAAAATTGAGAAAATTAAGAGTAATAGGGCCCCCTACTGTATGGTTTTTAATTGTTAAAATTTTGTGCCGTTGTCATCCATAAAAAATTGTTTGGCTACTGTTTAATTAGTTGTCACCCTTTTTTAAACCAGAACGAAGAAGACTTTTGTACGATCCAAATTGTTTTTAAAAAGTGATAGGAATTCTTATACACTGCCGCAATGAAAACTACTTATGTTTTCAGTGATTCAGTTGGTATTTTTAAAAGTTACAGGATACCCAAAGAAAATAATAATGTGTCTGTACACTAGTATAGTTTAAAAATAACAAATACAAATAAATAAGTAATAAATTAAAACCAAATGGGCAAACATAACACATTGAAAATTTTAATGTCACTTGTTGGTATTCGTTATTAACCAGGCACCCAATAACTTATAACCACACCAAAGTCAGTACGTGCGTATTAGACAAAACCACAAAATGTAATTATTAAATTTGGTCCTTCTGTTTCATTTTGATTGCGGTTTCGTTGTTGCTACTACTAATAAAGTGATACCTGTGTCGACACATTTGCATAAAACTATTAAGATACCCACTCTTTTAACCACTGGCAAGTACTGATAGGAGCACACATAACCGGGTCTTGTACATACAAACGTTTTACACACACACATTCACAGGCATACATTTATGTCTCAGTTAACTGTTAGCTTTAGCATTGTGATGTGTGATGTGTTTGTCTCTCTTTAAGTGTTTTAATTTTTTTTTGCAATTTTAAATTTTGAGGTATAAACATGTTTGTAAATGTAGAACAATATGTGTTGTGTTAAATTGTTATTACATGCTCTAGAAATTATTAGTGGCATGCAATTAATAAGACAGTGTCGCACAAAACGTAATGTCAGTCATATGTGAGAGAGATATAAAATATTAAAAAAATTTAGTTTTTTTAGTTATTTATTAATGATTTTTAAAAATTTATATTGATATGGGATGCAGTTCACTCCAACCGATGTTTTTTTAATCCATATTAAAGGAATATTTTAGCTCAAGTTAGCTTCATGTAAAATATAATAAAAGTTATATAAGAATTCTTTGTTTGTCTCAGAGTTTTGTTTACTTTTTAAAAGATAAAGATATTTAATTGAAGTTGTTTACCGCTATACCTCGTTAAAGGGTGCGTGTGAGTCTTATGGTGTTTTCCATTCTAAAAAAAAATGTTACAATAAGTATGTGTAACATTTTTATCAGGTTACACACACACTTAAAAAGTTGTCCATTTTTTTTGTTTTAATGGAACAGAAAATTGCTTGATTTTAATAAAAACTGCACTCTGTGTTAAAAACTCGCCTGCATAAAAAAGTATTTACATACATAACACAGCTGTAAAAAGTGGTACTTTCTAACACTGCAATATAATTGGGGGTAATATATGTTACACTCTTGCCAGTTATTTGTGCAACATGTTCAGAAAGGAACACGATAACTGTTTTCACTCTTGCATGTATTTTTAGAATGGAACATAAACCCGCTCGAATGGTAGCATTAATGTAACATTTTTGCCAGAATGGAAAACACCATTAATAATGTTTAGACGATAGTGTTTATATATCTTAACAACACTCATTAAGTCTGTAGTGAATTTGCTTTAATATCGCAAAAATCTGCTATTCAATGTCAAGGGAAAATACATCAAAATATTGTGAATGGTTTTTATTTGGAAATAATTATGAAAACATTATTATTAACAGGTAGTAAGAAACCAAACATTAACTTTTTCTATTTCTAAGCCCTAGACTAGACTAAGGTATGCAAAAGTGTATTTAAAAATTGAAAATGAGTTTTTGGTTCAATTAACCGATTTTGATTTCAATCTGGGTCAAAATCCATGAATTTCATGTTTCTACGTAGAGCTCCGATGTAAAAAAAAACTAATTATATTCTTAAAATATAAAAGAAAACACTTTATAATTTATTGGGGTTCGACTTAATCCAAATGAATGTTACCAAATTCATATTCTAGACCGATAACCTCTAAAACCCAATTAAGATACCAGAAGTTTGAAAAAAGTACTTTTTACTTACTTTTAACTGTGGACAACCATCTGCGTTAATAGCTTCATCTCTAAAAATCTAAATAAATATTTTTTGTCCACTTAATGGACTTTTGCTTGCAGCCTGGGTCGGACAACTGACAAATTTTCTAAGTATAGACTCATAATCTCATTAAATTCAAATAAAGTATCAACAATTTTAATTTTTCTGCAAAACTTAGTTTTCGTTTTAAGCAAACAAACTTACTGTTTCAGAAAGAAAACTTAAATTGTAACGCTAAAGCATTTGATGTTCTTCAACCCAACTTAATTTCTCCACAACTTAGAATATTATAAAAAGAATATGTATGTATAAAAAAATACATTTAATAGATTCAATTGTAAAAGAATCATTTTAAAAAGTGAAACCAAAAGAAAAAATTAATGCTAAATTATGTGACTGAAAGCTGAGTTGGCGTTCTATTTGATTTATTTTTTTTTTCTAAATTTACTCTAAATTGATTTGAAGACAAATTGCAACGACTTAGAGATGAAGTGGGACAAAAAGAAAGAAAACAAAATGTCACGGATAAATTTGTTATACTAATGCAATCATATATTTTTTAATGCAATTTTCCTTTATTAAATAAAATCCGTTTTTGTTCAAGCATTTCTATTTGATTGTTTGCAATCACAAATTCTCCTACATGACATCAGTGCGATACAAAAAAAGTATTTTCTGTCAGTGGGTGTATAAATTTTTTTTTTTTAACTTTTTATACGTTTTTGATCAGTTTTTTATAATTTTCTTATTTTAGTAAAGCTATCACCATTTTTTCTATTTTATTTTTTTTTTTATTTTTTAAAGCTGCTTATGGTTTTCTTCAAAATGTATTTTTGCTTAATTTTGCGCGAAATTTAACTGCTTTAAAATGTTTCCGTTTCCGTCTTTGCCAGTGTTCTATTCAATTTAGATAAGTGAGCACAAAAAATATTAAGAATATTTGACATTTTAACATTCTTTCTAACAAAAAGAAACAATCTGCGTTTAACATTTTATGGTTGTATGAGAGTTAACTTATCTCGAAGTTAACTAAAGTCTTTCCTTTGTTTTTCAAATTAAAAATAGCCACTTTTCTTTTTAATTTAATATTTAAACAATTTTATTTAATTTTACTTTAATTTATATAAATGACAATTCTTATTATAATTAAACTTTGTTAAAATTTAACACAATAAATTTTAACTTAAAAAGTCTCTTAGCAGCGCGGCAGATAGAGAACCAAAAATATGAAGTTATTGCAGCTAGGCAGTTAAAGAACAACTCATTATAATTTGCAAATATTTCAATAACAAGAGCCAAAAATTCCTAACAGTACTGAAATATTTTAACTATGTACATATGTGTGTATATACAATGTTTATTTGTTGCTTTAATACGTGCAATAAATAAACCAGTATTTTGTTGTTGTATGAATTAATGCAGCAAGCATAAAGAGAATTAAAGAACTACATAAACATACATATGTACATATATATGTAGTAATTAAAGGGCTACAAAACAAATATGTATATTAAAGTGTAAGTTTCTAAATGGTATGTTCACACTAGCCATTGAATTTAAAAACATATAAATAAATTAAGCAAGATAATAGATATTATAAATTAAGATAAATAGAAACAATAATAAATGGTTTTGATTAGATTTATTCTCCAACATTCTCCCCCACTAAGGACGACAGTACTTAAACCTCGGAAGAATCATCAGCATCATTAGGTTTGGAGTTTTAATCGGGGTCTAGGAAACCATCATGCAGAGTTTTTATGTGTGCATCTAGAAATAATAAATTAGTCAAAGGTTTGTGTTTTTTAAGTAAAATTTGATGTTTTGAACAATAATTCAGGCCAGAATTTTGTATTCTACCACCAACTCTTAATATTTTAGAGGAATCAAAAAATGGGCATGATTGCGCAACCGCGTTGTTTTTTATAATTTGACCTCTTTTTTGAATTTCATCAAGTTCTTGAGGGAAATCTATCTCTTGCGAAAGCTTTATTAGCTTTAAACGAGCAAACTTGAGTTCTTTGGTTGATAGAAACCCTGTCATCTTACCGTTACCTTCAGTTTGTGATTTTTTACTATTTTGAGCGTTGTATTTAAATCGAAGTATGTATGCAGTAACGCGAACCAGCTTGCAGAGTGAAGAAAATCGTGTAAGCAATTCAGGATAGGCGCTTACGTCTGTTACAACCGAGTGAAGATTGAAAGTTGGGCTTGTATAAATTTCATCAATTTCATCCAGATTTAGCTTAGGTGGTTTGGGCCAAGATTCGGAAGGTCCAGTGAGCCACTTAGGACCATGCCACCAGAGTTCATGTTCAACTAGTTCATTCGATGATATACCACGCGAAGCGCAGTCAGCAGGATTTTCACGTGTAGATATATATCGCCATTGAGAAGTACGAGATCTGCGTTGAATTTCTGCAACTCTGTTTCCAACGTAAATGGGCCACCTAGATGACTGACCTCGAATCCACGAAAGTACAGTCGTGCTATCAGTCCAATAGTATACATTAGAAATCTCTTGATCAAGAGATGAGATTATTCTATCTACCAATTTAGCCAATAAAGTTGCACCACATAGTTCCATTCGAGAAATTGTTAGGCGTTTTATAGGGCCAACTTTTGTTTTTGCTTGTATTAAATAAACCTTTGGACCTAAATCTGAAATAGTCTTAGCGTACACTACAGCTGCATACGCGAACTTAGACGAGTCAAAGAAACCATGAATTTCAACTTTTAGGCCGCTGCTAGTTCCAATCCAACGAGGGATTTTTATATTTTCAAGATATTTGAGGTTATTACGATACTTTAACCACCTTTTTTCAATGTCGTCAGGCAGACGATCATTCCAGTCAATTCCAAGGAGCCACAAGTTTTGGAATTCAATTTTAGCGAGAATTGTAGTAGGGCAAAGCCAACCCAAAGGGTCATAAAGTTTTGCTGAATCCGAGAGCAAACTTCTTTTAGTCACTTCTGACGTAATTTCAAAATTAATTTTAAATGAAAAGCAATCATTTACAGTGTTCCATTCAATACTAAGAGCCTTAACTGTGTTAGGTTGATTAAGTTCGAATGTTTGCAACTTTTCCCTAAACTCTACAGGGATCATATCTAAGAATTCATTCGAGTTCGTTGTCCACTTACGCAAATTAAATTTTCCTTCGCTAAGGAGATTACATAATTGAGTGTGTAATTGGTAAGCCTCTGATGCGCTATCAGCCCCAGAAATAACGTCATATACGTAAGTATCTGAATTAAGTACGCTACAAGCTAGCGGATATTTGTTCTTTTCATCTGAAGCTAGTTGTTGTAAAACCCTTATCGAGAGAAAAGGAGCCGGGGTTGTACCATAAGTAACCGTGGAAAGTTTGTAAACCGAAATATCTTCAGAGCTACTATTTCTCCACAAAATTTGTTGAAATTTATGCTGTTCTTGAACCACAAGAATTTGCCTAAACATTTTCTCTAAATCTGCCCGAAAACCAATTTTAAAACGCCTCCACCGATTTATAATTGTAGGCAAGTCATTTTGCAATGCAGGACCAGCTGCCAGTTCCTCGTTCAACGAAGACTGACCAGACCGCTTACAGCTACCGTCGAAAACAACCCTCAATTTAGTAGTAGAACTACTTTCTCTTAAAACACCATGATGGGGCAAGAAAAATCCATTTTTATCCAAATCGCGTGGATAAGTGCCAACTTTGATCATATGTCCAAGATTTTCATACTCCTTCATAAAATCTGTGTAAAGTTTACCAAAGTTTTTATTTATTTTACATTTCGATTCAACATTTTTCAAGCGAGAAAGAGCTGCATAGTCTGTATGAGCGAATATTGGAAGTGGAAGACCCTTGAGAAGCGATTTAAATGGCAGCGACACGGTATAACGACCAGACAAATCACGAGAAGTCGTGTTTTTAAAATGTTGTTCACACAGGATTTCTTCTTCAGTTAAAACCCTCTTTTCTAAAAGTTCTTCTTGTTCCCAAAACAACTGCAACTGCTTGTCTAGGGAGCAAACATTTACCGTAATAGTATGCTGATAAGAATTATCACGAGTAGGGCCAGAAACTATCCACCCAAAATGTGTTAGTTGCAAGAACAAACCATCATCAAATTTATGTTGCTGAGGTAGCACGATATCTCCATAAACATCTCCTCCTAATAAAAGGTCTATCTCACCAGGTTTTGAAAAATGTGGGTCAGCTAATGGGAATTTCTTTAAATTAGGTAAAAGTTTTTCATTTATACCCATAGGTTGATATCCCGTTATTTTTGGTAGAACTAGAGCCTCACAATCAATTTTAAAGTTAGTTTTAGTTCTTGAGAAAATAGAAAACTTAGCGCAATTATGTGAAACCGTAGGCTTATCTCCACCTACTCCACTTATTTCAGCAAACGTCTTTTTGTAGGATAAGTTTAAGGTATCTACCGCCTTTTTAGTGATAAATGTGGCCTGAGCACATTGATCAAGAAGAGCTCGTAAAACAAACTCGCCCTGAGAGGTTTTTAGCACCACACGTATCGTAGCAAGAAGAACTTGAGGCCTTTTGTTACTACTATATATTTTGCTATTATCAACTACATGAGCATTTACGTTCTCAAGCACTTGAGAAGATGAGGAGGGTTGTGGTGACATAACAGGTTCAGGAGCTACAGTTTCAGATGAGCGGTTAGTGAAATACTCATTATGAACAGTAGTATGGTGATTTTGTTGACAGACTTGACAACGAGAAGTTACATGGCATTTGTTACTAAAATGACCTGGGGTTAAACAATTTCTACATATGCGCTTTGAATTCAACAAATCTCTTTTTTCAGCAGATGCTAGAGCAGAAAATTTGAAACACTTTACGAGAAGGTGACGCTTATTGCAGCAAGGGCAGTTGGAGTCACTATTGGTAGACACAGCATTTGCGTAACGTCGAAAATTAGTTTTATTTTTATTTTGTTGTTGTGGGATCCTTGACTTCGAAAAGGACACACTAAGACTTGAACCAGGCTGGTCAGAAATAGTCTCTAAGGTACGAAAAGTCGCCTCCAAAAATCTAAACAAATCGTCAAGTGGAGGGATCTCAGTTGACGCTTTGAGCGACTGCTCCCATTCTTTACGCGTCTGAACATCTAGCTTGTTTACCGTCATATATATAAGCATAGCATGTTCACCTTCGGTATTTATCCCTAAAGTACGAAGTAGGGCAATACTAGTACGGGTTGTATCTAAAACCGTTTGAATGCTTTCTGAAGAGCCATCAGAAGCAGGAATTGAAAATAGTTTCTTAAAAATAGTATCAACAATTTTCCTTTTATTATGATATCTATTTTGAAGTGCGGTCCATGCTAAAGCATAGCTTGAATCCGTTGCTGGATATTCGTTCACAATATCCAACGGGGTTCCTTTACAAGAACTTTTCAGAAAACAGAATTTTTGAACATCAGTAAGACCAGGATTATTATGAACTAGTGAAACGAACATGTCCTGATACGACATCCAAGTTAAATAGTCACCAGTGAAAACTGGCAGATCAATTTTCGGTAAACGAGCCTGAACCGAAAAGGTTTCATTTCTAGAATTAGAGGGACCAGCAAACGTACTGGATTGAATTTCAGGAGAACGAGAACCGGAATTCATTAAATCAAGCAACTGGCTTTTTAGAGTAAAAAATTCATCTTGAAATTGAAAGTAAAGATCTTCTTCGAAATACGGAATATCTTCTACATTAAAAGTATTTTCACGGACTACGGAACACAATTCGGTATTTCCTTTTTTAAATTGCAAAAAATTTGATTCTATTTCATCTAGAACAGATTGTGCAAACCCACAAGTTTTATTTTGCTTTAAATCATACAATCTAGCAGTTCGCTTGAAGTTTAAAAACAAATCCTTTTGTTGCTCAATAAGATGGTAAATTTCCGCCATTTTGTTCAAAACTTTTATTCAATTTCACACTTTTAATTTTTAAAATAAAATTTCATGCATACATACAGTTTTTCAGAAAACCACAAATTCCAGTAACAGTAACGCAGAGTTCACAACCTTACTTATTTTGTTGCACAAAGTTTCGCTATCCTCAAAGAGCACACACAATTTATTTCCACAAGAAAACACTTCAAAGTAGTCCAGAAGCAATAGGTTCCAATAAAACGATTCCAAGTTGATTCACAATTCCCTGTTCCCTGTTCCCGGGTTTCGGCACCAAATAATGTATGAGAGTTAACTTATCTCGAAGTTAACTAAAGTCTTTCCTTTGTTTTTCAAATTAAAAATAGCCACTTTTCTTTTTAATTTAATATTTAAACAATTTTATTTAATTTTACTTTAATTTATATAAATGACAATTCTTATTATAATTAAACTTTGTTAAAATTTAACACAATAAATTTTAACTTAAAAAGTCTCTTAGCAGCGCGGCAGATAGAGAACCAAAAATATGAAGTTATTGCAGCTAGGCAGTTAAAGAACAACTCATTATAATTTGCAAATATTTCAATAACAAGAGCCAAAAATTCCTAACAGTACTGAAATATTTTAACTATGTACATATGTGTGTATATACAATGTTTATTTGTTGCTTTAATACGTGCAATAAATAAACCAGTATTTTGTTGTTGTATGAATTAATGCAGCAAGCATAAAGAGAATTAAAGAACTACATAAACATACATATGTACATATATATGTAGTAATTAAAGGGCTACAAAACAAATATGTATATTAAAGTGTAAGTTTCTAAATGGTATGTTCACACTAGCCATTGAATTTAAAAACATATAAATAAATTAAGCAAGATAATAGATATTATAAATTAAGATAAATAGAAACAATAATAAATGGTTTTGATTAGATTTATTCTCCAACAATGGTGAAGCAAAAATGTATGCACGTTGTATGTGAAACAAAGAAGGAGCTGATTGTATTGTCAAGGCATTTTGAAGAGTTTAAGTAGTTTTCTTAATCAAAACTTAACAAATATTTGCTTTATTGTTGTTTGGGAAAATTGTGTAGAGAAGTTAAGATTTAAGAATTTGCTTATTTTGTAAGATTATTTATTTTAATTAAATACAAAATCTGCTGGTGACAATTTATAAATTTGTAAAATTTTAGTTTGTGAATTAAAACTGAAATATATTTTTATCGAAAGTATTTAGCAAAAGCAAAAACTAATTTCAAATAAAATTAGTTAATTATTTTTAGACTTTGGAATTTACAAGCATCAAAAATGGGTCTAAAATTAAAAAAAACAAGAACGAAAGAAACTTTAGTTATATTTTTTACTTTTTCTGATCTTAAAGTCACAAAACGTACGTAAGGAGTCACAAAATACAATTAAAAAAAGTAATAACTGTTACTCACAATTTGTTAGATCCTTAAAATATTTCAAAATTGACCTAAACAATACCAAAACATAGTTTTTAGCCTGTTTTATTCTAAAGGGTTCAGTACTGCTAAAAAAAGCACTAAGTACGGGTCCGTTTATTTTTTGGAAAAGAATGCGATTCTTTTGAATTTTTGTTTTAAATATGAGACTGGGAGATGGTAAATTACCGATTTCACCTTATTTGCCTAATTTTCACTCATATAGTGCCTGAATCTCCAAAAATCCCCATATCGACAAAGGTGGCATTAATAATTTTATGTCTGTGGCTATACGAGCTTAGGCTGTACGATGATGAATCCATCAGTCAGTCAATCAGTAACTTTGTTCCTTAATACATATAGGTTTATATTTTTACCCAATCGTTATATGAACCCATTGTACTGTGCGACATACATAGGTGCGATAAACATTTACCAAAAATATGACAGGTATTGATTAATAAACCAATTTTTTGTTTTTCTTTTGCAAACTTTCTATATATTTTTTAAAATTTTTTTTAACCCCAAAAACGGTTAAAAAATCATCAGTTATGAAAATCTTTAACTTGAGTATATTTTAGTCACATAACTTTAAATTAGAGGTAAAGTCAAATTTTTTTTAAGAACAACAAAATCAAATCATGCTAAAATAAACTAAACTACTAATTTTATTTAATTTCTGTCTATAAAGAGAATGTATCCTTCCCGTTTAGTAAGTCAACGGCACTTATGAAAATAGAACTAAGTATTTTAAACGTTACAACTTACCCTGTTATTTCAACACATAAAAATATTTAACTTGTCTATTTCATAATTTTCTTGTTATCCTAGACAATCTTACTAAATGTCTTAAAGTCTTTATCGGTTGTAGAAGCAAAAGTTGTTCATTGTTGTGAATCGTTTAACTTTAAAGAGTTTAAAATTAAAAATAAGTTTTTATGACTGTATCTGGTATAAGTTTGTCAGTAAAATTAAATATTTGTATGGTTGTGTGTGTGTATGTGTGATTGCAAGTTTTTGTTTGCTCATAAACTGACAATGAAAATGTACATGATGTTCGATAAAATAAGAAACCGTTACTTGTTCACTTTAACACTCACTTCATGTTTTCATTTTCGCTTTGAAACCTTTTGCAACTTGTAACAGCAACGAGGTGCCATGAAAGGATGAAGATCTTTTATTTAAAGTCAAAACTATTTTGTGTAAAAGATAAAAGTAAAATAATTGTGTCGTTTCGTGTATGCATCAGAGAAATTAATGTGCAGCAAGTTGCTGATTTTGTTTTTTTTTTTTTTTCAAATTTTACTCCTGTAACTTCTGTGTTGTTAATGAAAAGTAATTGCAATTCTTGTTATCACCTTTTTTTATAGAAAAAGATGAAAAACGAAAAAAAGTGAATTTTGGGAAAATCGGTATAAAGAAATATGTAAATAATGTGAAACAGAGAATTAAGCATGCGACGTCTGTCAATTTTGCTGTATTGCTCTTAATTTTTCAAAGTTTATGCTTGTGGATATGTATGCATGTACGCTGGTTTCATTTTTGAAAGTATGGAAAAAAAGCTGAAAAAATTGTGCTTTTTTTTAGGTCTTAATCACGTTTAATCATGCTTATTAATCACGTTATGTTAAGCAAAATTTCAGTCTATAAATTTAGTTTTACAACATACATTTTTTTACGTTATATATATTTTGCAATTAAATGGGCGGTAAACCGATTAACCGGTTTTTTTGGGTAACCG
Organism: Melanophora roralis; assembly: GCA_963583895.1. Classification (NCBI taxonomy): domain Eukaryota; kingdom Metazoa; phylum Arthropoda; class Insecta; order Diptera; family Rhinophoridae; genus Melanophora; species Melanophora roralis. The sequence continues at coordinate 82,320,588 of OY757191.1, read as the reverse complement.
GAAAACCGGTCTTAAAAAAAGTCGGTTTTTTGACAACACTACAAAAAATATTAGTAAAAAATTTTGAAATTTTGCGCTATAAAGAAAATTTTGTTAAATATTTTAGTTCGTAAATTATACAAAAGTTTGGTTTAGATTACAAAGCCAAGTTTTAGGTCAGAAATTTGTAATTTCTTAAAAGTAACGACAAACTTTTGCAATGAATTTTTTGTAATAATTATGTAATATTATAGAAAAAATTTTTACCATAAAATATTGTCCTTACTAAAACCTTTCAATTATTTTGGCCATAAAATCTTTTTCCAACAATTTTTTTATATAAAAATTGGGGAACTTATGTGAATAATATTTTTATTTGTACTCATCATTTTTAAAAAATTTTTTTTAATGTTAAAACTCTTTTACTACAAGAAAAAGACAATAAATTTCTGACACTTAAAATAATTTATTTGAAATAGCAAATTTTATGGAAAATATTGGAGTGGGAATACTTTTTGTAAGCCCGCTATAGATTTTTTTTATCACCACTCCTTGATCGGTTTGTGTATAGTGTGGGCTGGACTTCAAATATCATCTTTCCAAAATGTTATCTTTCTAACTTTCTTTTTATTGTCATTTAACTTTTTTGTTTTAAAAATGTTTGTCCCACAACTCTTTTCAAGAAAATAACTAGGGTATATTATTTTATTTTTTTTTTTCATATTTAAAAGTTAGAGCAAAACACTTTGCAGAATATCTTCCAATCATTTTGCTGTTCATAAAACTTAATTACTATTGTCACTTAATTGAAACTTTTCTTAATTTGACTATATTTTTTTACAACTTTAATATCCATATAAATCCTCTTAAGTATTAGAATTGTTAAAACACACACAAACAATTAAACACAAATACTTAAATAACAGAGGCTTATACACTAGACTAGTTTGCATAAAAACGTACACACATACATATATGCTAAGATTTAGTTTTACTAATACAAACATACCTACATCAAATGTATGAAAAATCATAGATAAACGTAAACAGATTAGGTCCAAGTCTTGAGTTAAACACACAAATTACAAAATATTTTTTTTAATATAAATTTAAAAATGTCTCTGTGTGTGTGTGAGTTTGTGTGTGCAAGTGTTACAAACTGTTTGAATATTAAGTGCATGTGATATATGCATGATGGCAACATTGAAATAAATATCTTGGAAGCAAAAGCAAAAACACATTCTAAAAAAAAAGAATTTTATTCTTAATTTTTTTAAAATCGTACTTAAAATTTTTAGAACAACCCGCACATAGGTTTTCTTAAATCAAGTTTATTAAGACTACTTCAAAAAAAATCAATCAGAAAAACTCGTTGTTTTTAAAAATATTTCAGCATTTAAAAAACAAAGTGTATCGGTGGCCTGGATGGCAATGTGCTGGTGCTGCAGTTTCGAAAGTCACCCAGGTTTAAATTGTAAATATTAAATATGTATAAAAATAAAGATAAAATATAAAATTCTTCTTCTTTTATAAAGCTCTGTTAGTCTAGAATATGAGTTTTAATTTTTGGATTAATCCCGTTTACGCTTAAGTCAATCTTTTTATCGGTACTTGATGGTTTTGAATTTGAATCAATCCTTGTTTGACCTAAGAGCTAAAAGTAACAAGCTCGTACTAGATAATACGTACTTGATTTCAGCAAAGATAACTTGGTTTATTTTTTATTTGAATTTGGTACACTCAAGCATTAATTAATTAATTAATTAAGAAATAATTAATTTTCCTTAGATTTCAAGAAACTCAAAATAATTATAATCTTTTGAAATATTCAAGTGTAATTTGGCCTTAAAAATTATATTATATCCAACTAAAATAGAAAAAAAACTTAGATTTAATTTTTAATTTATGAAAATTGTTTTGGGTTTTTTTTCTATTTATTCCCCACAACATTTTCCATTAGAATTATTAATACGGCCATCAAAAGCGAAATCCCATGTTGACCTAAATGCAATTCATTGCACATTTTTCATTCAATTTTGTATCCTTGGTGGGTGTCTACAATACAAATGCACTCAAATGTTTCTGTAAAAATGCTGCTTCTAAAAACTAAAGTAAAACAACAATATTTACAACACGTAGTTGTTCTTAAAAATATTACGCGGTTTTTTCATTATTGGTTAAGTTTTAGCATAAATAAATCCCAGGATTTGAAATATTTCATTTTACAAAGTATTTTACTTAAAAGGATGTAAGTAAATGAATAGAAAAAGTGGATTAGGTCGTATATTTATATTTACACACATATATTGCTGATTAAATATAGAAAGGCCTTAACTCGTATTTAAGTAAGAAAATAGTAAGTAGACACTGAAAAACATGGTTTTTGCTTATAATGATGCAAGAAGACTGTGACGTCTGTGAGCTTTGAAATTTTAGCTTTAAGCAATTTTGACTTTAAAATTGTTTTTTATATTGAAAATTTTTAAGAGCTGGCGAAATTTTTTAATTTATGTATATGGTGGCATAAAATCCTTTCAACCGCATTTGATAGAATAAAAAAAACAATTTCATCCTTTGAATAAACCTTTCAGAAAATGGGACTGGAGTTAAAAGAAGTTTAGCAATATAAATAAAAATAGAATATAAACTAATTCATTAATATTTCTATCACTTTCATTGTTTCAGACGTTAGTTCACCAATAAAAAAATTTTTTTAATTTTTCGTTTTACGAGGAACTGCTTATACTTATGTATGTATATATGTGCCATATACTGTCGTCGAAAAATTTCTTACAGAAATAGCCTTTATTAAAAGCTATAATAGAAACTGTAGCGGTAAAAAAAATAAGAAAATATGGCAAAGGCGTTTTCGGTTACGAGGGTTGCATTTTATATTTCGGGATTTAAGAAGAAAAATGAATATTAATCATCGAAAATCACTTTATTGTTTTTCAAAATACTTCCTATGAAGATCTATATACTTTTGCATGCGCTTGAGCCAATTGTCGAAGCACTTTTGCCACTCTGATTGAGGTATCTCCAAGACATGCATTCTGAATACAACAACCGCTTCTTCTTTTTTTATGAACCGGAATAAAAAGAAGTCATTCGGTTCCAAGTCAGGAGTATACAGCGGATAACTCATCAAATCGATGTTTTTGGTGCTTAAAAATGCAGTTGTTTGAGACAATGTGTGACAGCTCGCATTGTTGGGGTGGAGAGTGATCGATTTTCGGCGGCTGGTTTTCCGGATTTCTTGGAAGACAACTGACAAAAAAGTGGTTGTGTATCACTCAGAATTGACTGTTCCGCATTATTAAAGTCATACAATTGCGACATGTCCAGTTTTTTTTTTTGTTTTTAAATGGGATCATTTGCTTAGAAGTTCTTTGTGCGCAAACAGCTTTTGTTGGATTTGACTCATCTAGAAACACCCATACAGTCGTCTGCTGTTTACTTTCGGGTTCACATGCGTAAATCCAGGACAAATCACCATTCACGATATCATAGACGTGTTTCGAAGCACTGCGATCGTATTTTCTGAGCATTTCTTTTCACCAATCGACACGAGCCTTTTTTTGAGAGATAGACAGATTGTAGGATTCAACGCAAAAAACTTGTTTTGGCAGATAAATGTTAATGCAATATTGAATGTATGCTGGTCCCACTAATGCCTAAGGCTGTTTCTATCTCACAATAGGTCATATGACGATCTTCCAATATCAGTTCATGCACAGCATCAATGGTTTTCAGAACAACAATTGATTTTGGACGATCTTCACGAAATTCTTCTTGGAATGAACTACGACCACGATTGAATTTACCATACCATTGATTAACACTGGTCCTTGATGGAACTTCATCGCCAAAAACAGAATATAGTTCATCCACTGTTGCTGAGTTAATCCACGTCGAAAGTTGTAAAAAATAATCGCACAAAAACGTTTACGATTTAATTTCATTTTTGGGTCAAGTTGAATCTTTTACGTTACTGTTAACAACACAAATAGCGCTCGTATGTCAAAATGTTTTGGGTACGTATAACTTAGAAAATGTCAAACTTTACGATAGAGTTGTTAGTTGTCTGATTGAAACACTAGTGTTGCCAAATCCCGAAACATAAAAGGCAACCCTCGTATAAAGTTCAAATTTACTTGAAATTGCAGATCTGTTTAATCCTTCCCAGTTGTCCTGTCGTTCTATAAACGGACCATTTACGAACAAAAAAAAAAAAGAGAAAAATAGAAAACATTCGTTAACACGAATTTATTTCAGTTCGCACATGATGGGATGCATTTACATGTGTATGTACTTTTAAATTTTATGTGTATGTATGAGTATGCTTTTAGCATAAAACAAAACAATAAGAATATTTACAACACAATAAGGCAATATCAAACTACAGCAGCAATAACAAAATGCCTAATGGGCAATGATTCATTTTCGCTGCCTGTTTTTTGTGGAAAAAATTACAATTGTTTCAGTGACTTTGTAGGCATAGACGTGCAGGAGATGGTAGTTAAAAACGCTGTAAATGCAAACTGCGTTTGCTTCGATGTGCATTTGTTTGCTTGTTCTGCTACTCACTGAGACTAACATTGTTTGCTGTGTTGTTAACAAAATGCTTTAAAGCAAATATGTATATGATAAAGCCAATAATGCATTAAGTCTGTATAAAAATTATCATTTAAATTGCAAAAAATTAAACAAAAAGAAAAAACTTTTTTTAATACTAATTTAAAAAAATTTACAAATTAGTAGAAAATAGATGGGTAAATATAAAAAGTAGTTAAAATCGCAGGTTGGAAAAAATTATTGACTTCCTGTTATAGGACATGCTATATCCGACCAAAAATGGAATACGACTCTCATGTATGTATGCACTGGTGCCCCAAAGTCTATTTTGGGGCTACTTGACCGCGTACAGGAACGAGCGAAGATACTCATCGCCGACGTTGTGGTATCTAATCGCCTTGATTAACTCGAGCACCGTCGTGATGTGGGGTGTGTTTCGCTGTTCTATCGATACTTTAATGGAATAAGCTCTGAGGAAATCAGGGAACTTGTTCCCAAAGCCCGGAACTTTTTGCGTGATACACGTTTTTCTAGAAGAGCGCACCCATACGTAGTCGACTGGCCAGTGAATCGCAACACTCATTACAGGGAGAACTCCTTCTTCGCTCGCACAGTTCGTATATGGAATAAACTTCCTGTCACAGCAAATATCAAGAAATTTAAATCAAATGTCCACAAAGAGTACTCCCTTTATCTTCCTTCCCATAACCTACTTTCCTGATACCAACACATTTCAATGCATGTACATACAGGGGACATCCCCTGAGTGCTGGTTATAATTAAAAAAAAAAAGATAAAAATGATGTCAAATAACAAAACATCATTTTGAATTGCAAATTATGATTATAATTTGACTTGTCAGGTAAGCAATGTGAGAAAAATTAATAACAAATCCTGAAGCAGCAGACCCATTTTAATTGTTTATTGGCGTAAGCTAAGAATTTGGACTGTTAAAACTGCTATTCAAACTAACTAATAAAGGTAAACTTTTGTTAATTGGTTTTCAAGTGAAACAACTGAAAGTTTATTTAGGAAAAAATCACTTAAACAAACCAACCCATCTTTAATATTTTAAAAAAATAATAAAAGATTTTGAATACAAAATTGGTGCATTTAATCGTTTAATAACTCTACAAGAGTTTTTTTAGAAAACCTCGGGCTTAAAGACAAATAAACATTACTAAGACACCTACTACTGCAGTTAACAAGAAATCTGTGTGAAAAAACATTTGATTTTGCGGCCTTCCGTTTTCAATTGAATTTATAAATAAATTCAAAAGAAACACGTTACACTTCATTCCATTGAATTTGTTTTTTTTTTTTTTTTTAAATTAGTGCTAATAATGATTGTAATCTTTTTACTTCTCTTTATTATTTCTTTTATTTGTTTGAGCGCATTTCCTTTCCTTTATTTAACGTTTGTGTGTTTGTCCTTTTTTTTTAAATAAAAAGGCTGCAAAATGATGGCTTTTTTTTGTTGTAGTTGTTGTTAAAAATCCTTTAACGTTAATTATTGTTAATTGTTCATATTCTTGTTGTTTGTTCTTCCGTTGTTTCCTTTAACGTACGCTTTCCAGTTTAAATTATTTGTAAAAGAAGCAAATAAACAAATAAAAATAAAAGTGCAATCCTGAGTCCAGATTCATACAAAAACATTTTATTTCTTTAGTTTTATTTTTGATGTTGAACAAAGCAAAACACTTGATGCAGTTTTTGCTGGCAACATGTAGTCACCCAGTTTTTCCTGTTTACTTTTGCTTTTTTTATTCTTCTTCTTGTTTTTGTTGCCAGTTGTAAATGTAGGAAGTATTAAGTTTTAAAGGGTGCCCCTATTTTATTTTATTTTTTGTTTTTTTTCTATTTTTGCTTTTGTTTTTCATAATGCCAACTACAATAATGGAAACATGAAGTTAATGGCTGCACTTTCCATTAAGTTTTTTTGTTTTTTATGTTTCATTTAGTTTAAGTGTTACTTTAGTCAAAAGTAAGTAATTAAGAGTTAAGTTTTATCATTCTGCTTCAAAGGTTGTGTAAACACCCAGACATGCATGAACATGATGTCATGATGAAAGCCTTTAGAAAAATTAAATATTTTTTTGTTAACAAGTTATCGATATCGATATTTTAGATTAATCACAAATTCCTTGTAAAGAATTATGGTAAATTTAAGAGTTTTTAGTAAAAAAAGTTATAAACGCCCTATTTTAGGTTTGATTGTTATAGCCAAGATAAATGTTACATGTTCTTGCTGTTGATGTTAAAACTGCATTGTTGTCGTTTTAAATGCTTTTACCATGAGTGATGAGATGAGGGATGTTAATGCTGACCCATATTGTTGATAAAATGCAACCATCTCGTTTGTTTTCTTTTAGTCTTGTTGTTGTTGTGCCATTTCCATTTCAGGATGCGTTTTAGTATGCCTGTGTGTTCGTGCGTGTGTATGTTTGATTCATAAGATTTTATTTTTTACGTTTATCATAAATTCAACACCGTCATTAAAAAAAGCATCTAAGCAAAAACAATAAAAATTTGTGTAAAAAAACTAAAACAATAAAAGCTTGAACATATAAGTATGAATTTACATACAACAGTACTTTAGAGTTCTTTAATCCCTAAAATTACTTCAAGAAAGTCTGAATGTAAATGCAATTTTTTTAGCACAAATATATTATGTTAGTTTGTGTTTAATTTGGTGTTGAAGGTATTGTTTATACATCAACCCTATATATTTTTCTTGTTGAAGAACGCAGTTAGCTCTTAATTAATATATGTCTTTCTAGGAGAGGGGGCTGGGTATAATACTGGATTAAAATCTTATTATTTTGGTTGCAAAAAAATCTTCAATTGGATTTAGGGCTACGGGGTAATACATGCAGGTCATATGAGTATGTCAGGAAAATTGGGAATACAAAATGAACTAAAAATTTCCAAAACTGAGCTGCATAGAAAAGCAGGCTGTAACTATGGACGAAAATTTTAACAATCAATTTGGACCCTGGTTTTCCCTATCTTTTTAGGGTAAAAAAATCCCATTTTACATTTTTGCAAGTTGTCAGGTGGCAACTAAGGCTACCTCCAAGAGTTTGTCGTATTCTTGAATAGTCTAGGAATTCAAGGAATCTATAGGGCAACTGTGTGCCGTAAGAGAGACACACATATACTGTGCCCATGGAAAAGCAGTGGTCAATTTAGCTTAACTTGTTCTTAAGTGGCAGTACAAGCACTACTGTGAGGGCCAAGGAGGTCTGTATTAACACCATCTTGTCTAGAATCTATAGGAGTGTAGAAAGTTCTTATGACCTGAGGTCGGTACGGTTTTTAATATCTATGCAAAATAGCGATTGTAGATGATGATAATAGTTCATGGTAATCAGGTTTTTCAAGAACAAATATTGTTAAATTAAGAACAACATAATATTAAATACCAGACGCTGTCATATCAAGAACAGCTTCTGGTGAAATAATGTGCGCTACTCACATTTTTCGAATGGCTTTCCATTCCTGAGAGAGCACGGAGTATCCTTGGGGTATTTACATTAAATAAAATATGAACCCAAAAAGTCTAAGTACGGTCATCAAAAAAGTAACCAAACACTGTAAGGTGAGTATGTAGGCTAAATTAAATTTGTTCAATTGTCGAAACGTTTTAAACAGTTTCTGTTTAATTATTTAATTATTCCAGCAAAGTTTCGTTTTAAGACTTACCTAGAAAATTCGATAAAATACTACACTTCTCAAAGTTAAGTAAGAGGCCCGGGTAATAGCTTTCCGCAGCTTAGAGGAAACTTCTAACAAACAAAACTAATAAAACGAAAAAATTGAAAGAAAGAAATTTGGGAATGACGTTTTGATATGAACAAAACTATTTTTGCGTATGATAATACTGGAGTCATTTTATCTCTTTGACATATATTCCGTAAGAACATTAACATGGGTGTTTGGTTAATTAACAGCCTTTTTGTTTTTAAAATTGTAAAAAGATCATATAATCCTTATCTTAAAATATTTCATAAGTTTTTCCTCTTTATTATCACTGTTTCCTACAAGGAAAGCTGAAAGGTTTATGCATTTGAGATTTGTTGGGATCATAAGCAAACACGTAAAATATATTAAAAATTTACCAAAATTTATTTACCTCAACATAAAATTATTTATAAATGCAGGTACTTAAGGATGCACAAATACACAAAAACAAAAATGAACCAACAATCATACAAAAGTGATTAACAACTGCTGAAATGCAATGATGCTTTTAATTTTCCTATTAACTAGAAATCAATGGATTTCAACACAAAGATTAAAAAAACAATAAAAAAAAAAAATATTTTTCTTTATTGATGTATAAAAGGTATTGGAATAAGGAAATAAAAAATTTTACACAGGGATACAAGTATGTCCTTTTTTTATTCGAAGTAGGTTTGTTAGGGTGTATGTGGGTGTGTCTATGAGCAGTAGGTAAAAGGTCAAAATAAAGCGTACGATTATAATCATCTTGCCATGATTTTATAGACTGCAATATGCTTTAGCGTTTTCTTACTTTTTAACATTTTTAATTGCTCGAGTAGGTTTTTGTATTTACCAATGCGTAGGCATGCAAAAAAATATAAACATGAAATATGTACATATGTTTGTCTACATTAATGCATCTAGTAAAATTGACTTTCCATTGTTAAACTAACTAAATCCTTGACTGCTCCTATTTTTAACCTTGTATTTTTTTAAAATATATGTTGGTTTTGTTTGCCTCTCAATAAAAGGCATGCCATTGTACCTATAGTTTGCAGAAAATAACAATCCATTTATAGCCAAAGAGTTTTCTTTAGCAAATAAAAACAAGGAGCTTAATACTTTACGTAAAATTGTAAAATGTATTGTAGTTGCTTTGTACTTTCTATTATTTTATAGAAACTCTTAAAATGGGGTTCTGTCGCCTAAATTTTCATTTAGTTTTACACCGATATTTTTTCTTTAGTGTAGGGGTTTAAAGCTTAAACTGCTTTAAAACAAGTTTTAATTTGGCTCTTTTAGCTTAAGTATATTCTATTAAATTCTTAGGTTTTGATTTGTTTAAAAGTTGTTTTCTGCAAAATAATTAACGAAAAAATTCACAAAAAAAATTATGTAATAACAACAATTTTCCTTATTTAAGATAAAAAACACAGTTAAAATAATTAAAAAATTAAAAATTCAAAAAACCCGTTTATTTTTAAATTTTTACCGACAACGTTGAATTAATCGTTGTAAAAGCTTTTGCCATTTATTTAAACTGGGGCCAAATCGTCGCATTCGATTCGAATCGAAATTTCACTCGATCGATCGAATTGTCAATGCTTTAAGTATAGAAATTCTAATAAGAATTTTAAAATTTCGAATCGAATCGAATGCGACGATTTGGCCCCTGTTTTAAGTCTTATAATTTTCATTTAATATTTTTGAAAGAATTTAAGCTAGTTCTTCTATAAAAAAAAAAGTTGGGGCTCACTGGTTTAAAGTTGACTGCTGGTAGGTTATTTTAACAAAAAATGTAGTGTTAAGTTTTTGTTTTACAATTCAGTATGCTTTTCTTTTATTAAGACAATAGCTTTTCAATTATAAATTATTTAGTCCCAAGTTTCTGAGCTAATTAAAAAAAAATATGATGTTATTTACATTTTGAATATGAAAGGATGTACGTGTAAGTGCTTGTGCTTACGAGTGTGTTTATTGCCAATTATAAGCGAAAATCATATAAAAAAGCTAAGAAGACACAATTAATACATAGTGGGCAAATAAGTTTATATCTTTTATTTATTAAGTGATATGGGTACAATAGTCCCCGCCATTAAGTGAACATTGCTAATTTAAAATCTGATTCTTTTGACAAAGCTAGGTTAGATTTTTTTTTAAACATTTTAAAATTCGTAACTGCAATAACTGAGACCCCATTTTTGCATCTTTAAGTCTCTAATAAAACTTATCTTAGCCATTTTCTGATTATATTTTTATATTAAAGTTAATATTTTCATTGTATTATTATTCTTACTTGAAATCGAGTCTTGTCATTTATGATTAAACCTTGATCACAAATGCCCATACTTCTAAGCTTACAAATCTCAAAAATAATAAACATATTTTCTGCAAAAATATGTTACAAAAGTTAAGAAAAAATTTTTAACACGTTACTCTGCAAACCCAAAAAATTTAAAGCCGCTGTGAATAAATAAATTTGTTTAAGCATTTTGCTAAAAAAAATTACCAAATCCCTTAATATAAAAGTTCACTAGACTAAAGTGCTTCAATTAAGTTGGCTGACAAGAGTCTTAAGAGTTTGGTTGTATTTAATATTAAGAGATTAATTAAAAAATGTAAAGATAAACTAAAAAACCCCTTTTATTGTAACAGAGTTCGTTTCAATGCTAAATGTTGGACAAAAACAATTTTACCCTTTCTTAAACAAACTTATTAAAGTGTCAAAGACAAAGAAATATGTCAAGAAATTTTTACATAAATTAAACAAAAATCATGACATAATTTAAAGCGGCAATTAGTCACAGATCATGTTCTAAAAAAATATTTTTAAAAATTTAAATAAAAATTAAAAAACAAATTTGAGATAAAAAATTTTTTAAATTAACTTTATTATTTTTAAATTAAAATAATTAAATAACGGTAATGAACTTTTTTCAACTTTAAATAAGTAGGTCAACAGGCGATAATGTAACGATTTACACATACACACACACACATGTACACATATAAATTAAGTCATATAAACACCAATTATTTACTATTTATATTTTTTTTTCTTTCTACGTCTCTCTCTCTCTCTCTCTCTCTCTCTCTCTCTCTCCCCACCTCTTTCTTTCTTTCTTTTTACCCTCCTCCTAATCTTTTTGAAAGTTTACTGCATTGATAGTAGTCTTGTAAGCCTAGAATGTCTTAAGTATTTTTGGCAGTTTGTATATTACGTATACGCTCAGTTATACATACGGACCATCTCATTGTGTCGAGTATGAAATTTAATTCACAATTTAATTATAATTTAAACATATTTATTATAATAAAGAAGTAAGGCAAGTATTTCCAGGATTTTAAGGAACTTCCTAATAGATTATACCTTAACAATTTTTGGGGGCGTGGCTTTAGATATTTGTGCTTTAAGAGTTTTAAACATAATTTTCTGTAAAATATTCCAGAGATATAACAAAATTATTTTGATTTAACCGTTTTATTTAAAACATTTTTTGTTTTTAAGTAAACACTAATTTTATGAAATAATAATTTTTTTCTGTAAAAAACGTTTAAGCAACGATTGCCAAAATAGTCAAGTATGTCATCATTTTAAACTTTTTCCAAACATAATAAGAGATTAAATTTTTCGTAATTTTTGACAAACTTTTATTCTTTTAAAGACTTTTTAGACTATGTTAGCTGCAATCGCTCCGTAGCGTCATTTAAAAATTTAATATATTCTTTTTTATTGAACAGGTTTTTTATAAGCAACAATATTTTTTTAAAGAAAGGAAAAAGAGATGCTACCATTGTGTAAAAATCCTCTGAATTAATTTCATTTGTAGAAAATTTAAGGCACTTATATTCACTAATTCACTTCAACAAATTCTTATTTAAGAAAGACGATAAGCTGAGTCCCAAAAAATTTGATTTTAGAAAGATGCTTTTTAAACTTTTGTGAAGACCTTTAAAGTAATAGCAATATAGTCACTTAGTGACCGGAAAGGATTATCCGCAAAACTACAAAGTTGGCCAATTATTTTTTGCATGGCAAAAAATTTATAACAGAAAAAATTGAACTGGTACTCGACCAGGTTTGCTTACTCGATTTGAAATCCGAAATTATCCCGAAACTCATTTTTGCCACTTTAAGGGCATTGCCCATTTACGATAGGAAATTTGACAGGTAAGCTCATTTAATTTGGCAGACGTTTCTGTTGAATCTGTGATCTGTAAAAAACTGAATAATTTGGTTGACTGCGTAAGCCCACTGACTCTGAAAATCATGGTGCAACATAATGGAAATTAACATTTCTCAGTTGTAGTAATTCACGGGCATTAAACAAGAAACCTAGAAAAATATAATCATATTCTTAAAAAAAAACTGTGATTTTTTTTCTGAAAGTTTTCTTATCATTTCTTAAGAGCATTTTTAAAAGTTCCACTAAGAAAGATATTGCGCTTATAAAAAAGTTGTCCCATGCAATTGTATCCATTTTTGTAATTAAATCAGTCGCAAAAGAGTAAATAGTTTTGAATTTTTAATGCAAAATATTATAAGATAAAATGCAAGAAGACATAATAAAAAAACTAAAGAACTCTTTACTAATATTTCTACAATGAAAAGGTGTCATCTTTTATTAACGAAAATCAAATGGGAATAACTTCAGGTGTATTATTTTATAAATGCAAAGCAACGTTTTTGCACTTTTTTTCTAACAATATAAAATAAAATGGGTTTCTTCGCAAACTGTGGATACGTTGTAGATATTTTTAGAAAAAATTAAATTAAAAATGTTTATAGTTTTCATTTAACAAAGATTATTGCTTCGCTTCCAATATTATATTTATGTTAGTTATGTTGCTTTGCCTATAAGCTGATGATATCTTAATATTATAATTAATTTGAAAATTTCAAAAAAATCTATTTATGTGGGAATACTTAGCAACTAATTAAATTAGTATGAAATCTAAAGGGGAGAAGGCAAATCTCTAAAGTGAATTGAATTCAGCAGACATTTATTCATAACTGGCTTAACATAACTGACTTTAATTTTGCCGACCATTGGTTCAATTTAAAAAAAATACAAATATTTTTCAATGTAATTATTTTGTTTTTTTTTTTTTTTTAATTTTAATAAGAAGCAACATTATTATTAATCAGAAAAATATTAAAAGTAATCATATAAATATAAAAATAAAATAATTTATTTATTTTTTGAATTTTTTTAGGTCCTGTTAATTATAAAGTGAATTGTTTTGTGAACTTAATTTTTTTAACGTGAGCTCGTTAGTGGCTAAAAAAGGTCGTAAATTAATGTAATAAATAAGTAAATTCATTTGACACTATTTCATATTTTATTTTATATGTGCTAAGAATTAACAAGTGGCTGAATTTAAATGCAGAATACTGGTAACTGTTGAAAAAATTATTTCTATGGCCACATACATAAGTATGTAGAAACAAGCATAAAAGGTATGTTCATGCTTGTGGTAATAACACTTGACAAAAAACATGTTTTAATTAAGGCGGTTCGGAAATTTTTAACTTTTTTTAATAAAAAGTTCTTAGACTCAGATTAGAATTAAGACTGTAAAAACTCTCGACTTTTAAAACCCATGGCGGGTTTTCCAAAATGTTGCTTCCTAAAAGAACAACAAAACTTTTCTTCTCTTTGTTTTTAGACGCCAACAAAAAGAAGATATTTTAAGCTTAGGCTAAATTTAAAAACATTTTTTAAAGGAATTTGATGCTTATTTAGCATGATATATATCCTGTTAGAAAAACTATTTGAAACATAAATCTGCAGAGACCGTAATAGGCCGTATTAGAGCAGGCAGCCGTTGAAAGAAAATGATACAGCTCACTTAGGCCCACTTATTCAGTGTTTTTGTAATTCCCATAGCAAAAGATAGAAAGAGTGAAAATAGAAATGAAGTTTACGTGAATTATCATTTACAGTATATTTTTATATTTTTTAAACATTTTTTTTAACCATGTTAAAGTTTTTACAAATTGTTTTAAAGATCACATCTAATAAAAACAGCTTTTTTGATCCCCCTTACATTTAACACATACAAGCACTTGTAAATTTTCACGCATGAAGTGTCCATTAGAGCATTTTTGAATGTATAAGCTTTGATTTAAAAAGTTATAAAATAAAAAACGTGTTTTCCACATCTATCATTCGTTTACGTGTTTTGTTAACATCTGGAGTACCTTGAAGCACGTGGCCACCTTGTAGAGAATTACAAAACAATTTTTTAATAAATTAAAAGTTGACAATAACGAAATTCATGGCATGTTAATAAAAAGTGCAAAATGTATTTTCATTTATTAATTTGTTAAAAAATTCATGGAAATAATTGTAAATGACATTGTAAATCATTTGTTAAATTTTTATTTGTGTATGAAGCGCAAGTGCCTGAACTGAATGTTCTTTTATGAATACACGTTTTTACTATTTAGTGACATTCGCAGCGCGTTCCACTTGACATCCAAGGATCCGTGATTGCCAATTTGTTAAATCTTTTCCAAAAGAACTAAAAGAATAACTCCACAAGCATTCACATATCGTCTATAATTTCAAAACGATTTTTATAAATATGGATGTATATTTCTGTATTTTTTTTCGATTTTTTTTTTGTTATTAAGACTACTGGTGAGAACATAATAGAATATATTTTAGCAAAAATAATTTACAAAACAACCTACTTCAAGTCTTAAAAAAATATTTTAATAGTTTTAATTTCTCTATTTATGTTTTTTAAGTGTTCAGAGATTTTCGCTTTGCAAGGATTCCTGCCAAAAGAAAAGACATTCCAAAAGTCTCATTACATATTTTTAGTGTAATTTATATTTAAAGGCAAATGAGAGTTACTGTTATAACAAAAACAGAAATAACTTATGTAAAAAAAGGGGAAAAAACACAGACAAATGTATGTAACTATTAAGTGTATACTAGAGAAGCCACTTCAAAGTAGGCGACGCCACGCCTCTATTTGCCAGATTTCTATGAAACACGATTCGCATATTAACCGTTGCCAGGATTAACATCTTCATTTCATCTTCTTCTATTGTAGCATTCTTTTTTAAATTGCAGGTATATACACAGAATAAAACGCCGAATTAAACGAGTTATTACCGTGAAGATGATTGTAAAACGTTGAATTAGACCTTTTGAGGTAAATGACTTATTTGAAAAAAAGGAATAAAATAAGAGCAAGGGAGCGTGATAAATTTTTGACGTGAGCATCGGGCGTTTGCTGTGGAGACGTTTTTTGTTAAATGTAATGATTCATACGTAGTTGCTCGTAGACAATTTTGTTAAAAGTTCGGTATTCGAAGAATATGTAATAGACCGAGTGTAAATTAAATTCTTTTGTGGGTGCATAGATTACGCTCAACTGCTTCGACTATGAATGTCTCATGGCCAGAGGCCAGTCGATCTTCAAGGACTGCCGAAAACATTGAACTGGTTAAAAAAAGTTAATGTAAAAATCCGCGACTTTCAAAGCGAAAAATAGCAGCCTCACTGGGACTTTCAAGAGCAAATATTTATAAATTTTTAAAAAGATCTGAAATTTCATTCCTTTAAAATTGAAATCGTTCAAGAATTGAAAGAAAATTACACTGATTAATGCACAAATTTCTGTGAAACGATGTTGGAGCGTTTTTGTACTGTAAATCCCATTTTTGGAGCAACGAAGCTCGTTTTCACTTAATGTGCTACTTAAAAAAACTGTCGTTACAGGTCACCAAAAACCCGCAACAATCGATTGAAACATCAAAAACAATTGCATTGCCCCAGGGTAATTGTTTGGTGTGCCTTATTCACGCATGAGATAATAAAACCATTTTTTTCGAGAATTCTCAAGGCCAGGTGACGAATGTCAATGGTGAAAATTATCGAAGCATGATTACGAGTTTCTTTTTGTCAAACCTATAAGCTTGTACATCCTATTCTTCACACACGTAACTTCAACAGGGCGACAGAACTTCGATGAATTTGCTTCGGGAAAATTTCCTCCAAGAACTAGTCAGTCGCTTTGGGAACATTTCATGGCCAGCAATTAAATCAGCATTTTCATTTTATGGTTCAGTGCTCTTGTGATACCCTGCACCACCACAACGCAATCGAAAAACTAAATATATCATTACGATTGGTATGATTATCTTTCTTTTTTAAAGTTTTTTATGTTGATTTATTTTAAAAGTCAAAAGATTTGCAGAAGGAGATGTGACACCTCCTACACAAACTAGATACCTACAAAGTGTTTTACTGATATTTAAACTTAAGTAGAGTTTTATTTTTACTTTCTTATTTCAAAATAAATTTTTGAGAGGGAAAAGAAGACTTCAATCTCTAATGAATTTGTTTAATAGGATCTGGTCCAGCAGATCATGCCGGGCAAAACTTTTTATTTATATTTTACCAATTGAATTTTATAAGGGAACCTTAAAAACAAACTTACTAGCTAAACCTAAAATATTTCAATTATTTAAAAAAAAATTATTTCCAATTAAGAAATTGCAAGTGGATAAAGAAAACTTTTTCTATAATTTACATGTTTTGTATTCTATATATTTGCCATGTTTTTATAAAGATCTCTTTTTTTGACGTAAATTTTAATTTATTTTCGCTTTAGTTTTACTTATTTATTTATTTTTAGCTTTCGCTTTAAATAAAGATTAACAGATTATTAGAAAACCCACACTCATAGACTTACAGTGTTTACCGAAACGTATGATTAATATTAAAATTTTTATTCATACTAGTAACTCGGATTGTAATTTCTTAAAAATAGTTTTTTCTCAGTCATAACCAGAAGTTTTTATTTCTTAAGTTTTAATGCCAAAGAAAAACAATATTAAATTCATTCAAGGAAAAATTAAAGCAAAAATTTTAAAGTGGCTCTTAAAATTTTAAAGGAAAAGCAAAACTAGCAATTACTAAAAAATTCCTTGTAATAGTAGAATGAACATAATGTTTAAGGCAGAGAAATTGCTATTATTTTTAAATTTTACTTTAGTTAACAGAAAATTTATAATAAAATTGTCTTACAAATTATCTTATAAGACACACTTACAGTAACTTTTTTTTTACACAAACTCTACAATATTGAGGTAAGATTATGTTAAATATTGTAAAATTCACACAGTTTAAAATATAAACTAAAATAACTTTCTGCCTGCCTGTGTTAACGTAAATTATGCAAAGTATTAAACTTTCAAGTGTATTCATGTATACATGTAGGCATGAAAGAAAGGAAAGAGGCAGGAAGTGGTCCTTAAAGATACTGAAGTTTGCAACATGCTTTAAGCCAATATTGAGGCATATGATAGTGTGTACATAAATTATTAAAAAATCTTTTAGAAAATTAAGTTATCTATGCAATGCATGTACTTCTAGGTAATACAAAGAAAATTAAGTTCATGGGAGGAATTTTAAAAAGCGTTTAATAACGTAAGTTAAGCAAGTGGAGCAAAGTTATTAAAAAGAAATATGTTACAGAATTAGAAAAAAAATAGGAAAGGGTTATCCCCCATAAAAATTTAATTTTAGTTAAATTTAGAAAAGCAATTTTTAAATTTTTTGTGTTATTCACTTAAAGCATGCAGTACATAATTATATTTTAAGCTAAAAAAATATACTTTTCTAAAAAAAAGATTTTTATTTATAAAATTTAAAAAAAAATGTTTTTTTAATTGTTTTATCTAAAAATTCTAAATAAAAAACTATAAATATTATTTAGAATTTTATCTCAATTTTAGTTTATTTAATAGGGTTTGTTGCAAGTTATTTTATTGGGTGGTGTTTTGGTGTAAGAATCAAGGAAATGCATAGAGACAAACTTAACCTACAACCCACGATATATTCATTCCTTTCCCTCAATTCATTTTTTTTTGTCTTCTTGCTTGGCCCTTTATAATAAATGTTAAAATTTTTCACACACACACATTTTATTTGTTCATCTTTCCTTAGAATTATTTTATTTGTTAAGTAGAGATAAACACTGCATCGATTTTAATACATTTCAGCCTCTTGATTAATGTTAAGTATTTTATTTAGTAAATGAAATCTGGACTTTTTTATTTTGAGAATTCTTTTGTTGAATTTGATTGATTTATATTAATTGACAATGTTCATGAATTCCTTAAGAAAAGAAAAAAAAATCGCTTTTGTTCTTTTTTATTCTTTTGTCAAGGAAGTAATAAAAAAATAAAGTTCCAAAAAACATTTGTCACTTCTTTTACATAAAATCTTTAAAAAAAAAATTAAAAGATAATTTTTCTCAATAGAAATAAATTTAAGAAATATAAAAGCATCATTATTAAGGAAGTTTAGGTCAAATTTGCTACAAAACAGACGATTATTGAGGAGTACTTCTCGTGTCAGTTGTTTATTTCTAAATATTAGAAGCACTGTGATGAATATACAAAGTATAGCATATTTTAAGGCGCAAAAAACCAAAGGCTAGTTGGTTTTTTAAAGTATTGCAGAGAAAGAAATTTAGGAAGACTCTGAATGACTATTATATCTATAGAGATTGTACAAGTAATAACTAGGGGTTGCAGATATGGTAAACTGGGTTTACACACAGGCACTACAGGGACCAGGAGTAGTACAACGCAGGCAGCTCTGCAAGAAGCTTGTTAAGCCTAGCGAATCAGGTATGCTCAGAAGGACACGACAGCAGTTGGAAAGGGTCAAAGATGGTCGAATCCTACGGCAGTGGGTTTGACTGACTATACGGGTTTTCACCCCTGGTTGTGTTTCCGAACAAGG
Organism: Melanophora roralis; assembly: GCA_963583895.1. Taxonomy (NCBI): domain Eukaryota; kingdom Metazoa; phylum Arthropoda; class Insecta; order Diptera; family Rhinophoridae; genus Melanophora; species Melanophora roralis. Next base: position 82,301,533 of record OY757191.1, on the reverse strand, counting down.
AGTCATGATAGCTGTTTCAACCTGTGCAGTTTTCCCTTGTGCATCTAAGATGAATGTGGGTATCGGGGCAAGCATTTATGTATTGGCTACTAGAGTAAGGGTATCATGTAGACTTAAGGATTAGTGCAGAGTTTCCCAGGCTAAAATTTTGGCGGTAATAAGAGCCCCGTAATTGATAAGGGAAAATGCGTGGGTAAGAAGGGACATGACAATCTATATGGGCAAGCGAGCCGCGCTCAAGATCCAAGAGAGACATAACGTTAAGTCCAGACTTAAAGGGGACCGCAAATGTGTTCTCAAGTTGATCGTAGGAAAATGCTGATTTAGGCTCTGTTGGGTGCCGGGTTATTATGACGTTGCTGGTAATGAGGTTGCTTATGAATTTGCGTGAAAGGAATAGGCCCAGAAAATCGGGCGAGGTTGTGAGCCGGTAAGGGGACCAATTGTTTTTATTTAAAGTTTGATAGAAAACATGGAAAAACAGAGCTGATTGCAATGTTTCCTAGCTTCTGTGGCCCGGGCTAAAAACGGCATGTACCTAATACTTAAGGAAAGCAAGGAGCTCTATAGTGTATAACTAAGGATCTCACAGGACACTGCTATGTCAGAAATATGACTGGTAAATGGGATATAACTTCTACTGACTTCCGCAAGGTGTACGGGGATGAGAAGGAGATAGAGATTGTCAAATGTGCCTTCTGTCACTGCCCAATGCTTCATACCCTTCGACAAAGGTGGATGCAGGGTGCTTCTCTAAACGAGTTGGTGGAGATTCTGGCTATTGTCTGGCAAACATCATGGAATTCGTAAAAAGGGTTGTGTGACTGGCTAAATAGGTAACATTAAATGGTTTTTTTGACACTTGCCCGTAATTAACGAACACTGACTTCTTCTTGACTCCTTGCTTAGAGCCTCCCAGCTTTATATATAAAGCGATTCACATATTTATACAGAAACTTGTGTCGACGTGATGAGTAGCATTTTTCACTATCCTTCGAAACGTTACCTTACTTTGCATTTAAAGAACATTGGTTGTAAGGAATTAATTTCTAAAATGAGTCACCAGAAATTGCTTCTGATAAAACGTAAGGGATATTAAGCGCTCTTGTAGTTATTTGTAACTCCTAAAGGTATAAGCTGAGACCCACTTTTAATTAATCCGATCAAGTATTTCTATGACTTGTGATAAAGTAATAATATTGTAATAATTTTTTAATCAAATTGAGGTGATTAACTTTTTAAAGATTGTTTCATTATTGGCAGTATAGTAGGCATTTACCCGAAAATTATGCTAATACCAGCCAAAGTTACTTTAACTTGCTCAAACTTTGTGTAAACGGTGGTTTCTATTACAAAATAATCGAGTTTGGCCAACCATAACTTTTTACTTACTTTTTTTCCTTGTTTAAATAATCTTAGAAGTAAAATCTATTTTAAAATTTTAAACATTTAAAAATAAATTTGTATAAAATTTTATAGATAATTTTAAATTCCGAAAGATTTCTTACAGAAATATCAAAAAACAAACTATGAAAAATAAATGTTTTACAATATTTATTTTGTTCAAGCTTTTCCTCACTTTATGTTTCAAACATAATTCATTCAGTAAGAAAAAGAAAATAAAATGTCACATCAATAAAAGAGGAATTTATTTTTAAGTATAAATACCAACATTTCCTTAACAAATAAAATTTTCCTGTCATTTTTCCTGCTGGCAAAACCTCATTTTAGTCATAAACTGAAATACTTAACACTATTTTGAATAGTTTTGTATTTTATCTCTCCTTATTGTATAATTCTTAAAACTGGTGGTGACGATGATAACAATGATGTTGTCATAAATACAAAGAAAAAGAAAACTGTGTCTTAAAAACTATTACAAGGAAAAAATTTTGTTATGAAAAATAGCATTAATTTTATTGTGTGATAAACTATTTTAACTTTTTGAAAGAAATGTTGAATTAAAAAAAATCTTATCAAAATAACAAAAACTTACACGTTCTTTTTGATATTTTTGTGAAGTTCAAGCAATTCATAAAACTCCCAAATAGCACCAGAAATTGCAGAAAAAAGAGAGGGCAGAAAGTGTAAAAGTATTAATAAATTCAATGCAATTCAAAATAAAAAACAAACGACCATTTCTGATTCCCTAAAAAACCCAGTTACGTTTGCTTGAACTAGATTCATTGTATACCAAAGCGTATGAGTAATATTTTCTAAACAATATTCAACATATGCAATGATATACATATGTAGATGTAAAGAAAGAAAAAAAACGGAAATAAACCAAATCAAATAAATACAGGGAAATTTTTAAATAATCTACCTCCCTTTAAATTTATTTGATTTTTCTAACACGCACTTAAGGATGAAAGATTATATCAAAGTGAAAAGCCCTTAAAGCCAGCAATATAAAATGCTAAAAAACATGTGTAAAACAAATAATATTATAACACTCAAATGGTTACATAAACTTTAAAAGATGCAAAAAAATAATATTTCATAACAATATTATTTCTTCATCAAAGTCTCTTTTCTTCAATAAAATTTGAACTGATGGTTTTTAATGCCTTTTAAAAACCATCTTAAGAACATTAAAGCTATTTGTCTTATAATTTCAAATTATCTACAAAGAACAAATGTAAGAGTTAAGAGACAGCACATGTGGAAAAATGTCATTAACAGATGTAAATTTATTTAGTGACTAAGTGTGTTGTATGATAAAAATGTAAAATATTCTGTTTTTTTTCAATACTTAAATATTAAAAATGTAAATGATATTTTCCAAATGGCCTGAATAGTAGAAATTAATTCCGGTAGCAAAGAAAAAATGCTGACAACTTGTCAGCAAAAACAGATATAAAATGGTTGAAAATTTTTGCTTCTTAATATCTTAAGTTTCTATAAAACTATAATTGTAATAATCAATGTGTTTGCCAGAGTAAAATAAAGTTTGTGTCCAAAGGCAGCTTTTTAAAATGTATTTTTTAAAGTATAAAATGTACATTAAAAGGTTTGTTTGGTAAAACGTATCTAAAAAGAAGAAAATTTTTTCTTTTTTCACTTCAAAAAGTGAGTTAATTGGATAGTTTATTGCAAAAAAAAATGCTTATCTAAAACTAAAAAAATTATTTTTAAATAGGTCGCTTAAACCATATTTATTTGTACAGTGTATAGGCTTTCGTTTTCGATGCAGATTACAGCTTATGTGGAAATAACACTTTGGAGGGAATTTAATAATATTTATTTAAATAACTCTTAAGTTAAGCTCAAATCATATGTTTAAATTTTTGTATTTTTATTGCCCAAAACGTTGCTTTTTTGCATTGTTTTGTGTTAAGGCAAAACTAGCCTTGCCCTTTAAGTCCTGAAATGCCTTGCTCTTTGAGTCCTGAAATGCTCTAAGGCAAGAAGCAATGAAAGCCCATTGACTAAAGCTTACATTTATTAAAATCCAGGGCAGTCCACACTTGTTCCCAAATGCCAGCAATCTTGTCTTACTAGCTCCACATTGTTCCTCCATTTTTAGATAATTTACTTTTCATCGCACGTACATTAAGTAGTGACGCAAGATATGCTCAATAGTCTCATTAGCTTCCTGTACATCGCAAAATCTGCAATTGTCGCTAGCCAATCGACCTGCTTTCCAAAAATAATGATCCGTTATCGCAACTAGGAGTTCACAATCCCTTTTTTGCAAAGAAAGAAGAAACCTTATCGTCTTCAGGTCAGAAAATCTTCACATAATCTTGTAAACTATAAAAACTAACTATCACATCACAACCTTTACTATTATTATTTAACTGAAGTAGAGCACGAACATCTTTGGTTTTCTCCATGGGTTAACGGACCAATAACCAGTTCTCTCCATCTTTCTAATCCCAGTAAATGTACAAACTTCTCACTTTAAAAAATTTACTAAAAGACTATTTGATTACTTATACACCTCAAAAGTAGCTGAAGTCTAAGAAGATAATCTTGAATGTCGCTTGATTATCAATTTAGATATTAATATGACAGTCCTAAGTCTGGAAAAACAGGAAAGGATCAGTGGCTTTGCTAACAACCAAAATCTGTGTCCCTGAAATCATGAGAAAGTTTGAGAGACCTTTTAACACGAAGTTCTGAATAAACCCGTAGCTTCGAATATCCACGCTTTATCTTTGACCTGTAAGTGCAAAGAACGTTAGTACTTTGTTCCGGATGAACGTCCGTCAACCAGCCATTCCTCTACACAGTCATTTTCGGGACCATGTAATCACTCCTTCATTTCTCGTCTTATATATTTTTGACATGGCCACATGGCACCTGAATGGATTATCTTGTTGACGCCAAAAAAAACTACAGACCACTTCACAACACTGTATGTGACAAGACAAATTGGTTTCAAAGCCAAACGGATAATTTTTCTATATGATTTCTGCATACCTTTTAGTAACTGTTTTGTAAGCCATGCCGAATGTAGCAGTTACAGTTTGGAGTTAAAGGTGGCACCTAACTTGCAGCTACAAAACGCAGTCAAAAACAAAAAAAAAATATTTTCTACATCTGTTATAACAAGACCAGCCATGCACAACTAACACATACAAGCACACGTTCAGGTACACAATGTTTTACGATGCATATCTTAAAGCTTTTAACTAACTTAAGCCAATTTACCTGCAAATCTATTTTAAACGTGAATGTGGGAATTTATTTATTCGATATATTTTCTTATGCAATTTCTCGTTAGTAACAAAAAGTTACGTGGGTGTTTATATAAAGACTAATATGCACTACTTGGTGTACTTGCTATTCTTGTATATCGCGTACTAAATTAAAAAGAGTCAAAACTCAAAATTGATCAGAATTTTTTATTGCTTCTTAGCTCAGCCGTTTTTGGTGAACACAAGAATTTTCTTTGCCTATTAGTAAGCTTCACTCTAACACTTTTTACTACTTCACCCAAAAAAAAGAACCATGTTTTTTAAAACAGAAAAAAATGCATTAAAAAAAATTATTTTGAATTGTGTCTGTTTCTGTTTAAGGATACGATATGTGATCTGTTGTGGGAATTTATTTTCCATATGTTCAAAACAGTTTTTTTACCATAACAGAAACATTTGCCATAAAAATACATATTTTTCATCTAATTGTGTTCTTTTTCCTTTAATAGAATCGTTTCATATAAATGTTTTTAAGCGTATGCGTTCTTATACATTTCATAAATTTGCCAGTTTAAAGTTTTTTTTCACTTTTTGATTTTCAAGTACAGGCACATTGCTTTTTATATTTGTAGTTTTTATTGTATTTTTTTAACTTTAAAACTTTGTACCAGTTAACCCAAAATCAAATTGATTTTCAATACATGACTTACATTTGACAAAATCAAGTTTATTTTAAAAACTTTTCCTCAAGTAACTTTTTATTTGTTTCTTGTTTTAATTTTTAAAAATCTTTTTTTATTCAGCGTGTTTTTTTGTTTTTACGGGATTATAAAAGTAAAAGAAAAACACTAGCCAAACACATTTTGTAGATTTAAGTTCTCTTCAGAACTAAAGTAAAACATGCAATTAATGACAAAATACTGAAACATTATCGAGGAAGGAACTGCACCTGAAACACAAAGACGGCAAAAAACTTGAGGACGAAAGAAAAGATGTAGTGTGTTAATACTTTAGGGGTCTAAAAATACCTTGGTCTGTATGTAATTATACCTGACAACCTACGGAATATTAGAAACCAATTCTACACAATAGTGGGGATCGTGCTTAAAGAATAAATTTTTCGAAAATTTATGTGGAAAAGGACAAGGAAAGTAGGGAGGTTCTTAAGCACAAGTTTAATAGATATGCCACTCAAAACTAATCAATTAAACTGTTGGCGATGTGTTGAGGAAGTTTATAACTTATTTCAGTGTATATACTATGAATGCAGACAATGCCATCCTTTAGGTCAAAAGAAGGTTTCTCCAACGGTTTAAAACCTTCTAAAATTGGCGTTTTGTGCAATTTCTTCCTGGACATCAGAACACCCTTTAGACATTTATCATGACAAAACGAATCTGGTCCTCTCTACCAGGAGTTATTCGGCCAGGGCCTTAGAAAATCAGTGCCCAATAGGGTGGGATTGCTGCTAGTACATGGCGCTCAATATATTGGGGTAGTCTTTGATAGAAAACTAATAATGAAAAGGATTGAGTATTCACAAAAGTACTAAGAGAGCTTGCAAACAAAATTAAAAAAAAATCGTTTAGACCATAAAAGTTCATTGTACAAGGCGTTATAGAAAAGTTTTTTGAATTATAGACAATTGTAGCGTCCATTTATGTTAAGTTCCAGGGCGCAGCATAGATAAAGTTGGCAGTGAAATTGCTTTCAAGATCGCTTATAGCCCCTCTGTCCTTGGGTTTAACAATTAAGAAAAAAACTGTAATACCAACAATTGGTCACTATTATGGAACGGTCACGATACTGCTTATTAATATGACAAATCTTCAGTGAAAGAACAAGAGTGACTGTGGGTAACATAGGGCTATAGGCCCGGAGCTAGGTTCATTACGCACTTAATTGTTCACGAACTTGGAGAGATTATATCTAAGGATCACGATTTTTGTCATAACTTGACACATGGGATCGCATATTCCGGATTAGTGTAGGATAAGTGAGAATGCTAAGAAAATAAAGACGATTTTTCTCACAACTCAAAATTAAAAAGTCATGAAGTTAAGGCTTTGGGTAAACGTTTTTACACTTTAATTTAACATTAGTGAAACTTGGTTTTCAACTCACTTAAATATTTAAAATAAATATTTTTTTATTAAAATATGCGTTAGAAGCTTTTTATTTAACTAAAATAAATCAATTAAATTAATCAGATTTTTTCGATCCTGCATTTGCAATTTTCTTACAAAAAAAAAAAACAATTTTTTCAAACTTAAATATTTAACATTTTCAATAATTTTTTTATTTGTCAAGAGTTTGTTTCTTAAATGTTTGTTAAAAACATGATTAAGTAAAAAACTTTTATTTTTTTTTTTTTCAAATCACCAGCATTTTTGTGACATGAGAACAAATTGTGTTCTAAAGTAAACAGTTTCTATTTGTTTAAAATCTATTTAACCATCTTAACTTCCACATAAGTTTACACAGAAAAGGCACACAAGCACAAATGCAAACTTCATAATGTTGCAAAAGGAAAAAAGTCATTGAAAACTTTTTATCTTTTAAGAAACTATGAAACTAAAACACAAATAATATCCAGCAAATTCCTTTGCAACTTAAATAAAATCCCTGGAGATTGAATACGGAGGATATAATAAAATAAAAAGAAACAAGAGATTTAATAAAAGTAAGAAACCAATTTACAACACCCGTAATTACTTTGCTGTTTATGGTCGCGGAAACAAACACTCAAATGCAATAAAATATTTACAACGATTTTAAAAAAACGAATTAAAATTTGACAAAAAAACAAAACAGGGGTTTTAAAAAGGCCAACTAAGAAAATGTATTAAGGTTGGGGCTTAACATCCTTTTAGCTCTATTAGCCTTGAAAATATTTTACTAAATACATATGTACGGCCTTGCCTCACCATTCTATTTTTAGTAATTTTATTGCATTTTTGAATTGAGGTGGGTTTTATAAAACTTAGTTTCGAACATTATTTTAAAACTTCCTGTTAATTTTTCTAAAGCTGGAACTAAGGCCGTTTAAGCTTACAGTAAAAAAAGACTTTCTTGTACACTTAAAAAATTATTACAGTAACTGACTGTAAGTTATTTAGGAAGTAATCCGTAAAGTTGTTTTTAAATTAAAAAACAGTTAAATTTCAATATAAAATTTAATTTTAACTGATTTGAAGGGTTATTCAAAGCCTCAAATAAAAAAAAATACTGATTTTCCGTTGCAGTTAATTTTTTCAGTTATTTTTTGGTAATATTTAATTTTGTTATTTTTTTTCTGATACATTGTGCTTTGCTGTAAATGACAGAAAATCTAGTTAATTTTAGACGAATATGTAAGTTATTTTTTTGATGTCTGAAATTGAATGAAATATTTTGTTGATTTTAATGAATATCTAGTTGGAGGGTTTTTAAATGAATATCCAGTTATTTTAAATACCATTTCCAGTAGATTTTACATAAAAACTTTTTTGAGTGTAGCTTTACCATATTTTTAATTTTTTTATTTTGAATATCAGATTTTTAGACTTTAAAGGTTTTGATTTTTTTCTTCAAAAATTTTTTTAAAAGCGTATTACTATTTATTCTGCGTTCTGTGTTTTGGTTTGATAACTGATAAGAAGATATTAAAAAAACCATTAAACTTTTTACTAACATGTCGATTTCCACATAAAAACTTTAGTACCATGAGAATCAAAGCCAGTAACTGTTTTTCTTTTTCGCGTTTTTTATCTTTTTTAAAGAACTTCTTCGATATTAAACATAAAAAGCATTAAAAAAATAAATCAAATAAATGCACACATATGTAGAAACAAATAAAATAAAATTTTTATTTATTTATTTGGAATGTGTGAATTTTACGACTAAATTTTATTTTCTGTAAAAGATTTTTTGTGAATAAAAAAACTTAAGGAAATAAGAGAAAAAGAAAATTAACCAGTTGTCTCTTGGGGAATGTTTTTACTTTTTAAGGGTTTTCATCTTTTTTGTTTTATTCTGCAAAAATACATATCGTAAGTGCATTTTGTTATACAATACAACGTGTTTTATATACATTTGCAGACAATGCGAAAATGTTATTTATATCAGGGGTTCCCCCCATGTTCCTGTATAAGACGTTCTCAAAGGCCTAAGATGCCTATGCAGCAAAGAGTAAAAGTTAATTCTATTGTTAAGTTGTTTGGACTTAAAAATCTTAAAACTTTTTATGCACACGTGCATATTTATGCTTTAATATACATTAATAGGTAACTATTTATGGGCATATAAAATAAAACATTAAAAGAAGTATGTAGAATAAAAACCAAAACTTTAATTGTCTCAAAAAACTCTATTGTGGGTCTTAGCGCGGACCCCTTGGATGGTTGCTAAGAGTCGCCGTTTAAATTGGGAAACTGTTTAAATTCTAGCGTAATATTGTCACTGACACAAATACAAAACGATGCTGTTGCCATTATTGTTGTCTAAAACATGTAATTATTTGCTTTTAAAACCTCCTATATTATTTATGTTTTCATAATCATTATCACACATTATGTTCATACATACATACCTTCTTTATTATAAAAGAGTCTTAGATTTTTATTGTTAGTAACAGTTACATGTGTAGCTTATACATTTGGAAAAAATTTTGAGCATTTTTAAAGAAAAAAAATATACTTTATTCATAGAAAATCAGTGCCTACAACAAAGTTTTTCTAACACCTGGTGTCAACATCTTAAAAATATTTGAATAAGAACCTTAAAAACTCCTACTTCTCTACACATGTTCTTCTAACTTCTGTCTCGCTCCAATTAATATAATTATTTTAAGTGCAGGCAACACTTTGCAACAATATAGACATCAGGAAAATTAAATGAATAAATTTGTTCAGATGCATATGAAATAAAGTTGGAAATTTTTAATAGATTTTTTTTAATACATATAAATGACTTAATGCGAAATTCAAAATGTTAATCGTTCTTATTTTTTTTTTTTATTTTAAACATTTTATTCATTAAACCTTTTTGATGCAAACTTTAAAAATTTCATGAAGTGTGTTAACATGTTTTGGTTTAAAAAAAAAACATATACAGGATATTCGAAGACATACAGCCCTGCAAAAATCAAGGCTACTCCCTACATTCGTGTAAAGAGTACTCCAAAAGGACAAAGACTAGTCCAAAACATGCTCCATTTAACATTACAATGTCTTAGGAGAGGACTATGTAATCCAAAAAAACATTACGTCAGATTAAGCCCAAAACTAGTCCAAGTAATTACTCTACACATTATTAACACACTTTTAATTATTCAGCTTGTCAAAAAAACACACTAAATAAAACATGGCATAACAGTCTTACCATAGTTGTATTTTTTTTTTAAATCATGTATTGCGAATATTGCCAAATATCTTTTTTTTAGTCATCATGATCCATGTTTGCATTACATCGGACCATGTTGTAACTACTCCTTTTTACTTTAAACGGATCATGTGCTTCAATAATTTCTGCAGGGAGTATCATGTTGCTTTTCTATGCGTCGTATAAGGGCAAAACAAAAATATTTAAATATTTTAGATATTTCTATGAATTTTGAAATCTAATATAATTTTTTTCTAAGAATAATGGTTTTAAACAAATTGAAAATACATATGTATATAAAATAGCCCTTAAGAGTACTAATGAGGACTTGTTAATCTATGCCACACTATTACTAGATGCTTTAGCCTAATGCGTTGTACGCTTGAAAATTTTTTAAACTCAAAATGATACTTAAAAGAAAGAAGTATTCATTTGAAACCACTAAAAAATTAACTTGCAGAAAATCATAAAATTATATATTTTTTTATTTGATTTTACCGCCATTACAAAACGAACTTAAGCCAGACTAAAAAGCAAAAATTTGGATTAAAAGAAACGAATTTTAATTTCTTTTTGGTAAGAAAAAAATATTATTTTTAAGTAATGTTAGTTAAAACGACTTTTCTAACTAATTTTTCTATACAAAACCAACCAAGTAGTATATATTTTTGACCAGCTACGGATTTTCATCAGCAGTACTCTTTAAGCGCCACCTATTTAATTTAAAGAAAGGCAAACGGATTTTCGTTTTTGACTTTTTGTGTTTTCAGTTTATTAAACTTATTGTCTGAGGGCAAAATTTCAAAAAGCACTAATGATAAAAATTCGCAGAAAAATTCCTCTAATTTAATTTATTTTCCTTCGCCATCAATGGAAAATACTAATATTAAAGCCAAAACAATTAAAGCAAAAATTTGTCTTAAATTGATAAGTTTAGCGAACAAAACATATATTTTTCTGTAAATCTACATGTTGAATAAACCTTTAAAGGCACTTTGCTAAAGCTCAGAAAATTTTTATGTATGCTTGTGGTTTTATTTAAGTTTATAATTGCCTTCTTTATGGTTAAATTTAAAAAATATTACTTGATGATAAGCCTTTAACAGCAGGATAATTTATACTTCATATTAGCATTTTTGCACTTTACAACAACATCGTAGAATTTTATAGTCTCCCTCTTAGGTTTTAAAAACAAAGAAATAAATGACCACGAATTCGCACATACACACTACACATAAGCAATGAAAGATCTGTAGCAGTTTTTTTTCATTTTTGTCCGGAAAATGCTTGAAAATATCATTTTTGGGCAGGAGTTAGAATATTACTTATTACGACTCTATTTTTTGTTATTTATTGCAATAAAAAGAATATTTTTTTATGCCTGATGTAAACCAGAATGTATTTTTAAATGTGTTTATGTTTGTATGTCTGTGCAAGCGAATTTATTAAAGAATCCTTTTTTTGTTTCCAGCGATGGTTTTCTGCATTATCTCATTCCCTCATCTGATGCACACTTGGTTCGGTCGATTGGTTAGTTCGTTGGCTGGTTTTTGGTTTTGGTTTTTATTTTTTATGTTTGTGCTTGGTTACGATTGTATCTCCCGCAGCTTGTAATTTTTCTAGTGCCATAACTATGTACAGAATACTCCTACAAACGTTAATGAAAATCTCTACATCCATTCATATTTACACTTTTTTTTATTTTTTTACTTTTTTGCAGTTTTTAACTTTTTGATGTTATACTTTTTCACGACCTGCGGGAGTTTTAACACCATAAAATATCAAAATGTTTTGTGGCTTTATCAGTTTCTGTAGCTTAAAGCGTAATATCCTTAACTTTTTTACAAGTTTTGTTTTTGCTTTTGCATACTTTCAACTGTTGCAATGTTTAATTTTCATGTAAAACTTTTAATTTTTTTATATTAAATTTTTTTCCTGCACTTCGTCGAACTCTTGCTCGTTCATTTTAACTCTCCAGTTCAGTGGTTAATTTTCAGTTCTTTTTTAAAACAGTTAATATTAACGAAATTTAATCTCTAAATTTCTTATTTTGTAATAAAAATAAGTATTAGAATGATTGTTGATGCCCATATTTATTACGACTTGACTAGTTTTATTTAGGGTTTATTTAACAGTTTGTTCCATGGGCATCTGTCATACAAGCCCTTAATAAGCCTGTTTGAGCTTTTTTAAATTTAGGCATATTAAATTTATTTTTTGTTTTAAAGTTTTATTGTCAGGAAACAGTTATAATATTTTTATTTCTTTTTAGGAAGTAAAAAAAATATATTTTTAGTTAAAAAAAAATAAACCCAAATTCAAAAATATTATAAATTTCTTGGCAAAAAATGAACCAAAAATTATTATTATTTTTTGAGATTTATTTATTTTGGCATAATTATTACGGTCCCTGGTTGCATGCTGTCAGCAGAAACAGAGAGCCACATAACAACATTTTTCAAAACTTTACTGGAGAAGCAAAAACAATTTGTAAGTAACAAAGTCAGAGCTAGTTAGTTTTTTCCACCTTTCTGTTTTAATTATTGTTCTTAAAATTAAAAAAAAATATTTCAATTTGCCTTCTAATAAAATATTAATATATGTTAAAAAATCGATTTGGGATTTTTTGCTAGTTACGTGGTTTTGCATTTTAGCTAACGATATGTTGTGTATGTTTGAAGTGAATAATATATTTTTATTTTATTTTATTTTATTTTATTTATTAATATATGAAAGTATCAATTTAAACATACGAACATAAGCATTGTTATCTCTATAAATATAAACTTTTTCATATAAAATTATTCTCATGTGTAGTTTTAAGTTTGTATTTCTAAATAGAATTATCCTGTATTAACACCACTACTATTATATAATGTAAACAAGCACACACACACACATAGAAATATGATCCTTTTATGCACATGTATGCAAACCCATTAACATAAATCGTAACTGTTTGTTAAGAAATTTAATACTAAACACAAATGGTTTTTCTGATTTCCCTGCAGATGCGATATATATTTTTTTCTTTATTTCATTTGTTTAGTTTTGATTCTCTTAATATACTGTAATTTTTTTTAAGTAAATAAAAAATAAAAATAACTACAACATTAAGAAACAATACAAAAATACTTGCCTTAAACAATTGATATTTATAATGGGTGAGCGTTGCGTTGAACAAAGTGTTTTAAATTTCCATTAAATAACAGTCAAACAGCATTTAGTGTTGCATTTACATAAATTTTAACATTTTTTAAATTTGACACCCTTAATAAGGCAATGAATATTTTAAAGAAAGCAAAATTCTTGTTGTAAATTCGCAACCTATAATAATACGTTTTTAGCGATTTAAAGAAAGTAGATGCTAAATGATCATTATTTCTGCTCACACAGACCACTTGAATACTGTGGCCTTAAAAATTCGAATTTTAGGGAATTTTGACTTAAAGGTCAGGTTGTGTAAAACGAGCCTACTTTTTTTTTGAATTTTTACGGTAGTTTAAAGGTATTCTAGTGGTATTTGATTTATTAATATAATGGAAAAAAATTTTGGGATATGTGAAAGATGTGTCATTTTCATCAAAAAGTTAAAAAACAGAGTCAATTATTCAGTATGTGGTAGATTTAAGCTCTTGCCATATAAAAAATAAATTATAAATATATATTTAATTTTCGACCATTTTTATTTTCGTTAGACGGTAGTTAATCGATTTTTTTAATGAAGAAAAAAAACAGTTTTTCCTAATTTCAAGCGGTTTTACGTTACAGACTTTGTCGGCCAATTTTGTTGGCTGGGAAACTACACTCTTACTTAATTTAAAAGCAGTACTTAGAATTTGGGCATAAATAATCATGAACAACAAGAAGAACAGCAATAAACTAATTGCTGATTTTATTTATGTAAATAGTTTTATAAAGATATTTTTAAGAGTTGCTAGTTTGTTTGCTATAAATGTTAAGTATGTTTTTCAAATTTTTGTTGCTTTTTTTATTTTTATTATTAGTATTTATTGTTCTGAGACCACCATTCAATGCAACTGGCCCATTAGTGCATAAGTGAACAGCACAGGTAGATATTGAATTCTTTGTTTTAGATAAAATACACAGTTGAAAAGCACCCATTCATTCTCATTCATTATTTTTATTTACAAACAAATAATTGTACATTACGTCGACTTCTGTTGTAATTAATGTTGTGTTCCTTTAACTTAAAAATGCAAAAAACGTTTATTTAAAGGCCCGAAGTAAGTTTTGAAGTTTGTAACAGCTGAAATAGAACTAAAATTAAACATAAGATTTTATTTTTTTCTCTAAAGATTTTCAACATTTTTTTAAGATTTTTAGAAAACACACTTATACAAAATATTAAAACTTAAGCCAGCTCAATGTAGCCGATTATACAATATATAGATTCTTTCAATGAAACTTAAAGTTTGTAACAAAAAAAAGTACCTCAAATAGGCAGCGTCAAAGAAAGCATTAAAGTAAAATAATCTTCAATCTCCATGGCGTTAACGTGCAAAACAACCGGAGAGGATGTTGGCCTGCAATGGGAAATTAACTCGATGTGCACCTGAATTTCAACACAATACAACTTTAGTATATTTACGTACTCTGGCTAAGTATACTTGAGTATGATTTTATCATTACAAATACAGACATGCTTGAACTACTTAACACAAATACACACACATTTTTTGTATAACAGTTATAACTATATTCACTTAACACCATCACATTTACTGTTATTAAAAAGTTGCAAAAATAAAATATTTTTTAAATAAAATTCTACCGGCATCGACAGAGACAAATTGAAACACTAAAACTTTGCAAATATTTTCCGAAATGTCATGAATTGTAATTATGTAAACATGGAAGAATTTATAAATGTTTGTATGTGATTTTTAGGACAAAATAGTAAATTTTATTGTTAAAACATGTAAAGAATTTAAGCTAAATATTTTATGAACAAAAAAAATATTTACAGCAAAAAAAATGGAAATTTTTTAATGATAATTATAAATAGCAGTTTATAGGTCAGACTGAAATGCATTTGTCCCATATATTCAAATACACAAAGGAATTTATATGTGTTTTATACTTATAAATTAAATTGTAATTCACTGAATTTTATTTTAAGTTGATTTTAATATAAACATTTAAACGTTGAAACTAAAATCGACTATAAAACCAAAAGGACGAAAGAACGATTAATCTTATGAGAAAATCAAGCTTGCAATCTTGGCCTTAATTTCGAGCACTTAAGCCTATTTTTTTCAGATTAACTCCCAGACCATCACTTAAAGCCCATTAACTCATTAACAATTTAAATAGACTTTAAATTTGAAGTAGGCCTTAAATACTGATTTTGTATGAAAAGTTTATTTTCTTAATTTTAAGTCTATTTTAAATTTTGAATATGGCCCAATACGAAAACAATCTTTACACCATTAGTACAACATGGCTTTATGTACTGGGTATTATTCTGGACTCAAAACTATCATGAAAACTGAACGCCAAGCACAGGGTGATTAATGCCCTGGTAGCTAAAGCTAACTACGCTTGTTAATGTTAGGCGCAGAGCCAAAAAATTCTTATATACGTTTCTGTGGAAAAGCAGACTGCACTTAAAAGAATTTATGGGGTAGACTAGTCAGGAAAAATCCCAAAATCCCTCAAAGGCATTGAACATACTACACCTGGTTCATATTCATCTTCGCATATTGAATATACATATCTCCTTATTAAGCAGCAAGGCTAAAGGAATTGTGATGTTAAAAATCGAGAGCTTGCGGCCATATAATACACTTGCGAACAGGGCTCTTAATTCAGGACCCACTTCTGAACAGATTACATCTTATACAGACATTAATAAAGACTTTAAAGTTTTAGCCCCTCCAGGAATAAAAAGAGGAAATAGAATCTATTCCTGTAAAAAAAATTATGAATCCAGATTTTACTCAGAGAAACTGTGACGTAGAATCTGGTGCATGCCTGCAGGACCTCAGGTTAAGCTCCTTACATCGTCCGCCTAATAAATGCAGCATAATATTTCAGACTGAAGTACTAAATATCTAAAAGGCATATAAGACCATACACATTTCAGGTATATTTGCATAAATGTTGAAATATTGTGAAAATTTATGCCTTATTTCCGTTACCAAGTTCGCAAACTACTGAACTATTGCAATCAGCTTATATAAAAAAGAGATGTCTAAAGTAGGTCGTCTATCTAATATTACCTAAGCGTGTGTCCTTACACTTTACTTTAGTAATGAACTTGCAGATAAACTGGCTCAACTGAAATTAACACTGAATATTTCTTTAGAGGAGCTAATAAGAGCAAAACATTCAGTAGCTCAGTAAACTAAGTAAAGTCACTGAAAATTGCTCTTCAGTTTCGTTTATCAATGTTTCCATTATATGACGAGCAGTCTAGCATGTGGCGTAGTTTTTCTTAAACCACATATCATATGTCAAACAAGTCTACTTATTTCCTTTACATTGAAGAGGAACTATCCGCTAGGCAATATTCTCAGATTATTTAATTAAGCAGCAAACACTTCAGCAGAGGTTTTTTTTGCTGAAATTTTTAAACAAATCATGTCAAAGTATATTAAATGACTACAAAGTTTAGACCTAAAATAATTTAATCCTAGAAAAGTATTTGATGACAATAGTGGTCAAAGTGCTTAAAAACAATAATTTGAAAACCAGGACGCTATTGACAATTTTTTAATTTAGAAAATACTTGAGGATATCTGAAAGGTAGAGGGATGAAGAAAGTTTTCTCCACAATGTACAAAAAGCAGGGTGTATATGGTTGTATGACAATTTAATAAAAAAGGAATATTTTTATTTTTTTACTTTTTTGAAAAAATAGATTTTTTAAGTGGGCGTATGTCTGATAAAAATCGAATAGAAATTCGACCGGTTACGAAACATGTTATAACTAATGTCTTTACTAAATATCATTTAGCTGAAGGATTTAACTCTCTGCCATGACGGTTTCTTTTTCAAGGATATATGGGAAGGAATCGAATCCTTGAAGATAAAGTTATAAATTTTTAGTTCTTCTTATGTTTTATCAACTAAAATATGTGTAACAAATTTCATCAATTTGTGATAATTTCTTCTATTTATGGTCACTTGATATATGAAATCACGACAGTATTGAACATATAACTAAATATGAGTTAATCGTGCAAGAAAGTGATTATAAGTTGACCGGTTTGTGGAAATATGTGTCTCGGGCTTATTGTTTGGTCGCAATGAACCTCTGCACAGTCGCATCTTACCCAACCACCATAAGCACTTGCATGTTATGCGGGTATAGAAATATATTAAATACCATCAACTAAATGGTCCTTGCTTTAATATATTTGTTTGTGGGATTCTTAGAATTCTACACTTTACTGCTCAAAATATAATATTTTAATATGGAGCAAAACTTCTTCTTAAAATTATTTTAAAATATAGTTTCAAAAAATTTTATAAAATTACAGTAATTTTAAACTTCGAACTTTTTGTTGAGAAACAAAAAAAACAACGTTTTTAAAAACCATTGCAGACAGTCCTTATTCCTCTTGCAAACATTCTTATGTAGAAAATTTTACTTGTGTAAAAAAATTTAAAAAACTTCACATTGCTTTGGAATTGTTATTACAAATTGTTTTTGAATAATGAAAATACCATAAATAGAAATACATAATTTTAGATTCCATATTTATCTTAAAAAAAGAATGAAGGCAACTGCAGCACTAACGACGTAACAAGATTTAAATTTGTTGCATATTTTTAGGGTAATTTTGGCAACAAGAGAAAAATTCTATTGTTTATGCATTTTCTATTTTTTTTTCTCCTTAGCATTATTGTTATTGTTATTTTACAATAACCCTTAAGCAAAGTAATAAAATAGACAAACTGACTCTAACACATCCAAAATATGATAAAGAGTTGGATAAAAGACAAATAGCCTCTTGCAACTTATGTAGTTATTTTTAAAGTATGTAGTTGCTTATTTTGTTGTTTTTTTTTGCATTTTCCTTAAACTCCTTTGTTGTTGCTTTATTATAGTCCTTACTCTTTTTAAAGAATGTAAGCAATAGCTTTTACAAAAATTAAAAAAACAAGTATAGAAAAATTTCTACATTCTAAAGATGGAAAATTCTTTTTTTGTAATGTTAAATTTAATAAAGTCGTTTGAAACACAATAAGCAGCAGTTGCAACAACATGTATTGTATAAAAACTATAAAAAAAACTTTATACAATAAAATACACACACACCCATTTACTTTTTGTGTTTTAAAAAACAAAATACAACAATGATTGCATTGATTATTGTATGACAAAATTAGTTGCACATCCATTTAGCTGATGATGGCAGTTGAAGCAGCTGTTGATAATGCTGCTTCTTCTTTGTATATCTAACTAACAAATTGTGTGACGATGCTTTAAGCCAAATATGAAAAAAACAGCAAAAAAGAAGACAAAAAGAAAACATGATGGTTATAGCGAAGGGGGAAAACCAAAGTTAAAATTGTACAAAAGCTTATTTATAATTATCATTGAGGGAAAAAATACTTGAATGATTGAAAAAGCGCTAAAATTAGTATTTGATAAAAGTATCATAAGCTGGCATACGTATACTTATAAAACGGTTGCTTTTGTTTAACTTTTTTTGACAATCTTTAATACGAGCTTTTTTGCCATTATTGCTACAAAGTAAGAAAATTCAAAAAAAAGATTTGATTACTTTTTGTTAAAAATTTTATAATTGACTGAAAGTATAAGTAGATAAAGTCCTTTGAATAAAGAGAAGAGAACTTTGTGATAAGTGTTTCCAAAGAATGAATTTTTTAAAAAGAAATAACGCAATTAGGGTTTTGTTGGAAAGGAAGTTGCATAAAAGCCAAGATTATCTAATAAATTTTTGCATTCGGGAAAAAAGGACAAATTAAAGCTTGTTAAAATGAAAAAAGTGGGAAACATTTTAAGCAAATACAATGATTTAGTCTCAACAACCAATCTTACTGCTCAACTGTTAATTTTTTAGATTAAAAATATTTTAATCTGATTTTAAAAGTCTTTTTAGTAATTTTAATCAGATTTATTGTCTTTATATTCCCCTTTTTGAATTAACGACCTTATTTTGTAAAACGCAACGCATAAAAGCAAAAATAATTGTTAAGACTAAATAATAAATAAAAATTTCTAAATATTTTTGTTTATTCATTGCATTTTAGCAAATAAGGGTGTGAATAAAAAGAATGGTAAATGATAGGAATTAAAGTTTTACGTATGAATAGTATAAATTCATGGCTACGAGTTTCGCCCCCCAATATTTAGGTTAAGTTAGGTTAGTTAAATAGAAAAGGATACAATTTAAAGGAAAAAATACAGCTCACTTGGGTCCGTTTATTTATTTCTTTGTGATGACCGTAATGAAAGGTAGAAAGAACGAAAATAGAAGAAAAGCTGAAATGTAGAAAAGACTGAGAACCTGCAACCACCAGACTGATATATTTTTGCAATAACTCAGTGGTCTTCTGGATTAACTGACCCATCAATTTACTTTTTAGACTTTAAAAAATCCTGCAATTTTAACAACAGGAGTTGTCTCTGGGGATTCTGAAGAAACAGAGCATATCACAAAGAGCTGTATATTTAACCCGTGTTATGGGCGTGGATTTTAAATGTCAAATCCTACACAACAGTAAATTATCAGACTAACTTGTGGTTACCACGGGTGTAAGGCAAAGATGTTTCTTTTCAATCCTCCAATCGACAAAGAAAATGCACTGTTCTGAACGGCAGACGAGTTTTAAGTGGACGACTATTGGCTGTAATATTTTTTCTTCACTAGACATCTATGTGTAGTTAAATCGGTGAATTTGTTAAATTCTAAACGACAAAAACTGCATTCAGCATCATCCGATTTTTTCGGAGAACTGACAATTTATCAACAACTGATATGTAAAGCTTTTACAACTCGCACGTCAGACCAAACTTATTTTATGCTTTTAAAACCTGGAAATGCAGTACAGTACAGTACAGTTTACTCACACACACAGTCCTAAAACCGTAGACCAACAGACGAAATTGCCCGATAGACGCTTCAGTTCAATCAGAAGTTTTGTGAAAGAAATATAAGAAGTTGTTTTATAATTTAAAAATATGGCTTCGAACATAGTCATGATTTAATAAGGTAATAAATGGAATATTTATTATTTATTTATAATATTGAAATTGTCCACCCCAATCACCCATGTAATCCAAATTATTTTTTTCGCATTTAAAAGAATGTGTTGAAATTTTTTACATAAATTTCCTAGAAAAAAGAAAATCTGTACTCGGGTTTTTATTGACATTGGGCACGTCCATCTCCCACTCAACTCAAACCACTTTTTTCGCGTGAGGTTTTCCTATCCAAGCAAAGGTCTTTAAGTTTGAGATATTCCTTTACTAGAACAAATAAGAAATTCTTACTATACCAACGCCACATACTTGGCAGGGGTGCGTTTATGCAGATGTTTGTAATATCCAAAGGTAAAGGTCTTTTAGTCTGGATTGTGTGGGAGATAAGAGGTGGGAGAGGCCAACCTCCATGGCGTTTCCTTTAGTTATTTACACAAAAAGGTACGAATTCATATTACTTTGCGATGCATGAGCATTTCTTTGTGAATAATGCTCTTAAACATATTCAACGTTCAACTTGCATGTAGAATGCTTCCAGACACTAGCACCCACACACATGCTTACACACTCATATAAAAATGTAAATGCATATATGCTAAAATGTTTAAAGTGTCAATTTATTTCATTTTCATTTTTATTCCCATTTTTTTCAAGCTTAACCCGCATTTGTAACATTTAAAAATGTTAATACATGTTTTAATTACATTTTAAACTACAAACAACCATTTATTTTCATTAAAGCAATACAAAGTAAAAGCTTTCAAACACATAAGCACATACTATACATCGCTGCAAATATTTACAGTCACTTGCATTTGTTTTAAGAGTCATAGTAACAGTAATTTATTAAGTTTAATTTAAAAAATTAACTTTGCTGAACTGGTTATCAAAGTTAAATTATATATCGTATACTTAATGGAAAACATCCGCAGCTCAAAATTAATTAGAATCATTTCTTTAGCCAACTTCCATATCAAACCTATTTCTTATACGAAATATTTTATTGTGTTTTGGAAAATTATTATAAAAAGAGTTTTTTTTACAACTGAGCTCAATTTGTTACCATTCTTTGATTTGGCCTACGATACGTATGTTTGCATGTCTATAGTGTGTGCGTGCAAGTATCACTTGCCATAGAAAACATAATACAAGTTAAGCCCACAATGAATACATCTACTTTAACTTAATCACTTTGTACTTAACTCATTCATTTTCTAAAAGACATTTGATAGCAGAGGTTATTTACAAGCAATTATGTTTTGGTCTTAAGTGTTTAGATGTTTGAGATGCTCAAATGTTGATTATATGTGTTTTCGTTTTTTTTTACATTTAGTTTTTCCCAAATATAATAGAATGGCAAGTAAGACTTCTAGATTTTTTTAAGTACCAGACACTAATAAATCTCTTTTCTTACACATGCAAGCAAACACGATGGCATTCAAAGTTACAACACTTATAAATTAAAAAATTAATTAAAGAAATTCGCACAACTTATAACACTTCTTTAGTATTTGCTCAAATGTAATCAAAACGAAGCGGTCTGGACTCAGCAAATACTCTCTAAATGTTAAACTTAAGTTTATTTTCTTTAAATGACAGCTTCTTAAAAGGCTCTTCATCAACATTACATTTTTCCTTTGGTTCGTTTAATTCTTGGCTTTGTTTTTTCCTTGTCCTACTTTCCAACACTCTTTTCACGGCTAATGACTTTGCTCTTTGATAGCAAAATGCGTCAACGCATAAATTAATTTTAATAAAAATTCAGTTTTTCGCCAACACTAAGAACATTTGTTAACAAAATTTTATAAAAATTAAAACAAAACAAAAACAACAATAACGATGTTGTAATGACGTTTTGCTAACATGCATAAATAATTTCCTTTTGTTTAGCTCTATTTGCTTCACATTTTCTGCAAGATTCGTAAAAGTTTTTACTTACCTAAAAAGAGAACAAGAAAAAGGAGAAAACAAAGAAATGAATTATTAATTAATTTTGTTTTAATGCTAAATTTGTGCTTAAAAAAGTGTAATAAAGCAAAAATTTGTGTCTACAATAGAAAGGAATATCAATGTTTACAAAAAAGTTATATAAAAATAAAAGGATGAAAAAAATAAATATTCCAGCTAATGCAAGGTCAAGGAATCAAAAAAAAACTATTGAAAGTAATTAAAAAATATTTTGTTATACTTTAATAACATTTTATTGTTATTTTCTACAAAAATAGATGCTATTTAGCAAAATGGCGCTTAGGCTGCCTGCAACTTTGGCGACTGATTGACTGACAGCATAATTACCATCAATTCGATAATAAAAAATTTTAAATATTAAATAATTTTATATAAGATATAAATATGAATTATGCGTAGGTAAGCTAAAGTTTGGTTGAAATAAGGAGACCTTAATGAAAGACCTTAAGTTCTGCAGGTCATGCACTTAAGCTACTTAGTTCCCAGCAATGAAAAAAAAAATTTGAAGAAAAGGTCACAGATATTTGGGAATATTGTCAAATTTCCTCAAGGTTTTCACTTTGCAACCCTGAAACTTCAGGATTAAAATATTAATTAAAATATAGGAATTTTGTCTGTGAAAAAGTGGACCAACATCACAGGAAGCGCTTATCTCTGGATGTCCTGCAATATCTATTCCAAGCAACTGCTTTCTGATGGTGTTTTTTTTGTAGATTTAAATAGCCCATCAGCATACTCATCAGGTTTGGAATGTTTTTTGTTTTTTCCTTTAATGTAATAAATGGGCCCCTTAGGTATATAGAAGATAAATAACTCCTTGTTGTATGGATGCTACATGCTAAAAGTCAGACTGAAGGAGAGTAGGACCAGAGGCTACCGCATCTTTTCCCTCTATATTAGATCATTACAAACAACTGTAAATTGAAAAATTTTTATGCTGAGAAAAAAAATGTTGCATAATCAGTCAATGTTTCAATATGATAATGAGAAGTTTTGACAAAAGGAAGTCACTGCAATCGGCGTTGCATGCATACTTTTGTTATACTATCAGGACTTCTAAAACCCCACCACCCAACGAGGAGGTTTAAAAGTTTTAAAGGAAAGATTCAATACTTGTCCAAAGATGTAGTTTCTATTAACATCACCGGTGCTATGAATAGCACATTTTAAGTGGGAATTTTCCAATACTTTACATGAGAGGGAACGCTACAATTATTCGTATGCTAGCTTTACTAAATATAGAGTTTTCTTATCCACGTTAGAGATCCTCTAGGAGATTTTCCTTTAATTTGATACTCATTGCAATAAAAGGTTCTGGTTTGCACAATTTAACTGTCTGTAGTTTTTTAGCTTTAATTATTCGACAATGATCATATCCTTAATTATAATTAATAACTTTCTTGTCCTAGTTGCAGTAAATTTAGGCCTGATGAGACTATTTTATTTCTAAAACGAAAATTCAAGGAGAATTTTGTGTTCGAAAAAAATTTTCCCTTTTTTGGACGGGGTTTCTGTTAAGAATTTAAATAATTGAACTTAAAAAATGCAAAAGAAAATATAAAAATCTTTAGTCTATTTAACGTATGTCAATGAGGGCTTATTATTGATGCAACTTTATAAAACAAATCAAAAAATAGCAAAAGGTCAACAATTGACAAAGAGACTCTTCAACTGATTAGTGTTCCATTAAATTAAATGTCAATAAAATGCTTAAATGTCAATCAATGCACACAAAGCAATTAGTTTTTTAGAGCATAAACTGAAGGTTATTGTTTCTCAATAAATTGCTTGTTAAAATTTTTTTTTATTTTAAAGCTTTGGATAGTTATTTGCAGAGAATTTTTGAAGAAATTATTAATTAAATAAAGTACGAAACGGTTTTTGAGAAAATATTTTATATACAATTTTTTTATCTGGGTAAAATTCGAAAACCATCGCCATAATTAGAGACGGCAATCCTGGCAATCTTAATAAAACTAAGGTTTTTCTTTAGACTGTTACTAATTCTTTATTCAATGTTTTATTTATTTGATTTAATAATTAAATGGACTCGCAATTAGCTTTGCAGGTCCCATAGTGCTAATAAATATATGAAAGGAAATATGACCTGGACCCAGCTTAAATGCACAAAAACTGAGTTTTCGATACTTCTTCTAAAAGATTGAGGCTAAAAATATTCAAAAATTTATTTACTAGAAAATTCCGATACCAAATAAAATAGTTTAGTAGTAGAAAACAGTTTTGCTTAGAAACGGGGCACGTAGGGACGGGAAATGGAGTAAGACACTTAGGAATTTTAAGCTAGCTTGCAAGGGACACATGTATAGGATACATGCATAGGATACAGCGGGCACTGCATTATCTATAGATCAAATGAGTAAAACAAATTAAATGACTTCGTTTGCTTTACGTTTGGACCCAACCAGGACAATAACGAGTTGGTTGTGAAAATGTTCGGTTAAAATGATCAAAGGAGTAATACCAGTGACTTCATACCTAACTTTCTTAAGGCGTATGCTTACGATGTCTTTATTTGCGCCAAAAAGTGATAAGAGGGAGGAGTAAGGAGTTTGAGGACTATGAGTATGCAATTTCGAACAATGATATGGCACCTCTTGCACTTTGTTATAAGCAGAAATCAGGCAAAGTGTTGGACTGTTACACCTCTCCATGAACTCAGTGCCTAGCGCTTCTAATGGGTCACTGGATGCTGGGACGGCACGCAGAACGACTCGGCCTCACATTCAACGATCATTGTCGCAGCTGCAAGAATAGGGAAAAGGAGGAATCAGTTTTCCGTCTTCTCTATGGACGGCCTGGCTCTTTAACTTACAGCAATGCCCAGCACAGGCCAGAACCTTTCATTGAGGTCACTGGAGACTGCGCCAATCTCATTATAAAAAAACAGTCTCGAGTTTTAGACAGTTGAAGAGCTTGTATCGAAATATATTAATTGGTATTTATGGCTTAGCAGGTAAAATTTTTTATTGCTCGTGAAAGAGTTTACCGGATACTTAAATGCAGATTTGAATTGAAAACACTGATAAGAAAACAGTACAGATTCTGTGGTTTTGATAGTAAGACTATGTGACTGGATGACAACAACCCAAAACACATTTTCTCTCAACAAAAAGAATTATTACCTATATTTCTAGCTATTTTATTTTTAAAATATGATATAAATATTTTATTGTAAATAAACTACACAATAGACATCATTTTAGTATGGTTCATAAACATGAATTTTTCAAATGGCGGTAAAAATTAAAGCAAATATAATACAATATAATACTGCCACGTTGCAATTGAAAAAAAATTGTAAAGCCATTTAAGTTGATATTATCCTTTATTGATTTTATTGGTAAAAGGCGAAAGTAAATAGAAAAAGAATTTTTGCAAATGCAGAATATGTGTTATTGGCCTGCAGACTAGTAACAGAAACAGATTTACTTCAATAAATAACCCAATAGCAAAACATAACATTATTAGGCATTAAACATAAATCGAATATATATAAAATTCATTCCGCAGTACACTTATACCAAGCAGATGTTATATGAGTTGCCTTAGGCAAAAAAAAAACCCTTTTTGTATAAGAGCAGATGTTAAATGTTTAATTTAACAACTTAACAACTTTGAACGACTTTTGCACTTCTTGGAATTTTTTTCTCTTCTTAAGATTCATGTCCTATAACAACATTTTAATTTTAAAATTTCAAAATGCTATGAACTAAATTTTATTTTAATTCCAAATTTAAAAAAAAACAAAATTAATGCAAATATGACAACAAATTTTTTTAATTTAATTTTTGGCTTCACTGCGTATGAGTGTCATAGTTTTCATATAAATATTTTATTGTTAATCATACGCTACAGTGTGTAAGTTTTGCCTTTACGTATTTAATCACACACAAAAACAAACAGACCCCAATTTTTTTTAATTTATTTTAGATTTTGCAAATTTTTCAACACGCGGTTTGTGGTTAAATTAAAATGTCTGAAAATGTTAATGCAAACAACAACTCAATACAACAATTGTGGTTTTTTATTTACAATTTGTTTAGGTTTTTGTGCTTTTTTTGCAATATATATAATTTAAGTTAGAGATAATAGAATTGAAATAAATAAAATACTGCCAAAAAGCAAAATATTAAATTTTTAATTTTAGAAATTAATTAATACACAAAAATCAATTTTTTTTAATTTGTAGGAACCCCCTGACGAATTTTATATATATTTTAAGCAAAATATTTTTATTTACTTAGAGATTTCAAGTGCAGAATTTCAGTGTAGATATATACGGGGTTTTTGGCAGTTTGGTAAAACTCAAACAAACAATACTTCAATCCTACTATTTTTTAATGCTTTCGATATTTTCATATTTTTTGCTTTTACTGTAACCTGGTTACTGTTGTTAAACTCTGTTAGAGAAAAGTTAATCAATGTGAGTGGGTATAAGTGCAAAGTTGTGTTACAATAAAGATGGTCAAGCAAGCAGACATAAAGTCAATTAAACTTAGCTAATAATTATAAGAAAAATAACATTCTTAATGGCCTTAATGTATTAAAACATTTTTAAGAGTAAAGGCTTAATGATGTGTATACGATTGAATTTCATTAACTGGCAAATTGTTCAGCTTCAGTGTATTATCTTGTGGTAAGTGTTTTATTTTTTCTGTATTAAATGACAAATGAAATATAAACATTTTATAAGCGCGCTTATATTCTTGCAGGAAAAGTGAGTCAACATTAAATTTTTTCAAGGCAAGCGAAAGCTGTATATTTGCCTCTACCAAATCCTTTAAATCTTTTACTTAAAAAATTTATAAAAACTTAAAATTTTTTATACAAAATTTATTTGTTATTTAACACATTAAAAAAATTCTCTTACAGATGGCTTGAATACGAAAGCTATTAAAAATTATCGGGTTCAAAATGATAAAATTATTTTGTGAAGAAAGATATACTAAAGTAGTTATAGCCCGAGTCAATTGTAGCCAAAAGTATTTCCCGGGGGTACAAAAAAATTAACCAACTATCACTAAAAGCTTTGTTTCAGTAACGTAATTCCTAATTTTAATGCTTAAATCGACCCAGAAAGTGATTACGTTTGCATAAACCTCTGCACAAATGCATTATAACCCTCAAACGATTGTGTCGTAAATATAAAAATTAATAAAATTAGGCGATTTGTCTGTAGCCGGATAAAATTTTTTTTTTAAAACAACAACAAAATCGGAATTATTTTGAATCAAAACTTACGCTATTGTAACAGCCGTTTTCCAAGTATTTATGCCAGATTTAGTTGACACAGTGGCCAGAGTAATTTATACATATACTGACATATACATAAATGTTGGCCTCTAAAAAGAGTTTTCTAGAGAATTTAATATTTAATATTCCCCAATTAAGAAGGCGATTGTCTCAGGCATATTGTTAAGGCCTAACAGCAAAACTTGTTGCAAAACACTAAACTTGGTTCCGGAGGATTAATTTCAACAGATAACGTTTATGACCGTTAATTGACTTTACTTAATTTAAAGGGTTGTTTACGAATGAATAATGTGGAAACTAGAAACACAATAACAAATTTTTATTAACCACTATTTAAAGAATAAAATATTTATATGTAACCCACAATAAATGATCGAATTAAAATCAAATTTCACACAAATTTAAATACTTTTAAAGAAGTTACACATTTACTTTGTCAACAATTTTTATTTATAAAGACTTGGCACGTAGCAAAGGAAAAATCTATTGAAAATAAACAAAAATATTCTTTTTTGAATATGTAAAATCTGACATTAAAATCGTTTTCCATATTTTCACAGATAAAAATTTAAATTTATAATAATAATGAATTACTTCTTAAAGCATTAAAACAAGGTCAAAATCTACTTCCTTTTGCTTTTTTCACAAGTGTATTATCTGCCTTGCTCTTTCTTCTTAAACGTTATAATATGTCTTTATATATTTACACACTTACAAATGCACATAAGTAAGTATATATTACATTAATACATATGAATTACATATACTGAACACTGAAATATTAACGTACACCAGGTTTTTTTCACTGTATGTTTTTGTAAATATAAATGTGTGTATAAATTTACATAAAATCTTTATTTATTTTAAGTTTTATTTATTTTTTTTTTACTTATAATTTGTGTACCTTGATCTGACATAAGCTTAAGCTTAAAACCAGGCTAAGAACTATGATAAAGTAAATATATAAGGGCAACTAAATTTAAAAGAACTAAAGGACGCAACCCCACAGATATATTTGTAACTTATATATCGTTGGTTTTGTTATATATTTTTTTACACTAAAAAAATATTGGACAATTTTAAAATACTTTTTTTTTTGTATCTTAAATACCAACCATAAAATAACTTGAGATCTTCTAAGCTTAAAATTATTAAAAAATATTTTCCATTTGATTCAGTTTATTAGTTCTTTACATTGTAGCCAACGATATGCATATGTGTAATATCTTCTCACGAATAAAGAAATAAGAACCTTGACAGTTATAATGATAATTTTATATCTACTTATTTCCTATTCCACACTCGGTTTAAATATGTATATAGAGTATTTATGTACAGTATGTGCAGGTATTGTACTTTCGTATATTTAAATGTGATATGGAAAAAGTACTTAAGTTTAAGTCATGTTAATGATAAAGATAGGACAATATCTTAGAAAGAGGAATAAAATCTTTTGCCTAAAGTCCTTTAAAAATTAATTCATATTAAATAATTATGCTTTAAATAGATCAAAAATTAAAGCTTTAAATACTGGCAATAATCGGTTTTGAGTACTTTGTTCTTATTAAGTCATTTTTGAAAATTAAAATTTTCAACACTTTTAATTTACGTTTTGAACTTGCTTCCATTTAAGGTTATTTGATATATTTATTCCTTTTATTTTATGATTTACATTTTTAAACGTATCTTCCTCTGATCAATTGCCTTTTTGCACTGAATTGTTGGTACTGATATGTGTAGTCAAATAGGGACTGTTCTTAAACAGCCAAAGAAGCGCATTACAGCCTAAGATAAATATCGAAAATATATTTGGTAAAAATAATCCTTCTAAAACAATCAGTTTTTAAAAAAAAAAACTATTTGTAAGCAATAAAAAATTTTCTGATTTTTATTATTTTTGGTTTAGTGCAACATGAAGTATGATTCATATTGAGTAGAATAAATATTTAATATAACTCATACGCCTTTATAAAAAAGTTTTCCAGATAACTAGGTTTTGGTAAAACTTTGAGCAGAAGCACTTACAACTTGCAAATGTCAAAACGAAAAAAATTTTTTTAGGAAAAAATTTTGAAAAAATGCTGAGATTGGCAAAATATGGAATATTGTTTTAACGCGCTGTTGGTATTCAATAACTAGTCTTTTATTTGTATTTAATAGTACATATTAACCATATTTTCCTATTTAGCTACTCACTGAACATTATAGTCATTTTACAGCAACAACAACAGCCATGTGCGGAAAGATTTTACTTATATATCAAGTTTGAAAAAAAATCTGTTTTTTCACTAAAGCTTGAGGTAAATTTTCCCATTAGATTCAAAATGGGAGAGTTTTTTTGTGAAGACAGAAATTAAATGGGAAAAAGCACGTTTGAAAACCAGGAATAAGATGAATTTCTTTATGAAAATTTTTTATCAAAAAGAGCTTGCAAGACCATTTTGAGCTTTTAAAGCTGTATTTTTAATACGTTTGCATACATGGTTCATTCAAAAGCTAAACAATTCAGTCCCATTTGAATTTAAGGCAGGATATTTATTTATTTATTTATTTATTTATTTATTTATTTATTTATTTATTTATTTATTTATTTATTTATTTATTTATTTATTTATTTATTTATTTATTTATTTATTTATTTATTTATTTATTTATTTATTTAAAGGTGGGATCCTAGCACCACAAGATAAAATATCTTATAAATGAAAGGTACTAGTTAATAAATCAAATTAATTTATAGCAACAATAATGATAATATAAATAAATGTATTTATAAATGAATAGTTAAACAACCTAATTAATACTAAGATTAAGGTAAAATTTGAATCAAACATCAAAGGTGCAAAGAAAAAGTAATATGATGACAAAAAAATACATAAAAGTAACAATGAGAAAAAGGAAAAAATTAAAACATAATTTATGGCAGTATGTAGCAATAAAAAAAATAAATACGATTTTACATAAACTGTTTAAACAACTCCCTTTTGAACGTGTTGGCGTTGCCTAAGCTCTGAATATAATTTGGTAACTTATTCCAAAGACTTACTGTGAAGATCAGAAACTGTCGTTGGGATAATAAGCTTTTATATTTTTGTTGAATTATCTTCCTTCCACGGTTAGATCTTGCGAACACAATTCTATTATATAAATATGTAGGCCGTTGAGATGTAATAATTCTATGCAGAAATATAAGGCACTTGCATTTAAGAAGATCAGCGAAGTCAATTTGATAAATCTGATAAGAGAACACCGAAATATGGTCACGACTACCTTTCTGAAAAACATAACGTGCAATGTTATTATATACAACTGTAAGTTTACGTTGATCATTGCTATCACAATTTGTATAAATTTCACAACCATATAAAAGTGACGGGACAAGATACATTTTTGCCAAGAGCATACGTATGGCAAATGGTGTGGAATATTTTGATATATATATATTTTGAACGGTGATTTTTTAATCCATTAGAAATATTATTGTTTCTATGGCGCAGACATATGGACTCACTCCAATAGGCCAAAGCATAAAATATCTAATAAAAAGCACGAAAAACTAGTACAATCAACAGTTGCTTGAACTTGCAGTCTTGACGAAACCCGTAAGGAAGCAAAGCGCCAATTTCACCATTCCCTTCCAGCTGCTAATTTCACCCTACACTTAAGGCCCATCTACTAAAATTTATGAGGACTCAACCATTTTAGTGCCCTTGATAACAACCAGACAAAAAAATGGGTTACCAGACCTTTGGAAACTTTGGTAAATTGGATTCTGTAAGCCCTAGAGCTCTTTAGCTTGAAACGTTTTTTTTTAAACCAAATGGTTTTTAGCCACTGCAAATTAAGGCATACCAGGTACATAAGAAAAGTTTCATTTGAATAGAGTAATTTTGTTTGAGTTAATATTTTTTTCATTTTAATAGGGGCACAGCTTCATAATGCAAAGTTGGAAAAAAACCTTAAAATAAACCTGTTTTTTTAGCAAAATAATATAAATAGCTTCATTAGGTAATATTAAATCCGATTCCCTCTTTGAAATGTTCACAAACATTAGTTTTTTGTTAAAATTTCTAATATATTTATTTAATTACAAAATTTTTTTTTAAACATGCTTGTCTCACATTTTAATATGTGCAGACTTATTTAGGTGTTTATGTGAGACGTAGTTTATTTTATTTTTTGAATTTATATTTCAGTTATTAAATTAGTTTTACAACCAATCAAAAAAATTTGATTGCCACAGCTGACAATTGCCTTCAAGGCTAATTGTCATTTATTTATTGTAAGCTTTACATTTGTCCATACAGACGGCATATGACATTACACAGGATGTGGGAGTGTACGAATGTAAGTAACAAGAATGTTGAAAAAAACGTGACAGAAAAAATTTTACAAAACTTAACTTAAATTAGCAAAAAAATTATAAGTAAATGTAACAGGAAGTGTGTTTTAAAGCCAAAGTTTTTTAAAACATTTGCAATTCCATCGAAAGGTGCTAATGGCAACAACCAAAAAATTCAAGAAAAATTAACTTTGGGTAGACAGAAATCTGCTTGTCAGGACTAAATTGAGAAGACTAATAGCAACAGCATCTAAGTAGACATTTACAACAATATGACATCTCTAGCATATCAGTAGATAAATGATGATAGTTTTAGTTAACCATGTCAATAGCTTTACACTCAGCCAAACACACATCACACATGCTCAATTAGAGTTATCTTTAACATGTTAAAATATTTATGCCTTAAGTGTCTTACAAAAACAGAATGTATGGGAATACTTATCATGTTTTCAGGAAATTGCCAGCATTTTGTGCAGATATTTTAACAACAACAAAAATGAGCAAAAGCCAACCGCACAACATATGTTAAACCATAACACAACCAACGAAAAAAGCATATTTTTTTTTGTAGGTGCAAAACATCAAATAGACATACTAATAAATAATAATTTTTAATTTAACCTGACTACCCTCCTCTCGCCTTTTTTACTTATTTACCTACAATTTCTTTGCCTTCTAGCAACAGCATAACAGACAGATGTTGGTGCACAAGTGAGTTCATCTTTTGCTCTGCACCATTTTTGTGTTTTATAAGGAGCACAAAATGAGGCTTGAATAGAAAGTTGATGTTAAGTAAACCAAAGTGGTCGTTGGGAAGGTCATGTTGTGTAACAAAAACATGGAGCATAAATTTTGCAAAATAGCAACATCTATGAAATATATAATCTCTCATATTATAAATAATGAAAAGGGAACTAAAACAAGAACTATGATAAACATTTTTCTCCTTAACTATTTTATGTAAAAAGTATTTTCTATATAACTTGCAACACACACTGTTTTACTGATTCCTGACACAGACGCTCATCCCTTGGTAAAGGTAATAATTTATTTATTAAATCACTTACTAGAAGTAACAATGGACGTAATGTACGTATTAAGAAATAAATTCATGCAATGATTTGAAGCCATCAAACTTTATTTACTAAAAAGTTTAAGCTAATCTATATGAAAGGATATTAAAAAGTTAAATATCATATTCAAGTGCTCAACTATAAATCTTTAAAATTTTAAATAAAAATCAAATCATGCCACCAGTTAAGTGAATGAAGTTTTTAATAAACTTTTAGTTTGTTTTTATTTATGGACAATAAAAAATAATTTAAAATAATTTTAAATAGTTAATATGTTGATGTTGAGCTTTGTTTTCGTTTAAGATTCGATTAAAAATAAGATAAAAATAATATATATTTTTTTTAACCAACACCTAGGTGATGACACCTATACATGCATTACATTATGTTGGTATGTAAAGGACAAGTCTTTGTGGACTATTGATTTAAATTTTTCGATAAAAACTGAGACAATAAAGACATTAATAAGAAGTTTATTTTACATGCAAACTGTGCGACTAAATAATGAGTGTAAGGCGTAGTGCGATTCACTGACCAGTCGACCACGAATTGGTGGGCTCTTCTTGAGAGGCAAGTATTTGCAAAAAACCCTGGATTTCTGGGTCAAGTTTCCTTAATTCCTCAGAGCATTTTTCATTGCAATAATAATAAAATATTGAAACATATACCATATTCCGACCTTATTCAAGCAAATCGAGATGAGTAGATCCTCCACTTCACCGCTAAGGCTCTTTATTCATTCCTGTATGCAGTTAAGTAGCTCCAAAATATACTTTGAAGCACCAGCCAATACGTGAGAGACATATTGCATTTTCGGTTAGATATAGGCCGATAATTGTTGAGAAGATCAGTGCGTTTATATTCCCCAAGACAACTTTAGGTCTTACGGGTGTAAAATCGAACCTATTAGCAACAGATCATGGTCAAGTGTGTCATTCAACCTCTAATCTCCAAATATTTAGACCTATACACAAATGATGTGAATGGCATACTGCTGTCGTCTTCGAAAGAAAAGATAGGGTTGGAAGTCTGAAATAGAAGCTTATTAAAAAACGCAAGAAATAGAGTGGGAGAAAAGAAGGGACCCTAAGCGTACCCCTAAATTGATCTTTAGCTCATTGGAAAAGATCCCATTTATAACAACAAGCAAAGTGTGTTCTCTGAGAAAACTCGATATAAAAAGGGAAAACTAAAAAAAGTAAAAGATGATGATATTCATTCCTAACGTTTGCGAAATAGTGTGCGACATATGCGACGTATATTATTCCTACAAACTTTAAACCTCTTAAGACGAGTTCTATTTAAAAAGCCACTATTTTGATACAAAATAGTTTAAACTTTTTGTTTCCCCATCTAAAAGCTTTCCCGTTTAGAAAGAAAAATTCCTCTTCGATAATATTTACTACATGAGATTAGTTAGTCATCTTCTTATGTAAATAATTCCGAAAAAAATTGAGTTTGTTTACTTAAAATATTTTTTATTTAACCGAAATCTATCGCCCTTGTATCATATACGTATTTCATTTGTATACTCTTATTGTATTAAACTATTATATTTTTCAATATTTAAATTTTCGGAGGATTTTAGCATTAAAAAGCTTAAAAGTTTAATATAATAATTGTTTTTGAGCAAAAGTAGTGACTATTTAGTTGTTTTAATTTAAAAATAAACTTCTAGTTGCCGCTTAAATGTGTAATATTTTTTATCTTAACGATGCGTATGATTAATAATTTGTGTTAATGTTAAAATTAAAAATTACTCATACGCCACCGAAAGCATAAATGTTTTATCCAAAAGAACTTTAATCAAACTAAACAATTAAATAAGTTTTTTTCATTTTAAATTAGTTTATTTTAAGCGGTTTAAGGCAATTTAACATTTGTATATTGGTATGATACGAATGTGTATGAAAGTATGTATTTATAAGTGTTTGTAAATATACATACGTCCATTATTATGTAAATGAATATCGAAAATTGATATACAAAACCATGTAAATATCCGTGTTCTTTTAGGAAATTGGAATTAAAAACGCACGTTCATTTTAATAGAAAAACAAAGCAAAATTAAATAAAAGAAATTCCAACTATAAATGTATTTGCTGTTCGATTTAAGCCAATAATCTCTAATACAGACTCTTTATATTTTTATATTTTTTGGTTCATT
This sequence comes from Melanophora roralis, assembly GCA_963583895.1. Lineage (NCBI taxonomy): Eukaryota > Metazoa > Arthropoda > Insecta > Diptera > Rhinophoridae > Melanophora > Melanophora roralis. Next base: position 82,266,498 of record OY757191.1, on the reverse strand, counting down.
TGTTTGTTCGTTTGTTTATCTCTTGCTTAAATAGATTTACATAGATTTGTTGTTGTTCGATTTGCTATTGTACATATGCTAATTTTACTTTTTGGGAACAAGTATTTAACTAAAGTTTTTTTTTACAATTTGCTCTAGCATATAATGAATATAAAGTGGAAAAATAAATGCACGTATTTGTTATTTGTGAACAATTATTTGAATAATCTCAGTTTAGCTATATTTACAGTACCTGAGTTATCATCTGAATTTTACAACTGAAACTAATTTGTATAGTTTTAAAACATGTCTGTTTATATTTGTTAATATTTCTGTATAATCTCAGTTGAAAATAGAACGTATTCTATTTTCAAAACTATTTAACATCGGAAGAGAAACCGAAAAAATTGGGAAGTGCCGTCAGCGCTACAAAATTTTTATAAAATGTGTATTTTATATTTTTTTCATCTTTTTTAAATTCATTACAAATATGATCAGCTTAACAAAACATTCTTAGAATGTTGGAGAATCGTAAATATTACTCTTCTTGCACCTTCCTTGTTAAGCAAGCTTTGGTCAACATATTTAAAAATGCCATTCCATCTGTGGGAGAGCTTCTTAGCAAAAACATACCTTCAAGAAACCGGGAAATAGTTTAAATTACATTTGAGCTATTCACAAGGTATGTTACTTGTCATATTGCCTTTTTGTCTAGTTTTTAAAACAATTTTTGTTTGTGCCAGAAATATAAGTTTTTCACACAATATATGCCATTTTAAATCATTTCATATATAAAAAAAGAAAATTTACAATATGACATGATCATGCACGTTTTTACAGCAAATACACTAAGCATCAAGATTTTGACAAATAAAACTGACTTAAAAAAAATTAAGTTTCAAAATGGCGACAATATGATTTCAAAATTGAGTGGAGATTATGGTTTGTCATAAAGTTCAGCGTCTTTATACAACAGCCTAACAGCCTAATGCCTAAAATGAACTGCAGTGAGCAAGTAGATAAATTATATGGATTATATTTGAACAGAGGTATTAAAGGCTTTCATACGAGCTTCTTTTTCAAATGTCAATATTTCTGTATATTTTCCAAACTCCTCCTCATCTCATCTAATTTCACACATTTGTTAGCAACACTAGTGCATGTCTATGTTTCTCTGTCTCCATTTAGAATTTTTAGAAAAATATTTGTTTAGTGAGAAAATAAAAAAAGAAAAAATTTCGTTATTTGATTTTTCATTCATGACCAGTCAAAAACGAAAATAAATGAAAAATACCATTCAGAATGAAAAACTGCACATCATGGTTTTTAATAAATATTGAATTCATATGTTTTTAAGCTTCTATTACAACTTGGTCAATAAAATAGAAAAAACTATTTTTTAAGGTGAAACACTTGCAAAGGGTTCGTAAATTCAGCTAAAAGAAAGTGTGAAAAATTTTCCGTAACCATTCCAAATGCAGCATTGTTTTTCCTTCTTTTTAACCTGACTTTTATGAATTTAAAAATTTTAAAGAAAATTTTAATAAAATTATAAAAAAAAATTTATTAAACTAATGTCCAGTTTGGAATGTAAATATAAGTATGATATGCATCTAGTTTTGCTCTTACTCATATCATACAAAAAAGCTTAACAACAATAATAAAATTAAATAATATCTACAATTTGCAAACAATGTTAAAAGGAAAAAAAATTATTTTTAGTATAAAACAAAACAACAGGTCATGCATTTAGGATTTTGTATTCTAAATGTTGTTAAATTATTTCATCTGTTTTCCCCGTTTTTTGTCAGTGCAATATCCAATACAAAGTAGTTCAACTGCTATTGGTTTATTAAATTTTGCACTTCTTTTGCTTACGATCTTTAGTAATAGATGACAAGTTTTATTAAACAAAGTTTTTATATTTCTTTTGGCCACATTTGCATGACGGCAGGTGGCAGAGTTTTATTGCTGTTTTAGCTCGTAAATATTGGTAATAAAAACTTCTTATTCTTTTGGCGTTTTTTTCAATAATGTTAAGGGAAAAAAACAGAATGACATTTTTTAATTGCTAACCAAGATATAAGAATTCTTTTCTTTTTTTTTTTTGTTGTCCTTTTTTAAACTACTAAAATTTTACTGGTAAAAAACAATGAATGCATCACAGCTTCTTAATGGTGACAGAGTTTTACTTACTCAAGTTGACTCTACAAATTTTTGTTGGTATTGCCTGATTAATAAAAGCTTTTTTAAGCACGTCTATATTGTGAGGGCATTTTTTTGTTCGTAAACCAAGAATCCTAATATCGTCAATCCCTTTGTCCTTCCACGAAATTATTGGTCTTCCCTCTCAGGGCTTTCCGAGGTAGTTTTCATACAACGATTCTTTGACTAAAGTAATTGTAGCCATTCGACCGATATGGTCAGGCCAAAGTAATCTTTGCATTTTGATGCGCTTGAGACCAAGAGGTCGGGATACATATAGCTTATACAGCCTACTGTTCGTTATTTATAGCAAGATAAAAGTTTTGCGAAGGACCTTCAAGATGTTGCACGATAAGCTGTCACCCTGTCAAAGGCTTCCTGTAGTGGTCAATGGTTCTTAAAAGTTGCTTTATATTTTTAGCGGGGATCTAATATCATTCGGGGTTTTTCCATAAAGGCATACAAATTTTGCTGGAATCTAATACGGAAGCATAGTTTTGAAAAAATTCTATCTTATTGGCATGTCGAAGGCAACTCTGTTGTCGACAAAATAATGTGTGTATCGCCCTGTTTTCAATTGGTCTTTTCTGGAATTTGCCAAGGTTTAGAGATTTGGTTGATATATATGATTTTTTCTGGGCCTAAAGCAGCATTGATAGGGCTATTTTAGTTCGTCGATTTCGGGCTTTAATCCTTTGCACAAAGTGCCAGCAAGAAATTTATGGTGATAAAAAAAAAAACAAGTTATGTAATAGTTGTCGAAAATGGTTTTATCTCCCTTCCAATTATAAAGCATGTTTACTTCTTTCAAAAGGAGCAGGTTATTTTTGCTTTCATCTTATAAGCTCTTTTCCTTTAGTCTTATGCAGCGCTGAAGACATTTCACTTGTATCTGCAGCCTGGGTAGTGTTAGGACAGTCTATTGCTGCTTTAACATCATCTTCACATGAAGTTAAGCCAATAGGTAAGGCATCTAGGCAACTCTTTGTCTCCTTGCATTGCCATTTTCCAAATTATTTTTGTATCCTTTGGATTTAATGTTTTTCCTTTCTTTTCAACTATCCCTCCAACAAAGTTTAAGTTGCATTAACGCAAGCGCCACCCTTTATGCCACATTTTATGATTCCGTGTTAACTTTTTACTGCTCGTCATATTATTGTTTATTTCAAGGTGTGCAAGGTAACCAGTCTCTCCTTTGGCAGATTTTTTGTTAAGGTTATGTAAGTGTTTTTATTGCAAGCTAATATTATTGGAAGGAGGAGAGTTTAAGGAAAGAAATTTAGATAATTTCTGGCAGCAGGGTTTGATTGTCAGTTGACAATGCAGCTTTTCAACGCCTAATTTTTTCTTTGTATTGTCACTGAGCTTTAGTAATGGAAAAAGAGTAACTGCTGCCTTAAAATTAACATTTGTGTTGCATTCAAACATCGAAGATAGGGTAGTTTCAAATGCTAAGGAAATCTGCTTCCTCTAAAAATATATTTTCGTATGTCATCCAGCTCTCCAACACTTCTGGATATAAGAAAATCCATAGACGGCTATAAGTCAGACAGAGGCCCTGGATATGATAGACCTTCCACTGACTATTGTAAAGCTAATGATGGAATAGCCACTCGTTTGCATTTTTTTAAATGATATGGCAGATCAAACAGATTTTGGTTATTCTAGAAAACTTTTTTCTTTTTGATTTTTCTTTTCAAAAATTAAAAAACTACCAATTGCGAAACTAATCTAGCAGCCATTTAGATGTTTAACCTTCGTTAGAAAACTGCCTTGAGCGGTTTTGTTCATAATTCTTATGTATTTTTTAACATTTTTAACTCACACATTGGTACAAAAACAAAGAGGATATAAACTGCCACACAAACTTTTCCACACGGCCAAGTGTGAGTTACTCTATCAAATTGTTTAAAAAGTTGGTCACATATTTGGCTGCAGGTGTTTTAGATTGTTTTCGCTCACCATACTTAGAGTAAACTAATGTATGCAAACAGCTATGAAGCTGCACTTATTTTTCTCTTAATTTTTTTTCAAAGAAAAAGGTCACTGCAATAACACTTTTAGTAGCTTTTGTAGGCTTTCAAAATATTTCATTTAAAAAGGAAAGTAAAAATATAAGAATTTATTGCTTGATTGAGTTAATAGCCTAAAAGTATGCTATTTATGTTACTTTAATATTTATTGGGCCTATTTTAAGCGAGATTTTAAAATGTATGGCTTTTTTAGAAAGTATCAAGGACATAGCAAACATTAGATATTTCTTTTATTTTTAAAAACAAAATATCTGCCAATTATTTTTTATCTATTTTTTAGTGTAAAGGTAAAACCCAAAGAAGAAAAACAAAACAATTTTATTGGCTTAAAATATTTTAAAAATTGTTTATTGTACCTTTTAATATTCATTAACAATAAACACAAACCTTTGCACTGAAAAGTTTATATATTTGAATTTTTGTTTGGCTTTGCCATATTTTTACAGTTTAAACATAAGTATTTCAAAATTACTGGGTTAAATATTTTTATTATAAATATTCTTTTGATTACCCCTTTTTGTAGTTTGATGGGATAATTGTGTACACAGTTTTGCAATCTGTGAAAAGAATCCAATCAATCGTTCTAAGCAAAACTCAAACATAAATGAAAACCAACAACAACCAACACAAAAAAGAATTAAATCAACCAACCATAAAATTAAGCAAAAAAGTCTTAAATAAAAACAACAATATGATGGATTAAAATGTTAATTATTTCCACAATATATTGAACTTTACACATACACACGCTCACAAGCTTACATACTCTTACAAACATGTAAATGCAACTGGTGTAACATTTAATTGTGAAAAAGAAAATGCTTTTACATGCAAGTAACACAAACACACACACACATATATGCATGATTGTTCATTATTGCAAATCATTGAGAAAATTCCAATTTGAATGTTTCGTTAATTATTGGTTGGTTTTTTTTGGTGAATATAAAGGAAAATCATTAAACAAATTTTAATTGAAAAACCCTTTCCTTTACTTTAATTAGTTTTTTTTTTGCAGGAATATATTATTTTTATTAAAAATAAAATATTAAAAATCATTCAACCACAATAAAAGAAAAGTTTTTAACTTTTGCTGTATTCAAGCTAATTTTCTAAGTGTTTCTAACGTGTTTAGTACCAACATTTGGAAAAAATCTATGCTGGTTAAGGTGACCACCAGCACTTTCAAAAATCGGACACATTTTCCTTTTTATAAAATGTTGTTTTAGTATTTGTTTCAGTTAAAGCATAAAACGTTTAGTACAAAAGGACATTTGTATGACAAATACGAAAATCAAGGTCCCTGTAGCAACATATTTGCGCTAAATTTAATCTAAATGGCTTCGAAATGAGTTTTGTACTTTGATTGCAAGAATACATGGGCACCCAGCCAGATGAACAGAAGGGAAAGTGATTCTAAACCCCTCAGCAGATGAGTAGAACAATATTCTTTTTGAACGTTAGAAACATCTGCGCAAACATATGTGGTGTCATTATACAAATAAGCTAATAATCAAACAGTATATATTTAATCCATTAAATTTCAAGAAGAATCATAGGGCTGGAACCCACAACTGTAGGCGACTTATCCGGTTGATCTTATAACACCTTGATGTCCCGGGTTGCAGGCAGGAAACCAGCACTCAACATCTCTGCTTAGAAGTCCCACGAACACAGATCTGTATCTGGTGGCCAGGCTGTTGGCCTTAGCTGGCACACCCAGCACCAGTCTAGGGTGCTTAGGCCAATCACTCACTCACCTGAACTATCAACGATTACTAAAACTGGAATAATCTAACAGTACCTTGTAATAAATGCACTTGCAGGATGCTAATCGATTATAGCAGAGAATACAATTAATAAAAATCACTATTTGATTATTGAAGTTGTTTTTGCTTAGCCTTTAAAACTACTTTTGAGAGAAAAATGCCGCTTAAGTAAAGGATTAATCCTTATTGTTACTTAGTCATTAAATCTGTCAAAAAACGTATGTGGGCTTAAAAAATATGAGGTGTTTCTTAAACGTATGGAAATTATTATAGCGATAACTGGTAAACTAGCTATCACACCTACAGAATGTTTATCACCTTTTTTGTATACCTTGGGAAATCACCACGCAAAGACCTTAACCACAGCAACGTTTAAGTATCACAGGAATTTGAAGAATTAAATAAAGCCATTGGCGCCATCGATATAAGGGTCACAGATAACTCAGGTAAACCGTTTAGATGTCATTTCCCGCCACGTAGTCTCTTGGCCTACAAATACATTAGATCTTAAGTCAGCGGGCCATCAATTGCGACGTTTTTTGGTGAGTGGGCTGTGAACATGTCGACGGAAATGAACCGGAATACTTAATTATTTAAAACCCGTTCCAATATTGATGAACCAAGACCTTATGTAATACATCCATTAAAGAATTCATTCAACTAATAAATGAAAAAATTTTGTTTATTTGTTAATTGAAAAACTAAAGCAAAAACAAAGTTACTGACTGCAACAAACTTTTACTCTTATGACTCTGAATGCCTTTGTACAAACACGACTTGTTGAAAAATATTACACAAAAGGAGAAAACGTAAGCCAAACAATTGGAAATGGGTTTTGGAAAAGAATTTAAAAAAAACCGTAGATACATCAGTTTTTATATAAGTGGTTATGTTACTATGTAGGTATGCACATACAAGCATTTCAATGCACTAACTTGCATATGCATGTTTATGCATGTGTATGTTCACATATGTATGTATGTATGAATGCAGACACAAACTCATAACAGATTATATAACAACAATATTGCAAATTCAACAACACTTTGTAAGGCAATTAATAAAGCTTTAAATGGATTTTTTCGGACACTCATCCGTCAAAACAAAAATAAAAAAGGATTTAACAAATTTAGTTTTTTTTCGTTTTTATTATTTTTGCAACTAAGCAGTTAAGGCAGGCATATTGGTCAGCAGACTAACGATTATGCAAAAGCAAAAACTTTGAATCTCAAAAACGTACATATGAACTTTAAACTTTTTTGATGGACTTTACCTGAAGTTGTTTTAGCAGGACCTACATACTTGTTTGAATTGCTGGCATGCTTTTAACGAATGAACATACAAAGCAAGGATGCACAAGTAGCAGTTCAATCTTTTATTTTTTTTAATCAAACGATTTACATTTTAGGCTTTTAAGATATGCATTTAAAACTTTTTAAATTTAAAATAAAAAAAAACTGTTTAAAAATTTCTCAAAATATTAAGAGTTGAGGTTGAGATTGGACAAAGCTTTTAAAGTAAAATTTTTAAAACCATTTTTCATCTTAACCTAATTTTTTTACTGAAAATAAGCAATTCCTAAACATTAAAGTTTTTAGCTCTTAAATTTAAAAAGAATTTTTTCCTTGTTTTCTTATAAACAGATAATTGACAAAAATAGTTTGAAGAATTTTGTGGAAAGTCTACTGATGAGCCAATGCGTTGATCTTTTCAGCATGACAATGGTTCAAAGCGCACATTTAAAGGTTATTGCAATCTCGGCCTTTGAAAATCAGAACTTAATTTTTTTGCACTGACCACCAACCGGAAACAGGGCCATAGAGTATCAAAATCGGAATGAATAATTTAATTGTTTCATTTTGGGTAACAAAGCTGTAAAAATATACAGCTGCCTACATGCCAACGTTTAAAACAAAAACTTAAGGAAAAGCACACAAATGTTTTCCAAAATATGCTCTGTTGAATACAACACTCAAGAAAATGTTAATTTTTGTCAAATTATATGGAGTTTTTTTTCATTTATTGTTTTAGTATTTCCTGATTACAGTTTTTTTATATTAAAAAATTTTACTTGCTTTGTCGTTTCTAATTATATGGCCACCACTGTAAGTAAAGCCTCTTATTGTGGTTATTCTCAATGGCGTAGCAGGGTTTTATCAAAAACGTTCTTCAAGTTTTTTCTTTCTGCACTTAATAACTTATTATATTACTAAGGATAAATTAGTTGCTACATTCTTATTTTTTTAACTAAAATATTTATGGTAAAATGTATAAAGAGTGCAGGTGGATTGGGCATGACATCTCTTATGATTTTCAACTAAAGACTTGTTGCTGCTACTGTTGATACAACATCTTACATACTTACTTGGTTTTAATTTAGATATAATCAAAGAAATATAATACAATTATTTATTGAAATGGTTTTCACCAACAATCTTTATCAGTTAAGACTTGTCTGCTGTTACAACAAATGAATGCACCAACATGTATGCATGAATGTATGTGTAAATATTTGAAAATATTTATACTTAAGTTTTATGACACATTCTAATTAAGTAGAGAGATAGATGGATGAAACTATTCATATTTATACAGAATAATGACATAATCTTGGACAAGAGCCAAGTCTGTGTAATCATGTTTAAAATAGTTATAAAATGTTGTGGTTGTCTTTATAGTAATTGTTGTTGTTTTTATACTTGTTTTATACTAAATAGATATGTATGCATCAGCAGAGCTGTGTATATGAAATAACTAGTAACAACCACCAATAAAAAAATCACTATGTGAAGCCTTTGTCACTGTCATCAACATTTAAAGTATTTAATAGGGTTTACTGTAGTTGACACATATGCGGGATTTGTAAAATCGGCAGCTGTATTAGTGCAAAGGCATTGCTGTGAACAGCTTGTATGGCTGACTACTTCATAAGGTTAATTAACCAGAATGTGGCCTCAAATACTACCTTATTCACTTCCTCTGTCTACCACTCCCCCTTAACTTACTCTCTCTCTTGTACAACTTTCCTTTGCACTAATTTACCAATTCAATTATTAGCACTTTAAAGCTTGATTTTAATTACTGCAATTTTAAACTATTTTTTTAAAGGACTAAAAATTTTGGAGAAAAATTGTGCACTATAAGCTAGAAAAAATATTTTAAAATAAATATAAATTGTGTGTTACAAACAAGTTTATATATTTTTTTTTAAGGCAACGTGCTACACCTTTTTTAATTAATATTCATATTAGGAAAACCATCGTCTAAGGCAGTCTTCCCTGAACACACAAAGAGCAGAGTTTAATATAATTTTCATTAAAATGAAAATTACCAGAAGAAAACAGAAATAAGCTGCGGTATTTTAAGACGACACAAACTCTTTTAAGGCTTATGTGTGTGTGTAATTGCGTAAGAATTTTAATTTAAATGTTTTGCCCTTAGCTGAGGCAACCACGATTTTATGGAGTTTTAACGCGTGCCTTGCAATAAGTTCAAATTAACTAAATAAACTATAAATATAATAACACTGGCCAGCAGCCGACGAACCTTTAGTATAGCAGCAGCTTTTGATAAAGGAAACCAAAGAAGGTATATTTATTTGCGAGGGTGTAAGTGCATTCCTTGCTTACAATATGCTTTCAAAAAAGTCTATTTATTTCGTTTTCGTTTAGTATATTTTTTTTGGTCTTCTGCCGATAACCGGCTATCACCCATCCCGCAATTATTCTGGCGGAAGACATTTCAATATTAGGATTGTGTGCCATGAGGGAAATTCACATCTAATTAGTTCGGCGATACAGTTGTTTGGGGGAAAATAAAATGAAAGGCGAAAAGTAAAGGATTCTTTGGCCTACGAAAGAGCAACGAATGTTCGTGTTTTACTTTAGTCATACAATAAGGGAATAGACTCTGTGGTGAGGGTCATAGTTAAGGAGGCTTGGGTTGATATCATATCGTGTAGAGTCTTTAGAGATATGTTGGGATCTTATGTCCAGGATGCAACGAAGTTGCTTTGCCTTGGCAACGGAGCAATTTTAGACTTTAGTTAGGATGATATGAGGACAATATTGGACAATGGTTCATGCCAAAAGAGGAGGATGATTGACTAGTGACGACTAACAGTTATGTGGTATACCGGCGGATAGGGACACTGTTGAGCATATTTTGTATCACTGTCCAGTACTCCTGTGGTCCAGAGTAAATTATCTAGGGTCAAATTTGATCCAAAACTTGGGGGAAATATTCGAAATCGGTAAAATTGGCATTTACCAAGAGAGTGTAGAACCCCCTAAATTTTATTATATCGAAAAAGTTAGACTCTTTATCGTGTTTTTCTCTGGTAGCATTTGCTAAAATTTTGCTACAAACTTAAGGTTTTTCACTTAGTTACACCAAAATACACACAATCAAATGTAAATGTTGTACGTTTGTTACAAAACTGTTTGCTTTCTCTCACAGGCATATACGACAAAAACCAGACTTTTAACATAGACTTGTTGTTGCACTTATGTAGATACGTGCATGTATGTGTAAACGAACGTATGCTTAAGTGTGTTTAGTTTATATTTTTATCCTTTCACTTTTCGCGGAAAGCATAAACACATGATTATACGAAAATATAAAACAAAGGAATTTTAATTAAATAAAATTTACACGCACATACACACACACCCAAGGCAAAAATTGTTTTCGTGTGTAGGACGTTTATTTCGGTAATAAATGTAATGTTTAATGTCAGAATTTAATTAAATCTATCTACTTTCAAAGAATAAAAAATATTTATTAAATAGCAAAACCTTAATGACATTGCAAATATATTTACAAGCAAATGTTTAAAGATACTAACACGAGGATGTACTTAATTGTTTGCAAGAGAAGAACAAGTATTAACTAATTCCCTAAATATTCCGAGATTATGACTATACAAAGTTAAAGTATCAACAGGCAGATGTGAAAAAATTAAGTAGTAAAAGAGCAGCATAATTAAGCAATTTCGAATCGATCAAGACCAAAAACGTAATGCCTTTCGCTAAAACAACTTTGCTATGGACAGACACAATGCTAAATTTAGTCAGACAGCGAGCTTTAAGTTAAGTTTAAAGAAGTAGAAGTGAAAACTTTTTTATTATTTGTTTAATCTTCCATACAAGAATAAGGCTTACCAAAAATAAAAAAAGATCAAAAAAGGAAAGGTAAGAACTTTCTAATTTGGAAAACAAAAAAGGTGTTGCCTTTTTATCAAAAACCACGAACGCCTACTTTGAAAAATATTTTTCTAGTCTAAAATAAATTTTTTTTAAATTTTTACACCAAAGAACATTTTAATTTGCCACTTTGTTAGATCTGCCCTCGTAACTGGTATCAAACAAGCAACGATAAATGTATAAAGACATCTTTTCTGTCATATTAAATCTGTTGGGTTAAAATATTTTTATTTGCTTTTGTTTTTATTGTTGTTGTTTTTATTTTGATTTAAGTTTTTAAAGACAAACGATAATCTTCCTTTTAAAGTTTATTAACAAGAAAATCTTTTTTGTTAGTGTTACATAAAAAAATGAATAATTATGTATTAACATTCGCAACTTAAACCTCAATCAAAATAATAGCATTTATGGGGCTTTTCACAGATAAAAACTTCAATGAAGGTGAAAGTTTTATTCGCATTTAGGTAAACTTTATTGTAGGATGGGGTTTTTGCTAATTAGTCTAATTGGTTGAGGATTTACAACCAGGATTAAAAAGAAAAACAAGGAAAAACCAAACCCTCTTATAAAAATTAAAGACTTTGAGCTGTGGTTTTTTCTGTTATGTGTGCGGTATTAAAAGGAAAAGCTGGTGTCAGGTATTATATTGACCAACACCTTGCAAATTCACCTGGTTAAGTGATACTATCCCTGCTGTGAAAGAAAGCAATCAACCACTTTATTGAATATCGCCATGTTATGGCAAGCATTTTTCATATCAAGTGTTGAAAATCGAGCCATTTTCTGAAACAAGTTTTTTGACAGGTTCGTACATCCACCCATTGGAAAGCAAAAGCGAAGCGTACCGGGCTTGTCTGCGTTGGTTTGCCGGAATGTTGTTTATGCAATTTTCATTGAATTCTTCTTTTGTCAGACTCACACACACACTACAAGCCTTGTTGGTGGTCTTGTAGTACAGAATGTAACTATGTATGTATGTTATGTAAGAGTGTTCATATGTAAATGCCCATGTACATATGTATGGGCATGCATATATTCTATTTTGCATTTGTATTGTTTTTCGTTTTCTCCTTTCACATGTTCTACAATCTGTTGGCAGCTGTTGAGCAAAAGTGTTTGTTATTATTATCATGAGTGATATAAAGACTCTTGTTAAGCACAGACACTCGATCACATACACGCACCAGCACAAACACAAACACAAAAAGCCACATGTAAATATATTGCTTAATTCCTTTTTGAAGGAATCAAAAGCCACTTGAGAGAAAGGCCCTATAAATAAAAAATGTTTTTTGTTTCTTCTTGTACATTAAAACAAACTTGAACTTAAATATATATGGAAACAAGTAAATAAACAAATAATTTTTTTTAATTCGTTTTTTATTGTTCTTTATATCTGATAAGAGTGATTATTAGATGTCGGACAATAGACAAGGAAATTAAATAATTAAATTATTTTTCTGTTTAATATCTTATGAAAGAAGAAAGAAATCTACAACTGTTTTTACTCAAAAAGTTTATGAATAATAATAATGAATAATATAAACATATCGCACACTAAATCATAAGCAGCCACAATTGAAAATCACAAATTTTCATGACAATAAATAAGCAAATCGTCTTAAAATTAAATTTATTTTAACGCAAACGAAATTTTTGTTCTCTAATTAATTAATACTGGAAGTTGCCTATTTTTTTTTAAGTTGCGACTGTTTTTGATTAAGTGTCGAATATGTACATCCACTTGTTTATTATCGTAGAAAAATCAACAAAGTTAACAAAGACTTGAAATAATATACAAAAGATTTCTTTAAGAGCTGCTTTTCTGCACATGTTTGTTTAATTAAAGTTTTTGCAGATTAACAAAGTTAAAAAAATGCAAAATATGGAAAGTAATTAAAGCAAAAGGTTTTCAATAAAAAGAAAACCTTTTAATTTTTTCGTATTTTTTTTTTTCGTATTGAATAATTTTTACCTCATTTACTTAATTAATTTTTATTTAAAAGCTGAACAAAACTAATACTTCATTTAAAAAAAAAACATTTTGTTTCTATGTGTTATGACAAATTCCTTAATTAAAAAAACTTTTAATTTTCAAACTAAAAGAATTTCCAGATTTGGTTTAAATAAAACATTAGAATATTAAATGTAAAACTCTTCCTTCCGAAAAAAACTTTAAAAACAAATTCATAAATAAATATTTATGTTGTTGCTACTAAATATTTTGCAAAACAATATACAAATCCAGTATCAGTATAAGTAAGAAGGGGATTGAATTAAATTTACTTTTTGGAATTAAGTTATCCCTTTACTTAGATTGCAATAGTGATATCATGGAATTTGTGGTAAAATATTGTGCAAACAAAAACACAAAACAATCTCTAAACAGAAACGTAAAATATAACTAACAACAAACACAAAAACCAGTATGAATTTACATATAATACACACACACACATACTCACATACAGCAAAGTTTGTATATGAATTAGACTAAAGCATCATATGTTTCACACATAAACAAATCCACAAACACACATACTGAATATAAGATGTATACACATATCGCCGTTCCGAAGTTATCATCCTGTATATCACAAAGGCCAAAAGGTAGGCCAGGAGTTTTTTCTGTGATATATTTTTAAAACTTTTCGATCTCTGTATTTTTAAATTCTATGGTCTTATTCATAAACGTACATAGTGTTTATTAAAGGCTTATTTGACAAGTATATATGGAATAATTGTCAAATAAGCCTTTAATAAACACTATTGTACGTTTATGAATAAGACCATATATCTTTTATAGTTATTGTGAAGAAAAAGAGGGGACACCTGAAGATTTTCGCTTAGACTTTCGTCCTTAATACACCAATTATACTAATTTTATGTAGCGAGTGTTTTTAGTTGGTCCATAGAGATTTTCTAGAATTCGAAAAGTTGAGTAAGGTTGGGACATATGGACACGGTAACAGAATAGTATTTGACATAAATACTAAAGGTTCGAAAATAAGCTCATATATTGTGTAAGGTCATGGAAAACTCAGTCATAAAAGATTTTTTTATAATTTAAATTTATTTTTTATTAAACTTAATTATTTTTACGTTTAAATTCGTGGTAAATTAAGGGGTAGTGTAGGGGATGTACAATACCAAGCAACGGCTCTATTCGGACTCAACACAGTCAGAAAGACCACCTGCATAGCTGTCTCCAACACACGTTAGAGAAACAAACTAAGTTGCATGTGCTCAAATTCTTTTAAAATAGTCAAGGGCATTGACCCTTCCTAGAAATAATTTAAACTATAAAAAAAGAAAGGAATAGAAAAGCATTTAAATAGCACCGCAAAAGCTTAAGGAATCACGCTTTACAGATCTGGACTTGAAATTTCCAGACACCCTAAAAAGTAGCTGCATTTTTCTTAGCGGCGGAGGTACTGGATAAGTACAACTCAGGTCAAACTGACAATCAAGAGGTGCAAAAGAATAAGAAAAGTATAACCAGAAAAGAAAAATGTACCATTTATTAGGGTTGTCATCCCACCAGTCATGAATTTTTGGATGCAGATATTTTGTAAGTAGAAAAATGCGACTCCTGCTCTGCCGATTTACTTCAGTGAGTAAGCGAATCATTACAAACTGCTTTAAGGCAAAATATCTTATATCAGCCTCAATTGTACCTATATCCAGACAAGAAGGAGTAAACAAGCGCAGCCCCAGCCATGATGTTCAAATCATTATAGGCATTTTCTTTTCAAAAACAGGAATCAATTTTTGATTTCTTAGTGGGAAACCTCAGTATCCACAAACATACAACTGATAATGGCATAAGACTGATCTTTGCCTTAACTCGGATTATAGCAAGTAATAGCACCATCTCGATATACATAAGATGACTATGACCTCGGCTTATCGATTAATAAGGAACCAAATTAGAAATTTTGTTGTGAATAAGCGACACCCTTTAAGCATGTTAGATCTATGGAGCTAATATCGACTCGGATTACTTCCTAATTGCAGCCAAGGTACGAGCCCAATTGATCACTTTGAGCAAGTTAAGCCAATGCACCCTATAAAATAGATATCATTTAACTGCGATCATAACAAAATGCCAATGTCTCCCTACACGGTTTACTTAATCAGTCCAAGAGAACATTCCATTGTTTCGATATCTGCACCCATTAGCAGCATCTTATTAACTACAGAAAAAATTCTGCAAAAACCGATAATATGACAAGGAGTTTCGCAAAGCAACTATAGAAAAAGGAACATGCTTCCCAGTCAAAAGAGTTGAAACTAACAGTATCCGGGATGAAAAATAATAGTTTTTTACAACCAACCAGATATTCACACTACGTTAAATCTTGGAGAAAATCTTTTGGGGAAAAGACGTCAGTACACTTTCGTTGGTTACAAAGTCGCTTTTGATGAATTCTGAACTCAGCATATCTGTAAAACTGACCAAATCATGAAGTATGACTTAAACGGATACATTTTATTCTAATACAGTTTGTTGAATAATGAACTTACTTTTGTTTGAGCAGAAAATAAATCTGATGAAAAGTAATGATTTTGAGTTATGACTGTTTTGGATTAAGTGTGCGATATGTATAAGAGTACAAGTGCAGGTAAGCATTATGCATTATGGTATTTTTGAAATATATATGAATTGGTTTTCCATTGTATGTTTAGGTGTCTGAGAGTTTGGTTTTATATTAAGAACAAAAGTGTTTGAATTAAAATTTTTGTGTGTGTGTGAAGTGTGTTACAATAACAACACTATGCTAAACAAAATACAAAATTGTACTGTATGCTACAACACTTTTGTTACCATATTTTTTACTTTTTATCGTCAACGTGTTTTCATAAATTTATCACAATAAATCACTAATTTTCTATTATATTTTGTTATTTAATCAATTTGCTTACATTTGTGGCCAAAAACTATATGGTTTGCATTATGATTAAAGTTATATGGCTTCATTCTCTGTTACATCCTTTTTAGAAGTAAATTAGCAAGTAGAAGCTAGTAAACACAATTTTAAATTCTAATTAACATAAACAAAGTACTAAATGTGTACTATGAGAGGGAAACTGGAAAATTTTACACAATTTTTTATACAATTTATTTCGAGTCTCCAATTTGCAATTTTTAAAATCTGCAAAAATACTTTTTATTTTTAGGACTCGAAATTTCATAAATAAAAAAAAACAAAATCGGAAAAAGTACTTTTTTACCACTGAGTTGAGAACTTTATTTCATGTTTCTAGACTCAAAGTCCAAAATAGTTTAAAAAAATATCAAAGAAGTAGTAGTTGACCACCTTTCGTTCTTAATCTGGGCCTAAAATCCTTAATTATATTTCAAAACTATTTTCAAACAGTTAAGGTAATTTAACACTAGTCAAATATTCGACAACAATAACGTGACCACTATTCATAGAAAGTGTTTGTTGAATCTCACATTCAAGTGTTAGAACAAACATAGACAAACACTGGATGAAATACTGATTAATTTTACGTATATTTTTAATTTAAAATATTAAATTATAGTTTGTTTACTGAAATAAGCCTTCTTATTTATTTAAAATAGAAATATTTTAGTGGTTACATCGGCTTTAGTGCTACAACCTATTTTTTTCTCTATTACATTTACTGTTCATTTGGTTTTTCGTTAAAGTAAATTCCTTTAAAAGTCATTCAAATCACAAACTATCCAATTATTTATATAGAGAAAAGCAGCAACAAAATTAATTAAACTAAAATGCTCTGATATACTTTCGTCATTTAAGAATTGTTTTCACACAAACAAAAGTTAAATATTTCATACATTCTTGTTAGCATACAAACTTACAAACGTACACACACACATACAAACGTATTCAAAGTAGTGAAAAGATTTTTAACCATAAAATGAAATTAACAAAGAGCAACAAATAGAATGTGACCAAAGAGAAAGGAAAAAAGGAGAAAAATGAAAATAAAAAACTAAAACAGTTGTCACAATCAATGTGTGTTTTTTTTTCTTTTATAATACCGACCCTTAAGCGCTTTTAATTGAACTTAATGCCATGAACGTAATTGACACTTTTCGACTTAATCCACAAATGGACAGACAAGTTATATTTCACATACATTAGGGCGCAAAAGATTTTAAACAATTTTTTTAAACACATTGAAAGAAATTTAATTAACTCTTAGTTTAAATCAGTTCTTCTCAGCCAATACTAAGATTTTAAATATCCTTAATCCTTTTAATTCTCAATATTAATGACAAGTTTTAAACAAGTGATTTTAAAGGCTTTTTAGAATCGATCGAAATCTTAACTTATTTCGTTTATATTAACAATTTTTAGGTTATGTCGAGTCCTCATCATACATCGCCACTCGTAGACCTCACAGGCTTATTATGAGTTCAATAAGGAAAAATAAGGCATCAAGTAAAAGAGAAAGGGAGTATTGAGACTGATATGAAGAAAAAAATATCGGTAAAAAAATATATAAGCCTTATATTTCCACCAGCTGCCAAAACTTTTTAAGTCTGTCTAGAGAAGCTACTAGCACTAGAAAATAAAAGTACAAAGCAAAAAACTTTAACAACCAACAAATATCCAAATTTGTTTAACAAAAAGTACTCCTTGACTAGATGTTACCTTATTAGTTTTCTTTAAGTTTTTTCTTTTTTCATTTACACTTTTTTCCGTTGTTGATTGCATTAACCCACTTAAACTGAATGAGTTTTCTACACATTCCAGATAATTTGAAAACATAGTTTTTACTTTTATTATTATATGGGGGATTCTAAGGTTACTGGACAATTTGATGTCCTTGTTTATTTAAATAGGGAAACATAAAATATATCCCACTTTCTTATTTACTGATTTTTTTTTACTTGTTTAGAAGATCTTTTTATTTACAAAAATATCATTTCTATAAACTGTTTTGTTCTTAAAAAAAATAGCTTACGGAAGTCTTTAAATATCATTGCCTTGGCTGTCCCCAGCTCTTTATTCATTAAAATTTGTTGGAATTTCTAACAAATATAGTATTTAAATAAAATTATTGTAAACTTAAGAAATGTTATGAAATGATCTTTTTCTTTTACAAATTTGAATAAGTTCCTATCAAATAATATATTTATGAAAGTTTAGGTTTTATCTATAGAAATGCATGTCATTCCTCTGTAAACTTTTTGAATTAAAACTAAAAGATCTAAAAATTTTAAAACAATTTATTATGAAGAAAAAAAGAGTTGGGTTTACTGGTCCACAGGGGACATACTTAGAAAAATTTGCATAATTCGGTAAAAATATTTAAAATTTAAGTGCATTTATGATAATGGAATGCCTCTAATAAAAATAAATGATGTATCCTAATCAAAATATGTTTTTCTGCATAGAATTTCGACGCCACAAATTATGTCGAAATTAGCCCGTAATCTTATAATCAACCATTTATTTTTTGCTTCCTTTTCAAATTGTCCTTTCATTTTTACCACTATTCTCGACTTATAGTACAAACGAAAAAAATTAAAAAAAAAACACAAAAAAGATCTTTCTCATTATCGTTATGATTAGAGATTTAAGTGTGTGTGTGTGCAAGTGTATGCCTGTGGCTTTTATGTAATTGCATGTGTATTTGTAATTATAAGCCTTGCTGGGAATTGCATTTTGTAATTGTATTAAGACTCCAAAGTCCAGCAAGTTATTTGTGTCATATAAAACTCTAGAGACTTAATAAAGTTAATTAAGAAAAGAATAAAAAACAAATAAAATTAAAACATTTAAGGCCAAGTTTTTGCTTAATTATTTATTTGTTGCAATTATCATTGGTTGAAAAACAGTTGTACAAATTTTGAGAAAAAAATGTGTTTAATTCCTTTTATTATATATTAAAAAATTTCGCCTTCGATGCAGGCGCTAAGCTATATATGTATATATGCAAAAGTGTCATTAAACAAAAAAATTTTTTAATACATTATTTCAGATTATTGTTCTTAAGGGCGGAAATTTCCTTTAACCAAAAATTCATTAAAACCTTTAAATTAAAAAAGGATATAAGACATGCAATAATTTCTTTTCTATATATACATATATGTATGCACATAATTATATATGCGTTTTCGAGGTGTGAATGTGTATGGGTACATGCCTACTACATATCTGTTTCCTTGCAAAATACTTCTAAAAGCCAAATGGGTATTGTTACAAATTTTTAAATATAATTGATAGGAAAATTTGCTAATAAAAGCTAGCTAATATAAATATCTTTATTTTATTATTTATCTATAGAAAAAGGGCAGTTATTTTATGTTTAAAAAAACATGTTTAAACATGCCTGGTCTTGTATAGGGGTTTTGAGTTTTCAACGTACTTTTGGAAGAAAAATCCTCTTTTTTACTTGGTCCTTTTTTGACTTGTTGCAATATACTTAATGGCTCTCAGTTGATAAAGTTGTTTAGATATTTTTAATTGATGAGAAGGAGACTTATTTTTTTTGTATTTAGTTTTTTTGTTTTTTAAGAGAAAAAGACAAGAAAAACACAAACATGAAGTGAACAATAACGTGCATTAAAGACAAAACATACAAGTTAACAAAACAAAGAAATTCAACTAAATATTTAGTTAAATTAATATAAAAAATTCACTGGAACAACTTTCGTTTAATAAAGAGTTTTGCAATTTTTTTTTCGTAGGGTCTGTATATGGTCTGTGTATGCATTTATTTGATTCCAAACAATCAGTAGGCTTATACCAAAATCTTCAAAAAAATTACTGAGAATTATTATAAACAAATAAAAACACAATAACAAAAATATAAAAATTATTTTTATCGTAATTGATTTCTGTGATAATAATAATTATGTCTTCCAAAAGAAATAAAGGACAACTTATTCTAATTAAATTTGACAAAAAAAAACAAAATCAAAAAATAATTATTATTTCTTGACAAAAAAGAAGTAAAAAAATTATTATTTTTGAGATCTTTTTTTGTATTATTGTTGCAGTTCCTGTTGGTTATCAAAAATTAGATCATTTATGCTGTGTATAAAGAAATTGGAAAATAAAAACAGGATTAACAAAATTCTTTATTTTTGCAAAATGAGCATTCGGTGCGAAAATTTTGTGGTTCGTCGCAGTTGTGGTTTAAGCAGTACCCAGTTTTTGTTCCAGTGTATCTTTTTTATTTTTTTTTTTTTTTTCAAATTAATATTAACGAATTATTTTTCTAATTTAGAAAATAAAATTTAATAAACTTTAAAAATTTAGAACATTTTTTTAAAGGTTTTTGCTTAAACAACACAATTTTTAAAATTATTTAGGATTTAATCCCAATTTTCTTGTTAATTTATAGGTTTTTGCTTACTTTTGTCAAAGACTTTTTTGGTGGAACATAAGCGGTGGCAGTGCTGGTTTCACGTGCTGTAGCAGTTGGAGTGCCGCGTTTATTCGAACGATTCTTTTTCAACACTATAACACGCATTTTGAACGTTTAAGCCTTTTTTAAGGTGCAACTAAGACACAGAGTAAATTTATGTATTTTGAAAAGAACCGGTTATTTGCGGTGATTTTTTTATTTATAAAGAATTTAAAATTCCTTTGATTAGATTTTTGTTTAAATTTAAAATTTAACTATTGCTTTGTGATATTTTTTTGTTTCATTTAAAAAAAATTTTTAATATTTTTGCGAGACAAAAAACAAATTTACATTTGGTCAATTTACAAAACTTCTTGTATAAAGTTTTTTTTATATATTTTTACGTATATAATATTGTGCGAGTGCAAAGTTGAGTGTTCTGTTTGTTTAAATAAAATGTTTTAATTACAATGTGATATACGGCTGCTTGTTCTGGTAATTTTTCCTTTTTTTAAAACTTATTTTTTTAATTTTAATTTACACAGAGTTTTAGTTTAAGTTTTTTTTTTATATAAATGTCTAATGTTGAAGCGAGCAGTAGTTATAGTAAATATTTAGTAAAATACAGTTTATAACAGATTTAGAAAATTTTCTTTGCCTTCTTCTATGTTATTTAGGTTGTATTTACACAGGCTGCGAGCATTAAAGAGAAAAAAATTAATTTATTTTACAAAGGATAAAAACCACAACAAAAAATATGAACAAACAAAAACCAACTAAATAAATTATAATTAATTTTAACTTAAATACTGGACAGTTAAGTAAGAGAGATTTAAGATTTAGAGTATTTTGTGTCAGTAAATATTTAAATTTAAATGATTTCGTGGAAAATATTTGTTGAAACATGTAATAGTTTTTAAGTAGTTTGGTATACTCTTTGCAAAAGCGAAGATTTGCAGTAATACATTTTTGACACATTAAACTCTTTGATAAAAAAAATTCGTCATGCTTAAGTAATCTGTTTGTTTTAATTATAGAGTAAGACAAACACTTTTTTTGAATACAGTGCCTTTGAACCAGGACCAACCTTCTGACTATATTAGACCTCATAAGGACTTAAATACAAAGTTCAAGATTCTAATCGTTACCCAGAGTAAGTTGTTTGTGTTAATACTAAGGCAAGTTACAGGATTCCCTTGGTACTCGAAAATGGAATCTCGTATAGCATCCGGCATCTTTTGTACGATTTTTGGTCAAGTTTCTCATATCGTCTGCCTGATGAATTCAGATTAAGTCGAGAATTTTTCTATCTATAAGTCGTGCAAGCAAGTATATAAATGAAATATTTGCTAGAATATTAGAATTTTAGTCGACAACCAGGCGACTAAGGAACCCCATCGATTCGGGCACTTTTACGCCTTTACAAGTCCCCAATGTGTGAAAAGGTCACTTTGGTAATGAACGGGAAGGCAAGTTGACTAAATTAGGATCTGTTCTATATACATATGTACCTACATAATTTCACCGTAAAAAGAAAGGGACTTCCATCAGTAATTATCGCCTGGGTAGTGTGGATGTTTGAGTTTAGGATTGGGTCTTTTCTTTTTAGTATCTCATTGAGAAGCATTCTGGCCACTCGAGAATACCCACAGGAACGCGTATTATCCCCTCTGCTGTGGCATGCTATAATGATTTTGGTCTTAGCTTGGGATGCCAGTACCATCTCTTCGTTATGCAATAGTCCCTGGACATTACTTTTGGGTGAAGAAGGAATGAGGGTCGTTAAATGTAATTTTAGTGCCATTCACGAGAAGGAGGAAAATCTCACTGAGAAAGCGCATACTGAACGAAACAACAATTGCATTTTCTAATAGTGCCACTCTAGACAAGGAAGTCTTTTGGAATAATCACTTCACCATCATATTAGACAAGGCCATCAGGAGCTTTGACGCCTCTCAGGGGCTCTTTAAAAGGGCATCGTGTTCCAACCAAGTATACTGTATTGGTGTATTGACCGATGATCCCCTACGCAGTGTGGTAGCCAAGAGCCTAAACGGGTTTGGCCCAAGAATGTTCTATGGCGAATTCAGTGGCTTGTATGTATTGGTAATACTGGTGCCAGTAGCTCTACGCCAAACGAATTGAATAGCCATGCTCTATTTGTCTGTAATCGACAGTGTACGCTCAGGCGTCTTACAACTTCAGAATATTAATCTCTTGAAAAGTGGGACTTGAGTGGGTTTATGAGGATTACTAAAGGACTGGTGAGTGGTTCTTTTTCTAGGGATGGCGATAAGATTTTGGGAATACTTATCTTTGTTAAACACTTCAATTTGGATAACTTTGAACCTTTCACTTAGACCAATGGGTACTGAGAGTCTGAGGAGTGGTGTTAAGATATAAACTGTTCGAATATAAATTCCTTAGAGAGCAAAGCGCCTTTTAAGGGCCTTTACGGCCTATAATATTGAATCCGCCCTGGTGAATAGGCTCGGCGCGTGCAAGAATATAACGTTGCAATAGGTTCTGGGTCATGTGAATAACGAACGTGCCAGCCGTCTCGCCAACTGCGTGAAAAATTGCCCTCTTGTTGGCCCAGAGCAGTTTAACGGTGTTTCTCACAGCTATTTTAATGGAAGTTCGGTGCTCTAAGGGACGCTGAATTTTAAACCCTGGGGCAGCCCAAGAACAAAAAGTCCTGTCTCTATCTAGAGGCAAATCTAAGAGGCTTCTATCCCTTTGGAAGAAGGAACCAGCAATTTTTTAACCTGCACAACATCGGCCTGTTATTTTTGACGTATGTAGAATGAGACCTTGGATTATACATTCTGCAAATGGCCGGCACCCTGCGGCATGAGATTGCTCTTTCTGGGTAGCAGTTTGGAGGCCATTTGGAATTTATCGCCGCCCCAGTTATTAGGCTTTATAAAATTTCTATGCTAGTAAAATATTCAAGTTTTTGCCATTCCTTGGTAGCGGTTCATATAATTGTTTATAGCATAATTATATAAAAATACCATATTTACTTCCCATATAACGAGCCATAAAATACATTATGTACTTCACGTACTTTTAAACTTTCGAAATACTAAATTGAAAATTACAATGTTAGCAAAATGAGTTGTGGAGCAGTGCATTATACAGTCGGGCCTTATGAATTTCTTACAAATTGCAGTAAGTTTATTTTATGTGCAATTTGTTGAGGCATCTGAATTTAATTAGTAAATGTGCTTCGTATTTCAGGTGACGACTTACATCAACAAATTTAAAATATTTTCTAATTGTCCTGAAACTGTGTTTTTTGCGAAAAAAATTAAAACAAAACTTTAAATTATAAAAAGAAATATAACCTTGAATAAAAAAACATTTTTATTTAAAAAAAATTTAAAATTAGTTTTAATAAAAAAATAAGTGTAAGGTGTCGAAAAAAAATAAGCTTCTAGACTTGTTCTAAGATTTTTGTACATTGCAAAGTGTTGAGAAAATAAGTAAAAAAGTAAAATTAAATTCAAGAAGTGCTTTATGTTTTAATGTCGATTCTTTTCTTGGTGTTTTCTTGTATTCTTTATTAATTTTTTTTGTGTTTTTATTATTATTTAAAATTTACTTACGCCAAGTTGGGAAATTGATTTGCTATAAAAATCAAATCAATTCACTAACACAAACACAATTTTCTTTAGAAAAATTAAGTTTATATTAAAAATTATCTCAGTAGTAGTGGTAACAATTATTTCGTAATAAATCGATGTTTTAAGTAGAAGAAGGAGTGTCATAAGTTAATTGTTCCGAAAACTGATTAATTAATTATTAAGAAATAGAGAATTTAAGTAATATTTAGTTTTTGAATATTAATTTTGAGTTTTAATATTTTAACTATGAATGTTATTTAATTTTTTAGGTGTAATGTTTTTTAAGTTTTAGGGGATTTTAAGTTCATAAGTTTGTTTTTTTTATTTTGTATTAAAAATATTTCTATTTTTAATTTTAAAACTATTTAAGGTTTTTTTTTTAATACTTTTATATGTTATTTCTGTTCGTTTCAAAAATAAAAGGCTTTTGGTGAACTTGTGCGTTTGGTTTAAATATCTTATACTTGTCTTAGATATTATTTTTTTACTTTATAATTTCTATTATTAAATGTAACGTTTCTAGTTTTATAATATTTTTAACTTTTTTTTTTACTTTTTCTTTTTTTATCGGAACCAAGACAACTTTCTTAATATTTATCTCTTCTTAGCGTAGTTGTTGTATATTTTGTTAAATCTTATTAGACATCCTTTCCGTTTCCTGTTGTTTGTAAAGCACTCTTGCACGAACAATGTTTAACGTAGACAAAGAATTCATTCATTCATTTACAAATCTCTAAAATTCAACAAGAAAAAATAGCACCACACACACATGCACAGATACTTATGCATACGGCAAGAGGGGCTCAACAAAATGTACAAGTAAACAACAATTTTAATATGTTTTTTGTTGTTGGTTATTATAAAGATTCTAAAAATGTTCTAATAATGTTGATGCTGTTGAATATTTTGCTTAAATTGTTTTCTCTGGCCAACTTAACCGCGCGTTACGTTGTTGTCGAAGTAAAATCAGCACGTGACTAATTCGTTTTAATGCATTTATTCCCGTTTTATTTAAACATTTTTACAGCCATACATGCACTTACACCCACACAGCCACAGACAATTTTAACATTGTTTTCTGTTACAGTAGGCAATTTTAGGTTTTAACATTGTTCGGCTCTATGTTGGCTCTCTCTTTGGTTTTTTCATTTACTGTTTTTGAATGCACCATTTCTTCTTTATTTTTGTGGTGAATTTCTTCTCAGCTTATTTGTTTACATTTCTATGTATATGTGTGTGTAGTCCTGCCTAAGAGCAGCTATGCCCAATAAGAGAAATTGATTTATGGAAATGTATGGGTGGTATTTAACTTGTTTTAACTATCTAAAAAACAAAATAATGTCAACCACTATTGTTTCGTTGCTTTTTTGTATTCCGCTTTCTTTGCTATGGTTTTTGTGCATACTTGTGTTGTTTACATATAAAACCCGATTATTGTTCGGTCCCCAGAAGCACTCTTGGCTGGCATTGCTTAAGAGAAGGTGTCATTGTGTATTGCTTCTTAGCCTCTGTATATTGTAAACCAAACCCACCTTAAGGCAACTTGTAGGGATAATAACTTCTTTTCTATTTTTTCAGTAACATATTTCACAAAAAATATTTTTTTTGCTTTTTCAAGCTGCTTTTTTGTTAATAAATGTATTTTGACCTAAATATTGTGCGGAATTCTTTAGGTCGTTAAGGCATTTTCTTAAAAATAATGTAACGGTAACATAAAAAGTTGCAATTGTTCATTGTTCACTACCACAACAACAGAGTCCTTGGATGGAAATAAATTTTTTTTTCCAAAGACACTATTATAACAAGAACTTTTTCACTTTTTCTATTTAGAGAATTTTCTTTCGCTTTTAACAACATTTTATTAATGTTTTATTTAATATTTTTAATGTAATTAGTGTTACTTATTCATCATTTCAACACTTTTGTTATTTATTTTATGTTACTATTTATTTTCTATGTCCTTTTGCTGTATCGCTTGTCCCTAAACTGGAAAAAACTATACTTATTTCTTATTACAGACTCCAAAAATCTTTTCTCTTTTTTTCTGTTTTGACAGTTTTAATTTAAAGGGCACATGCTCTGTTCGATGTTGTCAGATTGGCAGCTGTTCGAGCTTTTAGTTTACTTTTGCTTTGGGTTTTTCAATTACAACACTAGAGAGCAGCTGATTAGAGCGAAAGTTTATGTGTGTCAAAAAATACCTGTTGCTTATTTGTTTAAAAGTTATTTAAAAAAGCTGTTTGCATATTCATAAGCTTTTTAAAAGTTTTGATTTCCTTAGAACTTAAAAATTATAACTTTTCTAAAGAAAAAGCTCTATTTTTCTAAATCAGATTTAAGTCTGTGCTGTATTGCTTTCAAAAAGCTTTATGCTCAAAACTTTCCTATACAGCGGTTGTTTTATTTACTAATTGCGAACACTAAATGGCAGAAGGGAGTAAAGAAGCTTTAAGACTAATTCGAATTCCTAATGTTTTTAAAATTTAATGATACTTTTTAAAATATCTTAAATTTACTGATAAAAAATATAATTGCAGATTCAATCTATTAAAATAAATTTTAGCTATGTTGGTAAGCCCCCTTTTCTCATAACTCATTTCACTTTATCATCGTATGCATTTGTGCTCCTTCATAAAGATTTTTAAAAACAAGAACATTTTTTTTAAGTTAAAGTAAAAGAGCTTATTTAGTAGTTTAAGACTCAAAGGTTGTTAAATACAAATTTGTTATCTTAATAATGTGTTCATGAAAGGTATTTTTTATTAATTTGGTTATGGTGACGTATACTTAATATTAATTACATAGAAATAAAGTTTTAGAAAGATTCACTTAAGATTTATTTTTAATTCTTAAAGAAAAGCCAAAATACATGCTTTCGTGATAGATTTATCTTTATTTTTTTATTTAATCCTAGACCTTTTGAAAGACTTAAATCAGCACAAAAGATTACTAAGAAACTGCCAAATGATCTTAAAACTGCTCCACATTCACACGTAAAATATGCACTTATTTTTAGCCCATTTTATTTGCCATATACTTCTTAGTGGTTTGATATAAAATTATCTGTTAAAGAAGCTTCTTTCGACATTAACACTCAAAAGTCCAAAAATTATATTAAACGTCGTTGGCACTTAAGTCGCTATTGTAGCTTCTCTAGGCAAATCATGTTAGATATGCGGAAAATATGTCAACACCTTAGCAACATGGTATAAGTATGTGTGTATAGTTTGCACTCTGGATATTTTTAGACTTAAGCAAATCCAATTTTCTTTAGGTTATAATTTTTATAATTTCTAATTACACTTCCCAACAATCTTAAATTTGAAAGGCCTTGTTAAGAATATCATTTTGGCCAAGCCGGCCTTTGATTTTTTTTACACTGAACTAAAGTTTTATTATTTTGGTCGAAGGAAGCATTATACTTAATAAAAGAAAGTTTGAATTTGGCGCGGCTGGGTCGAGTTTTATGTTCCCTCCACATTGACATTTTTGTATAACCCATTGTCTGATCCAGTCAGATTATTATTATATAAAAAATTAATTTGTAACGGGTTTAAAATCAAAAGCTAACTAACACCATTCCTGATTACAGAAAGTTTGAATTTTCTCCATTGAAATTTTTGGTGTATTAACTTTTTCAATTTAGAGGGTATTGAAGCGGACAACTAAATTTATAATTTGAAAAGACTACGTCATAACCACCAAGGCAGCCGCAAGCTAACGACCACAAACAAAAAGTAATTTTTGTGCGTAAATAGTTTAGTTGCACTGATAAGCTAATATAAATCAAACCTCACATAAACTTTTAAACAACAGTTTGTTTAATAAAACATCTTATTTTAAGTTGTTAAAATTGTTGTTTTTAGTAGGAAAAATTCACATTAAACAATATTTTTCAATATTGCTAAGAATTATTTTAAGTTCCCTTCTCTTTCTTAGTTTCCATCAACAACTTTTAAGTCAACAAATCCTGTTTAAATCATTTACTGCATAAATTAATTAAAATAAATTTACTTTACTTGCATTCCATCCTTGTGGCACACTGCCATAAATTATTTTCTTTTTTGCATTTTATTCGTCGCCAGTTCTAATTAAAATAAAATCCATCAAAAGAACTGTTAAGAAGGATTTTTAATGGATAAAACTGCATAATTATAATAAAACAAAAATAAAAGTACTAAATAATAAATTAACTAAAGTAAACAGCAACTATTAGAAACTTAAATGAAACTTAAACTAATTTCCAAACAATATCATAAATTCTTGGAAAAGTTTAATTTACTCAACACAACCATATAACTAATTTCTCTTTTCCTCCCCCATTTAAGCTGTGGATTTATGCAAATGACTGCAAAACTATGTTGTCATTAAATGCAATAAGAATAAAGGTTCCCTTTATGATTAAATAAAAGCTTTTGACGTTACAAAAAACTCTAACATATTCGGCGTTCTTTTAAGTGGTATAATCTTAAAGTTTTCTTCTCGCAAAAGTAAATGTGTATTAATTATACTTAGTCTGGTGATTTTCTTGTCATACAAAAAAGTGAGGTTATGTAAAAATTAATGGCATTTGTGTTAACATGACTAGACAATGCTGCGGTATATATTTTTATAAGATTTCTAAAAATCAATTCTGGAGTTTTTTTTTATGAAACCCCCCTAGTATCTATAAAAAAATGGAGACACATTAAAATTTCTGTTAACTTAGTTTGCTAAAAAAAGACTGAAATTTATGGAATGTTGTAGGGACAAAACGAACAACATTAAAACGTACACTAGCATACCCAAATAAACCCATAAGCCACAACAGGAATTTACCATCGTCAGCAGGGCTCATTAAAGGCAGCTGCAATAGTCTAACTAAGCAATGAGCAGCGAGCTAGCGATGGTAGGGGCAATAACTTTAAACTATCATATGCATACGCGCATACCAGGATCAGCAGACGGCAGATGGCCAGTACACAGGCAGTTATCACCAACTTGGTGATCCTTATTAAAGTGAGCCTCCACTAAATCTGTTTCCTCTCTTATTGAGGGAATATCAAAAAAACAACTGAACAAAAATAATTGTTTCAGATCGGGATAGGTTGCCGACGAGCTATGGCTACGTGCAGCTAATAGAAGTCGTAAATCTCTCCCCCAGCTGTGCATCCGCTCATAAAAAAGTTGAGAATAAACAAATTTACCAAATTGAAACAACCGTAAACCCTATTACATCAAGATTTGTCAAAGGCTGCAGCTTGCTCGCATTTTGTCCTCCTTACCTTGCCCTACCTTTCAATACAACCCACAGCATGTTCCTTCAGAGCTTGAAAGGCAGTTTATCCTAAATGACTCAAGTACTCAAGTGCTGGGCATCACAATGGTATATTGTTCAGCGAATCTTTGTCTCCTGATTCACTTCAAAATTTGCAACCATTACTGGTCATTTATTCTATTTTTTGGCATAGACCGATGACAAATAGTGACCTGTCATCATTCCTTCTAGAAGTCTTTAAACAATGCTTTTCAAATATAAATCTAAATTTGCTGCTCTGGGTTCTTAAGATCTCCATATGATTTCGAAAACTATAAAAAACCTAACCTGGCTCTGGCACTCACAGAACATTTTATACTTCTATAAAAGAGTTAAAAAAGGTCACGAACGTCCATTGCTCTTTTATTCCCAAAATTTTTTTAAATAACATCGATTAACAATGAATTCCTTGCTCTCTTAGACAAACGAGGAGCTGATAAGGATGGCTGAGATTAATTCTCCAACTATCAGTAAACATTATCACTAAAAAATTCACTTTTTGCTTATGGTACGCAAAGGTTAGAATCTTTGTTTTCTGCTTAAATCTATGTCTGAAATATATTACAGTCATCAGGAAGTTTGCATGACTCTCTGAATCATATTGCCAGATGTGACAAAACACTTTAACAACTCAGATATTTGATAATAACAGAGATATTTGATTTTCCGTTTTAATTACATATAAATCTTGTTTAAACATTTTTAAAGCATTTGGTAAGTTAATCAATATCAATCAATAAAATTATAAAAAACTTCTTATAAAAAAATATTTTCTTTTGCAAACCTCAAAATATTCCATAATTTCCTTTTAATATTATATTTGTTGTTGTTTGAGACAAATATTTTTTTCCAATTTATTTCTTTCGATTAAATAAGAATAAGAAAACAAACTAAAACATTTATGCCTCAATTAAGTAAGCCAAAAACAAAGCCCCCCTTAAGGAAAAACCTTAAACCAAACGCTAAGATAATAAAAAAAATAAATTTCCACTTCATAACTCAGCAAAACATCCCAAAGAAGACAATAAACTTAAACGTGTTTAATATTGCTGCCGGCCATAATCATCATCATTGAAAGACATGTTTTAATAATTCTTGTAAAACAACCAAAAACTACAACTTAATAGAGTAGAATAGAATGTAACTAAATTTAATAAATATGAAAACAACCACACGGACACTAATTTATAAATAAATAAATAAATGAAAAAAAGTAAAAGACTTACCTGTGCACGTATCGCTGCCAGCTGCAATTGTTTGCTGCGTAAATCAAATTTATTCATTAGAAGATTATCTTGAATTTCGCTAACTTTATTATACAGTTGTCCCTCGATATTGCGAATTTGACTACGACTTAATACATCTATGGAATCCTGCGAAAAATAATTTATTTGAGTGATTTATTATATTTTTTTTATATATGAAGCTTTTTTTAATACCTGCAGTTTGCGTATTTGCTTTTCCAAATCCAATGCTTCTCGTTTCAATGATTCTAAAGCCTTCCTTAATGATACGGAGGAATGACGATCGACTACCAGCTCATTGCTTAAAATTGGTAGCATTTCCTATTTAAAGAGAAAAACAAAGTAAAAGAACATTTAAAACCAAAAAAAGGTACAAAAAAGCGTTAATACAATATAAGCATTGAAGGTTTTTAGATTTTAAGTTTAAAATTATCTTAAAAGTTCTTGATTATAAGTACTCTTATTAAGGGTGTTTTTTTAATGAAGTGTAAACCTTTAAAATGAAATTCTAATCTTTTGACATTAAAATTTAAATATGACTTCCAGCATTTGACTGCCACGGCTGGCTTGAATGTTTTCTAATTTGGAGTTTTAATTTTTGATGACTTTTTGCAACGCTTGTGGCCGCATACCGGCAATCACACACCAAATGTGGCCCTGCAAATGGAAAATCGTGGCACATAGTCGCATGATTTTCGATGCAATTCAACAATCTGAGACGTAAAATTATGCGATTACCAATCATTTTTATTTATAGATCGATTATGGCACGATCTGTGTGACATGTTGCGCCGTCTTATTCAAACCACAGTTCCTGCACACAATGGTTGCTCAACACAGGGCTCTATAGAAATTACCATTGACAGTATCGTTCTGCTCAGCATAGTTCTTATAATATTTATTCCACCTTTTAAAAAAAACACCCTTTATTTATAGTTGAAAGTGGTACTAACATTTTGATCAGCATTTTCATCCTGTTGCTCTGTGATTGGATGAGGTGGTTCAAATGGCCTTCTGGGAACCTTTTGTTGTTCTGCTGCAATAGGCGGTAATATTCGCACAAAATTCGATAAATCCTGCACAGGTGAAATTGTTCTACATTGTGCGGTAAGATTGCTGTAGCGTCTTGACTGATCTGAAGCCTTTAACAAGAAATAAAAAAACCAAAAATTATTAAAATAAAAAAATATATTATATTTTATCAAAAAATAAAGACGTCAAACAAATTTGACTAAATTTTGGCAAATCCAATAAACGTACACAGAAAAAATTATTCCAAAATTTTTTCAATTAACTCATTAACCAAAAAATTGTTAATTTTTAAATAAATGTTTAATTGTTTCAATTAAAATTTTATTTGTTTGCAAGTTCTTCAAAAAAGCTGCAATTTGGCCTAAAGCTTTTTTGTTTTTCCTTTGCTTATGCAAAGCTCACCTCACGTTCACTTGCTAAAGGTTGCATTTTTTAATGTGGAGGTAAATAAATAAAACTAAGTTTAACATTTTAAAAAATAAAATGCCTTGTGGCTGAGCGGATAGAGCATACGCTTCGCATCCATATGGCTGCGGTTCGAGCCGCTGTTTAAACTTGTAATGTATTCTTAAATGTAAATTAAACATAATACATACATTCATAAATAATTAAATTAAATTTAAAAAGTTTGTTTTTTAATTTAATTTTAGATTTGTTTGTGTTATAATTAATACGATTAATTAATTTTTTAATTAAAAATGTTTAATTAAATTATTTAATTGAATATGCGGATTTCTTAATAAATTGTAATCTAAACATTTTTTTAATCAAATTAACAAACTTTCTTATTGAAATTTTTTTATATTTTTCTGTGTAATTAACATTTAGTAAATTCTTTGGGATTTCTAAATGTGTTTCAGTATTTTCAGTATCGAAAACGTGAAGCATGTCTTTGAATAAAGTTAATTCAAAAACGGAAAGAAATTTAGGTTTATTTTAACGCAAACATTTTTTTATTCTCTAAATAAAATTCTCTTTCTTTAATTTTTTTTGGGAAAAAAAATCTTCAATCCCTAAAAATGTCAGGAAAAACCAATTATCCCACCGCTTCGTAAGCGTAACTAAAAACTATACCTAAAAATTCTCAACACGAAAAAAGTCCTTCGAGCACAAAAATTTAAAATTTTTACGGTTTTCTGTGCAAGTCTACGACCTATTATTTTGTATTTTTCCAATATGCAAAAATGTACCTTAAATATATAAAAAAAACTTAATATTTGCAATAATTTAATATCTCCAGAGGCAGACTCTTTACAAAATCAAAAAAACATTACAAAAAAACAGGAAAATATTTAATTTGTTTACATAACTGACTTCTGGCATCTTCTGGTGTCAACAGATCTTTATGTCACAATTCTGGAATTAATACCAAATTAATGCAAAAACAAAAAAGTCAAAAATGCACTTTTCCCCCATTGTGCTGACTTTTGAACTCAATCTTGGTCAATAGCCGTTAATTTCCTATTAAAAATGTAAAAAAGTAACAAAAATGTGAGAGAAAATATCCGCTCAGTTAACTCCTAGCCTTAATCGGCGTCCAGGGTTATTGACTTTCTAAACTGAAAATCATAAAAAATTCAAAAAATTATGTTAAGAAAATACAAAACAAAATTGTAACACTCTTTGCTATGCCTTAGAGTCAAAACATTAAAAAAGGTACAAAGAACTTATTTATATATTTCGATTTCTGTGGAATTTAGTTTTAAAGTTACCAAAAGTACCAAAGAAAATCCCAAATATATAATTTGTATCCTTTTTAGCATCCTTTTAACCTCATAAAGTAAATGGATATTTTTGAAATTACAAATGAAATATCAAACTTATTATGTAAAGCGTTTAATTAACGCGCGTGGCTATGCAAAGTTACAAATGCAGGGGCGGTTACAGCTACTTGGGTCTTAGGATGAATTTCAATCAGTTTAATATTTTTTATAAAATCCCAACCACACCAAACACTTTTAAAATAATTAACACTTTCACCAATACAACACCCACACACCAGCAGCATTAAAATCAAACGACTTATAAATTACAGATTTTTAACAGAAGGGCATTCTTAAGATAAAATCTTTCAGGAAATGATTTAAGATTAAATTTTTTTAGAAAATGCCAAAGGTTTTATTGTGTTATTCACAGTGCTGATCTGTTGTTGTTGTTGTTGTTTTTACCATAACGAGCTTACAATTAGCAATGGAGCGTAACAGATAAATTACTATTGATAAGGAAACAAGAAAAAAAATCAAGTCAATAATGTTATTTTAAAATCAGAGCAACAACAATAACAAACAAAAAAAAAAGAAAAAATTTATTGAAGAAAAAGTAAGAAAAGTGTTTACATTTGCATAAGTCTACACGTAACTACATTGAGAGCATAAAGGGTACTGACACCTACACACTGAAGACCATAAAGAAAAGGTTAATGTTAAATACATTTACTTGATTGAAAATGATGAATTAATTAATTAAAGAAATTTGTTTTAATCAATCTACGTTTAAAGTGTTGTCGATAAAACGTGATATAAGATTAAGTTTTTCGTAAAATGCGAAGAATATATAAGTAAAGACGTTATTGAAATTAGTCATTTCATTCAAAGGCAAGGAAAGAACCAGGTCCTTTAAGTTAAAGTAAAAAAGTGGA
This sequence comes from Melanophora roralis, assembly GCA_963583895.1. Lineage (NCBI taxonomy): Eukaryota > Metazoa > Arthropoda > Insecta > Diptera > Rhinophoridae > Melanophora > Melanophora roralis. The sequence goes on along the minus strand of OY757191.1, from coordinate 82,232,115 downwards.
GTTTGAGTTTGCGTGCTGTTTAACAAACCAAGTCTCTGAAAAGAAAGTACTTCATATATTCGCTCTTTAATAACTTAATTACGGTAATGAAAATTAACGGTAGTAGTGTTTTTGGCTGTAAGCATCACTAATTTAACTTTCATGCTATTTAGAAAAGTAAACGGATATATTGTATTTTTTAAGTTAGGACGAAGTTGAAATTTTCCATATACACCGTGTTTTTTGTACTTACGTCGCTTTGGCAACAGTTGACTAACGGGTACACTAATATAGGTAGAGTCAGGGCACACTCAACAAGGTAATACCAAGGGCTCAGCTGATTAAAACTAATTTAACATTTTCACGTTACAAATATTCAATTTTGTATGAAATTTAAAATTTTTCTGACATTCCGCCGTTCAAACACAAAAAGGAAATGCAGGGGGCGAATTATTTGAATTCACTTTGCTGTTACCTTTCTAAGTGTACCCTGGGAAGTGTTAAGAACACAGCTGATTATAAATTTGCCTTGAAATTTTGTGAAAGTGATTGTCAGGCATTCACTTTATCAAACACAAAAAGGAAATGCAAAGGGCGAATTTTGTGAATTCGCCTGGATCTTACCTGTTGTAATATACCCTGACCCCATCCATCTATTAGACAGAATCAGGGTACACTAAACAAGGTAGTATCAAGGCGAATTTAAAAAAATCGCCCTGTGTATTTCTTTTTTGTGTTTGAACGGTAGAATTTTAGAAAGATTAAAAATTTTATACAAAATTGAATATTTGTAACGTGAAAATGTTAAATTAGTTTTAATCAGCTGGGCTCTTGATATTACCTGGTTGGGCGTGTCCTGGCACTACCTATATTAGTGTGTTTTAGATGGGGCTTAACCGTTAGTCAAGTGTTTTTTATTAGAATTTTCTATTTGTGCTTTAGAATTTTCTAAATAAAAGCTAATACTGTTTTCTCTATATGGATTTGGACTTCTTGTTTTGTTGAAACTACGAATATATCTACCAAGTATCGAATGCTGTGTAAATTTTTCTCTTATGTTATAGATAAAAGTAAATACATAATGTTACTGTCATGTTCACTTTCTTTTAAACAAGTTATCTGAAATAAATAAATTATTCAATCTGTTGAAAGCATTTTGTTCCTGAGTTAATTAACCAAATGACACGAGAGTTTCCTACTTATTTATGCCACTTTTTGGCAAACCTAATAACAACTCGTATCCTACTAACAGGTTTAACCAATTTTTTCCAGCCCAGTGTGCAAATTAGGAACCGTTAGATTGAAGTGTCATAAATTAATATATGACATTTCCACCCCAAACCACTTCTAACAGCGAGCAACTCAACCGTTTCCTTTTGCCTCAATTCATTCTTTTGCGCAAAGAACTTTCAACGAAGAAATGGATAAAAATAGATGGAAAATAGAATAAACATAAATCAAAGAACTTTACAGCAAACTCTTCTCCATATAAACACTTACACACATACTTACATATATATGTTTGTATTAACTTGGTTTGTGAAAAGCTTAAACATTAGCATTTTGGATAAACACATTTAGATAGGAGTTAAATCAATGAACGTCACTCGTTCCTTTATCGTCAATTTCGTTTTCATTATTTGAATCTAAAGCATAGTATCAAAGATTTTGCCTCAATTGTTATATCATGTGTTAAACAATCATCTTTTAATAAAAAAAAATCTTTAAAAAATTACATCTAAGTATAAAAAGATTTGTTATAAAGAAACATCTTTATTTAAACACTTTAACACCTTCAAGGCAACACAAAACAAAATAAATAAAAAACAAAACAAAAACAACTGCAATGCAGTACATTTCCATCTCAAAGAGATCAATTTGAAATTGCAGGATTAAGTCAGTTTGACAAGTAGTATGCATCTAAGCAATGCTGAGAATTTAGTGCTTTTTTGCATATTTTGGTGCTTTTTAATATTTTGTTTTTATTTGTTTAAAGTGCTTAAGAGATAAACATGTTTGGCTTATGATAATTGTAAAAAAACCTTAATAAATTTGATTTCTTTTGTACAGTTTGGGGTGATTTTACATGGTATGTATTTAACATATGACTTGTAAAATTTTCCACGGCAAAATATGGATACATTTTGTGTGAATGCATTAAAACATTGCTTGTGTGAAACACATATGCAAAAGTCAGACGGCGAATTTTTAACTAGAACGTGTTTTAGTTTTATCTGACAAAGCATCTGTCATCAGCTGGTTTTAGAAGTTCTTACACTTCTAAAAAATTAAGTGTTTGGTTTAAATTTGGAAGTTACATATGTCAGACATAATAACATATTTACGTATGAAAGTAAAAAAGGTAAGCCATCAATTAAACAGAAATTTTGAAAGACATATGCAAATACATATGGATTGAAAAAGTGACGAGTCAAATGTAAAAAAGCTCCCACGTAAAAGCACCTTTTACCACTTGTCATTCCTGACTAGTTTGTTAACAGTAACGAGCATAAATATTGCAACTTCATGAGATTTTGTTTAAATAAAATGTTTTTTAAGTTAAGAATATATAGGTCTTTCCATTTTGTGCTTCTTATTTTTAATTTTACTTAAACAATTACGGGATTCAAAAGGTGTTCTATTTGTCCTAATAGCATATTGTCATTAAATGTCCAAAATGGTTTAAAAACCTTTACCAACTATTGGACACTCGGCGCAGGTGTATTTGGAGTTGTTGTAACAATTTAATAAGCATATTAAACGACGTAGTATTGTTAAGAACTATTTTTGAATAAAAGACAACAAAACCACTTTGAAATTTTATAACAATACGACAATAGGACATAATAGGACACCTCGTGAATCCCCTAAATGTATTTATTCTTTTAAAAAGACTTTCACCCAACAGTGAATTGCGTTAGACATTCGGCAGTTTTGTGTTTTTACGTACTAGTCAAAAGTACTTGGCGAAAGTACAACTGATTTATATCAAATGCGTCTACAGATTGCGGATTGAAAAGCTTCGTAGATGTACAGAGCAGATACTAATACAGATGCAAGCAATCAACAGTTCCAAATAACGTCACAGAGGGGTTTTAGGTGACACCAGCCTTCCAGAATGTCCTAAAGAGTTAATATTTTTTAAAAGACGACAAAGACAGCAATTAACGGTTTAAAATAAGCAATAGAAACCTTCTGTCTGAGACGAATTTTTAAAAGTATCTGGCCCGACAAGATATGAAATGAGCCACTTTTGACACACGCTCACTAATTTCAAATTCGTTTAGAAACATGGAGAAATAAATGGCTCTTGGTTGGTCATACGTTGCAAAAACTACCCGGCGATTTTACTGGCAAGGCTTTTTATTAAAATCCGCAAGGTAAAAAATAAGGTCGGTCCATCCACCCTTGGCATAAAGCTGGGCATACAAGGTCATGATGGAAAGACTTTAAAAGTTTTCTTTAGATCCAATGCTTCTTATAGGAACAGCAGCAGAAACTGATATAAGTACAAGTGTTTAAGCCCATTTATCCAGAAATTATGAAAATTATTTAAACGATCAAACATTTCTCCGAGACAAATGTCAGTTTTTATGAAACTTTTGTCATGTGCCCGTCTTGGTTGGTGATATATGGATGGGGTGGCATTAAGCAGATGTAGCCTCAACAATGTAGCAACTATTAAATGCCAAATTTAAAAATCCTATTTTAAAAGACCCGTTAAAGCAAACTATAATTTTTTTCAAATTAAATTACAAATTCCCTACGGTTCCTTTTTATGGGGGTTACAGCTCCCAACCAAGTGAGCTGTATCCTCTCCTTTACCGGCTGTCTGTTCTATCTAACCTAACCTTATCTAAAAAATTTTTATTTTGGGTTTCTTATTTATAAGTAAATGCAAAATAAAGCTGAAACATTTGCCGTTTTCTTTTAGCCAGATTCTATTGTTTTTAATTATTTCAAATAAAAGCGCGCTGCTTACCCTACTGCTTATCATTACAGCACCCTGATGTATTGAATCGGCAATAATATTGCATATGTCATTGTAAATCTCTTCGAGTTCTTGCATCAATTGCGGCACCGTCTCACAATTATACTTCTCTAACATGGCATTTGTGGCATGCAATTGTTGCACGTACGCATTATGAGCATCTATGTAGGCCGTTAGCGTGTTTTGTGTTGGATTCTGACGATGTGACATGTAGCACTGCTTGTACTCCTGGTAGCACTGAAAATATTTTAAAGAGAGATAGAGGGAGAAAAATTTAAATAAATGTTAAGTTTTTAATATCAGAAATATTAAAAATAAATTAAATCCTTTTTATCCTTTAAATATCTACAAAGTTTACTGTTTAAAAAGTTAAATGAATAGAATTTTGCATTCCTTTTGTTGTTTGCGTATGTATGCGTGTGATTGTATTAATGTCTGCTTTCCTCCGTTTTTTCTTAAATTTATTAATTTTTTGCTTCAACCTATGTCTCAAAGTTTATTTATAACCTTTTTTTATGTTAAAAAGTTTATGGGTTAATGTATTGTATTAGAAACGGATTTGCTTCATGTCTTTGTGGGTATTTATGTATATTACTGTTGTTGGTTCTTGTGTAAAAAACATACTTTTATACATTAATTCTATAAATATTAGGTTTGTGTTTTTTTATTTTTACTTTATTTTTAAATTTCATTACTTACCTTCGATAATTTTTCTTCAGTCTTTGCAACGATCGTCTCAAAGGACTCCCTGTGTGTAAATATGTTTCGAGCTTGAACTTTACGATAAAAGGATTTATCAAGCATTGTTCGTGACCCCTAAAAAATAAAATAAAAATAAAAATTAAAAAGAACAAAACATGAATGGAAACACTTTTAGGTCTTTAAACATTTGTTACTTGTTAATGTTGAGATGTGTGTGAGAATGTTAGTGTGTTTGTACGGTTGGGGACGGGGTATGAAGGAATGTTTTAAAGGAAACATCCAGTTTCAAGATGTATTAAATTTCAAGCAATAATTTTTCCAACCAATAATTTAAAACTAATGTACTCAGAAACAACAAAACTATAAAATCAGAAAAACAATTTTATGAGAACTTTGAAAAAATTTATTCGGAAAAAATTAATTCTATTGGACAAATATTTTTTTCTATTTTTTGTTTATTTTGTTTGTCATAAAAATCAGATAAAAATATTAGTTGTGTTCAATATTTTTTTAATAAATATTAGGAACGAAAGAGTAAAAAGAAATATTTCAAAATTGCTCTCAAAAATATTTAAAAGTAAATGAACACTTTTACAGCCAAAGCTTGCAAGAAAATGTATTTTGTTATTAGGTGTGTTCATTTACAAAAAATTATTAATAATTTTCGATAGTTATTGCTAGTAAAGTGTTCATGTACACAAAAAGTTAACAACTAGAGAGCCAATAAAGAGCGTAATATGTTTAGAAACAAAAATGTTTCTGATAATTAATACTAGTAAAAATTGTACTATCAGAAATTATTTAAACAGTCTTTCTGTCATTATGCTTTCAAAAAAATTGAACTTATAAATTTAAATAAGTTTACAACAACAAAATATATTTGCTTGCAAGTTTTAACTGTAAAAGTGTTCATTTACTTTTAAATATTTTCAAAGGCAATTTTGAAAATACATATATCTTTTTACTTTCTCGTTGCTAGTAATTACTGGAAAGTAATTGAACACAACTATTGTAAACTTATTTTAAAAATTTTTTTTGAAAGCATAATGACAGAAAGACTGTTTGATAATTATTGATAATTTTCTGTAAATGAACACACCTATTATTAGGATCTAACAAAATACTGGTTGTGTTCAATAACTTTCCGAGTACGTGAACACTTTACTAGCAATAGCTATCGAAAAGTAGTGATAATTTTCTGTAAATGAACACATCTTTGTCTAAAAAAACTATTAATAAAGAAAAACTATTTATTGGAATAAAAGTTAACGTAATTTTTTCTGTGTATATGTGAATAAGAATCTAGTTTTAAGCACACATACGTGTGGTGATGAATGTATGTTTTGTTAAAGGTATTTCATTGTTAAAATCATGTTTCTTCTGTTAAATATTCCTCTATTGAATCAGTTGAAACTGTCATGGTAAGTTCATATATTAAAAAAAAAATCCATTTGAAAATTGTTAAGGCAACCGGACCTTTTTAACAGGATAATAACTTAATTACCAATAATATTGACCTGAAATGAATATTGATTATGATAGAATTGAAACTGAATATTATGCTTGGATGAGTTTCATTTGCCAAATTTTGAAATTTGTTCAAATAAAAGATGTTCCCAAATTTACACAAGATGTGTGTTAAATGGAAAAAAAGTTTACTTTTTTGTTTGCAACAAAGAGGTATTAAAAGGGTTAACACATTGGTCAAATAACATTCACAGCTTTAGCAACGCAAACTCAACAAAACTTTTTTACAAAACTTTCTGAGACTATTTACTCCAAAAGAGGTTGTTCCTTTAGCAGTTTGGTTCTTTGGGGCATAACTTAAGTTTTATTCAAGATGGATATTAAAAGTCATTTGATACCTAAATAATTACACATACACTTAAAAAATCTAGGCAGAAATATACGAAAATATACGAAAAAAAATTACATCATATATACAGGGTGTCTAAAAAATGCATACTTGATGTCGTATAATTATTTGTTATATTTTTCTAAAATTTGAAATATTTTTTGCTTAAGCTTTTAATGTGTTTAACAGCACGTGCAATCTTAATGATTACAACTTCGCGCAATAAATAATCTTACTCGTGTTTAGTCCTTAATTTAGTTTTAAAATTTAATACTTCATATTTCGTATAAAATTCATTTTACTTTTGAGCCCAATCCTAATAATTTTGCAAACCACATTTCTGTTTCCCCAAAGAGACTGAATCACATTAAATCGATATCAATTGATTTAATTAGTTACAAATTGTTACTTCAATAAACAGAAAACTTAATTTTTATAAATTATATTTTAAATAAACCTCATTATTTAAGCTAAAATCTCTTTTATTTACAAAATTAAAATCCATTTTAACAATACTGACCACAATTAAATAAATGGAAAAATGAACAAAAAAAATTAAACAAATTAATTTGCAAATTAAAACATCGAATTGAAATAATCGATGCAATGCAACACCATGAATTCATAATAAATTTACAAATTAAATTACTTTTAACTATCGAATATTACTGTCAGCCAGAAATTCATGGAGGGGAAAATAAATGAACAAAAAGTGAAGAGTGAACGTTAGAAAAACACTTAATACGATTGTTATTTAATTTCCTTAATTAAGTTGTTTCTAAAATGTATTTAGTACATAGTTTGTGGCATAATTTCAACATTTAAGCCTGATAGTGTGATTAGTTAAAGGTTAAAAAGTCGAGTTATACAAATTTTCGCTAAATTAAAGCATTTCGTTGTTACATAGGATTCCCGTAAATCAATTGTATAAAAATCATAAAATTTAAGAGACAGTTTTTAAGTGTAATAATTAAGGATTTACATAAAATGTTGTCGTTATAATGTTGTCGACAATTTACTACATTGTAGAGATCTTTCATTAGACCTATCACTTGTTTGGGCACTTCTTTTACATTTCAATGCACCCCAAAATTGCTCTTGGGCTGAATGTATGGAAGGTCCTTTCAAAATTAAGGATGCGCATATACAAAGAAGACCTTTGCCCCACTAAAAGCTCAACAACAATGCGCAGGATGTTCGCGTGGGCAACGCATGCACTTGCCTAAAGCTAGGTGGGCAGAGCAGAGCAGTTTTCTTTCAGTTCTTGAACTGTCGTAACTCGCATATAAGTGGGAGAGTAAGAAATGAACTAGCCAAAGGACTTCTTTAGCAGTTCCGGGAAAATATTGTCAAGACCCCGGTATTTGTTAGGCAATAGCGCCTTAACAGCGGACACAGCTTCTGGGGTGACTGAAGAAGCTGAGCTGATATCTTGCATTTCTTAGAGCTGCACGTTGAAACAAGTTCTGTCCTATCTCGCTGTCATTCTTGGCAGTAGCTTTGTAAACTACTCCTCCCGTATAGGAGGAGTGGTAGTTTAATGAAATATTCTCAATAGGGATCTTTGTATGAGTCGAGGATCGAAAGAAGAGGATCATTTTAAAAAACTTGGACATGATATAGTATCAAGGCTATTTTAGGTCGTTTTAAACGGAGCTATTAGCAATTCTAAGGCTAAGTATTACATTTTATAGTGAATCATATTCCAAGCAATAGCAACCATATGTGCGTACAGTGGCCGCACTTATAGCTTGTAAGGCACACTGCGTCAAGTCTTGATTGTTAAGGGATTGTAGAAAAGACTTTAATGGGATTATGGTATTCTTCAACGTCAAACTTAGTTGACATCCTGGGCGCATGACAGAGTTGACAATGAAATTGCTGACTAGCTCACCCGAGTGGCTTAGTTTTTGATCTGGTATATAATGGGAAAACTATCACACTAACAATTGATGTTTATTATGAGAAAATTAAAGCCTAGTTGCATTAAAGAGAAGAGCAGAAGTAGTAACTATAGAATATCTAGAGCTTGAACGAGGCCGTAGGCACTTAGATACTCATAAGTCGGCGAAATTTGGGCCTGAGAATGAGAACTAAGGCTACTACTAGAAGTCGTTCAGAGATCGAAGACGGCCTTTATGATCACAAAGGTCAGTTTTGAGAGAACATCAGTTGACTGGTTCCCAAGGATAATTAGGCCCCGTTTATTGTGGGCAGTCAGACAGGCATTAGGGATTGTAGAAGCACTTTGTCAAGTCTAATTGGAAAAGAGATTTTAAGAAAAGCATTGCAGGCACTTGTAGGCTATGTTGGGTTTCGGAGTACTACGACAGAGTTAGCAATGAGGTTGTTCTTAGCTGCTCGACTTTTGAGTTGACAATAAAGGAGGACACTGTCAGACAATCAAAGGAGTACAATTGTGAGAACATTGGGACACGAATGCTTAGAATTTTTAGCAGAGGAACAGGAGTTGATTTAGGGTAGCTAGAGCTAGACATCAAGACTTGAGCACAGCCAGTACTAGGTCACTTATAAAACCTAGAACGCTAGGTCTGGGACCATGGGACCAGGGCTTTAACAAGTTATTTTTCTTTTTTGGACTAAGAGTCTCTCTTTTCTATTTTTACTAATTGTCTCATTGGCTCCTAGTACAGATATTAGAAAAGTGTTGATAGTATTCCTCATTCGTCATAGCCTAACCTGATATAACCTTCCTTACGATAGAATTAATTTATTACAGTTTTGCGTCAAAAAAAGGGGAAACCCCCTAAATGCAACGGCTTGGCTGCTGTTCTGAGTTCTGAAAAGAGCTTAGAAACTAAAAATGGTAAATAAAAGAGGTTGTCTCATTATCTTAACGCGCTTTTCTAAGCTGTGAATTGACGAACAGCCGTATGAATACAACGAGCTGAAAGATTTCCCGTGTTGTGTTGATACAAGTGCGCCCAAGTTAAAAGAAGAAGAAGTTATTTTCATCTTAAAGTATATCGGCAGAATTCAAATTGTCTGAGAAGTCGATTAAAAAATGTTGGTTCATCTGCCTGGCTGTCTCTCGGTTTTTTCATGCATAACTCCAACTTTTAAAAGTAGTCTTGACTTGCTTGATTTTTTTTTATAAAAAAAATTCCATCGCGAAGAAAAAATACCTGATAGTCCTTAAAACTAAAAAAATCCTGATTAAATAATAAAAAAATAGGGAAATTAATCTGCAAACCCCATTTTGGTATTGTTTTGTTGGGTAACAACATGAGCGGTTGGACTCGCTTTCTTCCTTTTTTCTTTTTTTTTTTTTTTTTGTTTGTCGTTAACATAACACTAAATAAAATCCATGATATGCAATGACAATATAATCAGAACAATTTGTTTTTCCCCCGTTTCCCCTTTCCAACAATAAATATGAACAAACCCCTTTTTTAATCTTTCCCCCAGGCAACATTTATTTGAATCGTAGAGGTTTCACTTCTAATAAATATAATTTCCCTTTGAAGTGAAGCAATCGACATATTGATAGTTTGAAAGGGAAAGCAAAAGTCAGTAAAAATGCTGGTAAGGATGATTGAGTAGGGTTTAACTAATTGCAAATGTTTTTATGTGTCACACTAACATTCAAACACAAATGTTTACGTACCTGTTTAGAGAGAATAGTTGCCACGTCACTAACTGCTTGCGAATCCATTTCCACCTCTTGTAGGAATGTGTCCCAGGCTTGGAAAATTGACAAATGGCAGGTGGCTCTGCAGATAAAATAACAAAAAGAAAAAAAATAAATCAAGAGTAATTGTAACAGAAAATTAGATTGTGATTTATTTGATAACAGCAGACAGAAAAACCCAAGCACATGCAGGTGTCAATTACACAGCACGTGTGCTTAAGAAAAGAAATCAAAATCGTTTATTTTTATGAAAGGCTTTTTTGGGGTTTTAAAGATTTTGGCCAGATTAAGTAAATTTTAAGTTTATGGCCAGATTAAGTAAAATGTAAATAAAGTTTTCGTTTTTTTATCTTAAAACTTTGATGTATTTTAATTTATGGCTGTTTATAGTCTCTTTATAAGTCTGCGGTATTTATCCCAGGTAACACGGCAGATAATTTGGAAAAAGCTTTTCTTCAAAAAAAATTCAGTGAGTTTAGGTCCAAAAGAGAATAAATATAAATTAATTAGTTCATATTTAATCTTTATTTATTTCGCAAGACTTAAAAAGATCATGAACTCTAAAATAGGTCATTCTTTTTGACATTTTTAAGAAAAAAATATTTTTTTTGTTACAAGCAAAAATGGAAGTAAAATGGTTTTACTGGCCCCAATGGAATTGCCCATATGTAAACCTTAAATGAATATAATTTTTTTCAACTCTTACCTTTCACTTTTAAGTTCGCCATTCTTTTTACGATAACTAGTAACAAGGTCTTGTAGGGCATGTGAGTGTTCCTTATATAAATGGGAAAGGTTTTCGGTAAAGTCGGAAACTGAAATAAAGAAAAAAAAATTAAGTTAAAGAAATTTCTTTGCTTTGAAAAAATACATAAAAGTTAATTTATAATATTTTACTTTACAAAAACTTCAAAACTGACTTAAAAATTGGTAGGAGACCTTTATATTTGACTGTGACAAATCTTATACACACTTTGCACTAGTCTTTTTGTGTTTCTGGTTACCTGATGCAGCCAAGGTATTTTTCGACCGCAATTAATATTAAGAAATTATTTTGTGACGGCTTTAAAGGCGATAAATATTCTAGTTTTGAAAATAGAAAACTTCACCAAATTTTGAGGTTTTCTTTTTGGGCGATGCTACTACCTATCCAGCAAGTGTTTTTTTAAAATAAAAAAAATAACAGAAATGTATAGTTTGTAGAAGGTTTGATGTTGATACCTCTAACACGGCATTTAGACTATGTTACTTGTAACACGTTACTGTAACATGCTACATGTTTTTGAAGGCAAATTGGGTAGAGAAGGCAGAGAAGTTATTCTCTTTCGTATATGCCATGGTACAATTACCTTTAAGGTAATTGTACATTACAATTAAGGTAATTGTAAGGTAATTGTACCATGGTCGAAACGTTCAAGAAGAAAAATAAACAACGAAACCAAAACAAAATATAAAAAAGAGACAAGTTTCTAGTAACATAATGTAAATTCTTGAAGTTTTTGGAAGTTACCTTAAAACGAAATAAAAAAATAGTCATGTTACAAGTAACATAGTCTAAATTCCGTGTAACAGCTCAAAGATTTATTTATGGGGGATAGAACTCCTGTCCAACTTATTACCAACACCACATACGTTGTAAGGGTATTATGCGTTTGTGCAGATGTTTGTAACGCCCAAAATAAGGCTCTGCGACCCACCTTTAAGAAAAGCGATTGAATCAGACTTACTTCCTGAGTTGATTTAAGCATGTCGATCAATCCATACATCTGGCTGCGCGTCTATATATTTTTATAAATACGATAAATTCCGCAGTTTTGAAGATATTTTGATTAAATTTGGGAGAGATACGTTTCTTGGCACTAACACGAAGCATTTTATTGTTGTCATAGCCCTTGTACAAATGTCCACACCCAATAAGTAGTTTGGACTTTAATTGTATATTTTTATGACCTTAACTGGTACACTGAGCAAAAATATAATCGGTCTTTTTTTTTGTAAAGCCCTATTACAAATGTGGTGTCGGGTTTGACCGACTAGAGCGTTCTTACTTGTTATACCCTTCACATAGTGATAAGGGTATATATCACTTTGTCATTCCGTTTGTAATTTCTTTATTATTCATTTGTGACCCCATAAAGTATATATATTCTGGATCCTTGTAGATAGGGAAGTTGGTATAGCCATGTCCGTCTGTCCGTCTGTCCATCTGTCCATCTGTCCGTCTGTCCGTTTGTTGAAATCAAGTTTCCGGAGTCAAATAAAAAGATACAGACCAGTTAATGGTGTCAATTTATTAGAAATATCCTGGAGACAATCGCTATTTAAAATCAGCAAAATCGGTTCACTATTGACCGAGATACAAGCGAAAACCCAAAGTAACCCATTTTTTTAGGACAAAATCCGTGCATATATCCCTATATATCTCAGTAAGTATAATCACTATTGCCACAAAACTTGGAATGGATACTCTTTAAGTAGGCACCTAAATAATGAAAAAATTTTTTTCAGATAGGATTAGGGGAAGTGGTAGTTTTCCTACAACTGCACAAATTTGGTGAAATATTTTATGCGCTATATCTCGGAAACTTTAACAGCTATCGACTTAAAATGTTCTAAAAAAAAGTAGTTTCACACTAAGACCTACACTTTAAAGAAAAAAATTTTTGGGTGGGGGCAGAACAAAGGGTAGCTCCCATACAAATTAACAAATTTTATCAAATATTAGATACGCTATATCTCAGAAACTATAACAGATATCGAAATCAAATGTTCTACAAAAAGTAATTGGACAACAAGGGCTACGATTTAAAGAAAAAATTGTTTGAGTAGGGGCAGGGAAAGGGTTAGCACCCATAAAAATTAACAATTTTTATGAAATTTTCGATACGCTACTTCTGGAAAACTGTAACATCTATCGACTTCAAATATTCTACAAAAATCAAATAACGCATACATTTTGGAGAAAAAGTTGGCGAGGAGCAGGGGGATTAGAACATCCCATAACATTTAGCAACTTTTATTAACCTTTAAATATGGATAATGTCGAAAACTTTTATAACTCTCGACCTCAAATCTTCTTCATCTTTTTCTATTATCCATACGAACGTTAAAATTTTGTTATTTTTTCTATGGACCTTAAAACTCGCACAAGGTTTTTTATTATATTATTTGCAGTACAAAATTACTTGGCTGGGTATATTTAAAGACCAATGTGAAGGGTATATAAGATTCGGCACAGCCGAATATAGCGCTCTTACTTGTTTTTTCTTCAAAATATACGAATCACACTGAAACTAATTTTTGACAGATTTTAGGATGGTAGACAGAAAAAAACATTCTAAAATCAAGAAATTTTATTCTTGAATTTTATCTATTTCATGTGACCTTTAAGTTTAAATTAATTGAATATTTATTATTATTATGATGAATTCTTAGGTTATTAACAATCTATTTTCCTTAGTGCTACTTGAGTAACTTTACCACAAGCCACAATTGAGGGTAATTTAAAAATAATTCAATAAAATATCAAATTTAGGTTAAACTGCATTCATTGGTCTAAGCCTGAGTAATGTTCGTCTATACATATGTATGTATATTTGCAACTAAAAATTTGCTTTAAAATTCCCAGAACATTTATTTGCTATTTAATATGCAGGACATGGTTCATATTCTTTTTACATTTGGACATTTACACAAAAAAGTACTTATATTTACATAAATAGAGACACATGTTGACCAAAGAGTTAAATTTTAAATTCAATTCGGGTTTTCAAACATGATTTTAAAAAAGATTTGAAAATTCAATAATGGCAAAATTAATTTAAATAAAATACAGTTCCTTAATCAGGATTAATATGTGTCACAAGCATACTATGCTTAATTAAAGACACCATACGATCACATCAAACAGGATATGTTGTCTTTATATTATTGGAAAAAAGCTTCTTAAAAATTGTGTGCCAAGAATAACCAAAACTTTTTTCTGTTGTCAAAATTCAATTAAAGTTTAAGTATTATTTTCAAAACCAAGCATATAAAAGCTTCAGTACAATCAACTGACAAAGTTTATAACAAAAACAATTCAACATATATATAACCCTAATCCTTTTCAATCTGCAAATTTTTGTTAAAGTACATAAATATATTTTTTTGATGCTCCTGTTGCTGTTTGTAATGCATCAATGTGATTAAAATGTTTTAAACGCATTTGAAAAGGTCAAATAAGAAAAAAAACATCTGCAATATTTACTGCAACAACAAGAACAAAAGCAACTACAAGTTCAATTTGCCATCGTTATCGTTTTTCTCCTTTTACCTGAAGCATTATCAAGTGTTAAGATTTATTTCTATTGAAAACTCAAATCAATTGGGTGAATGCATTTACTATGGACAGATGTATATCCAGCTCATGCTGCTGGAAGGGGATAAGGTTGAGCCTTGAGCAAAACAAACCATTAGGTTATCATATACGTTTAAGACAATTCAACGACTAAGGGGCATGGAAGTGGGGTACACATATCCTTTTACATTTCATTGAATCCACGCCTGTGCACTAGAGCTAATTCCTAATGCAAAGTGAAACAGACAAGTGTCCATAAACAACGAAGTTGTTAATGCCAGTTATACCAAATACATTACGACAATTTAATTAAAATCCCTTGTTGTTAGTAAGGTGGCCAGGTTGCCAAAACAATCTGGCCACTATTATAAAAATGAAAAAAGTTTGTTTGTCCCGCAGTATCGCTTAAGCGGCTGGACCGATTTCACGAAGTTGAAAATACTGTTAATCAAAAAGGGTGCAATAGGCGAAGGGAAATGGGCGCCGCAACGTCCAACAAAAAACTTAATACATATGTTGGTGACTTCAAAGGTCACGTTTACAAAAATTTAAGGGCAGCTTCTACTGCTAAATGTAAATTTCAGGAGTGGGACTTATATAAGAGTTTTGCTTGAAAATGGCTTGATCACGATAACATTTACATATCAATTATGTACAGCAATCCAACTTCAGTTGCGTTGCCCAACGGCATCCAAAAATACTCAGTTGCCACAAGTTAAACCATTTGTCATTCAATAAACTTATCATCTGTAATAAAACTTACAACAAATTAACTTAAACAACTCGACCTGTAGTTAAAACACAAAGTTTTCATCAACATTCTGTCAGACATACAGACAGACAGACAGAATGACAAACGGACATACAGATATTATATACTAGACTTTGAAAGTGGTTCGGCTCTTGGACTTTTATTTTTTGGTATTACAAACATCTGCACAAGAAAACATAATCTCCTTAACTTACACATGCAGACACTTACGGCTTTTTAATTGCACAGTACTGTTAAGTTAATACTGCATAGTTATGCGTTACTATAAATGTATGCAGCTACATTGTAGAAATTGCAAAATCAGAATAAAACCCTTAACTAAACATACACAACTATAAAAAAATCAACAACGTTTGCAATGCGAATAACAGGATCAGGAAACCATTAAAAAAATGATAAAATTCTACTTAAAGCAAGTGGAAGCAAATGAAAAACACAAAAGAGAATAATCTCAAGAGTATTGTGTCTATTCAATTGCATTAGCAAAGCTAAGAAAATCCTATAAAATGTGACAGGATTTTTTAAGGAAAAACAAAGTTAATACAAGGAAAACCTTAATGGCCTGTTTTGCAATCTTTATTCACTCTACACAGGCATATATGAACAGTTTGTTTCTTCTAAAGTTAAAATAATAAAAATTGTCATACAATTTACCACAACTGAGTTAAAATTCCTTTGTAGTATATAATATAGTCTGTCTTAACAAGCTATTAGGTTTTAAGATGTAACTTATACGGTTTTTTGCAATTTGCCAATCTTTTGCTATTGAAAAATAATAAAAACGTTGGCAAGCTTGAACAAACAAAGATAATTGCACCAAACATTGTAGACTCAAGTGGGATATAAAAACGTTTGTCTTCTTGCTTTCCACTTATTATGACACTTAATAAAACAAAATTAAACTTTAAACTATTGACAGTGACAACAACAGTAACAACAAATGCTTGGTGGGTTTATTATAGCAATTCATATGTTATTAACAATATTAAAATACACTCGAAGAAACGGAGAAGGAGAGTTATGAACCTGTTTCTGAGTGCAGTACCAGACCTGCCCAAGGGTCACATTTAAACATGGTATATATTAAACATTTAAGCGATTTTTGTAACGCAACAGATCTACAGGATCAAAGAAGTAGCATCGTTTTTGGCCAATAGTTTCCCATTTAAATCAACAAAATTAAAGAAAATCTCGTTGCAGTAAAAATTGCTCTTAAAGACATCCTTAGTTTAACAGTAAATTTAAATTTTTCTGCGTGCAAGTTCAATCACCTTATGTGATGTCAATAAAAAGCACATTTACACGTGTTCTGCCTCTTCATCTACTTCTTCAAAGAGGAGCTTATTTTTACAACCGAAATGATTGGAAAACAGTAAAAGACAAATTTAACAGATAATCAAATATTACATTGGCTGTTTGTTTTACTTTATAAAAATACAGACAAGAAAAGGACATTTAAGCTTTCAAATATTTGCCTTCTCTTTAAGGTTTATATTTATCACTTGTTTTCTTCCTTAAATGGTATATTTATACCCACAAAATACACGCAAAGAAAACATATGGTTGAGGTAACCATAATCTAAGAGCTTCATACTAAATCAAGTTGTATGATTGTATCCCAATAAAGTAATGATTAGCTGTAGTTAAAGTTAGTTTCATAGAAATAGATTTAAATCATATTATAGTGATATGATCCTTTATTATTACAACATTTTTCTACGGGATCAAAAAAGGATTCTTTATAATTATTGTATAATCTCATACAATCATAACATGTTGTCTTGTTACTATACTGTGATCCCATACGACCATAAAATGACCCGTAGGATCATAATATGGTTCCACAGATCAATAAATTGTATTGAACAATTATTATATGGGGGCACACAATTATTATGTGATCCCATGTAATCATAATATGTTCTATATGACCACATTTTTTTTCAGATAGTCATAATATAATTAATAAAAGTGCTATAAAATATTAAATTAATTTATTTATTAAATTCATAATATTAAAGTTTTAAATTTATCTATTTATGATTAATTTTTTATTTTAAAAGTTAAATGAAAATTAGTCAGTTTTATTTAAAATTTCATAAGGCGTAGTCATATTATGATTCAATGTTATTATAAACTTGATTGTTGTAACAAGCAGACGTGCTAATTAAACTTTAAATCAAATTGTTACATGCTTGCCTCAACCTCATTTGATTGCGGAGAAAAGCACTATTACTGTCATGATCATGTCCAATCAAGTTTTTTCTCTACGTGTACGCATAAGTGGCAGGGATGTTATAAGTTTTTATAAATATTTTGACTTAGAAAAATATGTCTATGCGTTCATCTGGTTGAGCACCCATGTTTTCTTAAGTAAAGTAGTTTTAAAGATATTTCAATGAAATCCGGTACAAATGAGTTCTTGGCAGGGGGCGAGGCCTGTTGTAATTCAAAAAACAATACCAGTAGACTCGTCTAACCAACCCCTAATATTTCCTCCCAGTTTTGATAGAAAGAAGAACCAAGACAGTTTGCTTAACAGTGGCACACAATATGGTCAACAATCTCTCTTTCGCCTGGTACAGCCCAGAAGCTGCCATCATCGCTGGAACATCGTCTAACTCTTTTGATATGAAGCACTATCCAACGGTTGCCAGCTATCATCCCAGCTGGGAGTCTTTAATCGCTACTTGGCAAAATACATACCCAGAGGCTACACGAAGTGGTATTTACACAAACTGGCTGTATAACGCACAGCATAGTCTCTATCCCTGTATTAAAACTGAAGAAGAGCACTAAGCTCTTTTGCTCTTTTCACAGGCTAACCCTTTGTTTCGCCAGTTTTTTTGTCATCTATTCCTCTCAATACCCTAGTGTCTGCGAACTTAGAAACCTTATCTACCAATAAACTCCTTGCAAGCCTGAACAACTAGAGTTTGCGGAGATTTTCTTAATCGCTACCTTGCTATTAATAAGAATTTTTAGTTTAAAAGGCCAAGGCAAGATCCGTGTGCAATTTCACCACAAGAATATATTCCAGAAACTCCACAGGCATCCAAAAGTGGATGAGACCTAGTTCTCTACAGAAAACCTAGGCATCTTAAGCCCAACCTTAAAAAAGTGGTAGATCCTCTAGTCTGGCCGATGGAGGCCAACCAAGCGTATTTCTCCACAGTCAAAGTTATATATATGATCCTCGAAATTCCTATAAGGTCAAAGTTGGATTCCCAAAAGAGTTAAGCGTCGGATCCCTGTTGATACTGCTACATTTAACGCTTCCAATAATTCTGCCATGATTTTATTTATTGTCTCATTGTGCGTTTTGGGCATAAATATTTGCTTTTGCTTTAAATCGGTAGAAATGCAGCCCTTTGTGATCTTAAGGACACAGGCACATAACTTCACCTAAGGCATTCTTTGAAGACCCAAACAAATCAAGGTATAATTCACAGATCCTATTCGGCCCAAGTGCAAAATAATATCGAAGTTCCTACTTCACAGCATATCGTGAAATATTTCTTGCAGTGAAGAAAAAGTGTCGCTGCTAAGAAAGTGGGCGTTTACTGATGCGCTCAAAGATTTCTCACTGCTCCCCGTTCAGTCCCTTTAGTTTCATCCTTCGTACAGATTATGATGGCTGGACTACAAGCCAGCATCTTGCGTAATTTGGTCATTTATACAGAAAATCTTGCATAAGTTTTGCTTCATCCTTCTACTTTCATTTTTCTTACACAATTTAAGAGCATCTTTCTACTTGACCCAGCACTCACGTTGTTCATTGATCCTGGTCAGATTGAATAACTCAAAAACTTTCCTTCTCTCCAAATCCATCTGTTTTTTAAATTAGTGTAATTAACATTCATTAATTTATGATGTCTGAATGAAAATTTCAATTTTCTAGTTGCAGCGAATGAATAATTTTTCATAATTGGCATAATTACATGCAATTTGATTATGACAACTCATTTAGACAATTATTAAATATCACATTCAAAATTAAAGGTAAATATAACTTCTATGTCAAGCATTTTTCCTTATGTTTACTTGCTTTGCCATTATTTGTTGTAAAATTTGCGTCTTCATTAGACAAATCGATGTCTTGACAAACGTCAAACTCTTAATAAAAAAAATGCGGTAGTTTTGTATTTTTTTTTTTTTTTTGTATTGAGTTTGGCATTTGTCAAGGCATGAATTTGTCTACTGGAGACCTTTCGTAAGAGTGATTGCTATTAACTACCATAATACGTTTAAAAAATTAAGTGGTGGTAGTGAAAGAAGGTAAGGATTTGGATACGTGCGTATTTGTGTTTTTGAGTTTTGTAAAAAAAAGAAAACTCAAAATCTAATCAAAACTTCACGCTCTGTTTTTTCAAATAACTTCTTCATCTATATACGTGACATACTCACATACATATATGACATACAATATGTCTGGCTGCAAAGGACTTTAACGATTATTATCCTTAAAGTTTTTAGCCGAAACATAAAGAGGTGCTGGGAAAAGTATTATTTGTGACACATTAGGGGTTTCAATGATAAGCAAAACTATTTTTCTTTTTTATCAAACTAACTTTGAAATCTGATAACGAACTTGGCAGAGCCAACCTAACGAACGACTGGGGGTTGCTTTTATACGAGCGATAATCAGAATTCAAAACTTGCTACGTGACTGTAGCTTAAATTGCAAGGATACATTTTAGTGAAGATTAATATAAACAGTTTATTACTAAAGCATGTAAATTTGCTCAAGTATTTACCCAATGTAAACTTAGCTTTAGCACTTTATATAATAAACGTAAATAATGTTAGAGAAAATTCTATATTTAATGTCAATTTTTAATTTTATGTAAACAAGAAGCTCAAACAAATTGACATATTTGATTTTACAGATTCAAATAAACTTTGAAAATTGTTCTTTAAATGCTTGTTCTACTTACCAGTTTTAACCAATTTAAAGTTGACGTTATAGTGGGATTTGAAAGCCTCATTAAAACTACTATGACCATAATCCTTAAGCACTCCGGTATTGGACGCCATACTAGATTGTGAGCTAAGGGAACCACCACGTGCTCCCCCCCACCCAAAAAAACTACGACCTTTTCGACCACTTGAAAATTTTTCCAAGAAATCTAAATTTTAAAAATAAAAACTTTATTAGTAAATTGTCATAATTTTTTAAAATAAATTCATTCATTAAATTGAAACAAAATAAGCACAAATTCAACAAAATTAAATCAAGCAAATTAAAAAAATTATATTCAAGTAACAAGCCAATGTGTTTAAATAAAAACATTTTGTTAAAAAAAGGATTAAATTGAACAAATTTGTTATAAATAATAGAGAAGAAATCATTTTAAAAATGTAAGCAATTTTAAATATGTTTGTTAATGGATGTACATGTGAATGTCATGCTTAAGCCCTTACATATGTTTTTTAAAAAATTAAAAAAAAACTGCTTTCAACTGTATAACATTAACTCTCCTTTTACTGTACCTATTATTATAATCCTTGGTTTATAAATTTGTATTGCAAACAAAAGCTCATATCAATGTTGCGTAAATTCTATATTATTCTGTTTATTTTTTAATATTTTTTTATATAAGTTTTCACACACTATGTCGTCTTAACAGTTAAATAAATGACATTTATCGATTTCAAATGACAGGCGGAAAAATGTTTTTAATGCATTTTTAAGAATCCACACTCACCATGACAAGGGCAAATAAACCTTAATGGATGATGTTAATACTTTAAGTGAAACTTGTTTGCAATCAATGCAGATGCCCCACAGATTTAAAAAAAATGTGAAAAATGCAAACAAAACATGAAGGAAGTTTTAGTCGGTCAAGCTCGACCATATTATATCCTGCAGCATAAATAAGTTTATATTAAGAACCAACAATTTAAAAAATTAATACAGTTTAAGGTGACTTAATTTTTAGGTCAACGTGTAATTTAAAAATAGTTAGGCTTACGAGGGGGGAGTGGGTAAAAAAGTGCTTTTTAAAAGCATTAACAACACTTTTATAGACAACACGCGCAGAAAAAGAACCAACAAAAAAAAGGAGAAACGCTATATTCGGTTATGCCGAATTTAATATACTCTTCACATTGTCTTTTTTTTTTGTTGCCTCATACAGCTAAGTTGTTTTAAAAACGTAAATTAATAATAAGAAAACCACTTTGTGGCAGGTTTGAAGTCGATAACTGTAATAAACTCCGAGAGATAGCATGGGGTATACCGCTTTTTTTGCTTCTGTCCTATAGTTGCTTCTGCAGACGACATTGTGGTTTTGGTGAGGGAGATATTTTTATCCACCACAAGGTGATGCAAAGTGCATTACCTGATCTGTCTGCTTGGGCCAGGGACAAGGGACTGGAAGTGAACCCAGAGTAGATGGAGCTAGTTCTCTTCACCAAAAAGTACAAGGTGGAAGGCTTAACAAAATTGAGCTGAAAGTGGCGGATATGGCCAGGTATCTTGGCATTTTTTCTGGATAAAAAGTTATCTTGAAGGGCGAATGGGGAGAAGAGTGTAAGGAAGGCTCCCAATGCCTATTATGCCTGCAGGAACTCCATAGGTAAGAACTAGGGGTTTCAACCGGTTATGGTGAACTGGATTTACACATCCGTTGTAAGACCAATTCTTTAATAAGGTGACCTCGTATGGTCTAGGGCCTTTGGGAGGGTTAAATAAGGAATCTTTTGTCAAAGGTCCAGAGATTTGCTGTACTAGGCATTACAGGGGCCAGGAAAAGTACACCACAGGACGCGTTGGATATTATTCTGCTTCCCATTAAGGATGTCGTTGTTGAAATGGCGACAAGAAGCTTGTTCAGGCTTAGTGAGTCAGGTACGTTAGGGCAGGGTCAGATGGACACGCAGGCATTCTGGGAAGAGTCGGGGGTGTTTGACTCATGCGGCTGTTAGGTTTGACAGACTATATGGTCGCAAAACTTGACTTTAGGATCTTACCTCATGTAGTATTTCTAGATAGGGATGCATTGAAGGGATCCCAGATGCTGTATTAGCGGTGGACAGTCTTTACTGGCTGATAGAAGATAGAGTGGGCACCGGGACTGGTGTTTATGTAAGGAATAGGGGATTAGGGATGTCATACAAGCTTTTGGACAAGTGTAGCGTTTTCTACGCTGAGATTCTAGAGGTGAAGAGGGCCGCGGTATGGAAGGGGGAGAACACGGATGGAAAACGAACGTAACAATCCACGTTTATAGACAGGGCTCGCTCAAGGCTCTGGAAGGACATTTTTCCAGGTATAGATTTGTGGACGACTGTAACCGTGCTCTCGGGGCGATCTTGGCAACATGCAGGAATAGGTTCTGTTGGGTTCCGGGTCACTGAGACGTTCCCGACAATGACTCTGCCGATGAATTGGCGAGGAGGTAATCGATCGGGGGTATTGGAATTGTTTTTGACCCCGTGAAGCCACCATTGGGCTTCTATTATGGAGTGATAGGGACTAGGGTAATGGACAAGGTGGGCCAAACCTGAGGGGACAGGACTAATTGCGGGATCTGCAGACTTCTGTGGCCCAGAATTGTCAGGATGCTCACGGACCTGCTACTCAAGAAGGGCAGAAGGGCTCTTAGGTGCATTTTTGACACTCTCACAGGGTACTGCGATGTGAGATATATGACGAACAAATGGGACAGGAACTCTCTAGATTTCTGCAGGGTTTGCGTAGGGGGAGATAGAGACGGTAGAACATCTTGTCTACCACTGCGTTGGGCTGAAGATGCGCTGACAGAGGAGGTTGAGAGGGCGCTTCTTAGATGGATTTTGTGAGGTCTCTAGCAATGGGCTGGGAAACATCATAGTATTCATCAAAGGGATTGGCTGGGTGGATATGTGGTTAAGCGTTTACGCGCATTTTACGACTACTAACTTCATTTGACTTTTTGCGGCTGTCATTCTTGGTCTTTTTTCTTATTTCTATTCGCTCTACCTACAAATTAATATGTTCTTCCTATTTTTCTTTTCCACTCTTCTGAAGGGGCTCGCTATAGGTCTCGGATAAATTTTTGGTAAATACTTTTTCGCATTTTTTGAGACTACGACTCTGGAAATATGATATTAAAGATTAGCTGACCCAGAATGAAGTCGGAAGTCAAGAAGGTAAACAAAAGGTAATTTTCAGTACTTAGTTTTAGTGTCTTGGCTCTTCTAGAAAAATAAAATAAGGTTTAGTGGCAACACCACAATGGCTTTATCCTTCATTAACCAGGTTATTTTGAAAATTAATGTGACTCTCAGTGATTCGATTAAATAAGATTTCATATGAAAAGAGATGTCAACGGAGTCCGATCAGCAAGACAAGCTCATATCTTTAAACGCTTTTCTTTTTATATTGAATGTTGTGATTGAAAGTTTGTTCCTGTTCCCCTTAAGTGAAGCAGTATTGCATGCACACGCATGCTTTCTAATGATTTTATTTCATGCTAGCTTGTAAAGTTTGCTTTAAGGATGATTTGACTTGAAAAAAAAAACAATTTTTTAGTTTAAATAACCCAAAGCCATCTCAATTAAAACTATAAAAATAATAAATAAAAACGTTAGCAACATTAATTCTACTTATTTCTCTTCTTTTTTAAAAAACTTTGTTTTTTAAGGTTAGAGAACAACAGCATTGTACTTTTCTCTTGCTCTCTTACTTTACTGCAGCGCAACAGTGAGCAAGAGGGTAAGTATAAAAGCCATATTTAATAACACTTTGTCAAGCTGTCAAATTGTAAACAATAAAGATTAGATTTTTGTAAAAAAGTATTTTTGAGGGCACCTGTCACCTTTCTGGGGCACAACACTACCGCTTGCACTGCCGCCTTCACCTCCACCGCTACCGCCGCTAGCCACACTTGCAGAGCCAATTGCCGGACCAACTGATGACGCTCTTGTTTCCCTTAGGGGATCATATTGTTCGGCACTTTTGGAACGTGAACTGAGAAGTTTTTCTGCTTTAGGCGAGCGGGCAAATAGACCACCTGAAGTGTTGTTACGGTTTTTACGCGGTGACCCATAGACTTCATCATCGACTGGTGCGGAGGCAGGGGATTTTGGTTGTAACTTATAAACTGGTTCACCGGAATCGAAAAAAGCATCAAAGTTTTGTTGTCTTAAGTTTTCGGTGTTAAACACCGGGTTTTCTACTTGCAATTCTAAATCTTCACGCAGTCTTTGTGATTCCTTGTAATCGCTGGATGCAGCACGGCCCAGCCCCCCAAGCGACACATGCAATTTAGGTCTTAAAATGCGCGATTTACTTGAAGAAGATTTTTGTGACGTTGAAGGTTCGGGGGGTAAATTCATGGGTGACATTGGACGGCCCCAGCCAGGACCCGATATAGGTTTCGTGGGGTCTGAGTCAGGAGTTTCAACAAGAGTGCTATAACTACTGCTGCCTTCTAAAGAGCCGGTGGGATAGACGTTTGAACCTATTACCAAGGCGGGAACTTCATTAGATCTCAGGCGTTCAGCAGCAGAAGCTTGCTGTTGTTGTTGCTGTTGCTGTTGTGATGAACGCATATTTAAATCATTATACATGGGAACTCTGTATTGGGCAGCTAAGGCTGTTGTGTCTTCTTGTCCGAAAATTGGTTCAAAATTGTGTTGCTGTTGTTGTGCTCGCTTAACTGGAGTAGATCGTTTCAGAGATGTTTTAGAACTGCGACGTATTGGTGTTGAAGGAGGCGTAGACGTTACAAATTGAGAAAGTGTAGGAGTGGGCGAAGGTGAGGGTGAAGGTCTCTCTGAAATTGTGGGTAAAACGGGATGTTCGAAAGTGGAGTGTAAAAGTCTGCGAACTAAAGGTTCTGGATGTTGCTCAATTATTTCGCCTTCTAATAGTGGCTGTTCAGGTAGTTGGGGCTGTTGTTGTAGCTCAAGTTGTTGTAGCTGTTGTTGTAGCTGTTGTTGTAGCTGTTGTTGTTGCTGTTGATGATCTCCCCTAAAATGGGCAAAAAAGCTGCTGGTTGTGGATGAAACCGTTGGAGGGGCACTTGTTGGTGGCGTTAGAGAAGTATCAGACGACAATGATAAGGGGGGAGGTAAACTTCGGGCAGGAATAATAATTGGTACTTGGGGCTCACGCAGGCAATCGAGTGTTGGTCGTGGACTAATACGAGGTATAGCAGCACCGTATGTCATCAAGATGAGTTCATCAGCTGGAAATATTACAAACATTCCTGGCCGCCCCCATGTGACATGGCGACTGCACTGAAGACAAACATAAATCCAAAAAACCTTTTCTCTACCAAGAAAAAAAGTTTTTCCCTGAAAATGTGTCTATGCCTCTCTAGTTCTCTGTTTGTCTCTCTCTCTCTCTCTCTCTCTCTCTCTCTTTCTCTCTCTGTCCCACTAATTAGGCCTTTTTGTTTGTCTTTTCTCTTGTTGCTTACTTTATTAAATTGCCTAGAGTGTATTATGACGTTTATATTTACGTAAATTATAAATTGTGGAAAATAACAAATTATTGTAGGAAAAAAAACAACTTAAACGGCAAAATAAGTTTACTTTAAATTAAAATGTTTTACCGTTAAATTTTTTTAATTACAATTTTAAACGTACTTGTTTTTTTTCTTATTTAGATATTAAATAAATTCGGGAACAATAAATCACAATTAACTTTCTTTAATTTCTTCTTTAAACTTTCGATCGTCCTACACTATCCATCCTTCTTTGGAAGCGACTTGTTTTCTTTTAAACGTGACGTCATTTAGATCGTTGCACTGTGATGCCATAAAAATATCGTTTTTCTAATCTAAAATGAAAATTAAAAATAAAAACACAAATTAGTTTTATTGCTTTAAAAAATATTAGAAAATTTATTGGATTTTTATATAATAACTTTGATGCTTAGTGAGCTATTAAAAGACAAAATGTTTTCTTAATTGGATTTTGCCACAATTGATTAGTTTTTCTTTAGGTTTTTTTCTTAATTTTTTTTTTAATTTTTTTTATTATTATTTATGGACATTTGCCAAAAATGCGTATAAATAAATTGATAATTTAAACATTTTGCCAAAGGTCATTGTGGTAATTGATACATTTTACTTCATTCATTCATGTGGTTTTTGTTTTTTTAATTAAATATAATATTGATTGATACAACAAATTAAAAATGACAAAATTGTTTAAATTTTTTTTTTTAAATTTATGCATAATTAAGTGTTTTGACTTATTTCAATTTGTTCATAACCATACCAGATACATACGTGATTAGGGTATTATGGGTTTGTGCAGATGTTTGTAACGCCAAAAAAATAATGGTCTGAGATAAAGCACCGAAAAACTCAGAGTCACTTCCTAAGTCGATTTAAACATGTCCGTTCATCCGGCTGGGTGTCCATGTATACTTGTTATCTTATTATATTTAAAGACAAGAATTTAAGAACATACATATTACTCATTTGCTTAAGCAATGTCGTAACTCAAAAAGTGTATCTTTTGAGTTACTTTTTTATTATGTCGTTGCTTGAGAAAAAGATCGATATTTCCGTCCTTAAGACTGGTAAACTCCACTTTTCTCATTTTCCTAGAGTCCTTGAATTCAACGGAAGTATTTGTGCTAATTTAAAATTTTATCTGGAATCTAACCTTAAAAATGATTTAAATTCAAATTTATTTATGACTGTTTTTGAACTTGTATTCGATATTTAGATCCAAATAAAAAATATTTTTTCCTCAGTTCCCTGCTGCTAAAAGTCCTTGTATGCAAATTAAAAAAAAACAAAAAGTTTTGAAGGCAAAAAAAAATTAAAATCTTCAAACTATGCATTTCGTTGTGATGCCATTTTGTGACGGTAAATCCTTTGATTTTAAAATTGAGTTTGGTTTCAAATATAAATGTGTGTCTATAGGAAAAAATTAGAGGTGATGGCTGACTGATTAACTGACTGATTCATCACGCCATAGCACAAAAGCATAGAGCTAAGGAATTGAAATTTGGACTGCGGTTATCTCTCCCGCTTAATAAATCCGCAAAAACAGCCTTTTAAGAAATTCGTATCCTAAGGTTGTAGAAATTGGTAAAATTTATATTTTAGTACTTTTAAGATACCTTTTCTAACTTTAGATCCAATAGAAATCATTCTAGTTATGTCGAATGAACTTGATAAACCATGAACTCATTTTTGGTACTTTTTTGAAATTTTATTCCACTTAGGGCCCAAAAAGGAAAAATATTATATTGTGGTACTTTTTAGGTACCTTTTTGCCCTTTCTGAGATCATGAGTGAAGAAATAAAAAAGAAAAGGCTTTTGAAGGCTATTAAAGAAGGAAGTAAAGAAAGTGGATAAAAGTATTCTTTTACGTTTTTGGTACTTTTTCCCAAAAATGGTTATGAACTTTTTAATGTGAAATTAGAGAGCTTTTATCCAAATTAAGGACAAAAGCAGGCTAAATAGTAAAAAAATACTTTTTTTAAATGTTTTGTACTTTTTGCATTTTCTGAGAATATGGCTTTAGAAATCAAAAGCAATTGACCCAGATTGAGGTCGGAAGTCAGCAAAGTGGAAAAAAGTACTTTTTTAGATTTATGGTATCTTTCTTGAATTTTTTTAGATTAAAGTTCTAGAAGTAGGAGTTAAATAAAGATCTGTTAACTATAAGTGAGGCCAGCAGTCAGCTTAGTCGACAAAAAGTACTTTTTCCACATTTTTAAAGCTGTTTGCATTTATTAAAACTTTTAATCTTAAAATATAAAATTAAAGTCTATTTGGCATTTTTAATATTTCTCGTATTTTTTAAAAATTTTTTTGACTACTAATGTAAAACTAACGATTTTTAACCTAGATTGAGGTTTAAAGTCAATTAGCTGGTTAAAAAAGTAGTATGCTTTTTACATTTTTGGTACTTTTTTGCATGTTTTGAGAAGTATGAAATTAAGTTGTATTGACAAAAGTCAGCAAAGTAGAAAAAAGTATTTTTTTTAAATGTTTTGCACTTTCTGAGATTATAAGAGTTAAAATAAGAAACAAAGGTCGTAAGTAAGGCCAAGTGGACATTTCACATTTTTTTGGTATTTTTTATTGCATTTTTTGAGAATGTCAAAAGTCAAAAGTAAACAAGGTGGTAGAAGTACTTTTTCACATTAATGGAATTGGAAAAAAGTGCTTTAATCACGATTTTGGTACTTTTGCATTTTGGAAATATGAGTCTTGAAATACGAATATAAAGACTATTAACCCAGCCTGAGGTTAAAAGTCAGCAAATTGCCTCTTTCGCGCATTTTTGTTACTCTTTTACATTTTTTGATATTATGGATTTTAAAATATTAAAATAGAGGCTATTGATCTAGATTGGAATCAAAAGTCAGCAATGTGTTTTAAAAATACTTTTTGAACTTTTTAATTTTTTTTTAATTTTTTTTTTGGCTTATAGGTCTATAAATAGGAAATTAACGACTTTTTACCTAGATGAAATAAATTTTTCTAATTTTCTGTACTTAGCACTTTAGTTAATATTTAAAAGTTCACTTACGAAGTAGTGGGTTAACTGCTGAACACATTCAAACTAATAAAAGCGTTTTTCCCTTTTATTTCCTTTAAGAAAAATTAAATTTCAAAATTTAATTTTGTTGCAAAATTTAATCTTCAAACTGAATTTTGCTAACTGACGTGACTTGCATTTTTAATATATGGAAAAAACTAAAAAAAAACCCTGTAAGCTAAGCGGCTTTATGCAAAATTTAAAAAACAACAAAAATTAAACCAAAAGCAACAAATTTTTGTGTAAAAAGCATTTCGAGAGAGAAATGTCCATTTTGGTTTTGACTTCCTGTTACTTGTCGTGCAGCAGGAATTACAAATGATATTATATGCCTCAATAAATTGACCAATTTTTTTTTAAAAGAAAATACCTTGTAGTCATGAAAACAATTCAAATGCTAAAAACTAAAAACTCAATTATTGTTAAGAGGCATGCTATTGCATGCTAATAAATTGTGTTTGTATAAGTGTGGAATTTGTTTATGTATTTGCACATATGGTAGGAGGATTGTTACTTCCCCTGATAGTTTTTTAAATTATAAAGGACAATAAAAAGTGCATAAGTAACCACATACATATAATTTATTTTAAATGGTAACATTTAAAAAGATCTTTAAGTTTCTTAATCTATATGGACAAGTATTTAAATAAGCTGGAAACATCTTGGCGATCACACTTGCTTAAAAAGAAGGACGAGCGCATCATTTTGAAACCTTTCAAATTGTTGAATACTTTAATTTGAGAACTTAAATTTTAGTCCGACACTGGCTGGACTAATATTAATTTTTTAAATTTAGGACTTAAGTACATATTGTCATTTTGCAGATCCAAAGATGCAGTGTCAATAATTATGCACTAAATTCCAAGTTCATGGAAATGATGATTTAATTTTACATTTTAAAATTTTTGACATTTTTCCTCTTAAATAATTGAGAAAAAATTTTACAAAGATATGCTACTAGTTTCAACGAAATCTCCAATTAACTTTATATTTCCATTTAGGCTGCTAATTTCACTTTTAAAACAAATTTCAAACTTCTCTTGGAAGTTTTTTTTCTTCTTCGTGTGTTTTTGTCTTTTAATGTTTAACATTTTTTCCAGGCGCACGTCTTGATTAAAACTTAAAATGGAAAAAGAAGAGAGTGTAAATATTGAATTATTTACAAAATAAATATATATAAAAACTTTTTCCAAGAACAACCGTGAAATATGTTGCTTTAACACAAACATCATTACGGCAAACACCCACAGCACCGACACACAGTTCCCAGCACTCGTTAGTAGCAACAACTTACAGAGTCAATTGCAACTCACGTACAAGAATTGTTATTTAGTTTGTTTGCTTTAATGTTAACAGGGGTTGTGGTGAATTGGCTGGTATAATCTTTAGATGTTGACGTCTCTAAAATGTAGCATAACAATTCAATTATGTTACGAAAAACAGGGAATATTTTAGTAGTGACGGCATTAAGCGAAACGTGTGTTTAAAGTCATGATTGTTTGAATTAAGTGAAACAAAGCGTAAATTTTTTTTTACTGGCAAATTTTGTCTGAAAAGTTAGAACAGATTTCTTGCCATAGTTGCAGCATATTAAATATTAATAGTTATATCACATGCTAAACCATAAATAATCACAGCTCAAATTTTATCAAAAATCATTCTTTATGTCATAATCCAGTTCTCAGATCAAATTTTAAACGAACACAAAAATTTCGTTTGTCCTTAAGCAAACTTTACCATTAAACTCAATTTAGCTACAAAACTAAA
Organism: Melanophora roralis; assembly: GCA_963583895.1. Taxonomy (NCBI): domain Eukaryota; kingdom Metazoa; phylum Arthropoda; class Insecta; order Diptera; family Rhinophoridae; genus Melanophora; species Melanophora roralis. Next base: position 82,201,554 of record OY757191.1, on the reverse strand, counting down.
ACCATGTTTTTTAAAACCAAAAAAAAAAAATTCTTAAAAAAACTAATGTTTTTGAGTTGTGACTGTTTATAAATTAACGTGCGACATGTGCATATAGAAAAAAAGAAATTTAAATATATAAGCGAAATTGAAAACATTTTAATTAAATTGTCGTAGTTAGTTCCTTGCGATTTTCCCAAAAATACGAATAAGAAATTTGTTGTTTTATAAGGTTCTTGGTGTTAAAACCTTTAAGCTCCTGCATAATTTTATTTGAATGATTGCTCTTAAGTTTGGAATGCATATTCTACTAGAAATTTTAAACACTATATTGCAATTATCTTAAAATTAAAAACAACAATAGCAAAAGCAACATTAGCAACTAATATTTGTTGCCAACATTTTCATTAACTCATTACTTTTGTGCTTTATTTCACGTTCATTTAAATAAAGTTTTTTTTTTTGCTTTATTATACCCTTCATTTTAGTGATAATGGTTTATTTAGGTTTATCACTTCCTTTTGTGATTTCTTTATTATCCACCTGCGACCCCATTAAGTAAATATTTTCTTGGTTCTTATAGATAGGGAAGTCGATTTAGCGATGTCCGTCTGTCCGTTTGTCCGCGTTAAGGTTGAAATCAACTTTTTGAAGCCTCCAGCCGTTGCATTGACTGCAGGTGGTATCAAACTATCAGTCGTATCTTTGAGCTAATCGCCCAATAACTGACCGAGAAATAAGCCAAAACCCATGAATACCTTTGTTTATTTCTCTAAAATTTGAACATAAAACCTCTACAACTGCTTTGGAGTTACCCCTACATGGTCCAATGTAATACCGACTATAGTTAATTTTTACTCACAAACATTTTTTGGAGGATAATTACTTCTTCTAACAGTGTTGCCATACAAATTTTATTTTTTTTTTAAACCGCTCCCACAGTTACCAGGTTATTTCAACAAAGGTCAATTAGTTTTTTCCCCCAAATGTTTTTGTGGAATGTACTTAGCCCCTATCTCCGGACCCAAACAGGGCTGCCGCCGGAGTCGCCTATAGAGGAAAAAAATGTATTTACAAAAATTATGTAAAAACGCCCATAACTTCCCCAAAGTCTGCGTTAGAGAAATAAAGTAACAACGGACTCCCATTAGTTTTTCTTTCCAAACCTTTTTCTAAAACATACTTACCACATATATCCACTTCCTAAGGGGGTTGCCATACAAAATTTGAAAAAAATTCAAGTAAAAACCTTACGACTTCCCCGTTGTCACCTTAAGAGGGTTAAAATTTAACACCGATCCCTATTTAAAAATTTTAAATAATTTGTAAATAAAAAAGAAATGGATAAAAAAAAGTTTGGGGTTCCTCAAGGTCAATGTGAAGGGTATATAAGATTCACACAGCCAATTATAGCGCTCTTACTTATTTTTTTCTATTTATATTTTGAGTTTTTTTTTTACAAATTTGCAAAACAGCTTTATGGCTTGTTGCCAACAAAGTGTGAGGCTTTATCTAATATCTTCAATTGTATTTATTTTGGAAAAAATTTTATCACGGCAACACTCAACTGCAATTAGTTTATGTTCAGGCGCAAGCACTTTTACATCATTTTTATATTTTTTAAAACGATGGATAATGTATTTTAAAAATAAACCGCTTAATTTACAAAAAAAATCTGAAAATATTTTTATAATGTTAAATAAAGGTATATATCTCAATAAATAATGGAGCTTAAGCTATAATGTTTAGTGGTCACGCTTTTTAGACAATTATTTAAGATACCTGACAGTACCCTAAGTTAAACTTTTTCCCAAAATAAAATTATTCTCAACTCCTACAGTTATACTGTAAATTATAGAAGGCTGTTATTTAGACCTATGATTAAGGATACAGGGCTGCCAGTGCCTTCAAATTAATTTCACTTTTAGGTTTATTTCGTTACAATAGTTTTATTAAACACTAATAATGCAAAACACCTTGACGGCGGACACCCGTACCAGCACACACGGAAACAACTTTACAAATTTTAATTAAAATAAACAATTTTTACAACCATTTCCAAAAATTTTTCAGGATTTGATCCCAATTTTCTTAGTTTATATATATAATACATTAAGTGATAACCAAAGGTTATCCAAATTTATAAGGCAAAGAAAAAATCAAAACAGCTAATAGCAAAAAATTGTGATGTTGGAGTTTTGACAGAACTCTTGAATATTTCGGTTTTTTATAGTAATTCTCAAAAAGTTTATTGAAGTCATTATATAAGGGCAGAGAATATTTATGAGGGTTTTCAAGAATTTGGTTAAATCTGCTGGGTGGAAGAACCAATGAAAAACATATAGACAAACTTAACATACAACAAACCTTACAAAAAAAACTATTTATTTGAATAGAAATTTGTGGAGTTTTTTAGAGAATGAGTTTTATAGAGTGATTCATCACCTTGTGCGCAGTATTCTTCACTTTCGTTGAGGTTTTCCACTAATCATCGTATCTTTTGCCACCTACGGTCCCCAAATTCAACGCTGTTGTCTTTACTGAGCAAAGGATACACACTAAGGTCATCGGAAGTACAATTGGCATCTTGCAAAAGTCGAGTAAATTTGGTAGAGAAGCAGCTATTTTCCTCTAACTTACCATTGCTTCTATATAATTCTTACCTCAGAAAATTATACAGAATAATTTTTTTTAACCAAAAACTAATATTACTAAGCTTGTAAAAATTATTCTTCTATTAAACCCCCTTCTATAATAAGTACCCCAAATTAATACCAAACACATGTCAAAATCTATGGAAATTAAACGGAAAAATATCCAATTTTTAAATCAATATTTACACAAGTCTTTTTAGCTGTAAAAGTAAAGTAAACAGTTCTCTGACATGCCTTCGACATTAGTATTTTTGTAATTCTCTGCTTATTTAAAGATTTTAATATATTTATATATCGTTAAAAATGCCGTAACTAGTAAATGTTAAGATCTAAAACCTCATTCGTTAGTACCTTTATATAAAAGATTTACTTTCATAATTTATTATGATATTGAATATTTACAAATAAATAAGATAAAAAATAAATACTAAATGCTTCCAATCCTCTTTCATATCACAACAATACAATGTCTTGGTCTCTTTTTAAACTGTAATATGCTAAGAAAACAAGGAACAGTTTTCTTTTGTTAAGGGAAGTTTAATAAAAAAAATACAAATAAATTAAAACATGAAAACAAACGCCTTTTAATTGCATTTGACATGTGTTTACTTAAGGTAAAACAATTTCAAGAATTTAAATACCTGTAAAAAGACAAAAAAAGGCACAAACACACGTATGAGAATTAAATATCCTCTTTAGTTTAATTTCATTTTTCTAAATCCATTTATTTACATATAAGTAAATATATAAACGTTGGCATATGTTAAAATTTACCAACACAAACTCGCTTTCAAATAACTCGATTATAAATTTAAATACTTTTTGTAGAGATAAACTAAGCATTTTATGTAAAAAAAAGATGACAAAACCTTTTTCCAATTCAATTTACTTGTTCAGAAAAAAATAAACAATTTTTTCACTTTATTGAAAGAAACAATAGAACAAGTTTCTAGTTTACATCGTTGTTATGACAATGACTAGAACAGAACAACCGCCAATGGCTATAATTTGCTTAACTTTTCTTAAGTTGATATTGTTTTGTTGTGCGTATTTGAGTTTTATTTGATTTGTTGTTGCTGTAGTAAAGAAAACTTTTCTTAAAAAGGTTTTTTATTTTTCTATGTTTTATTGTATTCTTTAACTGAATTTTTACATTTTGGTTTTCCACTAGATTGTGGCACCCCTTTGCACTCTTTCAATGAATTGGTCCTTTTACTTTAGTAGGAACTTTTTGTGTGAAGAAAATGTTTATTTATTAATCACAGAGAACAAACATTGTTGGTCCTTTTAATGTGTCTGGCTTTGTTGCTTCCACATGTAACTGCATACAATTCACTGTAATTTCATATTCGTTTTCTCTTAGGACACTATTGATGTTTTAAACCAAAAACCTATTGTTGTAAAAAAGCCCAAGTGATTATAACGTATATGCAACCCTGTCCCCTAATCATAAGGAGAAATAATAGTAAAGCATAGCTTTGGGAGGAATTAATAAATCTGCTTTTACTTAGGAGAGTTCAGAAAAAGTCCTACTTGTCTCCGAAAAAAGGGCCTTGGCACAGTGCTGCCACCGCTGCTATTCAAAATTACACCAAGAGCGTAATAGATGCTCGCATGTACTATTTATTAATAATGTAAAGTTTTAAATTTATTGTATGTGTTAATTAGACTATAGGGTTAACAGGTTTTGCATATGTTGTTTGACATAATTTGCTTTAATTTAAAAATTATAACTTTATAATCCACCCATGTCTTACTACGAACTCTACGGGTTCTTTCTTAAAAAAACAGGGACTTTGATTGCAATGACTGTGCTATTCCTAAAGCAACAGTATTTGAAATGCTGTGGATGTTATGAATTCATTGTAAAGGCAGTATCTTTTACCCATAAACATTTGGCTCCAATTTTAAATTACAATTGTTTTTTCCCAGAAATTGGATTATTTCAGTTTTTTCTGTTAGTACTGCGCTTTTGAGTTATTACTTACAAAGTGGCAGCACTGCCCTTGCAGGTAACGGAAACGTTTAAACTATGTAGTTTTATTTTCAGTCTTTGTTAGCTATTTGATAATATTATAGTTGTGTAGTTCATGAACGAACTAGTTCAATTGAACTATTCAGTAAACTGAACCATCTGAGCGGGTAAGTTCACTGGGCACTTTTAGCTCCGCAGTTCAGCAGTTCATCCTTCATTTTGATTTTTTGTGTATTTTCGTTCTTGTTTCTTTGAGTTAACTTTTTGCTTCTTTTCCCCTGATATGCAATAGCCCTATAAAAGGTCAATTTTTTCAAAATAATTTTTTTTTTCGTTTTATTAGCAAAATTCACATATTTTTTACATTTTACGATTTAAATACTTCCAATACAACACGGTTTCACTTAGAGAGGGATGCAATAAAAATTTATGTTGACCTACCAAGTTAACTGAACCAATGAGCTTATTGAACTACTAAACTAAAAGAGCGACCTAGCTCAGTTAGATAAGCTGGACTAAAAAGAGCGGTCAGTTAAAAAAAACTGTTTAGCCCAACTCTAGATAAAGTCATGTTGTAGTGTTAACATCGGGCTGTAGAAGTTTAAAATCTTTAGTATTAGAAGCGTTTTAATGACGAACTAATATTCAAGATCAAATTTAGAAATATGTACTGTATTTTTAGGCTTATTTCTGCTCCTAAGATTTCCTTATTAATCATGCTTAAAGTTATTACGAAGAGTATTGTACGGTATATCCTGATTAATTGCTTCCTATTGACTTTATTTTAAAGCATTTTGTCCCAATATAGTTTGTAGAGAAAAGTGCTGGAATTAATTTTTTTTAATGTTTTGTTGGAAATTTTTATACCCACACTACATACGTCTTAGGGGTATTATGCGTTTGTGCAGATGGTTGTAACGCCCAAAAGTAATGATCTAAGACCCAGCCTTAAGCACACCGATCGACTCAGAATCTTTTTCTGGGTTAATTTAAGCATGCCCGCCGTCCATCCGTCCGTCAGTCTAGCTGCCTGTCCAGCTTTTTGGCGCTGGCCCGAAACCTATTGTTTTTGGTAATAATTCGACCATTTTTTAATATATCCGCAACACAAATATCCTCCGGAAATAAGTAATTTGGACTATAAATGTGTAAGGTATTACTACACCTTCTCAAATTTTTACACACATGATCATTTTTATGCCACCAACTTTTATACTTAACAAAAATAAAATTGTTTTATTTATTTATAAAATCCTATTAAAAATGTAATGTAGTGTCTAATATGGCAGGGCTTGACCGACTTTAATTTTCTTTTTTTTTTTTTTTTTTGCTTTTGTTAAGTTGTTTTAGCTTTTGTTTTACTTTTGTTTTTTTTTTCTACAGCAACTGAAAAAAAGTCACTGGGGGCTTGTTTGCTACACACAGAAATACACACACACGCCAAACAGCCATTAAACGAAAGACACCTTAATGTGATGAAATATGTTTTTTGTTTTATGAGCACAACAAGATTGATAACAAAATTATGTATAACTTTCAGCTGCTTTTTTTTTAATAGACTCGTATGTACAATAAAAATTGCCACTTTTAATGGCTGACATTATAAATAATATATGAGTAGGAATGTACACACAAACATATCGTTACCTTTATATAGAAAGGCCCTAACTTTTATTTTTTTTAGTCGAGATTTTTTTGGCGAATTGTGATATATGAACAGACCATTTATCGAAAAGTATTTACTTGTGAACTATATAAAAATTTTGTACGGAAACAGCTATTGCCTTATATAAACATGAAAAAGAGACAGGTTATTGCTACTGAAATAGTGATTTCCAGGTATCGAAACCATTTTATAAGCGCAAACATTTAATTGGTTGTTACAACCATATGCCATTGTAATATATCATGATTGCCAGAAAGGTTTAGCAAAAAAATCTATAGTAAACACTGTTTCCTTAAAAAATATTTTAAAATTAATTTGATGATATAAAAAATTATATTATTAAATAGGTTTTTACCAGAGACAGAAAAACATTTTATTTTTTGTTTTTTAATAAAAATATTTTCAAAGTATACAAAAAATTTATCGAAAAAATAAAAATTAATTATTATAAACAAAAATAAATAATTAATTGTTAGAACCATATGCAACTCGAGTACAGGTAAAGGTATAGCTAAATTATTGAATAAAGTTTAAGGCCTCTTAATACCATGTTCAAACATACATCACAAATTGAGACAATTTAAACTAAACTGAGCAGTTAAGTTTTCTATTCACATATAAATATTTAGGCTTACTTAATTAGCATATGACAGCTAAAAATATATTATTTTAATTTTTAAGGTACATTGAACAAGGTAGGAGTAACTGATCAGCTGACTTTTATTTACGCCATAGGTTTTCTAGCTTAGATTGGCAAAATTTTTTATGTTAAACTATGATCGTGTATACCGTATGCGTAATAGCAACATTTTTGACAACTTAGCTAAAATTTAGCTACAGAATGGTGTTGTTGTAGAGACGAGATCACCTCTTTATTCTATCGTGGCATACATATCGAGCCATAACCGCCAAAAGGTCTGTAGCGACATAAGTTTCGTTTTTCGTTTTATTATTGAAATTAATTGTTTATGATTATCTGCATCATCTCACAAAATATCAAAGCTGTAAATTTTACCGTTATGATTTTATATGAAAAACAATTTAGACTTAAGTGCAATTCTCTGTTTGTTTACTTTTTTTGTTACCGCGAGTGTCACTTCAGTCTTTATTCGCTTTTACAAATTAATTGCTATTACTAGCAAAATCGCAAAATTTTACGTTTTTTATCAAAGTATTTTTAATATGGATTTATGGCAACAAGTGGTGAGTCTTTTAATTTTAAAACATAAAACTTCTATTAATTTTAAATAATTTTCTGGTAATGAAAATCTTCTTTTTAGAGTTTATTAAAAAATGGTCTCGTTCCATATAGTGATACTGAATCTTCTGAAGAAAAACATCGTTCGCCAATACAATCCAGCTCGGAATTTTCAGAGACAGTAACCATAGAATCTGAGATTGAGGAGGAGACGTGTGTGGGTAAACGGGGCTATAAAAAACAAAGAAAAATACCAAAAAGAATACAAAATAAGCAACAAAGTGATACTAGTGTTCAACCTTATCTGTGTGCAAATACAAATTGTAGAAATCGGTGCAGCGATAACTTCACCGAATCAGATAGGTTAGCAATAAACGAACATTATTGGGGTATTGGCAACAAAATAAGACAAAAAGACTGGTTAACTTCTTGTATTAAGCGTATGTCCATCAAAAGGCGAAGATCTAATAGTGACAAAAGAAAATTTACATATAATTATGTAATTAATTACAATGACAGTAATACTAAAGTGCGTCAGGAGTTTTTGTCAAAGACCCTTCATATATCTCAAAAAATGTTAAGATTGGCCAGGAGTAATACGGGTACCTTAAAAACCTTTACTGCAAGCAAAAAAATATCTTCGCCTCATAACAAGTCAGACGAGTCCAAAGTTGCACTCTTAAAATCATTTATAGAACATCTACCAGCTGTTCCATCACATTATTGTCGCAATAAAAGTAACAAACTGTATCTTCCGCAAGAATTTGGCAATGTTAAAGGACTATATAAACACTATATTGAGCATTTGAAAAATAATAATCAGGATTCGTCAGTATTATCCTTGCGAGTTTTTCGAAGCATTTTTAAAAATAGTTTTCACATTGGTTTTCACGCCCCTAAAAAAGACAAATGCGTGATTTGTGAAAAATATAAAAATCTGGATAGTGAATCACAAAATTTTTTACAACAGACAGAAGAATACCAAAATCATATAAGAGACAAAGAGAAATGTAAAGAATTATTTTTAGAGGATCAAAAACAAAGTAAACCCTCCTCGTCAATTTTATGTGCTAGCTTTGATCTCCAAAAGGTTTTAAACACACCCCATGGAAAGAGTGTAACATTGTATTATGCTCGAAAGTATGCATACTATAATGAAAGCGTTTATGAAAACGGCACTAGAAATGGTTATTGCTTTTTGTGGGGAGAAACGGATGGAAAGAGAAGATGCAATGAAATTTGTACTGTAGTTTTTGAGTATTTAAAACTTGTGGACGAAAGAGGAACACACTCTTCAATAAATCTATACTGCGACAGTTGTGCTGGTCAAAATCGAAACAAATCTATGCTGGCCACTCTAGCATATTTTCTTTCAATTTCAAATTCTATAACCAACATAAAAATCACGTATTTGCTTCCTGGACATACTATGATGCCTGTAGATTCTATACACAGTACTATTGAGTCATTTACTCGCGATAAAACTATTTGGGCCCCTAGTGAATGGTTTACTATTATTTCAAACGCAAGGACTAATCCCGAAAATTATAAATGCGTTTTAATGAATAATTCTGATTTTAAAGATTGGAAAACGTTTTCCCAAGCTATGTTACCCACTTCAACAAAAATAAGCTTTCCCACATTACGTTCTGCCTTTTTTAGTAAAAATAGTTCTTTAATGAAACTTAAGTATGGATATTTTGATGATTCCAAAATTAAAGAATATGATCTCAATTCAATTGCAAGAACAAGACGTAACGCTATGTTAGTAGAAGAAGGTCCCCAACGTTTATATAATGATTTTTTAAAAATTTCTTCAAAAAAATACAAAGATTTAAAAACACTTTGTGAAAAAAAATAATTCCCGTCAAATTTCATAACGAATTTTTAAATTTGAAATGCGATGAAACTATTATTGATACGCTACCTGAGACTGATCAAGATGACATTTAATATTTAATTTAAACTTATTTATATTAAAACTTTTTTATACTTTCATTCCGAATTCTGAAGTAATTTTCTATTGATTTGAAAAAAAAAAAAAAATTATAAAACTACATTTAAGTTGTTTATTAAAACCAGTGAATTTAAGATTAATTTATCGATAAGTTTAATTTTTCACACAAAAACAATTTGAAAAATAGAAAACATTGAAACTGAAAGTTGTGTTTTAATAAATTTAAAAAGGCTTAAGCGCCACTACATTGGTAATGACTTATTCAGAGTGACAGCAAAAAAAGACTTAAGCGCCATAAATATCCATTAAATTTGAGATACACAAAATTAGTTATGTGCGTTACGATGCACAGGAGACGTAATGCTGACAAACTGAATTTCACCGTAATCCTTAATAATTATCCAAAGATATTTAAAAAAAACCTTCTCCTGTAAAATTTTCTTTTTGGCGCTTCAGCCTTTTTGGCGGTTATAGCTCGATATTACAAGCTTTTAGGATTTTATACTAACTGAGCACAGTTTTTAAAAAATTAGCAGGGTTGAACTTATAGTTTAACTCAATTAGTGAAGCAATTTACTACTAATTTCACAATTTATTAATTGAAATCTTTTATGGTAAATTGAGCTCAATCAAGGCCCTAATTGCGTAATCGAGGTCTATGTGTGAACATGATATAACCCAAAAACGATCACCTTTTTTATAAAAAAAAAGTTATTTCAAATTTAAATATAAATTAAAAAGGTAAAATTATAAAACATTTAACGATAAATATCGTTTTTAAGATCTATATTAATTTTTTATATAAAATTATTTAGGGAAATGGTGCTATGAATGGCAAATACTATATAGTTTAAAGCCAACAAAAAAATTACTAGAAAGAAAATAAACTACATAGTAAATTAAAACAAAATAAATTACACATAAACATATATATATTTAGATGAAATTCGTACAAGAACCCTGCAGCTCAATAGTACAGTGGGAACTCTTTATAAGCATTCTTGATTTACATTAATACTTTCTAAGGTTTTTGCAATTTCCACTAATACGACGGTTAGTTTTTTTTTAAATTTTGTAATTTAAAATGTGTCATTTTTTGTTTAAATTTGCATGGTATGGGTTTAAACATTCTCTTTGGTGCGTTTTTTTTTATCATTTATACAAAAGTATTTGTACAAAGCAAATACAGAACCTAGGGATTTCCCGTTTAAGGCAAATGCAAAAATGAATCTAAAGGTCGCATGCTGATTGCAAGTTTAAGGTCGTTAAAAGCTTTAACTAATATTTTCTGAAGTGAGCTTTAATCGAAATATTTTGCAACACTGAGTCAAAAAAATTAAGCAAATCAAACTAGAGAAAAAGTTTAAGTTTCCTTGTTGTTTACCGCAATGTTAACAATATTTCCAAAAACTCAACAAAAAAATTTAAATTCAAAAACTGCAGGTATTTGTAAGAGTTATGTATTTTAAACTGTGCTTCGAAGTTAAACATTTAATGAGATTCTTGTGCTAGAGTACAGAACACTCTGTTCCTTTGTTAGCAAAATTTTATGTATAAAATATGTTATGAAAAATACAAACATTGTTGTCACATAATTGTTAATGATTACTCTAATACTACAAGTTAAATGAAGCATTTTTATACCTAATACGAGGGTTGTTAAAAAATGTTTTTGAATATTTCATTGTGCCTTAATTTCAACAGGGATTGTTTTAATCACAACAACACATTCCTTTCTTAACACCACTCGCATTTGGAAATAAAATAAATAAAGTATAATTTTTAAGACCAGAACGCGCTTGTAAGTAGCTTTGTCCGTGTGTCCTACACACATACATGTTAAAAGCATTACAAATTACATAAATTAAAAGAATTTTACTTAATTTAGTATTCAAGCTTCAAACACTTGAAACAAGAACCACATTTCTTTACATTAATATAGAAAGGCCCTAATTCATATTTTTTTATCGTTTATTTAGACAAATAGTCTGCTCATATATCACAACTAACCAAAAAAATTTCAACTTGAAAAATATGAGTTAGGACCTTTCTCTATTAAGCTAACAGCATGTATGTATACATATGCAAGTATATTATTATATACATACATATCTACACATACACATACACATACATATATATGTACAACTGCCTTGTAATAATGAAATGCACGTGTTTAAGTCGTGGTCTATAATTAGAAGGGAAATGTCATGAATAAGTTGAAATAATTACAACCAAAGTATAACCAAAAGGGATTATCCTGTAATAAAATGTACAAAAATTTACTGAATGATAAGATATTTCTTTGATAAGTAACAGATAAAATTTTAATAAATTTTTTTTTTTATTTCTAATTCAAAAAAAATTTCAAATTCTCCAGAAACCCTTCATAGAGCGTTACTTTGATGATTACATTTTCTTTGTGGTACAAATGCGGAGTCTTTAAAATATTTTAATTTAGTAAAACTTGGTGAGGTCCTTTAATTTCAAGGGAGTAAATATTCAAGAAGAAAAAGAACATTTATTTCTTATTGGCTAAAAAACGTAGTGGTTATTTTAACCATATCCATCCATCCGTCTGAGTGCTGGCTGGTCGCGTTTACCCTCATAAAGAACAAATCGACAGTTATAAAGCCGCTTAAACAATCCAATTCGTGAAAACGGATTTGGGGACGTGGTTAAACCTAATCAGATTGAGCAGTTTGACGCTTACTGCCACCAAATCTTCAGTGAAAATCGGCCTTTTACGAGCCGTTTACCACTCAGCCTGACATAGCCTGTTATGCAAACTGTTCCATATTTCATGAGAGTAGGCCTTACGTAACTCAGCATTAAATATAAGAAATCAATATCATGGAACAAACTTTGCGAGATATAACTGTTTGCCTTTGATGATGTAAAAAAAAATAAGCAAAAACTCTTTTGGTAGTAAATGAGAACAAAACTAAGTTCAGAATTTAAATGAATATAGAATCCACTAGATTACGGCAATCCGCAAACGTTAGAAGCTTTCTTTTGCCTTTATTTGGCAGGCAAAGCTTGTGCTATAGAAAGCACCCATTCCACTTTTGCTACAATACGTCGCAGAGGCATTAACAGATACTTCGCAAGATATATGAACTATTGTGCGTAGGCGGGGAGAATGGGTATCGACGTTAATGTAGGACTGCGCTGGCATGAACATGCGGTAAGAATTAATGAAGATGCTGCAGCGAAAAAGGTGTTTAAATGTGATCCCGAGAGATGATACAAAAGGGGCAACCGAAGCTGCATTGGGGAGTAAGTTTGTAAGTTTATAAATTAAGCAGAAATCATGTTCTATTGTGGTGCTTCCTTTGATTTTTAAATTCAAATGTTTACATTATAACTAAAAAGGTAACTGAATTGGTCACACCCGCCACAATGGAATCGCCACTATCATATACACTTGGCCTTTATTTAAGCATAGGTTCTGTACAGATATGTCTGAAGTGCGAACAAATATTGGCATCGAGATTTAATTTTGGGTGCAAAAGTGCATTATAAACAGATATTGTCCAAACTTTTCTTGACCTGCCGAAAACACAAATTGCTACCCTATTTGGAAACAATATTGCAAGCAAATATTTTACAAAGAGATTTAAAAAATCTAATAAGATTGTAAATAATGACATAATAATTTAGAAATAAATAAGGCGACAGCAAAGCTTTCAGTGACATTAATTATGATGCCACTGAATATTAACCAAAACCACCTTAAAAGCAGTTAGTTTTTCGCACTTCATAACTCCATAAAACTTCTACTCAATAAGGCAAATGTTTTGTTGTAGAAGTAAAGAATAATATATAAGAAAATCTAAATCTAAACCTTCTTGCTTTGCGATTTTTTTTTTTTTGGTCAATGCGATGTAAAACGATCCTAAATGGGGAAAACTTTATTTTTGTTTATTAAAAAATCTCGATGAAATTTTTGAAATATAAATAATTTGGTTCAAATTTTATTTATTTTCTTTTTTCTCTTTTATTAAGTTATTTTAATTTTATTTTAATAATGTTTTTTCTCTTTTATTTTCTGATAAAAATATCACATCCATCATATTTTCTTTACTTAAGCACAAATAGTTTTTTGTATAAATAACCAAACAAATACTATTCACAACACTTTAAACTACCGAACAAATTTAGCACGTTTTTAATTTTTTTTTTTCAAAACACGACCTATGTTAAAATGCCCTAAAAATAAATTTTATAAGGTCACGCCCGTCACAGTCTTATTCAAGTGCCTACTAAATATATAAATCGCTTAAAAAACAAACTGTCCTTGAAAATCAAAGCCTTTTTTTAAATTCAAATTTTGAATTGTTTAAGTCATAAGCAAAAATATGAGCAAAATGGTCACACCCATTACAATTTAATTGCCCTTTTAGATCTTCTTGCCTTTCGCTAAAACTTTGCCCGAGAAATAACGTACATTTCTTTGGAGTAAAGTGAAATTAATCTTCAAAAACAACCCCTCTTTTGAACTCTTAAAACAAAATTAAAAAAATCCTTAACCTTCCTTTATATTTCTTTCAAGCCAATAAAAAATAAATCCTTTTTTTGTCAAAATGGTTCTTGATAAAATTTTAAATGAATTTTTTAATTAACTAAAATATTCAATCAAATGTATATCCCCAAATGATAAATGGACATAAAGCTTAGCAAATGAATATATTCAATGAAAAAATACATTTTTTTTTTTTTTGGCCAAATAAAAAATGTAATAAATTTTTTTTCATTTTTAGTTGTTTTATTCTTGCCCTGAGACATCATATAGTTATTCCCAAGTAGATTTTTTTTCTATGTTGTTTAAATTATTAAATAAATATTTTACATGGACTCATACTTTTATTTAAATTAAAAAAAAAAAAACAAAATAAAAAATATAAAAAAATTCTTGCTAGTTTTTACCACAAAAATTACAAAGAACAAAAATAAGAAGAAGATAAGGGAAAATATCTGGGAAAATCTATTTAATATTTTATTGTAGTTCAACGCACAGACAAACTGGCAGACAGACACACATACCAACTGACATGTGATTCATGACCAAACAAAAGTATTGTTGTTGATGTTACTACTCTGGTGGCAAAAAAATATATTTAATTTATTGTAAGAATTTTTTTATAAAAATGAAAAAAAAAACAAATAAAACACATTTTAACACACACATAACCCTCAAGTCATTTACCAGTAAAAAAAATATCACGTATTTTTATTTTTTAGGAACTGCAAAACCAACCCTAATACAAACACAAACAGCAGTAGTGATAGAACCTGCAAAGGCGCCAAGAACACAGTTATCCAACTAACCAACCAAAAAACAAACCTCTCACCTGATACGGTTAGCTTACTGTCCCTCTAAACAGCCATTAAAGCCATAAAGCAAAGATACTTATGTGCATGCTTAGGTGATGTGACTAAAAGCAACCGACATGTATTTTATTATTTTTATTTATATTTAGAGAGATAAGAAAACATCCGGACAGACAGAAACATAAGCCAAACAACGGATAAATCGAAAGACAAATACAAACACAAACACAAACGCAAAGCAGATTCTAACAGCTTCTTAACGAATAAGAATTTTTTGTTGAAGTTTTTTTCGAGAAGTACATGTGTAGGTTAGGTAAGGTTACGAACGGTAGTGGCATGTCTTACTTGCCACCTCTACCCGGAGGCCCTTAGGCACATTGTGAATCCCTGTAGAATATTCAAGAGAAGAAAAAGCAAAACAGATTAAAAATTTCATAGGTAAGATGAAAAGAGAACAAGAGTGCCACCCGCAAAAGTCCAAGGAAGTCAGTAGTCTTAGGCGCTTAATCGCCTATCTGCCCAGCCACCCAACCCTCTTGATTAAACCTATGATGCTCCCCAGCCCACAGCACCCTCCCAACTACCTCTATCGGCGTATCTGCAGTTCAGGGCAGTGTTAGACGAGATGTTCTACCGTCTCAATCTCTCCATTATCCCCGCATACCCTGCAGAAATCTGGAGAGTTCCTGTCCCATTTGTTCGTCATATTTCTTACATCGCAGTGCCCTCTAAGAGTCCCAATAATGCACCTCAGAACCTCATGCTCTTGAGTAGCAGGTCTGTGCCCACCTTATCCAGCCTGGGCCATAAAAGTCTAGGGATCCTGCAATCAGCCCTGTCCCTCCAGGTTTTGCCCACTTTTACCATTATCCAAGTCCCTATCAACCCTTAACAGAAACCCAGTGGTGACTTTTCCGGCTTACAACCGAGTCCAATATCCCGGGCCAAAGTACATTTGTGTGTCTTTAGTACTTTTAGATACAATATTTGTGGAAGTTTTTAATAAGTTGATCTTTTTTTAAAGTTAACACAAGCCTTACATAGCAACCCGCATGCTTAAAATTGTACCCTTATTACTACTCTTTGTTACGTAGTGTTTTAAAGGTTTTAATACAAGCCCCTTCTCTAGACTCAAAAGGTGAAAGACTACACTCAAACAAATCCATGCAACATAGGAAGAAATTCGTTTGTAATTTGTACGAAATCTTTCATTATTTTGAGTCTTTCTAATGTTAAAGTGAAGTTGATCTTAAAGTCAAATTAAATTTTTTGTTTTATTCAATACTTTTCCCTTTTTACTCTTTAATTATTTCACCCTTTTACGACTTCTGCAGCTGTTTTGAAATTATTCTTTAAATAGATAAAAAATAATATATACTAGTGTTGCAAATTGCTGTTGCACACAAAATATATTTCTTAATAAATTTTTTGAACAGCTGTACAAGAATAACTCATTGAATACATTCATGTGTACAAAAACTCATGAATTTTTGTTTGAAAAAACACACACATTTGTATGTAAATACATCCCTACATACTATAAATGCAATTTGGTAAATGCCTTGACAATGTACTTGACAATAATCCTCTGAGTTGCCACTTTTATCACGATTACGAAAAAATATATTACTTGTCTACATGCAACCAAAATGTCATCACCATTATCATACACACACACACATGCATTAATACATATCGACATAGACATACATACATAGTCTAACACTATAGGACAAGATCAATGTTCGTATTTAAGACTTTTTATTTATAAATTTTTGTCAAAACATTTCGACGTGTAAATTTGTTTTTGTTACATGGCACATTTTCAAAAAACAAGAAAGTTTTGGTCGGCCAAGCCAGAATTTATTATATTCTACCCCACAAATATTGTGGGGATTTTATAAAAAAATATACCATTATTATTTGTATTTAGTATAATAGTTGGTGGAAAAAAATAAACATGTGTACAAAATTCTGAAAAGGTGTAATAATATTTGAGCCATTTATATCATAAATTGTTTAACCCGATAAGACATTTGAAAAGGGGCTATATTAAAAAATGGACCGATCATATTTTTGTTCAGTATACTAGTTAGCGGCATAAAGTTTAATATTCGAATCAGCTTAATCACGAAATTCTTATTCCGGGTGGACATTTGTACGGGGGCTATGTCAAAAAATGGACCAATCATAACCAAAAACAAGTAAGAGCGCTATATTCGGCTATACCGAATCTTATATACCATTCACATTGGCCTTTCGAAATCCCAAACTTTTTTTTATTTTTATCCATTTTTTTACTTATAAAATATTTCTAATTTTTAAATAGGGGTCGGTGTCATTTTTTAACGCTAACGGGTGACTACGGGTAAGTTGTAGGGGTTTTTTTCCTATTTTTTTTAAATTTTGTATGGCAACCCCCTTAGGACGCGGTGATAGGGGGTAAGTATGTTTTAGGCATATGTTTGGGAGAAGAAACTAATGGGGGTCAGTTGTACACTTTATTGCTCTAAGGCCGACTCTGAAGAAGTTGTGGGCATTTTTGCATCATTTTTGTAAATTTTGTATGGCAACCCCCTTAGAGCGTGGAGATAAAGGGTAAGTATACTCAAGGAATACGTTTGGGAGGAAAATCTAATGGGGGTCTGTGATACATTTTATTTCTCTAGGGACGACTCAGGGGAAATTGTAGCGGTTTTTACCTTATTGTTTAAAATTTTGTATGGCAACCATGTTAGGGGCTGGAGATAGAGGATAAGTATGCTTTACAAAAATGTTTGGGTGGATAAACTAATTGGGGTCGGTCTAACATTTAGTCTTTGTAAAAGAACCCTGGAAGCCGTAGGAGCGTTTTAAAAAAGTTTTTATATTAAGCTTTGTATGGCAACCCTGTTATACGTATGAATACTAATACTAATAAAATTTTTGTTTTGGGTGTGGTTCAGTAATATCAATATAAGGATTCAGAATATATATACTCTATGGGGTCTCAAATGGATAATAAAGAATTTACAAACGGAATGACAAACTTATATTTACCCTTATTACTTATGTGAAAGGTATAATAATAGACTTCGTAAAAAACTAATCTTTACCAAATTTCATCACAATATCTTAAAAATTTCGACACACAAATTTAACAAAACTATTATTAATTTCGTACCATAATTGCAAAACAAAAAGTAAAGAATTTGTTAGCACAAAAAAATAAACTTGTAACTGTATTTCAAACAGAGGAAAATATATTTATATTTAAAATGACCAAATACGGCTTAAATATATATTGTCCATCGTTGAATAAAACTATATAACTTTTGATATATGCATAAAAATTTTAAAAAGAACTTTCGATGTTTATATTTCAAAAGTTTTATTTGTCAAAATATTCTTTGTCGTTTTCTGGCAACTATTTTGTTGTGCCATACAGCAAATAAGAATCCACACGACGAATTTACATCTGTGTGGTTGTTGTTCTTTTTGCATTTTTTTTTATAGAAACTGAGAATTTTATTTATTGTTTTTTTTCTATTCAACTAAAATTGTCTTCCTTAACATATTTTGGTTTTCTTGGCAACGTTTGTTCTTTTATTCTATTTTCTAAAAATATTCACTTTTGTACAACATTCAACAAATTCATTGCCTCTTGTGTATTTTTGGCAAAAAGAAAGGCTTTTTTAAAGTTAAATAAACAGCAGCGACAAAAACAACAATAAAATGTTTTTTAGTTCAATTGTTTTGGCTTGTTTTTTGTTTGTGGCTGTTGTTGTTTAAAAAGGTTTTTTTATTGCTTGACACAAGCCCAAAGCCCAAGGAAGTCGTATGCATTCACACGAGACATTTATAGTATCATTGTGTTTATTTTTTGTCAATGAAGGTACAACAATACAGATATTGTGCAAATATTTGTTACGCCCAAAAGCAATAGTAGTAGACCCACCTTCAAATATATATATCAATTAAAGCTAGTCCGTTCGTCCGTCTAGATATCAATGTGCAAACAAAGTTCGGATCGCAGTTTTAAAGATATTTTAAAGATATTAGGCTCAGAAATCAACCCTGCTAAAGGTGTTAAAGATCAGTACATTTTTGTTCATAAAGCACCAATACAAAACTCTTCCGGAGTAAATATTTATGTCATTATATCGACCAGCAACCCAACTGAATATAAATATGGTCGATCTACTTTTTAAGCTGTAGCTTCGCTATTGACCATACCTCCTAATAATGTCACTTATCTGAAAATCATGATTACCTCTTCAACTAAAGTCACCTTAACAAGCATTAATTTTTAGTGTACGGTAGAACTAAATTAAATATATACTGTGGTGTAGGGTGTCTGTGTTAGGGTTTCACCGACTATAGCTTTCCTTTTTTTTTTTAAATATATATTTAATCTTAAATATAACAATGTTATTTAACACAATTTGTTAATTAACACATATTTCTGTTATACAAGTAGGATACAAATTCCCTCCGACATGTCTAATAGACTTCGTGTCAACCACTTGCACACATTTTACACATTTCTTGGTTGGCCAGAGTTTCCGTAAAACATATTGTGGGGATGTTGGCCAATTTTTCTGGCTGGTATTGTAGGGCGCTAAGCTGCTAAACAAAAG
This sequence comes from Melanophora roralis, assembly GCA_963583895.1. Taxonomy (NCBI): domain Eukaryota; kingdom Metazoa; phylum Arthropoda; class Insecta; order Diptera; family Rhinophoridae; genus Melanophora; species Melanophora roralis. The sequence continues at coordinate 82,182,172 of OY757191.1, read as the reverse complement.
ACGTCTCCTCAAGCACAACTTCCGGTAAGTAAGGTTGTCTTATATACAAATATAAAAAAAAAATTATAAAAATCATTGATTTTAGAAAGAATGTGCAAAAATTCTTTTAAATATTTTTGTTTAGAAAATGCTTAAAAGCAGTTAAAAAAAAAGTTGTAAAAATTTCATATTTCTGTCAGACATGTCAGCTACGAGTTTTCCACAACATTTCTGATAGATTTTCGGTCAAATACTTCCTATGTTGCATGCTTAGAATTCTGACAGTTCGTTAAGATTTCTGCCAACTTTTCCGACATTGCTGTTAGATGCCGGACAATTTTAATGGCACACTGCCTATGCAGTGCTTGACACAAATTCTCACAGTTATGTCTCTTAGACCGCTGTCATCAAATCTGATTTAAAATCAGACAAAATATTGTTTAAACATTTTTAATGGCATTTGTTTGTAGTTTCTTATACATTAATAATCGTAATATTTATTTTATTGTAAAACAATTTTGTTCACTTTTCGTTTAAACCAACTATTTTGGTTTGCTCGTATTGACGCTAACACCTGCACCATCGATGAGTTTTTTTTTGTAAATGCCCATTATCCATTTTGTTTTCATAATAAAAAAAAAAACAAAAAATAAAAATAATAAAAAGACAAAAACAAATCACAAGGACGTTAAAGCCACATATCAATATCTGTACGAAATCAGTTATAAATTTTACAAAACGCTTCGTACATGTCGGACAGAAATGTTAAAAAAAAAACTTTCCTATTAAGTCAGACTTTTTATACTTCTCTGATAGACATATTTTCGTGTTATTTTGTTAACTGGGTAGACAAGTCGGTAGATGAAGTTGTTGGTTCATAACTTTACATATAATTTTACTTCATCAATAAGTCGAGGCTTAACACGTTCATAAAATAAATTTATATCGATTTTGCTTAACAGGTTTTAGTATTTTAGTTCATATCCCTTTGAACCGTTTATTTTGTTTTTGTTTTTTTTTCTACATTAACCAGTTTGAAGAAAGAAATAGTATAAACAGTTTACGAGCAATTAACAAGGTTCGATTCAATAAAATGCCGTGAGAATGTTTTCCACAGGCAAATAAACGGACATTATTATGTGCGTTTGTATGTTTATATGTATATAAGTATATATGTATATATGTGTGTATATAAGTATTCATGCAAGTAGGCTTATATACCCTGCTGGGCCTTTGTTAAATATTTATTACTGTTACACACGGAATCCTGAGGGTATATGTTATGCCACCACTGGTGGCAACTTTAGAAAAATAGCTGCCACAAAAATTAAATGAACCTTTCATATATTTTTATTTAGCAAAGTAGTTAATGACATTAATTTTAATAAAAACCTATTTTGTGCAGTAATTTTTGTTTGAGCTTATGCGCTAAAAGTTATTCCGGAAGGGCATTTGTATGGCGTCTATATGAAGAAAGGATCCATCATATCTATATTGTCGAAAAGTCAGATAAACGTTCTTTAATCGACTCAGAAATTGATTCTAAGTCTTGTGGTTTTTCTAGGTTTAACTGATTATCACTTCAAGCCTCACATTTGGCTATAGCGTGGATTACTGCCACCGACCATAAAAATATTTTTAATTCAGGGAGTGATTTTGTTTCATACCGTTTTTCTCTTTACAATTACGGATGTCCTTTGCAAAACTATTTTGATATTATCTAAGGGTTTTTTTGATTTCAATACAATTTCTACGTTTTAAAGGTTTATTAATTTTATTTTCTTGGTCTTTATGTTACATATTTTAATATTTTTTTTTATTTCTTTAAAGTATTTTTATTTTCAATTGCAACGTCCTCGAACCACAGAAAATGCTGATGTAAAAAAATACAAAATAATATTTATTTTGTTAATCAAAAGTTTTGATGACAAATATTTTTCTTGATACTTTTCTGAACAAAATTTATATAAAACATTTTTTTTACTTATTTATTTGGTCAACTTTATTATTATTGATATGAAAATTCTTTTAGAGTCTAAAATAAATAAAAAATAATCATCAATATTAAATCAACTGTTTTTATATAAAAGAAACATGTTAATTCCGTTACGTTTTTACTTTTTTTGTAGATAATAGCAGGAAGTAAATAACAAAATATGATAATAAAAGGAAGTAAATAAAAGACACCCTCAAAACCATTTTCAACAATTTAAAAATTTTTCCTTTAACTCCATTAAATTCTGTAACGATTAAAGTTTCAACCAACAATTTCTGTGAAACCATTAAAATTTACTTGATATTTGTTGTTTTATTTAGTTTGAATAATATTGTAAAGATATTTATTTAATAGTTATAGAAAAATCTTAAAAAAGAACAAATTGTTCACTTCTTTATTGATGTTAGTAAACATGTTGACATTAAGAAAGAGTGGATTTATAAATCAAAAATAAACATTAAAAAAATACAAGAAATAAAAAAAAGTAAAGAAAGAAAATACATAAAATAAATATTTGTTTAACCATTCGAACATCCATAAAGATAAGAAAAAAAAGAAGAAGAAAACAAATCAACTAAAAAAGAATTTGATTTTTTTGATTCTTAAAAGATTTTGTGCTTATTTCTTTGACTAATAAAAATTAAATAAATATTAACAAAACTTAACCAAATAAATACAACTCGAAAGAATTAAGTTAACTTACATACCGATGCCTTTAAAAAGAAAGGACGTATCTTGATTTTTTTGACTACTTAACAGGGGAACATACTGGCTAAATCGTGGTCCGAAAACTCCCATGACCAGAAATTTCCCGACGAGTTTCGCGAGCAAAAATCCCTATTCGGACAAAATCCTCGAAGTTTTACACCAACGAACAAAGCAAAAATTATTGAGGGTCAAATTAGTTTAATTGAGTTTATCTCAACACTAAATAGGTTAAAGGGAAAGACACCTGGCCTAGACAAAATATCATACGATATGATCAAAAATTCTCCAAAAACCATTAAAATCAGAATACAGAATTTATTCAATTCCATTCTCCAATCCAATATACCTCAACAATATAAAAGTAGCATGATTATTCCTATCTCAAAACCAAATACCGATAAGACAAAAGTTCAATCCTATAGGCCAATCTCTCTTAACCCTTGTATTGCAAAGGTTTTAGACAGGATTATAGCAAATAGACTTTGGTGGTTTATGAATACAAACAAACTAATAAACACGAACCAAATGGGGTTTAGGAAGGGTAAATCTACAGCAGACTCACTTATGTATATCGAACATTTAGCTGCAAGTAGTCTTGCCTCAAAGAGCCACCTCACAGTTGTGTCGCTCGACTTTGAAAGGGCATACGAGAGAATCGGAGTCCACACAGTAATTAATCAATTAATTTCTTGGAACTTAGGTCCAAACATTGTTAACTATATTTACAACTTTATGACTAACAGGAAATTTTTGGTGAATACAGGAAGAACATACTCTCAGTCCTACGTTATGTATAACGGTATACCCCAAGGATCACCCCTATCGGTTGTCCTCTTTCTCGTTGCATATAATAGATTAAGTAATATTTTATCATCACACAAGAATATTAAATTTTGCGCTTATGCCGATGACTTTAACTTGTTAATAAAAAGCAGTAGAACCAAAAATCCTGAAGTAGACATAAAAGATGTAATGGATGATATAGTGCAATGGTGCAAAGAATCAGGTGCCATTTTGTCAAGTACAAAATGCAAGTACATCCATATATGTAGAAAGCATGGGTGTATATGCAACTTGATTTTAGACCACATACAACCCTCTCAAGTGGATAGATTAAAAATTCTCGGAGTAACGTTTGACAAATCACTGAAATGGAACTATCATATAGAATCACTTACTAACTCCCTAGTAACTCGAATGAATATTATAAAATGCCTAGCCAATCCCAAATTTAACCCTAGTACTACCACTCTTCTTAATGTAATAAAATCCCTCATCATTTCAAAAATAAGATATGGTTTATTCCTTTATGGCAGCTCTTCAAAAACATCATTGAAAAAAGTAAAAACCATAATCAATGCTGCAATTCGTTCCGCCCTTGGTGCCCTCCGCACAACACCTCTGAAAAATATATACTTCGAGTCAAACTTTCCAAGTCTAGAGCTTCTTTATAAGACAGAGAGCAAGAAAATGTTAAAGTCAATTATTAATTCACAAGATACCCCCCTAGAAAACATTATAAATAACTTTTCTAACGTAAAAAGGAACAAAAAAACCAACTCCTCTTTATGTAGAATAAAGAAATGTGCTGAGGAATTTGACCTTACATTAAAGATACCGAAAAAACCTAGCTCAAATAACCCCCCATGGCTTTTGAATGCTAATGTGATAGATGTATCACTCTCTTTGTATGAAAAAGAATCCACCCCTTTATCACAATACCGTCTACTATTTCGTGAAATAGAGAACAAATATCAAGACAGAACATTTATATATACAGATGGCTCTAAATTCAATGGGACGGTTTCATTCGCTGTTTCTCTTTCCGATCAAATAATAAGTACATCCTTACTTCCGGATTTCAGCTCCGTTTTTTCAGCAGAAATAATAGCTATCTTTTTTGCAATAAAACAGCTCCAAGCAACAGGAAAAATAGCTGTATGTACTGACTCCTTGTCCGCCATAAGTGCCATTAAAAATATTAACAACAATGACATATACGCGAGAAGTATAAGGGACTTGTTGATAGAAAACTTCCCGAAAATTATTATTATCTGGATCCCTGGACATTCCCTTATAAAAGGTAACGAGCTCGCGGATTACACGGCAAGACAGGCAATTAAAACACCCCTAATAAAGACTGTCAATTTAAACTTTGCGGACATAAGACAAATGATAAATAGACAAGTATGCCTAGGTATCCTGGAAACCTGGGACTTAGCTAGTAATTGGTACAAAACTATCAACCCACACAAAAATAATTTCACTCAGTGGACTGTGCAAATAAAAGATATATGTAGAAAAGATCTAATATTATTTTTGAGACTACGATTGGGACACACAAAACTTACCCATAGTTACATTTTAAAAAAAGAAACCCACCCAATATGTGGATGTAACGACACGTCCATCCTAAGCGTATCCCACATTTTATCAGAGTGCACTAAATTCAATAATCAAAGAAGACAAATATTTGGGACACTTGACCCCATTCTTTCTTTAGCCTATCCGTCCTACCACTCCATTAATAATATAACAACATATCTTAAAAAGACTAACCTTTTTAATTCAATTTAGTTATGTATAAGAGCTACATATGTAAAAAAAAAAATTAATTAACTTATATTAAGTTTTTTTTTTTAGCTTAAGGCTTCTTTGCTATAGCTATTTAATTATTTAGCTTATACATTTATGTATTTTCTAAACTTTAAATAAATAAATAAATAAAATACATTTTCAAAAATTTACAAAAATTTTCACAGTTTTTATTAAGAAGAGGAAACAAGTTATATTTTTTAAGAAAACAAAAGAATGATAAAACTGGCATTTATAGGTCCAAACAATCAAAAATGCTTTTTTCGAAAAAAAATCTAGTCACGCATATCCTATATTAAGCCAAGGATACAAATAAAATTAATAGACAAAATTAAAAAAAATATAAAAAAACATTTCTCAATCAGTTAATTGAGATTAGAAATATAAACAAATAATAGGGAGAAATATTTCCAACAATTTGGTGGTGAAAGAACCAAGGATGTGCACATAGACGTACTTAAGCCAACAACAAACCATATAATTTAAAAAAACAACTGGGTAAAAGGCCTAAAAATATATACGAAATATATAAATTGTATTATTTTTGTTTGTTTTTAAAACAATTTTACAAAGTCAATTTCGCAACTTTTAAAATTTATAAATTTATCAAAACTTGTTTGCAAATCGAACTTCTTAGCCATTAGCAAAACTTAGGGCTTCAGCCCATAGAACATAAGTTGGCTTCAAAAGAACTTGATAGAACCGATTCTATTTGCCATGCTTGTATTTAAAACTATAAAACGATGGCTTCTACCGCAAATCTTCAGCATATTAAGAAACCGGTAAATAACATGACTTTTTTTATTACGGGCGCAATAATATTGACTTTCAATAGGTTTCCTTTTACCTCCATTTAATTGCCTTTCAGTAGCTCTCTTTAACAAGTAGCTGACAATGAACTTCGCGTAATGTGGGCAATTGAAAACACAGAACAAGAAATTTTTTCAGTTTAAAATTCATTCCATTTTTGAATTTAGGAAAAAATATTTATATTTCTATCTATTTTAATCAAAAACGAGAAAAAGTTTAACTCGACTCTTTTAAATGCAAATGCATTTAAAAATCAATTTTTAAAATTGAATTAATCCATTATCTTGAACACTTTTATACATTTTTCTAAAAATAACACGAATAAAACTGCTGAATTGGAAATAGCAAGACGTGACAGGAAAATAATTCTTTTAAGAAAAATGACATAATGAACCGAATTGAAATAGAATTTATTTATATACAAATACAAATCTGCAAAATAAATATTTACAAACACACACACACACCAACGTTTAAACAGACGCTAAACGTTGCGTATGAGCTTTTGAGTGGAAAACGGTGCGTATGAGTATTATCTTGTTAACGCAATAAATCCAACGACAAGAATTTTCAATTTGAAAAAGAGCAAAAAGAAAGCATTAAAGAACTGTGAACGAAAAGAAATAAATAACAATTTAATGGAGGAGCGCATATACATATCTGTACGTGTGTATGTAAGTATGTATGTACATGGATAAATATTTTTATTTTATATAAAAAAACTGTCAATAAAAGTTTTATTTATTTGCTCACATTTATTGGTTTTTCAACTTGACTTTGCTACCTACAAGTTTTCTTTTCTAAATTCCGTCCATTTGTCCTTCCATCTCTCTGTGTATCTGTCTGTCACATGCACTTATCTGAAAACGAACGCATTTTATACAATTTCCACGTTACAAGCACAACTCAGCTGTTCGCCAGCAACAAGTTAAATGAACTCTAATTAACATATGCTAAGATGAGTACAAATACAAACATCCATAAAAATTAATAGAGAGAAACATACATACGTATACAAGTATATTTATACGTATGTGTGCATATGAATGTCACTACTCACACCTCATTGGCAAATTGATATGAACATTAAGATATTGACGTCACGTTTTTCTTAAATTTTGTGCAAAAGATTTTTTGTTAAAAGAAAATATTTAAATTAAAATAGAAAATTATTTGAAAATAATTGCTTTTTAAATAAATTTTTACTATTTTCACTTAGTTGGGTAAATTTGCCATTCACACAGCTTGAATTTTTTTCACTTGAGGCCCCATATAGTAAATTTTTTTGAATCCTTATATGTAGATACCGGAGTTGACATAACCATGTCTGTCCGTCTGACCGTCCGTGCGTCTGTTGAAATCAAGTTTCCGAAGCATTTAAATTCGCGCGAAAAACGATCAGATATATCCCTGAAACAATCATTATTTAAAATCAGCAAAATCTTTTTAGCCGTTTTCGCTACAAAACTTGGCATGGATACTTTGAAAGCGGGTACCTAAATTAGGGACAAATTTTTTTTAAAAAATTTTGTAAAAATTTTTATGCACTTAATGTGAGAAATTAAACAAGCTTTCGACTCTTAATCAGCAACAAAGTCGTTTCAGTATAATACGTTCATTTTGGAAAAATAATTAGGGGGAACGTCAGCTCCCATACAAATGAACATTTTTAAAGAAACTGTTGATACGCTAAATCTCGAAAACTATAACCGCTATCGAATTCAAATCTTCTACAAAAGTAATTGGACAATAATACCTACATCTTGAAAAAAATAGTTAAGAGCGGTAACTCCCATACAAATGAAAAATTTTTAAGAAATTTTCGTATGTTCTAGGGTAAGGTTTTATAGGAAAAACTAATGGGGCATGTTTTACATATTTTTCTTCTAAAGGCGACTGAAGGGAAGTTGTAGGGTGTTTTACATTAATTTTTTTAAATTTTGTAGGACTACCCTGTTAGGGGCTGGTGATAGGGCGTAGGTATGTTCCACAAATATGTTTGAGAGGAAAAATTAACTGGAGTCTGTCTTACATTTGAACCTTGTATAAGTACCCTGGCAGCTGAAGTGAGGATTTGTTACTACTTCCTAGACTTTGTAAGGGAGCCCCTTTAGGCGATGGAGGGAGTGGGTAAGTTTGTTCTGGGAATATGTTTGGGGAAAACTAGCGGAGGTCGATCGTACACTTAACTTCTCCAAGTCCGACAAAGTCATTTCCTATATTTTGAATGGCAGCCTCATTAGATGATGCAAATAGGGGATAAGTGTATTCTAGGATAACATTTGGCAGCGAAAACGAATGGGGATCTGTGATACATTTTATTCCCCTAAGGGAGACTACGGGCTAGTTGTAATAGTTTTTACCATAATTTTTTTTTATTTTGTATGGTAACTCTTTAAGAAATTGGAGATAGGGTGTTAGTTCCATAAAAATGTTTGGGAGGAAAAATTAATTGGAGTCGGTATTACAGTTCACCTGTGTAGGGGCCCCTCTTGGCGCTTGTGCTCTGCCGAGCAAAAAAAATAATTTAATCTTTTTTCCTTTAACTTGTCAATTCTTTCAAGCAATTAAAGTGCCCGAAATAAGCTTTATTTTTGATAGTTTCATTTCCGAAAATCTTAAAATGATATAATCGTTTTTTGATGTTGCACACTTAAACATTTTATTGATTGTTTCAATCATTTTGGTAATTGAAATAATTTTTTTCAATTTTTTTGGTCCTACATGTTTGGTTCCCAAATTTTAAGAATCAAGCCATACTTCTCAAAATGTTTTATAACAAACATTTACAAATCACTTGTTAAAATCTAAAGCATGTTGGCAAAGGTTTCATTGAATTGAACTGAGTTAATAGTTAACAAGTTTGGGATAACTTTTGATTGATATTTGTTCGGAAACTAGGGCGTTAATGTATCTTTGTTGAAATTAATTTTTCTGTTTTACCAAATAGCCAGCTTTATTTTTGTTTGCGTAGTTTATTTCTTTAAGCGTTTTCAATTTAAAGGGGGCCACTTGAAACTAAAAAGTATTAGAACACGAAAAAGCGAATTTCGATGTTGAAATCCTATTAAATTAAAAGAATTTAAAAATTTAATTTAAAGAACTTTTTGTCAAATTATTTAGTTAAGTGTATTTTTAGAGAAATTTTATTTGTGAAATAAAATTTCAAACTTGTAGAGTATTACAGTATTCGTTAAATGCTCATTTTAAACAAATTTTAATTAGTTATTTTTAGTCACCATAAAATTACCTTGTTATTTTTATTGATAAAAAACAGAAATTGCTTGTCAAAATGACAACAGCTAAAAGCAGCAGGACAATAATGGAACCACAAAACTAATTTAATCCTTTATGAGGCACCAACAATTAATAGTGTTGAGTGAAAAATAGTTGTATTTGTTTTCTTTTTTTTTCGTATAAGAGATTTTTTGTAGATTTTAATAAAAAATATATATTCTTTTTTGTTGTTGTTTTTTTGTGTATAATTAATTTTTTTTTGTTACAAAATATAAAGAGGATTTTTAAAAAAATTTTCTTTTTTCATTTTGTTGATATTTTTTTTTAATATTTTTGTGTAAATATTTTTATATATTTTTTTTTTAAATTTTTTTAAGGGATAAAAGGATTTTCATAAGCACTTTTAAGAAACTACACTTACACAAACAATACACACACACACATAATAATATTTTTCTTTTATAATTTTCTAATTTTACTCCTTCGTTTAAAATTCGTTAAACTTTATCATTCAATTGCCTGCGTTTTATTTTGAACTTATTTTTTTATAATTTTTAAAATATTTTTTTATTATTATATTTAAATTATTTTATGTATTTAATTAAGTTTATAAGCCATTTATTTATATATTTTAATATTTATTTACAAAGACAAATTCTTTTAACGCGCCTTGTTAGATGTTGGATCGACGGATTTAAACTAAGAAACCCCCAAAAAAAATTATAACAAAAAATTATTCTCATAAAATCTTCCGCTTTTAAAGATTTTCTTGACATTTTCTTTTTATTTTAAATTTTTTATTTTGTTGCAAAAATATTTGTTATTTTTAATTAAGCACTTTTCTAATTTGTTTTTCTATTTTTATTTTCTTTTGTTTTTTTTCTCCCTTTTTTTATTTAAGCAATTTATTTGACAATTTTTCTTCTTTTAATCTCAAACTCACACATACTTATGTACTTAGGTGCAAACACATATGTTTTGGGGATTTTTTTGTCTTTTTTATACAAATTTTCTCTTGCTATTTTGTGCACTTTGTATTTATCATTGTTGTTTCTGAGGTTTTGTCATTTTATCAGCGGACGGACGGAACATTTAAGTCGCCCGCTCGCTAACGGTTGATTTGTCTAATTGTTAAACTTCTTGGTTTGTTTAAATGAAGCTGTGGCAGCAGCATCAGTTTTTGTTGCTTTTTCTGTTGCAGCTGCGGTGGCTGTGAGGAAAACTGTTTGTTGACTATTTGTGCTGTCACTGTGACACCTAACCTTGCTCAATTTTTCATTTGTATTTTTCCTTCTTGTATTGAGTTTATAATCATGACGTCGTTTAAATGTGTTTGTAGTTTGTTTTGGTTTTATCTGTCTTCTTTGTTGTTGCTGTTCACTTTAAACGTTTAAATTGTGTTTTTTCTGTTGGTTATTTCTTTAATATTTCCCCTTTGATGACGTACTTAGTTTTATTTTGTTTCTTTTTTGTATGATTTTCGTGTGTGTGTGTGCGTGTGTGTGTGAATGCCACTTTAAGCATTTTTTATTTATTTAAATTGAGTGTGAAAATTATTATTTTGTCTGCTGATGATGTTGTTATGATGTCAAGAGTAATGACAGCTTCCAATCTGTAAAATGAAAAAAAATACATTTTAATTTTGTATAAGTTTTTAAATATAAATTTTAAAGGCATTAAAATGCTCAAGAAACAAAAAAAATAATAAAAGGCCCTTATATACCGTGTCGTTAAAATACATATGTGTTTACATATGTATGTATACTTATGTATACATGAACATGTATATATGAACAAGAGATATTTTAGTATGTAATTGAAGGTAAGGTATTTAACTAAGGGTTTCCCCCGGAATTTGCCGCCTACTTTTCCGGAAATTTTTTATTGGGATCCCGGGAAATAAATACTTCAGCAATAAATATTTTGCTTTAATATAGTTTTTCCAAAAAAAATATTTATATTCGGTCATATATTTACAAATAAAGTAATTTTTTATTGTATAAGTTTAAAATTTGTGTCCTTTTTTAATATTTAAATTTAACTGCAAAGATGTTTTTCAAAAAATAAATTCTTTAAAAAATAATTCAATTTATTTACGTTCTTAAGCTCTTTTTAAAATTGAAGATATTGAACAATCCATGGGAAGAATATAAGCCGTTGAATTTTCTCAACAATATAGGCAGTGCCCCATTACCGCATCCCACAGTACTAATAAGTTTCATAATCGAGTTAAAGAATAAAAGTTTACGATCGCTGTGAAGCACAAAGTCTTTAAAAAAAAACCAAATGAACTTGAGCTGTTTTCAGTTTCATTTGTATTTATCTTGCCTTCAATGTGTGGCGACAATCCAGCGGCAATTCTTAATGTCTTCAGAAAAGCTGGAAAGAGCGATGAGGAAAACAAAAACTGTAAGTATAATGATTAAAGAAAGACACAAAAAGTCAAGGGGGAGTCGAAAACCGCAAGTGTATCTAAAAATGTACATGCCACCAATCTGGCGGTTATGGATTTAACTCCCACCCGGCAGTCTTTTAAGTCTGCTCAATCCTAACTTACTTATCCTTCTCCATACTTCAGATTCGCATATATTTCCACTCGTCAAATTTTACTGTACAAGTAACGCAAAGCTTTGCCAGTGACGCAAGACTTTGCCAGTTTGTATAGGTAATGATACTCCTAGTGCTTCTATTTAACCAATTTTTCTTTCAAAATATACACAGAAAGAAAAACTGCTTTCTAAAATCAAGAATTTTATTCTTGAATTTATCCAAAATCTTTCTTGAAATTTTTAAGTACGATCCGTACTTACATTTTCTTAAATCAAGCCTATTCGGATTGCTTTAACAAATCAAGCAGAGAAAAACTTGTTGTTTTAATATATTATTTTACATTTGAAAACAAAGTATCTTGGTGGGCTAGAGGTAACGCGCTTGTGCTGCAGTGCAGAAAGTCCCTGGTTCCGATCTCAGCTTCGGTAAGTACAAAAAATGAAATTTTTAAATTGTAAATTTTAAGTATCTTTAAAATAAAAATAAAGTATAAAACTCTTCTTCTTTAATAAAGCTCCATAAGTCCAAAAAATGACATTTCATTTTTGGATTAATCCGTTTACACTTAAATCAGTCTTTCTTTCATGGTATTTGATACCAATCAATACCACGAAAGAAACACATACCACTTGTGCGACCTTTTTCATTTTAAAACACAAAAATTTCTCTCAGTGCTAAGTAACAATTTTTTGCCTTTATTGTTGTTTTCATGATTTTAATGTATTTATAAGGAACTTAATGTAATTGCAAGAGTGTGTCATACAAATTGTTTTTTTTTTATTTTGCATAAAATCTCAATCAATATTACTCATACGCCTCGTGCACAAAGAGTGAGTGTACATTTGTGTGTGTATGTATGTGTGTATGGATTTAAGCCAGGGTTCGAGAATATTTACATATTTAAGAATTTTTAAGGAAAAAATAAATGTCCAAAAGCCATGCATACGAAATTAATTATCAAAATGTATATCTTAATAATATTGTATAATTTTTTAAAAATTGAAGTCATATGCCAACAAACTGAACAGTTATTTTTGTTTAATTTGTTAAATTTATAAATAAAAAACTTATTATTGTTTTGCCCCCTTATGCAAAACAATTGGTTTTATAAATATAAGTGTTGTTGTACAAGAGATTCATTTAATAAACTTATTATTGTTTTGCATAACTCGATTTGAATTTTTTCATTGTCAATGCTGCATATTATTGCAAATATAAACACATTTTGATAGAGAAAAGCAAAGCAAGTGCCTTCATGGTTTGTTGATTTATAAAACTTTTTTTCGTACATTATTTTATTTAATTTTATTTACATTATTTTTTCTCTTATTTTAATTCATTTACAATTGTCTTGTAAATGAATATGAGTCAATATATGTTTTTAAATAAACAAACATGATAATGAAATAAGTATCTTGAAGTATCAATGTCAATAGCACAATTAAAATTTAAAATTGCGAATAAATTGAAAAAAAATGTTTGTTGTAGGTAATAAGAAAATAAAAATAAGTTTTACAAACAAAGAAAATAAATGTTTTTTTTTTTAATAATAACCAGCACTCAAGGGATGGCCTCTATACATGCATTTCATTGTGTTGGTATCAGGAAAATAGGTTATGGGAAGGAGGATAAAGGGAGTAGTGTTTGTGGACATTTGATTTAAGTTTCTCGATATTTACTGTGACAGGAAAGACATCACCAGGAAGTTTATTCCATATACGAACTCTGCGACCGAAGAAGGAATTCTCCCTGTAATGAGTGGTGCGCTTCACTGCCCAGTCAACTACGTATGGGTGTGCTCTTCTAGAAAAACGTGTATCACGCAAAAAGTTCCGGGTATCGAGAACAAGTTCCCTGATTTCCTCAGAGCACACTCCATTATAGTATCAATAGAACAGCGAAACACACTCCACATCATGACGGTGTTCAAGAGAATCGAGATGATTAGATACCACAACGTCGCCGACTGGATTTTCATGCCAAAAATATCAAGAGTGTCTGTCTTTTCAACACTTATACCATCCATTAATACAGACGAGGCAGCATCGTCCATTGTGCGTTTATGTGTCAAAAGACAACTTAAGGTTTTACGGGCATTAAAATCGACCCTATTCCAATGGCCCCAATTGAAGATTACCATCAGATCGCGGTTAATCGAAACATTCATACTCTGTCTCCTAGCTCCAATCTCCAAAGAGCTAGGCCTATGGTCAAACAAGTGCGAATAGCATATGCTGCTGTCGTCCGCAAAGGAATAAATAGGATTCGAAGTTTGACATAGAAAGTCATGCAGAAAGATAAGAAATAAAGTAGGAGAGAAATTTTAAACAATATTAAAGACAGTTTTTTATGGTAAAAAAATAAGTGGAAGTTTCTGTTTGTTAATTTGATTCAACATAATAGTACATTTCAACTTTAAAAACGGATTTTAGTTAATTAGAAACTTTACTTTTAAACAAACCAACCAATACAAACGTAAACAGACAAATTCATATTAAAACAAAAACCACACATTTACTTCAGCTTTTGCGGTTGAGTGTCACTAAAAGAGTTTTAGTTGCAAGTTGTGTGTGTGTGTGTATGTGTCACTGCACCAACAAAAGAAAAATTAAATAAAAACTATGACATTTTAAATATCAAAAGAGGTAGAGAGTCGACCAGGCAACATCTAAAAACCTTCGAAAACCTTTTAACTGGTTAAGTATAATCTGTAAGTGAAGCAAAGAAAACTAATTTTGCATTTCTGCAAACAAATTTTAATGCAATAAAAACTCGTTTTTTTAAAGTTTTCTTTTAGTTTAAAGCTTTAGGGTTTTTGTTTTTTCGAAAGTTTTTTAGTTATTTTTAAACAAGAATATATAATGAAGGATTTGGTGTAATGGCTTTAGCTGTTGTCACATTAATTAAACAATTCATCCAAAAAGCGTAACCACTAAAAATTATAGATTTAAACCAAAAATTATTTCGTTTAATTATTCAATAAATTTTTTCGTTTATTTAACTACGTTTGCTTAAGATTAAACTTGTTTATTAAATTCAAAAAAACATAAACAATTTTTTGCCGAAAATAGTGGTAATGCTTTTTGGGGTAAATATTTGGCAGATCTGACCGTACCCTCAGACAAGTTTCACGGGTGATTAATTGCTAAAATATAATAAATCAAAAAGCTTTTTATTTTTTTTTCCTAGATTTGGGTTTGAGTTTCCAATTATTTAAACGTTGAAAAAAAAATTGTTTTCTACAAGTTTTACAAGTTAAATTTGGTAATGACATGATAAATGTTTTAAAAGATAAAAAGATCCTAATATTTAATCAATCAAAGAACTTATTTTCCTCTCGTCACTATATAGTATTTGTTATCCCTCCTTTATGTGTTCATACATGCAGTTTATGATGGCTTTCGCTATTGGGGCTTAAAAGGGACGCTTGGCAAGTTATTGGCCACTTACTTCAAAATTTGGCCAGATATTTTCTTTATTGAATTACACAATTGATTGCTATACGGGCTCGTTTTATGGCATTTTTCATCACTTTGCCGAGAACTTTAGGCGACAGATTCTCGCACTTGTGTCGAATATTGTCCTTGACGGCTTCCAGGGTCTCAGGCTTGTTCACGCAAACACGTTACTTCAAAAAACCCCACAAAAAAGTCTGGAACGGTTAAATTGGGCGATCTTTCGGGCCAATGTAAATCACCAAAACGAGAGATGATGCGGCTCGGGAACGCCCCTTCAGAATATCGGTTGCGGCTTGCGTAGTGTGTGCCGTTGCTTCGTCCTATTAGAACCACGTGTCGTCCAGTCCTTATTCGTTCAATTGTGACAAAAAAATCTTTGCTAATATGGCCCTATAGCCCGCACCATCCACTGTTGTCGTTTGATCAGTGGCATCCTCGAAAAAAATTGCCCGATGACTCCTCCAGCGTCATTAGCGCACCATGCAGTCACTTTGAGCGGGTGTAATGGCTCCTTGTGCATCACTCGTGCCCCAAGAGCGATAGTTTTGCTTGTTCACGCACCTGCTGAGGTGGAAATGAGCCTCATTGCTCATTATGATTTTGGTCGAAAAATCTTCAACTTCGGCTTTGAGAATAAAGATGTCTTGGGCGTAGCTTATACACGTTTGGCGGTCGACAGGCAGCAACTGATGCACGGACTGGACCTTGTACGAGAACATGCGCAGGTTTTTGAGCAAAATTTTCCTTAGGGATGACCGGCTGAAAGCTAATTGCGAGGCATGCAACAGCTTGATAGTTCTGGCGACAGCTCGACATCCTTGCCATCAGCGTCAATATTCTCGGCAGAACGGGCACTCACTCTTGGCAGCATCTCGTGTGGTCCCATACTCTTCAAGGTTTGTGGCGCAGTGTTTGCGCCGTCAGTGCCGGACGACCGGGGAAACGGCGACGGAATTTCGCGCTGCGCCAACACCACAGACGAGTTGTTACGCAAAAAAAATAGACACGATTATTCCGCATTCTTAGGGAGTGTATCACTCCATGGCTTGTTTACTTGTATTCTACATCTATTTAGTTCCAAATGTATTTAAGCAAGATGACATACAGGCACATACTGAAATACCTGTTGAAAAATTTTTGGAAAACAATAACTAGAGAAATTTTTGCTCGCCCACACTAATTGTTTTAATATTAGAAATACTACTTACGATCTTTCTATATAAAGGTAATGATATGCATTTTAATTTATAAACCCTTAAACATTTTGTTTAACTTTAAAAACTATGCCTTCACTATAAAAGAAAATTTAAGAAAGCAATTTCTCCTACGAAAAATCTTTCCCAAAGATTTTGTACCAAAAGCAAACTGTACGTAAACAACGTTAATAATTTAGTGTCTTTTTTTTTGGCGAACATTTAACATTAAATATGCCACAAGTTCAAAACTGCCCTTAATTTATTAACAAATATTCATTATTCATTGTCAGTTAAATTAAGCTGAAAAAAAGCACAAAATACAAATGAAATAAACACCTTAATCCATTTGAATTAAATACAGCTTAGGACAATAAACAAAAAGGACGAAAGCTAAGAGATAAACAGACACACACACACACACAAACAAATAGAAAATGTATTCAAATAGAAAAGGGTCCCTTCTAAAAATTAATGGTATTACATCAAAAACATTTATTATAAAAATGTTATCAAAAGAATGAATGATTAGATGAATCTAAAATCAGTATGAAATTTATGGTTGGGCAAGTTCAACTATATTATACCCTCTATGACATTTAAAGTTGTTCTGAGCTACTGTGGAAGCTGGGATATATTTTGGAATGGGCATGGGTGGTTGACAGCGTCTTTGGCATAAACCATTCGTGCGTTTTACTCAACATTTAGAAATTATACACGTTGCTTAAGGAAGCGGTTTTAGAACATTACTAACCTACACTTTGGTGTGATGGTTGACATCAATTCCTGCCACATTAGAATACTAAAAAAAAACAAACGTATGTTTATGTTGCCTTGGAATTAGCGGAACAATTAGAATTACTTCAACGAGGGCATTGAAGATGATTTTGGATCTCCAGCCTATCGATACTTACTTACGCTACGAAGCGGCACTAATGGCAAACCACCTTCAGGTAATGAATGAATAGATTTATTGGAATGAGAAATCGAATTTTTGAAGGGACAAATGATTATACAAGGGCACTGAAATAGTCACACCATGTAGCTGAGGTAAAGGTCTAGGCTAATTGCACTAAGCTGATGCTAAATCGGTAGATCTGGTTAGATGAAACTCTGCAGCAGATGCCCGCAGGAAGCTGTTGTTTTGTTGATCACTCCGGCATCGAGGAAAAAGCAGAACTATGCACCCTTGTAGAGGAAAAAATTGGGATAGACATCCTAGTTAAGGTAACCGGAAGAAGCATGGAGTTACCTTAAGAAACCCATTTTTTGCTTTTTTTATAATAAAGGTTAGTTCAAAGAGTGCCCAAGGCTGTTCACAAACGCCGTGGAATGATAAAACAGTTGGAAGACTAACAAGAAATCTCTAGGGCGACCTAAATGAAGATAAAACTAGCGAAATTCTAAAACTGAGGAAATATGCATTAAACAGGGTGATAAGTATATAGAAGTGTCACTCAAGCCTACAAGCACACCTCCAGCAGATGGGGGTTGTGAATAATAGCGACTGCCGGGCATGCAGGAAGAACATCAAATCAAATGAACATTTTTTGAGTCACTGGCCAGCTTTTGCACGGCTCAAAGCCCTATGTTTAAATTTGAAAATTATGCCAATTCAAATCACTTAAGAGGTTTGAAATAGGAATCGTTGAAGAAATTTTTTTGCAGCATCGAAATCTTTTGAATTTCTTCTCCCAAATCTTTTTCTATTTCTAGGAGCACAAAACAAGCCGACTACGGGCTTAAGTTAATGTCATGCGGGACTTTAAGGAACTCAAACTTATCTTACCAAGCCTAATGTAGATCTCGTAAGACGACATTTAATGCAATCCATGGAACTATTGCCAATTAAAGTCTTCCATCATATTTCCTATTTGTATAAAAGAAGTCCGGGAGACGGCCTTCTGTGAGAGGAAGGATCATTACTAAACTTATCTTTCCCAAATTTGTTTTAAAAAAACACTTGTTTGGAAAACTGCATCTCGACCTAAATATCTACACGCAGAGAAAAAACATGGTTGAGTATGGTCACGGGAATATGATCACGGGCATTTTCATCATTGTTTGGTTACGAAGATCATTATTATGACTGCCACAACCATACTATAGTTGTAGTTATTATTGTATTTTTCGCCAAAACTTACTACAATAATAGTATGGTTGTGGCAGTCATAATAATGATCTTCGTAACCAAACAATGATGAAAATGCCCGTGATCATATTCCCGTGACCATACTCAACCATGTTTTTTCCCTGAGTGTACTTGCAGCTTATGCGACTACATGTGATTTCCAAAAATAGGACTTTAATAAAGTTCGTGGTCAATTATGGACCGATCGCAATAAAATTAAGAAAATCACTTTAGTTACAAAACTTCCCAGGCAGAAATTGCCAACCGTACAAAAAATCTAACGCTGGCAAAACACTTTTTTAACAAAAAGCATAACGTTTTGCCAACGCTAGAATTTACAACCTAATAAATGCTTTGCCAATGTTTTTTTTTCACTAATAATAAATGCTTTTTTATTATTTTTTATTTAAGTTTTTTTTTATTTATGCAGTTATTTATGTAAAAGAGCAATAGCAATTGTTTCATTTTCAAATTTAGTAAGAATGCACTTTACATCTACCATTTTTATATTTACTTCAATTTCTTGTTGGCCTAAATCTTGAATGTCGTATAATCCAATTTCTCTGGATGGCAACGGATAGTCAAAGAAGTCAGTAGTTGCATTAAAAATACTGCCTTTTAAAAAAATATTTTCACTTTTGAACATGGAAGGGTTACTACTAAAAATTTCTGAGATTACCATAATGTTCCCATTACTTAGCAAGCATATATTATCAGGAGAATCTGCTGTAAATTTGTACCCGTATATGTCCACAAAAGAAAAGGAAACTTTAGATTCAACTGTTTTTATAATTTTTCCTAGTGAATATTTCTGTTCTTTTAAAGGAGAATATACTAATGGAATTTCATTTGTGGGATTGTTCAAAAAAGTATGCAATTTTCTTTGAACTTGTGCTATTGGATTTGTGGTGGATTTTACGATGGATTTCAAATATCCCAGACTATTTTCAAAGTCAAATGCAGAAAATTGTGATATAGGAGCTCCCATATTGATTACATCATCAGCTATATGAATAAGATTATGTACATTCATAGTTTGCGAATTTGTACCATAATAACGAGGCATAAGTTGAACAAATGTTCTTAACAAATCCTTAACGTATGTTGATTTCGATGTGGCCAATTTTATGGATGACAAAATACGACAAGAAGAATATAAAATCAGAAAATGCTTATACATTTCAGTTTGCAATACGTTTTTAAAAACAATAGCTCCACCATAAAGCAAGAAAAAACGGAATTGTGTAGCTTTCCAGTTTACTAAATTCATTAAATCCAATGATTTTCTCTGGAACTCAAAAGGTATATTCTCGGATATAAGTTGTAGATTTTTTTGAAGCCTTGCTACATTTTCTTGTGAAATATACGAGCCAGAATTTTTAAAAATTAATTTTTGCAGTATCTGTTTACAAACTCCGAGGTAAAGCATGTGCATTTCATCGAGAACAACGCCTTTTATAGGATCAAAATTTACTATGTCCAGTAGAGGGCTATTTTCTTTTAAGAGGTGATGTTGCGGGTTTGTTTTATTTTTGAATGATAAATATGTTCGTTCTTCACAATTAATTTCGTTGAACACACGAACATTATTAATTGTCTCCCCTCTCACAGTACATCTCTCACAAGAAAAAAATCCAGTGTGGCCCTTGCAACACTTGATAAAAGCTCGGGCTGGCATATCACAACAAAATCCTAATATATCAAATTCGTACAGTTTTCCATTCAACTGTATACCTTAAAAAATATTACGATAAAATTATTTTAGATTTCACATCTTCAATATTACATTATATACCTTTGTTAATGAATTCGTTTGCTTCTAAAACAAATTCTTCCAGAAATTCCCTAGCTGAAAAAGGTTTAGAATTTCCAAAGTACAGCGCTATTAAAAATGGTTTTGTCATATAAATATTAGAAAATATTTTCCCCATTATCGACCAGAAACCTTTTTTTGATTTGTTGAAAATATCCATGCCATCTACGTGTACTAATAACTTAATGTGATCTTCTTTATAAAATTTAGGATCTGTTGTGGCTTTAAGGTTGGCTTCAATTCCGAAATATTTAAAAGTCCCTAAGGTATCGTCTGAACTTTTCATTATTTTTGTATCACTTCGTACTCCTGAAGTTCCTAAAAGTGTTTTTGAAGAGGTTGGCAGCGATGTAAATCCCTCAGACCTTAATATAATAAGAACCTCATCGATTGCTTTCTGGGTAAGGGTTCGAGTGTTTCTTAAAACCCAACTTTTTATTTTGGATTCTAAAGAACCGTTTACCAAATTGCTGTAGTTATCAGCTTCAGTTCGGGGAGTTAAATCATCAGAACTGCTTTCACTTGAAGAGTCGTTATTCCCTGTTGTGTTCACAATTTCTTCCCCATCTGACGAGTTTGCATTTTTAAATTCAATAACTTCTTCTGGCTCTTCTAAATTGGTGCGTGCCAAAAATATTGGATGTTCTTCTTCCTCAATTATGGCACTATTGCTACTAACAGGAATTTCTGAGTCTATAACTTTAAAAATAGTAAGTAAGATATTTTTATGTTCAAATTTAAATTTACTTACATATTTCCGAGTTATTTTCATTATTTAAAAATCGATGTTTTTTTAGTCGTTGGTATGACATTTTAATGAATTGTGTTTTTTTTATGTTTCAAGTTTAAAAATTTGCCAATAACTTTATATTTTACCAATAAAATATTTTTAAGCGCCACTAAAGTAACAGATTTGCATTGAAAAGTTTAATACTTGTAAAGTCCCTTGCCTTGCCATATTATAGATATTATTTTCCCAATTAGGAATTAAATATATTTGATATGTATATATAAATATTAGTCCTAATTTCCCGAAATCCCGTCTTAGTGGATCTAAACATATATAAAGGTATCCACAGTCCAAATTTCAGGTCTCTGTGATAATGAATCAGTCAGTCAGTCAGTAACGTTATTCCTTTATGTATATAGATAATTTTACACACTTTAAGAAATAAGTGTATGACAAAATTTTGTTTGATTTTTTTTGCCATATTAACTAATCCTGTTTTTTATTATATCTTTCAATTCATAATTCATATGCACAAATGATAAGAATCTGGCAGCATCATGTAAAAAATGTATGTATCATGGTGGAATAATAGACAAGGTGAGTGCATAAGAGATACAACTACAACGCAATGTAAAAAAGTTCATGCTGTCACAACAAAGAGGTGAAAATTGTTCCTGTGTGACATAATAAACGCACAAATAACTAGGAGCAAAAAATAATCAGCTGTTCTTACGAGTTCACCTTGTGTTTAATTTCACCACTTTATATATCATAAAAACAAAGAAGAAGAAAAATATGAAAAAACAGTTAGAACGGTAACTAAAATTGACGCGACTTAATATTTAATAAAAGTACAATTTAAGTAACAAATTAAACTTGTAAAACAAAATAATTTAACAAGATGAAAAGAAATTTTAATGAGAAGAAAAAGGAAAACAATGTGGAATATAAAAACCAAGGTATGTCTCTGTGCCCATTTTTTTTGTAATTTTTGCTTTTTGAAGTAAGTTCTCTTACCGGAAAACTCTCCTATCAATAATGTCCAAAAGCAAAAATTACAAAACTATAGATAAATTTTTAGTAAAATGCATTTTATACTATTTAGATGCATCCGATTACGATGGGCCTTCAACTTCTGCACAGGCACAGAAGCGAACAAAAATTGGAAGTAAGCAACGGAGAGGTGTGTATATGTTTTGGACTTTTATATTTTATGTAAACATTCTTAGAACGTAATAGTTGTGTTCCAGAAGATTTCGTTCTTGTTCGGACAAATGAGAGTATAGAAAAAATTGCTCTCTAAAACTGACAAAGTTACCCAAAATTGCTGGAACGCTGATTTTAAAGTTCTTGTCCGAACTTACCCAAAGAAAAAGTTCGGGAAATAAAAAATATTACTCTCTCATACGCTCTCTTTTTTGCACAAAAATTGTTACCTGGAACGCTTTTGGGTAACTTTGTGTAAGTTTGGACTGTTTCGTTAAGCATCTGGAACACAACTAATATATTAAAATAATTTTTTATGGCTTTTTTAGATGCAATTGACGATTTCGAGGGTTTCACTGAATGCGAAAGAAAAACCGTTGAAACACAAACTGACGTCATTTTGTTAGATACATCTAGTGAATATCAATTTTTACTAAAACTAATTCGTTAAAACGTAATCTTATCAAAATTTTATATTATTTTTTCAGATTTTCAGGCTTTTAAAGAAGAGACGCGTGCTAATATAAAAAAGATGCATCGAAGTATTTTGTACAACATAAGTAAACTTGAAGAAAAAATTGACCGGCATTTTTCCCCTCCAAACAAGTCTTCATTGTTAAAAGACATAAAACAAAATTTAAATTTAGAAGAACCAATGAAGGATGTGAAAATATTTTACGAATTCGACAACAAAATCAAAAATGAAAGAGAGTTTAGGGATTTGTTCGTAAGTACCTTCGTTTTTTCTTATTAATCTGATAATAAGAATGTTCATTTCTACTTTTTTTACAGAGAGAATTTTTGTCATATAAAACAAAAGCCAAACATCTCCATGAAGCTATAGCCAATGTTTTATCGAATGTGATGAGTCAGGAGCTCCAGCTAAAATTTAGTGGTTTTGGAAAAGCAAACAAAGGAGTTTGCAAAGAAAATTTTCGTGCTACGCAAGTTTATCTTGAATTAAATGGTATATAACTCGACTTATTATTTTAAGTGTCGTTGTCGTATTCATTACTGTCGAAAACGACACTAATACGAGAAAGATACTATTCATTTTACATTGAAGATTTTGCATGG
Source organism: Melanophora roralis (assembly GCA_963583895.1). Lineage (NCBI taxonomy): Eukaryota > Metazoa > Arthropoda > Insecta > Diptera > Rhinophoridae > Melanophora > Melanophora roralis. The sequence goes on along the minus strand of OY757191.1, from coordinate 82,158,689 downwards.
TAGATAAAAATTATAAACAACTTTGGCAACAACACCCAAATAACAATATGTTTCAAAATATTTCATTTAAACTATTTTTTTTATTTGCAGATTTTTTAATCAAACAATTTGAAGCTGAAACAGAAGCCTCAATTTTGTCAAAAATTAGCCGTTGGCTAGCTTCAGCCAAAGATCGTTCTGGAGGAAGACACTTACGATAAAGAAAACGATAAAGAATATGTATGTAAGAATATGCACATCTCTCAACACTTGAATGACGCGTTTTTAGAATCAAAGCCTGCAAAAGTTGAAATTTGATTAATTTTTTTTTAAATGACACAAATAAAAGTATTTAAGCTATGTATGTATGTACAAATAAACTGATTTTAATTTGTTATAATTGGAAAAAAATGTACGAGTTTTTTTAATTTTTGGTATATTGGGAAAACGCTAAATTTGTAAAATTTGAAGTACTGGGCAAGCGCTGTACAAACACAAATTCAATATTGGGAAAGCACTTGTTTTTTAATTTGAAGAGTGCTTTGCCATCGATGGGAAAAACAATCGGCCAAGCCCAAAATGATGTTATCATTCTTGCGTTGGCACAGCACTATATTAGAAGAACGTCTAACGCTTTGCCAACGTTTGAACCGCCTTAAGAAGTGCTCTGCCAACGTTGGCCCGGTTGTATTTTTCTGCGTGGGTTATTAGGAAAAAGTAAAATATGGATTTTTTTAAAGCACAAAAGTAGCAGGAGGGCTTTTTATAAAAGTCAGAGTCAGGCGGTGTATGTGTAGGGCATTGTAAAGGAAAACTATGTTAGTGGGAGTTCATGTTTACATTTGTGTGTATGTATGTATGTAAAAGGATAATTTTTCAAAAGGAATTTTTTCACTAAGTCAAGTACTTAATCTTATTTTGGTATAAAATTTTTGATTTTTGGATGATTTTCCCCCTTTTTTGAAACCAACTTTGTTTATTTTACCAGAAATAAAAATGAAAAACCACTTTAAAAACATTTACATGAATAAATTTGTATCAAACATCTGTATATATGTATTTTCAACATTTAATTTATGGGCAGAATTGAGTTCTAAATAAACTCCTTTAATTCGTTGAGTGTGTCGAATAACACCTTCACACCCCTTTAGTTACTTCCTTTACTTTAGTACAGCACTTTAAAATATGACAAAAATAACTTTTGTGTCACAAACATTAAAACAACAATTACCTGCATGAAACTTATAACAGCAACAACAACACAAGGGAATGAAAAATTTATCGAAAATTATCGTCTATTGTTTAACACGCAAACCTGAATTTGTCAAACAGCGGTGGCAATAACCGAAGCAAAGGAAAACATTTTTCTGAATATATTCTTAAGGGATAAGAGAAAAGAGTAAAATAATTATAATAATTCTATAGTTTTGATGGTGAATGAACCCTTTCAAATTTATTGCTTTTTTATTATTTGTGAATAATCTACACTGAGGAGTTTTTTTTTTATTTGTTTATTATTTAATTGAAAATTAACATGAAAAAGTTCAAACTGTTTAAAAAAGGTGCAAGTAAATGTTAATTAGCAAAGTTATTACAACATTTTTTTTATAAATAAATTATCTACAACTTTATAAAAATCCTGCCATTTTTTTTTTTTTTTTTGTAACAAACCGACTTTAAGCCTTTACTATTCCAAAGTAACTTTTATTAAATTGTCATAAAATTTTAGCTGATCCCAAAGTAAAATTTTAGAGAAAACTTTTTAAAACTTATGTTCTGGAAATCTAAATTAAATCAAAATCAAAATCGGGCAATCCTTTTCCCAAACTGTTTTAAGGTTTTAGGAATTATTTATTCTTTTCTTTTTTTTTTTGCAATAACTTAATTTGTACAAAAATTTTTAATACATTTTAGCCTTAAAACATACATTTACTAACAAGAAGACCTTTAGTTAAAGAAACCGTAGAAAATAAAAGCTCCCCAGGGCCCTACAAAAGAAACATTAATAATTTTTGATAGAATTTACTCAACATGAAAAATAAAACATGAGATTAATTTATGCGATTTGCCTCTCTATCTCTTTCAAAATTATTTCAGAAAAAATAGCTGGAAAAAATTTAGTCGGGCAAGCTCGTCCGCGTTATACCCTACAATATGTGCAAAAATTGTATGCCGGGCCATGATAGAGTTTGATACTATTTGCCTCTTTATGAAAGTTACTGGATTGTAACACCAACTTATCTCCAAAAGAATAAAAGAAGTAGGATCTGTAATGAAAAAGTCAAATCTTTAAATTTTTAAAGAGTTATGCAGGCAATTCATGTGGAATAAAATTATTTTTGGATCAATCACAATAATATTCTGTGTGGCAGTTGGCAGCACAAAGGCTTGAAAATTTTTTTATTGAATGTTTACTTGTGCGAACTTTTAGTAAATATTTAAATCTTAAAAATAAATAATTAAAATTAATCCTGATAGTACCCTATAAAAATCTAAGTTCTTAACTTGAAGTAAACATCAGTTCCAATGGTTTCTCCTTATGTTGCGTGACTACATTCATTTGTTTTTAATCCCTGTAACTTTGCCCATTACCCTTTCTTAGATAATACGATGTTGCAATTGGTTCAAGGCCTCTTTTGGGTATTTATAAGAACTAAAAGAAGCAGTTTTTTGTCTACTGATTGGCATGAATGTTGTGTAAATAAACTCCACGTAAAAGGGCTTAAATTAAGGAAAAAGTGATTTTTTCTTGATTTAAAAAATCGATGAATTTACGTCTAAAAGAAAAAAAAAATGGTCGAAATAGAAATAAATTGGTTTTTATGTTTTTTTTTTGTTTTTGTTAGAGCCTTAAATGCTCACATACTGAATAATCCGCTTTTTTACGCTTTGATGAAAATGTCACACCCGTCACATTTTATAAAAATTTATTTCTTAAGCAAAAATAAAAATAATGAAAACACTTTTATCTACCGTAAAAATCGAAAAAATTTACCCCTTCCCAAGAATATTTTACGTAACTTCATTTTAAAATCAAAATTCTCTGAAATTGCAATTCGTAAGGTCACACCCGTCACAGTTTTCAGATAATCACCGTGACTAAAAATGTTGATCTTGCAATGCCTACTTAAAAACATGCCATCTTTGGAAATTATAGCCTTTTTTCAAACAAAAATTTTAAATTGTTTAGCAAAATGGTCACACCTGTCACAATTGAATTGCCCAGTACAGAATTGGTCTTAGAATATTTCCTCAGTCCCAATGAGCTAAAGCCAACTTAAGTTTTTTTTAAGTTTTCTTTTTTCTTTACAGACTGTAGATTGGTAATTGATGTTACTTTTCCAAAGAAAATCATTGATATTCAAAGGCAAGTTCAGCTTTAGTTTGTTTAACGAAAGCTTGAGAGGCTTCTATGAATCGCGCAGGACAATATTTGTTCTAATTAAAAAAAAAATTGTATAACCTGTACCAACTTGTGTGGTTGGTTGACGGTATTTTGTTGCTATCTTTAGACAAACTGGTGTTTAGGGATGCAGTTGTTATAAGTAATTTAAGATCGAAGCCAGCTTGTTGCTAAACAGTTTCTCGAACAAAATTGAAAGAAGGCTCCTTACCAGGATAAGGAATAATTTTAACAAAGGCAATTTACCATATTGGTGCGAAATATTCAAGCCGTTTAAGATATTAAAAATAAAAAGATCAATAATTTTTGCTGTGAAAGGTAAATGGAAAATCATCAATCAGAGTGCTGATGAGGAGTTGTAGCCTGCTCTGAAAATGCATTCCACTCGGCTAGTATCGGGAAACTAAACTTTTTCAAAATAGTTCTTCAATTAAAATCTTATCACAATAAAAAATTGAACCAATTAGCCTAATAAACAATAAGGAAATTTTGGAAAATCATTTTGTTACTGGTTTAAAACATACAATCAATTAATACCCCTATTGACCTCTTGACATCGTAATCGTATTTGTATAGGTTTTCTTGCTGTAAAAGGCAGTTTAAACTTTCTTGCAGAAAAGTCTTCGTCATTTCCTGACCAGGATCTTCAGATTACGCATTGGTGATTTGGCAATAACGGGTCAACTTAGACCATCGCATTGGGTTCAACAACTATTTCTCTTTGTCTGTCTTTTTCAAGTCTTGACTTCGGTTGACAGTTTCTTAGATTTAAGAACAATTGTTATTATTTACAGATAAAATCAGACCTTTACTAATTCAAAAACAAACACTTGCACCATCTGAAGCCCTGCTAGTCTCGCCCACAAAGATCTTCCGCTAATGAACCTGTCATCAATCCGGCTGAATTCAATATCGTATAACCTTGTATTTGTTTAAAAAAAGTGAATCCTAAAACAGAAACTAAATACATACTGTCCCCCTAAAAAGGGAAGGTCCTTGTTTTATGTACTTAAGATAAGTGGTTCCGTAAGTAAACACGGGACGCGGCACGACGACTTTAGCGGATGACAAAACCACGTTACAGTTGTTTAACCCAAATTCTAGAGCAAATAACGATCAGCTCTGTCATTCACTAAATTTGTTGTAAACTTGCTTTGAATTTTTCTTAATTTTTTAAATAATTTTCAATACTTTCGTTTATGTTTACATTAGAAAGTTTAACTTTGACATTCATAGTTAAAAAGAAGATTTTATTTCATTTTTGATTTAATAATTGCATGAACCAAAAATTAAGGTTTGTACAAATCTTCTTTCTTTCTTACCACCTCACTAATGAGCTACAAACTTTGCAAAGAAAAAGTTTCCAATGGAATGGCTTCTAAAGACAAAGTTTCGAAGAATTGTGTTCATGTTTACTTTCAGCCTTAGATACATGTGTAAATATGTACTTATGTATGTTTCTTGCTCGTTTGCTCATTTATCTTTTAAAACATCATTTATAATTTTTTCATTTTTTTTATTTATTTCTGAAATAGTCAAAACACCCATGTAGTGAATGAAAACAGGAGTGGTGATAGCAACACAATTAATGTTTTCTTATTTTATTTGTTCATTTTTAAACACAACAAGCTCCTAGTCTGCCCCCAGACTGTTGGCAACACAAAACATAAAACTTTTCAGGTAAAATGTTAACTCAGTTGAAGCAAAAATATTTTAGAAGCTGGTATTCGCTAAAACCACTGTGTAACTTGAAGTATTTACTATACAATTAGTTATTGAAAAAATTTTCTATGTTTTATTGCCTTGAAAAATCGCAATAAAAAATGATTTCTTTATTTAAAGTTCCATTCTTTTCCTTTCGACATTTATGATGAATTTTTTGTACTCATCTGTGTTCGTTTGCAAATTTAAGTAAGAAAATTACGAAATCTTCATCTAGAAAATCCTACTGATAAAAGAAAAACCAAAACATTCAAAACAGTTAACACTTTTCTTACAAGGACTTCCTGTTTAAACATTTTTATTATGATGAAAGTTTAAAACCACTCTTTGTCTGTTAAAAAAATTCTTAAATAAAACCGTAATCTTTAACAATCACTATCTTTTTCGTGCTATTTTTTCATATTATTTATTAATTTAAAACAAATTTTACTTATTTTCATATTTTATATTTATGTATATATTCTTGTTAATTTTATTATTTATTATTCATAAACAAAATTTCAACAGTTTGTACTTGACATTTCTAGCACCATGACTTACTTACTTCTTTCATACTGTAAGTGCTTCTTTCAATTTGTTTTCTTTTCTTTTTTTTTTTATATATAATTTGGTCCTTGAATGCTAAAGTTTTGTTGAAAAGTTTTAAGGCAAGGTTGCCCCAAGAGCGATGTCTGCTACAATGGTAAAGAGTTTATACTACACGTAGACATGAAGACCTGGAAATTTTTGCTAAATTAACATAAATATTTTGGAAGAATGTCGTAAATGTATTTAAAAGCAATTTTTTAATTTTTTTATAGTTAAAGGAGAGGGATTTATTTAATGCGATTGGAAATGCCAAATACTAATATAATACAGAGTTATGTTGGAATTCCCTTCTCTACAATATTATTTTCAACTACAAAAAGCCAATTTTGCCGTATCCGTCTGTTTAAATCAAGTTTCCGTAGTCGAGTCATTAAGACCGCACACTGATATCAAAAGTCAAAATAATAATCGGGAAGGCATCTGCTATTTAAAACCAGCAAGATTTAACCGAGATAAAAGCGAAAGCCTCAGGTTTCTTATTGTCTTTACGAGCGTTTCGAATATATCTTTGGCCAGGTTATTCTCATGGTTCGTAGGACCATCTGGTCTTTACCACCAAAATGCCACCATTTTTTGACAGCGCATCAACAACTTTGTTGTTCGCATTCATACTGTATCCTCGCATTCATAGTGAAGTAATGCTTGGATGCATAACTATCCAACTAAGGGATGTCCGGAACTCGTAGACAGGTATTGGTGAAGAGGTACATCAGTAATAAGTCTTATGGCGCCTGCTCTATTGGAGAAGATTCCAATGCTCCTGCCAAACATTCCGTAGTCGATAATTTTTTCTTAGATCCGTCTATCAGATCGACAGGTTCAGAGGAAATGATTTCACTCGTCCCTTTCTCTGATATAACGAAGGAGAGCTTCCTGACGAGAAAAAGTTCAGGTGTGCAGTAGTCAAACAGATTTGAAATGAAATTGAAAGTCCCAATAATACTTACGTGACCGCCTGTTTTTTTTCTCTACCCACCCACAGCTTGCAGTCTTATCACAGTATTCAGCGCCAGCTTCTTTGCCAGAAGATCCGCCAGAAAGCCAGTCAAGTAGAGGCAAAGTGACCTATTTGAAGTTAATCACATTGCGCCATATGACGTTTACTCCTCTTAATATGTAGTTGATCTACGGTAGAATCCATATCCTATAACCAGATAATAGCTCCTTAGAAAAGAATCGATTCCATCACCGTTTTTAATGCCATTTTATTTTTAGCCCTAAAACCCAAGGTTTTTTTCTAATGGCACGTTTGCACACATTCATCCCAGTTTGCGCTTTTGACACTATCGTCTCCATGTTAGGGTTCCAAAGCAACTTCTTGCTTGTATGACTTCCAGCTTTTTCGCAATATCTGACAAGGTCAACACCACATTCAATGACGGGGGCCGACAGGAAAAATCTTGTGCCTGTCAACAGCACCAGCTGCCTTTTAGAAGGATATATCGACAACCTATTTCCGGCACTCTACTCACTGAGTATTCTTAAATCCAACTCCATTCTTTTAGAAAAGGCATCCAGATAAACCCTTACATGCCCTACAACAATACGAAGTGCCGCAATCCCAATTCCTCGAACTCTAATGCTACAATAAGGGTTCTTATATCCAATTTTTTTGTACTCATGAGTGACATTGTATTTTCTAAACTCAAGCCCGACCATGTACCCCTAGACAATCGTTATTTTCCCACAAGAGTAACCCATTTATAGTTAGTCAGTTAGTCTGTAGGGCAATCTAATGCGCTCTCTCGTGATTTAGATGTCATTTTTGGAGCCCACATCCGGAGCCGTCAGCCAATATCAGCATATCAGACTCCAAACAATAATCCCTTTTATGGTTGGTTTTCCTTAAAACGGCAACCATATAGTCCGCCCTTTATCTCCACTCTTTAATGAAGCCTTAAGGATAAGTTTCCCATAACGAACTGACTTAAGAAGCTTTTCTTGTTCCCACTATATAAGTTTGAAGAAGCTTCTTTCCACTGTTACCATAATTCAGAAGGTATTGCATGGAGAAGAACGTCTAACGCCCCTTAAAGTGTGATTGTTATAGCTCTAGCGATGTCATGTGAAGCCCATCTTTGGGCATAACTGCAACAGCCTTTTTCCATTGCCTTCCTACAAGCAGTGCATCCATAGCTTAAATGGGTATTAAAGTCATTATGTATGTAAATGAATTTAATTATCTTTGTTTGCAGCCCCACGTCTTTTCTATGGAATTTCCAGTAGACAATCAACCTTCTCTTGATCATTTGATTAAAGGATCGATGAAATTAAATGCACCCACAACAAACTCTTCACGTTACTTAAAATTGGGATCAAATCCTCAATAATAATTAAAAACTTTGATTTATAGGGTTTGTTGAAGGCTAAGTTTCTCCATATGCAATTTTTGCTTTGATTTTCTTTTTTCTTTTTAAATTCGGATAACCATTGGACAACACTTAATGTATTATAAAGGCTATTAAAACTATTGTAATGCGGAAAGGTTTTGTTTTCAGTATCCCTTTAAGTAAATCAAACTAACTAAAAAACTTGGTATCATATCCTGAATAGTATTTGGAAATTGTAAAAATGTTGATTGTTAACAAAATTGTTAATTATTTGATTGTTAATATTAACTTTTTAATTAAAAATGTGTTAATTGTTTGAGAATAGAAAACAACTAAAATAACCGATATAATGAATTCTTCAAATAAAATAAGAGATATTCAACACATCCTCAACAGTTTAAAAATTTCCAGACTAAGAATTTTTAAGCCCCCCCCCCCTTCCCCTTTCACCGTTTACAGAAATCTTGTCCTTTACGGTATTGTGTAAAATGAAAACTCCATTTTTTTATAAAGACATTGAATGCTTAGAATTTTTGCATAAACGAATATGTAGAAACAACCGCAAAAATATTCTATAAATATTTATATACATATGTGTTTGTATGTATATGTATGTGGACATATGTACGTGAACACATATGTAAAACATAAATACATTCTTTCAATAATGATAAACATTTTCATGTTGGAAAAAAACCAAAAATTTACATAAATATTTACTACTTTTAAGCATAACCCAGTAAGCAAAACCATTATATATTAGATAAAGAGTCATAAGTATATGTGTACGTATGTACTTGTTAAATAATTAACATAATAATTTATCCAAATTAAAACATGTTTAATAACATTGACAGGTTTTATTTTGTCTCCCCCAGTTAAAGTTATATTCAACACTTCATTCTCATCGACTACTAAGGTTGATGTGGTGATGATTACAACATTAAGAGAAATAATTAAATGTTTACCCAAGAGTGTTTGAATTTCCTTGGTTTTTGCCAATTTACTTACACTCACAATTTCGAACATATGGAAAGATGATTTTTATCATTATTTTTTCTAATTTGCCATGTTTCTCATGGCTGAAATTTTATTGCGTGTCATTATATGACGATGTTTTTATTTTTACTCGTTTTAACAAAATAATGAATTTTAAATGATGAGTATGAAAATATGTACATAAATATGTTAAGAGATGTGAAGGAATTTTAATCTACAGATGTTACATCAATGTATTTAATGTCATACAAAATAAAACATAAAAAGAATGTACAACGTAAGGGCATACTTAACAGATATTTTGAAAAAAAAAACAAATTTCCATCATTAAATTTTGAAAAAAAATCTTTAATGAAATTTATTTTAATTATTTCCAATTTACACAAGCCTTTAAGATGTCTGTGCTTAACATCTTGTATTAACCTTCTTAATTATTACAAAATAGTTTTCAAAATATTTTATTTCACTTTTTTTGCCAAAGGTCCTCTCATTTAAGCAAAATATAATATTTGCTTTCAACATTAACGCCAAAACAAATATGAATTTAATATCTCTTAAGAAAATATTTTTTTAATTAAAACGTAATAAAATGTTGTATTTATTTCAGTTATGGGTAAAGAGTTTTTCAACTATAATTTAATTAGTATTAATTAACATGTAATTTAATACCAATGGATATTAAACTTTATATAATTTTTTACCAACAGAGATACATTAATAAAGGGTGTGCTTAAAGGATCATGGCATTAAAAAATGTTTAAAGATTGTAGGGCATGGGGGAATTTGTATCAATACCTTTGCTAATTTAAGGAAACTCTTATATTAAAATTTTCTTTAAACAATTTGTACTAAAGAAGCGTAAATTTAGGGTGGTTTTTTCGTGTAGACTTTGACTTTAAATAACCATGGATCAGTGCAGGATACGCCCCTGATACAAAAAAAATTTTTTTAAACACTCTATACTTACATATGTCGCAAACATACATACACGTGTACAGAGAATAATAACCTGCAGATAACGCATGTATGGACTACTGCAAAAAGGAGTAGGACTGCTTCTAAAGTAACCCAACTGTATGGGGAAAATATGAACCGTTTAACATATCCTAACGCGGGATCATAAAACCCATCTTTGCAATATATGTTTATTTATTTTTGTAATTATTTATTTTTTAACTTTTATTTATTGTTGAACTAATTGTTTTTAATACAAATTTTTGATTTTTAGTTTGGCTTTAGTTCATATAATTTCTTTTTATTAGAAGAAATTATTATTTTCCGTTAATGTTGAAAGAAACGAACTTCGTCCTAACTTACAGAATAAGAAAAGAGGGAAAACAGTCATGCCGTATCCCTTTCTCTGTTACATGTAAGTTAAATAGGTGATGTTTACAACCAAATACACTACTACCCTTTAAAGAGTACTGATGATGAAATTGCGTAGCTGCTTTCGAAAATGCATTCTACTCGGCTAGTAGCGGTAGAAAAATCAGCTTTTTTCAAATTGAAAGTTTCTTTCAACATTAACGGAAAATAATAATTTCTTCTAATAAAAAGAAATTATATGAACTAAAGCCAAACTAAAAATCAAAAATTTGAATTATTTATTTTTTTTATTTTTTATATTATTTACTATATCAGAGTAGTTTAAAAACTACTCCATGATACACCATAAAGGACTAGTTTTAACACCACGACAATTTAATATGCAATCTCTAAAACACGTACACCTAACGCTTAACCACAAGTTTTTGTTTGGCAATCACAGGGTCCATGACTGTATTTCACAGGACCATGTTTTAACTAGTCCATTTTTTTGGTAGGGTAGCTACCCAGCCAACAAAATTGGCCAACATTTTTTTTTATCAGACAAGTCTTACAAAAATCAAACTTGATTCGTATTAATTTTAAACAGATTTCTTTAAAACATGTCTGGTAATTTTAATGTACGACTTTTTTGTAATTTTCTGAACAGTTTCTTACAGACATGTCTTAAGTATTTATAATTTTCCTTCTTATAAAAAAAATGCAACGGGATTTTTTTGACTTTGCTTATTTTGTATTAAGATTTTTTTTATTCTCTTTGCAAGTAAAATGGGCATTAGCATTTACAAAAACGTAGGATGGTAGCTTAACTCCAATTTGTAGCAAGTTAAGTTGTCTTCTTTATAAATAAAAAAAAATAAGTAGCAAAATAAGTTTAAATTTCAAACTGACTGTAAAAAAATAATTTTACAAATATATTTTATTTTAAAAAACAAAAAAAATAAATTTGATAACATTTTAAATTAAAAACTGTTTTGTAAAAAATTATCTTTTAATAATTTTGTATTAAATTTTTCGTTAAATTTTTAACCGATTTTTCTTTGAGGATTGCTAAGTTTCCGTAAGACATGTCGGCAACGAATTTCTAACGACATGTCTGACAGATTTCTCATCAACCACTTTATTTGTTTCGCTGTCAGAATACTGATAGAATTCGTTTAGAATTCTGGCAGTTTGGACAACATTTTTATTAGATATCTTACAGATTTGAGCTAATGTTGCTTACTGGGTATCGCATTAACTCCTAAAAACACTTCCATTAAATTTTAAAATTCTTTATTTGTTTTGTTTTTTATAGATTCAAAGGAATAGTTAAGAAATTTTGGTACCGAAAACCCTTTTTAAAATTCAACTTGAATAATTAATTTCCTAAGTTCGCAATGTCCTACACAAAACTCAAATAAAAGAAAAAAAATAAAATAAAATATTTTTTAAAAATAGATGACAAAACATATTGTTTTTTACCTCTACAAAATAGAATTTGGAAAAAAATATTCGCTACCAGTTATAAGATGCCATAACACAAATGTTGTTTTGCTCTGTCCTAAGCAGTTGACAGTACCCTAGAGGCACATTCAAAAAGCAAAGAAATCGATTTTCTTTAACATCAAAGCAGTTTTAATATTTTTTTTCTCTATTAAAATTACTTAAAAAATACTTTTTTAATCAAAAATTTACTTTTAATATTTTTTGTTCTTAGACTGTACATTATAAAAAAGATTTTGTTCAATTTAACTTTTTTTACCTTTTTCTTATTTGATGCATAAATTTTACTTATAAAACAACTAAAAGCGCTATATTCGGTTTTGGCTTTATGTTGGCCTTTCGAAACCCCGAACTTTATTTTTTTTTTAAATCAAATTTTTTTTTATAAAATATTTATAATTTTTTTAATAGGGGCCGGTGTCATATTTTAAACCTCTTAAGGTGACTAGGGAGAAGTTGTAGGAGTTTTAACCCTATTTTTTTTTAAATTTTGTATTACAACCCCCTTAGCAGGTGAATGTAGGGGGAAAGAATAATTGTTAAAAGCCGTTTAAGTAATAAAGTCGACATAATCCAATATGCGTGAAACCCGCTTAATTTCTACAGGACTCTGGCCAATTAAGCAATAAAATGAAATTAAAATGTTGATAAAAACATCATTATAATTGACAATAAAAAATGTTATCGATTAAAAAAAGTAGGCAAAGGGGGTCAACATAAAACTTATGCAGTATTTAATGGGATCCATTAGAGCACTAAACTTTTTTCTCTTCCTAAATATCATTTGATAACATTTTACTTGTGGTAAGAAATTGCTTAATCATCTTTTTTGCTTCGAAAAAATATTAAACTTTTATGGCACCTGGTTTTATGTGACACAAAATTTTGATAATTTTTAAAATGCCTTAAAGTTTAGAATTTTTAATAAGTACATAAATCCCAAAGATAAAGAACGGCATAAGAAAGAGAAAAGGTAAAAAAAGATGTGTGTATGTATGTATGAATAAATCATGATTGTATGTAGGTTTGTGTATTGCTTAAATACAGCCTTAAGCTAGAGAAAAGTGTATTTGTTTTCCCAACCTTCCCACCATTTATTCCATATTAATGGTAAATTTTTGTTATTTTTTCATTGGCATCCACATAATTTTTTCAATATTTATTTTTCTGTTATTTTTTGGTTGCTTTATAATTAATTCATGAGAATTTACGTTATTTCAAACAAATGTCAGCCATTGATAATCTAAAATAAAATGACTATTTTTTTCTTAACTTTCTTATCAATTTCCCAACAAAAAAATCGTCGAAAATTTAATAGTTCTAATAGACTTTATAACAAAAAGACAAAGTACAATAAATAAATGAAAAACATCATATAAACCAAATAAAAAACAACCACTAAGAAATGAAAAGTGAACAAGATAACTAAGGACAACAGAGACAGAAAAAGTCAAAAACAATCATTTGTTTTTAAATTCAAATGTCATCCTTTTTTGTTTTAACATAACATAAATATAAAAATGATTTGATTTGGATAATAAGATTTGAAGATGTAATATTTACTTATGTGTCAAATTTGATTAAGGTTCATAATCTATAGCAGCTCTTTATGTATATACTTAAGGAGTGTGACAAGACCTTATATTTACATAAACACACAAACATAGATATACATGCATATCATCAGGTGATTACTGGTTTGCCGCATGGCACAACAATGAGTTTAGAAAAATGTTTAGTTTAATTTTTTTTAAATACAGCGACAAGATGGATATTTTTAAAAAAGGATATCGATGCAAGCATTTGTTGCATTTTTGAGTTAAGTTTATATTTTCATAAAAAATATTTTATGCTTGCTGCAGGCTAATTAACAAACTTTTATAAAATAAATGACAAAGAAGATCTTAACAAACATTTTTTTATGAATTTTTAGACAAAATATTAAAAAATAACATTTAATTCGCTACTTTGTAAGCGAAGTTTAAAAATTTAACTAAAAGTATTAAATACGAAATAGTACTAAAACTACAAAAAAATAAAATTTGCATGCTTTTGTATACAAACTTAATCCAGAATCTAGTCTTTTGATCACAATGTGGGTCAATATTTGCTGCTAATTTTATATTTGTGGGCTTACAATCCCAAAACCTGAAAAAAGTACAGAAAATGTAAAAAAGTACTTTTTGTTCACCCAATTGACTTTTAACCAAATATCCAGACCCATGATTACATGAAATGGAAAAAGTAACAAAAATGTGGAAAAAGTACTTTTTGGTCACCAAATTTAATTCTGGCCTCATTCGTAGTTAACAGACCTTTATTGCTTGTATCTAGGACCAAAATTTCAAAAAAGTCAAAAAAATACCAAATAATGAGCAAAAAGTACTCTCAACCAGTTTGCTTATTATCGAGATTATCTGGGTTAAAAGTCTTTAAATTCATATATCAAGCCCCAAAAATTTTAAAAAATGCAAAAAGTACCAAGTAATGTTAAAAAAACTTTCTGGCCACTTTGCTGACTTCCGACCTCCACCTAGGTTAGGTAGAACAGGCGGCTGCGGAAATGATGAAGTGATAGTTGTGCAGCCTACTTGGGTCCGTTTCTTCGGTCCCTTTGTGATACCTGGGGGACCTCCACCTAAGTCAATTGATTTTAATTTTACATATTTTGAGTTATAAGCTAAAATATGAAAAAAAAAAATAAGCGAAAGAAATATTTTTGGCCACTTTACTGACTTTCGACCAGTATCTGGGTTAAAGTTCCTTAATTTAAAACCCATAATATCAAAAAATTTAAAAACTACCACAAATATGAAAAAAGTACTTTTTCCCATTTTACTGACTTCCGACCTCAATCTAGGTCAATAGCCCTTAGTTCTATATTTCAAGAGCCATAAGCTACAAATATGCAAAAACTACCAAAAAATATGAAAGAAGTACTTCTTTCTACTTTGCTGTCTTTCGACCTCAATCTGCCCTAATTTCCATTATAAAGACTCATAATCTCAAAAAAATGCAAAAGGTACAAAACATGCGAAAAAATTATTTTTTCCACTTTGCTGGTTTCTTTGTTCCTATAAGAAGCACAGGGCCGTAATTTTGAACTTTAATCCGGCTCAAAAGTCGTTATTTTATATTTGTAGGCACATAATCTCAAATATGGGAAAAAGTATTAAAAACGAAAGTCCTTTCTTTCATAGCCCTATACTAAAAATCTCCAAAAATTCAAAAGAGTACCTTAAAAGTGCCACAACAAAAAAAGCCACAATCTTTGGACTTTCTGTGAAATAAAATTTCATAAAAATACCAAAAATATATTCACAATTTTTCGTGACTTATCAAAAAGTGTTTGAACCATGTTTTGTCTTTATATGTTGAAATATTACAAAAATTACCAAAACACAATAGTTTGGGTTTTTTTTTCTCTCGGTATTGTACCAAATTAAAAATGTAGTAAAAACTTTTTCATATTTTTTCGAGACCTGTCAAAAGTAATTTGAATATTTTTTATCTTTATTGGCTTATTAATTACAAAAAGTACCTGAGAAGTATTAAAACAATTGTTTACCCTTTTTTCACCCCTACGGTGAAATTTTTAATTTTTTATTGGTTAAAAAGTCACAGAATGCACTTAGTAGATCTATACATCAGCAGAGTTATTTTCAGCCCAAATATAAAATCTTAAGCTTTACGTATTCGGTCAGCACGACAATAAATGACAGTTAGTCACTAACGCTATATGGATTACCAAGAGTTTGAAATCAAAAATTCATGTTCCATATTTACAATTACAATAATTTACTTTTTTTCGGCTTATTATTAAAAATAAATTATTTTAATAATTTCCTCGCTTTGAAATACGGCAAACTAGTGTGTATTTGTCTTGTGCTTATTACTGCTAATAAATTATTTTTTTTATTATAATAATGCACATTGCTGTTTTTTTTGTATTGAATCAGGTTCTCTGAATGTAAAAAGCAGCATATCAATTGTGAATAAGAATATCGCGAAAAGCTAATAATGAGGTAGGACAATGTCAAGTATACTGTAAAATTGTAGATATAAGGCAAAGTAGGAGCTTAAGTATTTTCAAACTTCATTATACGGGAAAATGGGCTAGTGGTTTCAAAAATAACTCATTGATCTGCGTTCCCATCTGCTTCTTTGTAAAAATGTGCTCTACGGCAAACCGAAAATCACCCGACGAAACGTATGTATGTACATATTTACTTCCAAACTTTAACTTAAATTCTGATTGACAGTTCTTTTCCATTTATAAAATTTGATTTTAATTTTTAAAAGTCTTGCTTGTAGATATTTGATTAGAATTTTATTTTAATATTTTTTTATGCAAAACCAATTTACCAGAAGCTTCGATTCTTATCATTTGAAGTTTATATCTTTTGACACTCTGAATTAGCTTTGCATTCTCTCTGGCAATTACAAAAATTTTCTATGAGAAAAGATCCCCTTTGTAAGTAAAACCGAATGCAAACAAATATTTTTTAATAAAAATTACAAAACAAGCAGATGGTTATGAAAAATTTATTAAACTAACCACAATTTTAGTTCAAAGTTTATTATAGTTACTAGCAATTAACCCACTACTTCGTTAAAGTAGTTTTAAATATTAATAATAAAAATTAAAAATTTAAATTAACAAAGTAACATTGCCGAAATTTCTGGTGCATAATAAAAAAGGTGAAAACTAAAATGATATCAAATAATGTTTCATTGGTCAGTTATCGATTTTTTGTCAAATCAAAACAAACCAGAATGGATTTCGCTTTAAAATAAAGAATTAAATAAAGAAATAAGGTGACATTGAACACTGTAAAAATTGTTTTGTTAGACTATTTCCAAATTTTATGTAAAAAAATGCTTTAAAACGGGATTTACAAAAAAATATGCTCCTTAAAGCGAAAAATATGCAAAAATATGCTAAAATATGCCCTAAAAAATCGAGGCCAAAATTTGGCAAATGCTCTGAAACAAATGAATAACAACATTATAGGTTAATGTGACGCACAGAAAAATATATGATTTTGCATATTATAGGTTGCCCTGGTTATTAGTGATTAATTAGGTCAATGTTAAAAATAATCGCTTAAGAATTTTAAAAATAAATATATTTATAGACCTTTTTTAATCTGCTTCTTCTTTGGAAATAAAGTTTCCAAAAGGAAAACAAAAAACTCTTGGCATAAACAAATAAAATTTTTACTATTTCAAAATTTAAAAAAAAGTTTAAATATGAAAGTATATGTATGTCCGCTAAATTATCTACTTATTCAAACCTTTCCACTAATTTTGAAATGTATTAAATTAATGTGGCTTTTCAGCTTATGCATAGGAAGCCTTAGTGTTTTAATTAATTATTTCTCTAATCCTTATAAAAACAGATTTTATGACCAAAAGCTTATTTTCTATTGTGATAATTAGTAACATTTTTTATGCATAATTAACTAATTGTGATGGATAAAGAATAATAAACAAGTAAGAGCGCTATATTCGGCCGTGCCGAATCTTATATACCCTTCACGTTGACCTTTCGAAATCCCAAACTTTTTTTTTCTCCATTTTTTTACTTATCAAATATTTCTAATTTTTAAATAGGGGTCGGTGTCAAGTTGTAGGGGTTTTATCCTAATTCTTACAAATTTTGTATGGCAACCCCCTTAGGTCGTGGAGATAGATGGTAAGTATATTCTAGGAATATGTTTGGGAGAAGAAACTAATGGGGGTCGGTCGTACACTTTATTTCCCTAAGGCCAACTCTAAAGGAGTTGTGGGCATTTTCATATCATTTTTGTAAATTTTGTATGGCAACCCCCTGTGGGCGTGGAGATTGAGGGTAAGTATGTTCTAGGAATATGTTTGGGAGAAGAAACTAATAGTGGTCGGTCGTACACTTTATTGCTCTAAGGCCAACTCTGAAGAAGTTGTGGGCATTTTTACATCATTTTTGTAAATTTTGTATGGCAACCCCTTTAGAGGGTGGAGGTAAATATATTCTAGTAATATGTTTGGGAGGGAAAACTAATGGTGGTCAATGATATATTTTATTCCTCTAGGGGCGACTCCGGGGAAGTTGTAGCCTTTTTTACCTTATTTTTTAAAATTTTGTGTGGCAACCATGTGAGGGGCTGAAAATAGAGAGTATATATGTTCCACAAAAATGTTTGGATGGATAAAATAATTGGGGTTGGTCTTACATTTTACCTTTGTAGGAGAACCCTGGAAGCCGTCGGAGCGATTTTAAAAATGTTTAAATTAAGCTTTGTATGGCATCCCTGTTATATGTATGAACACTAATACTAATAAAATTTTTGTTTTGGGTGTGTTTCAATAATATCAACATGACTGATCCTGTTTTTTTCATTTTTTGTTGTGTTTTTTTTATTATTACATGCATAAGTATGTTCTTTGTTGTTGTTGTAGACTAAAAAAAAGAAGGTAGCCTTGGTCATTTATCGGGCGATTTTGCTGAATTTCAATACTGATTTTTTTGATACCACTTACGGGTCTATGCGATATCGGGGGGCTTCAGAAAGTTGATTTTAACCAAAACACGGACAGACAGACGGACAGATGGACATCCCTAAATCGGCTTCCCTATCTTAAAGGATCCAGAATATATATTACTTGAAATTTGCAGAAATAATACATTCTGTCTTATTTATATGCAAATCAAAGTCTTAAATAATTTAATACTAGTAAAAGCTTTGATCTTTGATTAAATATTTAAAAGGTGGTAAAATAAGAATTTTTATTTTTATTATTAGGGATTTAAAAGGATAAGCAGAACTGCAGCCACACACCCATTTCCTGTAACAACTTATGTGTGTAATTGTGCTAACTAATAATGAATCTCCAAACACTTAGATCTTCTGAGCTTTTTCTTTCTCAATTTCAAATTTTTTCTCTAGGCCTTGAAATAAATAAGGCCCGGGCTAAAAGATCCCCACATTATCCAGGAGACTTTACACGAAGTGATATATACCCAGTTCTCCATGGGTCCGATCCTCATCGTAGAGTCTATACCTCTATTGTAGAGCTGAAGTAGAGTACAAGTTTGAGAGGTCAAAGCAAGATCGGCGGCCAATTTGGCTGCTAGAATCTCTTCCTCAAAAACACTGTAGTCATCAGGAAGCTTCTTGGACTCCCTGATACCCAATCCTTGATTAGACAAACTGCAGCTCAAATATCTAATACTTCCTACACCATCTGGTTATAATCTAATCCATGTGTAAAATTCAATTATATGTGAATTAAAAAAGTGACAAGTCATATGTAAAACACATCTCTTATAAACCACCTAAAATCAGGGTCATGCGTTTTCAAATAAAGACGTGCAAAGATATATCTGTTTACACCAGTTTGTGTGTTTTTTTAACTTTTATGGCGTATTAATAAGTAGCTTCGTGTTTTTGTTATAATTTGATATTGGTGTTTTCTCTAAATAAATATGGTGTGGTTTGGTAAAATGATAGTAAGAGTAACAAATTTGTTTTTCTATGTTTCGTTGAAACAGATACAAACAAATAATGATAATTAACTATAGGTACTTTTGTTATTTTTTTTATTCTGGCTACATGAGCCAGTTTTTCTATTCTTTAAATTTCATTTATATAAATAAAAGAAATTTAGCTTAAAAAAATTAAAACTGCATCGTTACTATATATATTAAAGTGAAATTCTAAATTAAAAATTAAATTATTAAAAAATACAAATTAAATATATATTATTTTATCTTAATTTTAGAGCTTGAGATAAAAAAATGTTTTTTTTAATTTATTTTACTCATTTTTAAACACTATAGCTACAATAAACTTTAAAAATCAAATTTTTGTTTAACTCACAACCTTTTATATAAACGATCTTGTTTATTTGTTGTACCAACAGTTATAAGAAAACATGCATGGTACTATAGTTATTCAGCAAAAAAAAAACAAATACATTACGCACTCATTGCAAAACAATAAACAACAATATTTGTTTATAAGAGTAAAGTACCAAAAACAACTGGTATGTACAAGGATGTACAAGGTATATCTGTTTTTGTAATACATATTGTTCTATTTGTGCACGTGCATAGTTTCAAACTGTCTAAAGAAATGCACTCTTGGTAATCACTCCACATTGTTTTTAGTGTTATTTAAACAACATGCAAAAACACGTCTGCCTTGTTTGAAAGTTCAAAATATTTAGCTGTTCTACCTCCTACTTAAACCAAATAAATAATGTAAAAATTATTGTAGAAACCAATTAAAATCGTATAAATTTTTATTTTAAAAATATATTTTATGTGGCAACATTAAAATTAAGAAAAACTAATATTTGTTCAATACTTATTATTATTGCTGCTATTATAGTCTATATTGAACACTTTATTTTAAATATATCAAACATCAGACAATTTCGCGCCTAAATTGATTATGGGCGTGAATAAAGAAACAAAAGAAACCAAAAAAGCCATTTTCTATTATAATTTAAGTAAATCACAGTTTGATGTCTTTCCATTACATTTTAACATATTTCGCCTAAATCATTTCGTTTAAGAGCTAATAAATATTACTTTAAAAAAAGCTTTTGACAAAAGAAACAAATTAAATGGTTTATTTTTTTATAACCAAACGAATACAAACAAAACGACTTGAAATTTTTACGCACCTCATTAAATTGAAATTAAATGACAAGTAATTTTGAAAGCAAATATGAAATCTTGCTTAATGGCCGTAGTTAACGATGCTAGAGACTTAAGGCTGTGAAGAAAATAGAACGAACGACTGTAATAAGACTTAAAAGCAATAAGTTTTCCTTTGAAGAGTAAACGATATTTTCGCATTAATTTGTCTAAATTCCATCATAATTGCTTTGAAAGTTTTAAAGGGAAGGGTAATTCTTTAAAGTTAATTTTCCCCTCTCTGTTTGATCTGCCCCTGGCTACACTTTTCCGGCAACAAACTATAAAATGAATACATGTGGTGGCTATGTGTGGTTTAAATTTTATTATTTTTATATCAATAATGTTTTTTTTAATTATTAAAGTAATTAATATTTAGGCTTTAAGTATCAGCTATTGCCATTTTTTTCATTTCAAGTCGGAATAAGAAATAATTTTCGTTTGTAGATCAAATTCGTTCTCCAATTAAATTGTCTATGAGTACTTAAAAATTCTTTTGCAATAAAACTTTTTGTTAATAAACTATCTTTTATTAAAATGTTAATTGATTTAATCAAATTTTTTAATTGAATTCATTTTTACGATAATGCCTATAACATACATTTTCCAATTATAATAAACGAATTGTAAATTCAAAGTATTTTTTACAATATATGTAGGGTGACCATTTGTACTGATTTCTGCAGTACATGTACTGATTCTTTATTTAGTGTACTGATTAGAAATTTGTGTACTGATATGTACTGATTTTTCAGAAAATGAAGTGATTGTACTGATTTTCAAAGATAAATTTTAATTTTAATTTTTCCTTAAAAATTTTGTTAAATTATAGTAACATTAAATATGTAGTTAGATATTTTATAACAGCAAAAGTGTATTAAAATTATTTTAATCGTTCAAATTTAGTTTTTATCCAATCAACAGCAGTCAAAAAATGTTAAAAAATTTTTTTGAAAATTTTGTTTATGAATCAAATATTTTCTTTACAAGAATACATAGACACCCAGAGGACGGAAAGGCTTTAATTGACTCAGAAAGTCATTTTAATTGGATCGCTCTAATTGAAAGTGCTTCTTAGACTTAAATAAGAACGCTACATTCGGCTATGCCGAATCTTATATACCCTTCACAACGTGTGGTTATGCAATAAGCCATGTATTTATAGCGTGACCATTCGTACTGATTTCATCAGTACATGTACTGATTTTTCATTTGGTGTACTGATCAAAAATTTGTGTACTGAAATGTACTACATTTTTGAAAAAAGTACTAATTATACTGAGTTTTCAAGATAATTTGATACTTTAAAAAGTGTTTCGTAAACAATTTGTTAAATTAGAGCCAAACTAGTAATTTAAATATTTTCTAGCAATAGAAAATATTTAAAAATTATTTTAATCTCCCATATCTAATTTTAAATCATTTAAAAACTCTTAAAAAATTTTTATAAATTTTTTGGCAAATTTATTTTCTAAATGAAACATCGACATGCAAGCTGTTCTTTTAACTACAAGAATATAAACACCAATAGGGATGGACAGAAAGGCTTAATCGAATCAGAAGTAAATTTAATTCGATCGCTATTATTGAACGCCATTTTTAGAGTATTTACACTTGAGAAGCGTACTGATTTTGACCCAGAAAAAATGGTCACCCTAGGTATGACGCCATTTTGTGTCCTCCCGTTTATATTTGCTAATTCTAATAACGAATTTGTAAACAGCGACCACATACATAAACTTGTGGAAATTTTTAAATTTGTTTGACTTTTGGCCGCACTTAGGGGTGTTTTGCCGCACTTTGAGCCGGGAGAAACAAATAAATTAAATCACAAAAAAAAAAGTTTTAAAAATGTCACCTTTTTAAAAAAAAACAAATAAGAGTGCTATATTCGGCTATGCCGAATCTTATATACCCTTCACATTGGCCTTCGAAATCCCAAACTTTTTTTATTTTTATCAATTTTTTTACTCATAAAATATTTCATATATTAAAATAGGGTTCGGTGCCATTTTTTAAAGCTCCACGGATGACAACGGGGAAGTTGTAGGGATTTTCATCCTAATTTTTTTAAATTTTGTATGGCAACCCCCTTAGAGGGTGGAGATAGGGGGTAAATATGTTCTAGTAATATGTTTGGGAGGGAAAACTAATAAGGGTCAATGATATATTTAATTCCTCTAGGGGCGACTCCGGGGAAGTTGTAGCTTTTTTTACCTTATTTTTTTAAAATTTTGTGTGGCAACCATGTTAGGGGCTGAAAATAGAGAGTAAGTATGTTCCACAAAAATGTTTGGATGGATAAAATAATTGGGGTTGGTCTTACATTTTACCTTTGTAGGAGAACCCTGGAAGCCGTAGGAGCGATTTTAAAAATGTTTAAATTAAGCTTTGTATGGCATCCCTGTTATATGTATGAACACTAATACTAATAAAATTTTTGTTTTGGGTGTGTTTCAATAATATCAACATGACTGATTCTATTTTTTTCTTTTTTTGTTGTTTTTTTATTATTACATGCACAAGTATGTTCTTCGTTGTTGTTGTAGACTAAAAAAAACGAGGTAGTCTTGGTTTTTTGCTTATATCTCGGTCATTTATCGAGCGATTTTGCTGAATTTTAATACCGATTTTTTTGCGACTATCTCTGACAGTTTGATGCCACTTACAGGTCTATGCGATATTGGGGGGCTTTAGAAAGTTGAATTCAACCATAACACGGACAGAAAAACATCGCTAAATCGGCTTCCCTATCTATTAGGATCCAGAATATATATACTTTATGGGGTCCCAAATGGATGATGAAGAAATTACAAACGGAATTACAAACTTATATATACCCTTTTTACTTATGTGAAGGGTATAATAACCAAAACTAGTCGAATTTTTCTATTTAGTTTTTAATGGTGCCTAAATACCCTAGTTAATAGTGTTTCTGGTAATGTTAAAAATAAACGGCAATAAAATTATAAATGGCACTTAGCACCATTTTTAAAATATTTAATTTTAATGTTATTTTTCACATATTTAATTTTTTAAATTTTTGTTAAAAAATTTTTATTTTAAAAATACTCTTCAATTTAAATTAAATGCTTCTATAAATCTTCGAATTTTATTTGCAATATATTTAAAATGTTTTAAAATTTTTAGGCCAAATTCTTCTATAAACGCACTAGAAATTTGCTAATATTATTTACTTTCTATTAAATTTTTTATAAAAACAAAACATCCACCCACTCTGCATTAAAAAGAAAAAAAATTCGGCATCAAAACAAACAATCGATATCATCATCATCTTAATGACATACACAAACAAGTTTACACACTTGACTGTACAGTAGTCGACAACAGAACAGTCATTAGCACTCACACTTGGTAAATGCATTAGTAAATGATCGCCACTTTAGGCCAAAGAATTTTTTATAAACTTCTTATTTGGATAAATTTAGTAATGTTCTTTAAGTTAATAAAAACCCCATGATAAATAAAATAACTTATAATCATTCTGGTTGTTTATATATGAATATAAAGAAATAAAAAACGCTTATTTTGTGATTGTTAAAAAAAAATAAGAAGCACATCCTTAAAACAACATGCCCAGCAACTTCTTAATCAGTTATGGTTTAGCTTTCTAAAAATCACTAAATGCCATCAAAAATCTGCCTTTAAATAAAAATGTTTATTTCTTATAAACAAATTCCATTATCTGGCAACACTCAATATAAGAGACAGACAAATTATTAATGTCCTAAACTAGAAGATGTTAAATAAAATATTTTGTTTTAGCAAAACATTCGACCTTTTATTATTTCTTGGAACAAAAAAAGAAAACAAATGAAGACACTTTTACGTTTCCTGTTTATGTGGCCTTGAAAAAAAAGGACAAACAGGAGTGACACTGCTCAGTACCAGGTGTTTACAAAAAATTAAATAGGAAACCTCTGACCCTACTAAAAAACATTCATTTTGTTGACCTGTGTAATTTATCAAACTTCCATAAAAAAAATCCGCTTCCTTTCTGACTTCTTTTTTTTAAATCAGCGAATGTCAACATGTTTCAAAATTTTCCATTAACTTGAAAATTTATTAAAAGTTTGTTACAAAAATCTAAAATCTGCTTTAAAACATTTTTTTTAAATAACCATTAATTATATTTATCCATGATTCACGAAAAATTTGCATACTTTAGGGTATTGAAATTTAAATGCCAACAAATTAAATACACATTTAATGTTGTTTTTATTTTTTTATTTCTTTTTTTTCAGTATTAAACTAATTCAACAACAAAGATAATTCGTTTTATATCTCTTTTCCATTGACTTTTTTTTATTTTACTTTTTATTATTATATTTTAAGATTATCAGTAGGCAGCAATATGTTGGCAGCAATATTGCGGCAATTTGTTTTAAACTTCTATCCAGCTTCTTTACAAATTTTTCTTCCTCTTTTTTTTAAAACATTATTGCTGCCATTGTCATCTGTTTAAATGTTTAATAAGTTTTTAATAAAAATTGATTTTCTTCTAATTTGTTTTCTTTAGTTTTATTTTGAGGCTTAAAAATGTCTGGAAATACTTTTAAGTAATAATTAGTAAATTCTCTTGTTACTAATTTTCTCCTCATTAGCATATTAATAGTGAATCAGCTTTAAGTAAAGAAATGAATTCAATTCTCAAATAAAAATTATTTAGGAAAATGCCTTAAAAAGTTTATGTTTATTTTGTAACACGAATAGAAAAAAAAGATACAAAATGTACTTAACGGAAGTAGTTATTTAAAATTACTTTTAACATGTTAATTGCTTTAAACTAATGTTATTTGCAAACAAGTTTTAAGAAAATAATTTGCATACAAATTTTCCTTTATTTAGAAAAAAGTGTCAAAGAAGTTTTTGGAAGTGGAAAAAGATATTTAAATGATGGTAAAAGGTAAAACACACGTACATACAAACATACATTAAACCCTTGAAGATTAGGTAGGCGGTAATGAAAAAATATCATGGAGTCAATTAAATACCTTGATGTAATATTCGATGGCCTCCTAAACTTCTAAGGAAATATAGAATATTTATGCAAAAAACCATTTGGCGTAGCAGATGCGTAAGTAGGAATAATGTCTAACTTAAAAGGACAAAAGCAGAGTGAAACAAGTGAAAGTGTCATACTCGGCTGTGCCAAAAATTTTAGGTAGGCGGTATAAAAAAGATCAATAAGGGGGGTACCCAGGCATCTGATTCAGCTAATTTTTTTCAAGCCGTAAATTTAACATGGGTGATGCTTCTCCTCCATTAAAGATGGTTCGAAAAATGACGAGGAGTTACTGAAACTAGAACAGGAGACAATGGAGAAACTACAAACAAGAAAATGTTTCGCAATGCTGGTGTAGGCTATTATGGTGGAGAGAGGTCAGGGTAATTTTTATAACAAAATCTGGTAGGATAGGCCACTGGAAATCGAAGGACTGAAGATGTCGAAAAGACTTAAAAACCTTGGTCAAAGGAATTTTATTGATCCTTACATCATTAGGGGAATTCAACATGCTTATTTTAAGGATAAATCGGTTGAGAGTGCACTTTATGATGTTGTTGATTATATAGAATGCAAAAATGGAGGCAATAGTTTAGGCTCTAAGAGACCCTGAAGTCAAGGGGTACTTAGTCGATGCTTAAGAGCAGCTTTTAAATTCTAGACTAGGAAAGATGGATTGTAGGAGGGTAGTAACCAGGAGGACGCCACCCCTATTTTGGCTCCCAATGGTCAACGGTGTATTAAGGAAGTTTGATGCTAAAAGTAGAAACAAAGTTGCATATGCTGACGAAGTGGTCATTCTGGTCAGGGGAGTGCGTTTCTTTGAAGCCCAACACTCAATGGGGTGGATTTTAAAGTGTCATGTGAGGCCAAGTATCTAATGGTAATCTTTGATAGTAAGCTGCCAGTTAAGAGGAATACTTAGGAAAGACCGATTGGACTTTAATAAAAACTATACATGCAAACATTCCATAATAAAGAGCTGGAATTTGCTGCCATAGAATGGAAACTAGATTTACAGAATGGTTTTAAGACCTATTCTGATCTATGGTTGCACTGTATGGGGGTGGCGTTAGAAAAAGGCTGCTATAGGAAGCTTTTTACTAAGGTTCAAAGCTGTGCTTCACTTGGTATCAATTGTGCCGTCAGAAGTACACCTAAAACGGTACGTCATTTTACGCATGGTACGTATTGAGTACTGAGTAATAGGAATGGAAACATGAAAACTGGTAGGCCTAGGCAAATCAAGATTGGGAAAAGTTCTTAATACTGGAAACAGTAGGTTATTAAGGGAGATTAGTCTTGAGGATCAAAGTTTAGTCAGTGGATCTAGAACGAATTATATGGACAAAGAGGTCATTAATAATAATGTCTAAAAGGAATTGTTTTTTGGGATCCGACACTTTGTATGAGGGGTGTGAAGTTTGCACTGACGGATCTAAAACGGACATAGCCACGGGAGCCGAAACCTTTGTCATTTGAAAGAACATCAGATTGTCCTATGAACTATCTGACGAATGCAGTGCGTTTCAGGCAAAAATACTTGCCATTTTAGTAGGCAACGGATCTTAAGGTGGAATATGTCCCAAGGGCTAGTGAGGCAAGGAGGAGCATTGCGTCAGGTCTAACCTAGTGAGGGCCTGTAGCAAGGCTCTTGGTGGGACTATTAACACCTTCAATATCAGACTGGATTTGTCATATAAAAAAAAAAAGTGCAACCACCAATTTGTCACTACTAAAGGAAGACTAGAACTCGAAAAAACTTCAGTGGGGGAACAGAAGTCACTGCAGGGTGGCTAGGGTTATGTGACCGGGGCTGAGCTCCGCAAGCACTAGGTTGCTAATGGGATTGGGGAGAATGAGCCTAAGGACCTTAATTGGAGACATGGCTGGTGAATGTCCTGTTTCATCTAGAAAAAGCAGATGGGTTCGTGGCACTCCATATTGTTGTAGGATGTGTGAAGAACAGGAGGAGTTAGAGGCAATAAAGCATGTTATCCGTCACTGCCGGAGATTGCAGTGTAAGCTGAAAAACATCAATTGGTTCATCATGCTTACTAGGGGGCTAATAGATAAGACATCTAGAGGGAGTTTTCGAATAACTTTCGTCTTTTTTTGCCTTTTTCTTTTTCTCTTAACTTGATGTCTTATTTTTTCCTTTTATTACTTAAAGGAGGTCTTCGAGTATTGATGTACGAGCTTAGGTAACAACATAGTATCATCGTACAAGACTACAGGTTGGTACAGGTCATAAGAAATGCTTTAAGGAGACGAAATATAGTTCTGCGCTTATAAAACTTTCGATTAAGTATGGCATAAAGACCTGTCCACTAAACCAAAGCTGAGCTTGCCAGTAAATCTCTACATGTAAATACATAACGGACTAATTAAATTGTTTAATTGAAGCTCTCGTACCTCAGGGTAGTATTCTAGGACCAATTCTATACTTACTTTACATAGCAGAGATGCCAAAAAAAAATACTGCTAAACAACCAAGTTGATATTTACTGATTTAATGATTCAATAACAAAAAAAAATTTTGCAAAATGTCACTCCTACTTTAACCTCTTGCTTCCCTTTTTATTTAAAGGCTTCATTTATAATAGTTACGGAAATTTTGGCCTAGACGAATTTAACCATCTCACTTATTCAAATTTAATTCAGTATAATTTTTTGCATTTAACAACTCTTACCAGCTCAATAAATTCTACATTTGGAAAGGACTTCCATTAGTACACTTAAGTATTCAAAAAACAAAGAAAACCAAGAAAAACAAACATAAATAAAATGCATTAATACTTAACAAGCAAATAGAAATATTGGTTACTGTATGAATAATAAATGAATTTAGTTAATATATTCGAGGTAACAAAACACAGAAGAAAAAAATTAAAGAAAACCTTTAACGCAAACTTTAAACATGGAACGAGAAAACATGTTGAGCTAAAAAGTAAATGGAAATATTTTCACTTCTTGTTTTAATCCAGAATAAAACAAGTTTAAATTTATTTGAATAAAATTATAAAAAAAAAGGTTTTAGTAGTTTTGTTGCAGTTGGGCCTAAAACAAAATAAACAAAGACAGGCATGCAATTGCATGCTTAACATTTCTAATTTTAAACATAAATAAATTAATAAGAGAAACTTTAGAAAACAAAATAACAACTACTTTTGTAAAATTTTCATAAAGGGATTGCAAAAAACCTTAATCAGTATATATTTCTTAAACATAGTCTAAATGAATAATCTTGATTCCTTGACTGCTTAAAAAAATGTAACAACGCAGTCAAAAAGCCCTTTAAGTCCAAATACTTTACAAGAAATTTATAAATTAATTAATACAACAAAGTTATGGATATATTTTACAGCAAAACATAATATTTAAATAAACGATTTAATTAATAGGAAATTCTAACTTTTATCCACATTTAAGCAAATAAAGGATTGATTTAAGTTCAAAACCGTACTTGATACCAGCTTAAAAATATTTATTGAAGCGTAAAAAGTATTAATCCAAAACTGATTTGACTTACAAAGCTTCATTAAAAAAAAGGGTTTTACTTTTTTTACATATTTATTGATATTTAAAAAATTAGTTTTTGTGCTTGCTGAGATTTGAACCTGAGACTCTTCGAACTGCAACACCAGCGCGCTACCATCTAAGCCACCGACACACTTTGTTTTTAAATGCAAAAAAAAATATATAAAAACAACATTTTTTTTTTTGCTGGATTTTTTGAAGTTATCCCGACTAGACTTAATTTAAAAAACGCTAAGTATGGATCGTACTTAAAAATTCCAAATACGACTTTTGATAAATTTATGAATAAAACTCTTGGTTTTAGAACGTATTTTTTCTTTCTGTGTAGACTCATAAAAATTAAGAATAGAAAAAAATGTGAGATATAAACTTTTTGTCCATTTAGTAGTTATATTTCTTTACTTTCTGATTATTTGTATACTTAAAACTCAAAAAAAAATTCTAAAGTACCAGAGTAATATGTTTCCCCTTTTTACTATCACTTAAAGTTCAAAATTTTAAAAAAGTTCTAAAAACATATTCATATGACTTAGAAAATACAAAAAGGACCTTAAAAGTACCGTATGTAATTTTTATCCTTTGTTCTAAGGTCTAAGCTACAAAATTTCAAAAAGGCCCAAAACTTTGTTCTTATTTTTTTTTAAACCTGTTGAATGCAACTTTAACTAAGTTTTTATCTTTATTCGTTTAGAAGTAAAATAGGGGACCTGGGCATTAATAAATTTTTTTACCCTGATTTACCCCTTAGAGTAGAAAATATAAAATTTGTATTTCAAATATGTAGTTTAGGAGAGTTCAACTTACTGACTTTTCCCTATTTGGCTCATTTTTAATAACAACATAAAAAAGTATTTTTTAATTTTAATTATTTTACTATTTTATTAAAATCAAGTTAAGTAATAAATATTTAAAAATTAAAAACATTTTTACACCACAATATTTTCTCTTAAAGCAATTAATTTTTAAAACACTTACTTTGGAAGAATGTAAAGTAATTTTTATCAGCAAATCGAATTTTCTTTTACAATTCACTTAAGTTTTGAAGTTTGTTAACATGCTACTGTAGTCCTTGTATGTATGTCTACGTGTGTTTGTGGTAGTTTTTTTTTTAACTTAACATTTCTTAAAGTCTTTCAACTTATTTCAGCAAAAATTATTACTTTAAAATGCAACAGAAACACGCACATTTGTATGTATGTATACTTGTCGTATATTCAGTTAACGCCATGTAAATGCGTAAACTGTAAGTTGTATCCTGGTTGAATTTCTAACACACAAACACATATACTCACACATTACACAAAAATTTATATACACAAGTAGAAAATTATTATAATAACTTTTTACTTTAAAAGATTTAATATTTACTTATACTACAGACACACATCTAAGGACACAAAACTATAGAGAGATATACATATTTGTTTTTTTTTTTTAAGCAGAAATTACATTTTTTAAAATTCTTTTTTTGTAAAAAAAAAATATTTAGATTTTGGTTGAAAAATAAATTTTTATTTTATCATAGAACTTTGTACTTTTTCAGCAAACAATTATTTATTTTTAAATTTTTTTTTTTTTTTTTTTTTTGTTTTCAGATACTAAATTGGGCCCTTCTTTTCGTTCAGTGTAGTATAATGTTAAGCTTTAAGTTTGTTTAGATATAAATTATGGAAGAGAAGTTTAACTTTTTGCTTCAATTGTTTTATTGTTTGTGCAGGAATTTATTTTTATTTTCTTTGTTTTGTTACCAATACTCGTATAAAGAAAACACAAAAGAAAAATTAAAACAAAAAAATAAATGAGTTTTTTGTTGTGTGTGGTTTTCCTTTGGCGTTTTTAAAGGTTTTTCTTTTTTCTTTAGCTTTTCTTTTAATATATTGAAGCTTTTATAAATTAAACCGTTCAATTATAAGGCTAAATGTCTACTGAATTCACGTTAAGTTCAAAACAAGGGGTCTTCATAGTTAATCAGTGTATGTGTGTTTTATCGTTTCCAGCAGTTCTAGCAGATTTGTTCGTACTGTTTTCCACTTCGTGTTTGTTGTCATCAGCTGAAAACTGAATCAAGCAAGTGGTTGTTTTTTTTATGTATTTTTCTTTCCTATCCGGTTGTTCAATATTTACTATGACCTAAACAACAACGACTAAAAGACAAACAAATTTCTAACCTACTACCACAGACATACAATAAGAAACGTCACACATACTACATATTACATAAACATGCATATGTATGTATGTATATGCAAAGAAATTTGGTACGATTCTTAACTGCGCCAGCTCTTCGGCAACCATTTGTTAACTCTTACGTTTAATGGATAAGTGTTTCAATAACACTTTCAAAGCATAAAAACTATTTTTAAAAAATTTATATATTTTTGGTACTTTTTTTTCAAATTATGCCCCTAAGAAAAGATCGCTTTCTTTTTTTCAAACAATCGATGAATCTACATACGTCTGAAAGAGAATGAAAATTATCGAAACATAAAAATTCAATTTATTTGCAAGAGTTTAAAACGGTTACATGCCGAATAACCGCCTCTTCTTTTTTTAAGTTTTTTTTAAGAAAAAATTGTTTTTTTTATAGAAATAAATTATCACATACGATTTAAAACATTTTAAATTACCGTATAAATTAAAAAAAAATCAGGCCTGTCCAAAAAAATATTTTCCTTAACACGGTCTTAAGGTCAAAAATCTCTGAAATTCAAATTTGTTAAGTCACAACCGTTACAGGTAGTGTTTAAAAGTTTACTAATTATAAAGCGTTTAAAAACTCACAAGCCTTGTAAAACATAGTCTTTTTTAATTAAAATTTTGACTTGTTTAAGTTAAATGAGAAAATGTGTGTAAAGTGGTCACACCCGTCACAATGGAGTCGGCCACTTTTTAAACACATTTTTTACATTTTTAACTAATAAAAAAAATAAGAAACGTAATAAAAATTGGTTTCGACAAAAGCTTTAAAAATATATTGAGATTAGGACTCTAGAAATATAAAGTTAAAGGCTATTGAACCACATTTAAATCGGCAATCAATAAAGTGGCCAAAAGTTACATTTTCACAATTTTGGTACTTTCTTGCCTTATTTGGAATTTATTAAACTAGAAATATGAAGTAAAGGAATAAAGACACAGACTAAGATTAAGAGGCAGTCAAGTGGACAAGAGGTACGTTTTCACCTTTTTGAGTCTAAAGATCAGGTAAGAGGTCAAAAAGTACTTAGATCAAAAGGCAACTCAATAAACAAAAAGTATTTTTTTTCATATTTTTGTTACATTTTTAATAACAATTTTTAGGAGGTATTTCTTTGGTAAAAAAACTTTTCGGGCTAATAAAACCTGTCAAAACATATACTAGGGTTGCCTTTCATGTTTCGGGATTTGGCAACTGACAGCTCTATCGTAAAGTTTGACATTTTCTAAGTTATACGTACTCAGAACGTTTTGACATACGAGCGCTATTTGTGTGATTAACAGTAACTTAAAAGATTCAACTCGACCCAAATATTAAATTTAATCGTGAACGTTTTCGTGCGATAATTTTTTACAACTTTCGACGTGGGTTAACTCAGTAACAGTGCATGGATGAACTTAATTCTGTTTTTGGCGATGAAGCTCAATCAAGGACCAGTGTTAATCGATGGTGTGGTGAATTCAATCGTAGTTCACTCCATGACGAATTTCGTGAAGGTCCTGCAAAATCAGTTGTTGTTTCGAAAACCATTGAAGATCTTCACGTGACCTTCGTGAGATTGAGACAACCTTAGGCACTAGTGGGACCAGCATGCATTCAATATTGCATGAACATTTGACTGTCAAAACAAGTTTTTCGCATTGAATCCTACACAATTTTTCAATCGCTCAAAAAAAGGCTCGTGTCGATTGGTCGAAAGAAATGCTCAGAAAATACGATCGCGGTGCTTCGAAACACGTTTATGATATCGTGACAGGTGTTGAATCCTGGATTTGCACGTATGAGCCCGAAAGTAAACAGCAGTCGACTATATGGGCGTTTCAAGGTGAGTTAAATCCAACAAAAGCTGTTTTCGCACGAAGAACTTCTAAGCAAATGATCGTCAGTTTTTTTTTAGAAAACTGGACATGTCGCAACCGTATCATTTAATAACGCAGAACCATTTGTTTGCCAGTTGTGTTCCAAGAAATCAGGAAAACCAACAGCCGAAGATGGATCACTCTTCACCACAACAATTCGAGCTCTCACACATCGGCTCAAACAACTGCATTTTTAAGCACCCAAAACATCGATTTGATGAGTCATTCGCCGTATAGTCCTGACTTGGCAACGAATAACTTCTTTTTATTTCAGTTCGTAAAAAACAAATTAAGAGGTCAACGTTTTTCGACACCTTAAGAAGCGGTTGCTGTATTCAGAATGCATGTTTTGGAGACACCTCAATCAGAGTGGGTAAAGTGCTTCGACAATTGGTTCAAACGCATGCAAAAGTATATAGATCTTCAAGGGGAGTATTTTGAAAAACAATAAAGTGATTTTCGATGATTAATATTTGTTTTTATTCTCTAATCCCGAAATATAAAATGCAACCCCCGTACATACATAACTTTGTAAAATCAATTAATATTGAAGCATGAAATATATTTTGTATAATTCCCGTCGTTGTAAT
Source organism: Melanophora roralis (assembly GCA_963583895.1). Taxonomy (NCBI): domain Eukaryota; kingdom Metazoa; phylum Arthropoda; class Insecta; order Diptera; family Rhinophoridae; genus Melanophora; species Melanophora roralis. Next base: position 82,124,959 of record OY757191.1, on the reverse strand, counting down.
AAATAGATATCTAAGTATGTACATATACCTTTATATATAATTTTCATAGTAAGTAGGGGTGGCCTGCCCACTATGATTTACAAATATAGTTTTACCCTAAATGGTAAAGAAAGCTATTTGGTACTTACACAAGCAGTTATCATTTGATTGAAATTACGGGCATAAGTAGTCTTAACTGTTAAGTATCCATTATATAAAATGGCTTCTTTTTTAAACCTTAATGAACTACATTCTTCCAAAAGCTCCATATTTAATGTAAATTAACTTAAAACATGTTAAAATGACCTGCCTGCATCATTAAGAAAAGGTAAAGAAAAACTTTTTGTTTTTTTTTTGCCGCTTAAAAACAAAGTTTTTCTTTTATCTCTTACCAACTTCATTTACTTCCTGTGTCAATTAAACGCAATTAATTTTACAATTTTTGTAATATTTTAATACAATTAAAAGTTTTTAAAAATGGAAGTTGTTAAGAAAAGCCAGCGTTTGTCTATGATCTTAATGACAGTTTTCCGTGATTTGGTCTTTGCAAACAGCCATTTAACAATTTAAATTAAAGAAAAGGAAAACAGCTCTTTAATCTTAAATATATTTTTTCTCCCGCCCCTTCAGTATAAACAATTACGATTCAACATGAAAGAACATTGAATTAACATTTAAGGAGGATATTTCTACCTTTACCGACAGGCAGACAAATTAACTAAAACAAACAAAAGAATGGTAGGAAGGAAGAAAGGAAGGAAGGAGGAAGGGAAAAAAATAAGATGAAAACAGGAGATTTTATTATTATCATTTGATATTTTTTATTAATACACAAACACACACATACAGATATGTATCTACAATAATATCTGATAACCTGCTTTAAATGTACATATTTTCAAACTTTATAAATAACAAAGTATGTACTACACATATGTCACACACAGACAAACGCACACACACACACCTGTTTCCATTCACCTGTATAGGTATTATCATTACGTACACATTGTTTTATTTGTACATTTCTAAGCATCTTGTTACTTAAAATTTGTCAGTTCCTGTTGCTATTTTCATAACTACATACATACATATGTCGTACATTGTGAGTATTGTTACCTTAATATAGAAAGGCCTTAACTAGTATTTTTTAAGTCAAGATTTCTTTGCTAATTGTGATATTAAGCAGAACATTAATCGAAATAAACGAAAATTTTGGCTTATAAAAATATACAAGTTAGGGCCTTTCTATATTAAGTTAACGATATCTATGTAAGGGTGTATAATACAAAAGTTAGGCCTTAATTTTGTAAGATGTGCTAAAAAGCAATTAACAAAAGTGTCTTAATTAAAAAATAATACAACCTTTTTCCCTAAAATATTTGCCACAAAGAGGATCAAATAATTAAAGTCCAAATCTTATAGTTTTCTTGGTATTCCTATGGGAAATTCAAAGGATAATTCCCCCGAAGGTGGCCAAGAGTTTGGTGTTAATTTCTTACATAATTTCAAACAAAAGTCCTTTTCCCAAATTGTTTTAAATGTGTTATTTTTTGCGACTAAAACTTTAAGTTTATTTACATCAAGTGATAAACGTTGTAAAGCTAAACGTTTTCTGTAACAATATAACAATTATTTTAATTACAAATTCATACCTTTGTTAAATAAACGACATTTCAACATAATTAGAGAAATTCTTAAAATTTTGTAGCTTTTTTTCTTTGCCCTCACAATTTCCCCCTCATTTTAAAAATAACATTTGACATTTTTTTCACTTTCGCTAACTAACCAATATGCGGTGGTATGTGCTGCGAACATTAATTATACCCTTCACATAGTGATAAGGGTATACAACACTTTGTTAAGCCTTTTGTAACTTCTACAACATTCATTCTGGACCCCTATATAGTTGAAAGTCGATTTAGCAGTATCCGTTTCTCTGTCTGTTAAAATACAGTTTTCGGAGCCAAGTCAAACCCGACGGACCAGGTTTCAATGTCCAACTTTCAGAACTATTACAAGTCAGATCGCTATTAACAATAACAGACCAGTTCATTACGGACCGATATATAAACACAAACCTAGAGTATTTAATTTCATAGGGCGAACCCCATGCATTTATCCCATATACCTCCAGAAATATAGCCACTGTTGCCACAAAACTTGTGGCGGCAAGCTAAATAAGGAAAAATAATTTTTTAGATAGAAGCAGAAGTGGTAGCCCCCTACCATTTCACAAATTTTTTAAAATTGTTTATGTGTTACATCAACAGAGCAGTTCCAGTATAGTGTGTAAATTGGAAAAATAATTAGTTGAATAATCATTTTAATGGAATTTTTAATAAAGTCTATTTCGGGAACTATCGACTTTAAATTAACTGCAAAGTAATTGTACAAAATTACTTACATTTGGAATATCTTAGATACCATCAGAGAGAGCAGTAGCCCCCATATAAACGTTTTTTCTTTTATTTTAACTTTTGATAACAATTTTCTTAAATAACATAACAGCAATTGATTTCAAACCTGCTGTACGGTAGTTTTATTACGATTCCTTTGGCCCTACAATCGAGTAAATAAAGTTTACTCTTTCAAAAACTAAAATAGCTATTAACTTTCTACTCGCCACAAAAAAAAGTTTTTCATAATTTTTACAGTTTAAAACAACTTTACTGGATCAGATGACTGATTATACAAAAGGACCAGTGTGAAGGGTATATAAGAGTCGGTGCAGTCGAATAAATCCTTCTTACTTGTTTATTCTTAAAAAAATGCCGCATCTTGCTTACTTAATTTTTTTTTTCAATTACTAATATTTTCATGTTTTAACAAACTGTTTTTATTCTTTTTTAAATGTTTTTATTCTTGTTGTTGTTGTTTTCTTTACTTTCTCCTTTGCGTATTTAAACTGTCTGTAAACAATACTTACATGTGGACTTATTTATCATTTTAATGTTTATTTCCTTTCTCCTAATCGTTTTCCTATCCATTGTTATATTGTAAAGGGTACTAATTAAAAAAAATACTTTTTGTTAAACGAGTTTAATATACATTTTGAAAATGAAGTGTGAGGTATTTGGATCGACATCACAAATTTACCAAAAAGTGGCAGGCTGTTCTATAGATGTCACTAAGTTAAATATGAGTTTGACTGTGGATTGTGGTCAGCAGGAGACTAAAACACTGCACCTCCAGATTCTGCGGCAAAATTCTTTAACTTCAGCTTTATCTGTGCCCATGCCCCCATCGAAGGCAAAAACAAACCGACTAAGGATATATTTTACGAGCACCTAGAGAGCGCATATTACCGCTGCTCTGACTATGATATTAAAATCCTGCTAGAAAATATTACCACAAAAACAGGAAGAAAAAATATTTGTGGCCCAACAGCCGAGAAATTTTGTCTCCACAAATAAACATCCGACAACGAAATGAGGCTCGTAGTTGTTCTCACGGCAAAAAAAACATATGGTAGTTAGCAGCACCAGATTGCGATATCTCGAGAAACATAAGGACATGTGGCTGTCACTAGATCAATCAACGAGGAACCGAAAAAATCATGTTGTAAGAGACGGAAGACATTCACATAGTGTGTAAGACGTAAGATCGATCCGAGGAGCGAACATCGATTTAAATGAACACCTTGTGACCGCAAACATTCCGAAGAGCAAATCATTTATCACTTCATGGGTGAAACCGTGGTATTCGTACTTAGTTACCAAAAGCCTTCCCCAAAAAATTATGCAAACGAAGGGTGTGGTATTGTTACTGAAGCAAACCATTCGGCATACAGAGCAACACTGCAGTCAGTAGCAACACGAACGAACGGTATCGGAAGAAAAGAATAGAGGAAAAGCATATATTTCGCAAAACGAATACAGAAGTGGAAAGGCGTTAGTGTGAGTATATTCAGATGCTTAGGAGCCAGAATGAAGTCCGAAAACTTTACCAAAGAGTAAAACATTAAACTGAAGGCTTTGGTGTAGGCACATTCCTAAGAAAATATGAAGAACGTAATCTCGTAACTGATGCAGATAGTATCAGTTCTAGAATTCAAGAAGACGGTATTGAGTGCATACCGTCTATCCAACATGAGTTCGAAATAGCAGTTACCCGACTTCAGAATGGCAGGGCCGCAGGAGCCAATCGGGGTTGCCAACTGAATAGTTTAAGGTCGGAGGCGACACGCTGATAAGGCGTATGCATCAGCTTGTTTGTACAATCTGACTAGAAAAACGAATACCCGAGAATCGTAACAGTAGTGTTTTATGTCCTGTGCACAAAAAAGGAGACAAGACAATATTTGCCAATTACAGAGAAGTGTCTTGCTTCCATTGGTGACAAAATAGTATCCAGCGTTTTGTGTGGTACCACCATAAAAAGCAAAAAAAAATTGAGATAAAAGAAGAACAATATTCGCCAATAGATGCTACCTTGGGCTGATTAGGCAGCTTAGAAGCAAAGCCATAGCCTGACAAACAAAAATCATTCCCTACAAGACAACTGGGATTTTTATAGGCAAATTAGTGCTTAGAGTGCTCAAGAGGAAAATTCCTCGAAAATAGATGGACACGTCTGCGTTAAGGGAGAATACCGGAGCCGTAAAAGTTTTATTAGACATTGACAAAAATAGGCGTATTAAAATACAATGCTTACGTCATGTTATAAAAATGAATGAAGATTCTTCAGCTTAAAGGTTTTTTTACTTCAAACCTTATGATGAATCACACAGAAAGGAAAGAAAAACTCCGATGGAAAAATCAAGTGAAAGAAGACATCTCAAAACTTGGTGTCATAAATTAGACTAGAAGCGCATAAAACTAAAGCTCTTAGAAATGTATATTATATATTTGGCTAAAAGAATAAACGTTATTTAATAACTATCAAAGTACATTCGCAATTTTAATACAGAATGATTTATTTCCTTTTAAAGTTTAGTTTTCCAAAAAGGAATCTCCTTAATGTTCTTTAATACAAACACGTTTTGGTCATAATTTTTGCATTTTTTTATGAGTTATTACATTTATTAAAGTTAAATTAAAAAAAATTACTAACAAACATCTCTTGAAACTTTTGTTTTTTGCTTATAACTTTATATTATTCCTGCTGCTGGTGCTTACAATGCACATACAGGACCTACGAAGCTGAACAGAGGCAAACATTTGGCGTGTAACATGGAAACCTAATTAATAATGACTTAATATTTACTATTAAGTACATAGTTGTTTGTAAGTCATTAATTGTTGTAAAACAAGACTTTTAATAAACCAAATAGTTGTGGAATTCTAATTTTAATACTTATGCTTGGAAGTACTATTGACACAAGTAGAACGTTTAACATAAAATGTGCCTCCATCCCTCACGCACAGCAAAAAAAAAAACAAGAAGCACAATTATTGGCTTAAGTTATATTAAGTAAGTCTTAATTAATGAATTAGTATAAATGGACTAAAGTTTTTATACTGAATAAAAAATAAAATACAGCATCAAAGTAGTATAAATAATGAAGAGGAAAAGATAATACAATTTGCAACTTTTTTACGAAACACAATTACTCTTGGTTAAAGAAAATCTGACAAGAAAATCAATTGATTTTAATAAGAAATAATAAAAAATACAACTTTTTTAATAAAATATAGTAGAAGGATTTATAAAATGACAACACCGGAGCAAAAACGCCTGTTAGTTCGGAATAAATGTCTACGAAGTCAAACAGATACTTGATACGTGACGACGCATTGGATCTAAACTGCAGTTGCTAGGCCTGACTCATTTTATGGGACACTCGTGTCCACCAAACAAGAGAGAACTAGAGAAGCAAGATAACCGTAGGTACCTGGATAGCAGACAGAGGTTAACAGAACTGTACATAACTGGTAATAAGGGGTATTTAGGAGAATTACATGGCAGACTAACTTTAAAGGCGAAGAATCCATTTGTCTAAGATAACAGAGTGCCGAAGATTTGTGTGGATACCTGCCGCGTTGGCCCAATTCCACAGTGCCCCCAACACAAGGTGAAAACAATGTGTTCACCAGCGCCCCCATGGATGATATTTTGCCAACATGGCAAATTATCACCCATGGGTACCAATTCAAAGACATACATTTGGGTATGCCTTCCCCCTCGGTGAGGAGCGGAGCCTATCTTAAACTCCTACCGATCTATGGGTCACGGCACACGGTTGCAATGCAACTTAACATCGAGCAGAAGCTCTCCCTGCGATTTGGGTTTAAACTACAACCACCACGTCGTCCCGAAGGGGCCTAAACCATTGTCAGGCTAGAACCGAGGTTCTAGGGGCTCCTGACGCCCGTGGTACCAGATTTAGAATGACAAGCTTCTGGCCAGACCTCGTAGCCAAGGTCAAGCCAGGGCTACTTCCAGTTGAACTCCAAGTAGTTCAGGGACTGGTAACCCCTCGTGGCCGAAACCACTTCCAGTTTCGACTCAAGAGTCCGGGACTGGTCACCCCTGTCTAAGATGGCAGAAGTGTACGTACCAGCTTCACTTCGGTTAATTTTTTAAGAGTCAGGACAACGAAGAATTTGTTGGCCCTTCCTTTAGAGTGAGCCAATAAGCTAACGTCATCTTTGAGAAAACACCACCGAAAATAATCCTTAAGAGCGATTGTTGATTGGGATCCAATATGAGAGGTATGCAGAGCCGGGTCTTCTTATATCATGGCAGAGAATATCAGGTTATCCTTCAGACTATCTGATTAGTGTAGTGTGTTTAAGGTAAAGATACTGGCAACAGTTTTTTTAATGGTGCATGGAAAAGATACAGCGAAGTCACAATTTATATTAACAGTCAGGCTGCACTAAGGTATATTTAACATTAGACTATGTTGGGTTTAAGGACACTACAACATAGTTGGCAATGAAATTGCTGTGACACTCCAACAGATCAATGTATGTGTCTGTATGTTAAATAGTGCTATATATCCAAATCTAAGCTTTGCGGCCACAAGGATGTTCTTAGATTTGCTGAGAATGGGTTTAATGACCGCAACGGCGGCCATAACTGGGCACTGTCCCGTTTAGGGGAAGACAAGCAGATTGGATTGCAGTGCTCAAAATTGTTAAAAGTTGTGTGAAGTTGAAGAGGGATTGGAAACAGACCATAAGGTCAAGTGGTTGGGGTAAAATATTTCTTAAAGAACAGGGTGATGTTTGGCAGTGTAAACTGACAGGATTATTCAGGAGGCTGGGTAAAAGGCAATAAAAAAGAGTATTTTACACAAAAGTTGTAATTCCTGTGGTCTAGACAAAGGCACGCAAGTTGCTGTATTTCTTCATAGCAAAACTTGGCTTTTAAATGAAAGCAGCGCTACATTTTGCACTCCCAATAACCCTGACATGGTGATATTTATGTCACTTTATGTCATCTGCGTGAAATTTCTCGTTACCCCAATCGAGTTGCATGCCTTCTCCTAAACTTCTCTGCTTCCAGATAGATGGATTCAGAGATACAAGATTACAACTAGTAACTCTGAGGGTATGCAAGGTTGAACGCAAGTTAAAGAACCGTCTTGCAAGTTTCTGCATGCTCCCAAGTAACCTGCGTCTAACTTGCTTTTTCAATGCGGTCCACCATACGAGTATCCTGTCAAGTTTTGCTCCAACTCATAAGATTTGGTGTTTTTTCTAGCGTTTTCTTGTATAAATAGAGCATTCCATAAGTATAAGTATATGTGTAGTAGTATGTGTGTTTGGAGAGAAATGGCACTGTTGCCTTAAAGGAACACCTTAGGACTTGAATTACTTTATTGTGAAAACTTTAAATTTAGTCTAGCACTGTCCGGACTAATACATTTTAAACTTTTTAGAACAATCCCTTTAATTTTCCAATAGGATTTTATTTTCGTTTGACAGTTATAAAATTTACATTCACAATTGGTCATGAAAACATTTCTGTTTTTATTATTAGACGGAGTTAAAATCTAAAAATTATCCCCTGTCAAAAACCAATACTTTTTACAACCAACTTTGTTAAAAAATGTTAAAGTTCTTAAAACAAACAAAAAAAACTTTAAGGTTACCATAGATAGAAAGTAGCAAAAATATTTATTTTATATAACTCTGTGACCTGTATGTGATGTGGATAACTTGAAATTTATAAATAAAATATTATCAATACATATTTCAAAAAATGTAGGTTAACTTTTTTTGACAGCAGACTTAAGTACCTGACAAGAAAATTTTACATGAAGCCCATAATCTATGCCACAATCAAAACATGTCTATCAGACACACACTATCTTCGTAATATTAAAATTATGTGTATACGTGTGTGTGTGTGTGCACGTAAAGGTGTATAAATCCTAAACAATATGGAAAATCACAATAGATTTAATATGAATTAAATCTTGAAATAGAAAACAAAAATTATTATTTATAAAAATCATAATCATCCATTTAAAGTAAATTTAAGGGGAGTTGCTGGGTTAAGTAAGTTGGGCCTATAAAATTTCTACCAAAAAAAAGAAACCTTTATTTTACTTACACCCAGAAAAAATTAAAAAGTAAAAAAAATAACAAACGTGTATTTTTTTATATTTTTAGGTTTTTTACCGCGAACGCTTGTAGTAAAAAACCAAAGAAGGCGTTTAGTTTAACGCTAAGCCCTGGCTTTGTTTTTTACTATATGGTTTCGGGTTGGGCAATAGTGAATTTGTGTCTAGTAATTACCTTTTCGCATTTAACTTTTGCATGACTAAATTTTTTTATATTTATTTTTAACATGAATTATTTATTTCGTTTAAATAAAAAAAATCTTATTATTCTTTGTTGGTTGAACTCATTCTTTTTATGCAAATTTTTCTTCTTAATTTTATTTTTAGTTCAATTTTATCCGATTCCTTTTTACTTAAAATTAAATAATTTTTCCATAGTTGTAACTGAAAGAAACTTATTTGTAAAACCAATCGTTCTTCTCAACACCAGCCAATTATACTGCATTTTAGAAACCAGCTACAGATTTCCTCACAGTACTGTTTAAACGACCCCAGTACTTGGGTGTAAACAGCATCTTTTTAACTCACATGCTTTTAGAAAAGGCAAACGGGATTGCTTGTTATTGTTGTGAGCGATAACAAACTGTACAATTTTTTAGAAGCCTCACTCGTTTAGACATCTTAAATGAGTTGTTAAGCAATGTGTTATGCTAAACGTAAAATTGTATGTTTTCCTTGCAGAAATTTACTGCACGTTACACTCTGTTCACCTCATGAAAATAAAATATTTTAGTAAAAGTAAACAAGGTTTTTAATTCGTCTTTGAAATAGTTTAGGATTTAATACGCTTCCTTTTGTCAAATGTTTTTTGTGTCTTTAACAGCTGAGCATCGCATAGTTTAGTATTTTAAACCTGTGTTTGGACTTAAGATTTTTTAATTCAACCTAAAAAAATATAAAAAAGATTTAACAACAGGCATTCAATTTAAGTAATCTTTTCTGTGTAAGTTAAAAAAAATAGTTAAAACACTTGTTTACCGTTCTGCTTTAATAAAAGTTAAGAAATTTAATCTAAAACTAACAGAAATAATTAAATGAATTTTAAGAGGTTTGAAGGGGGCTGAAATAAGCAAAACAAATCAAGTTTTTTTTAAAGAATTAAAGGAAATCTTTACCTGTTAATATTCTCTTATACATATAAAGATCTTTATACTCGTATGTATGTATGTACACTGCACGAATATAATTGAAATTGTTGTATGCTTGAGTACTTTAAAGGATAAACTAGTGCCTATAAATCAAAAAGTTATTCTTCTATGAATGTCATAATCATTAACTATGTATTTGCTGTTACTTGACAAGGTTTTTTTGAGATTTCATGTTCTCTTTTTCCCTCTGCTTAAAAAAACTCATTAACAACACAAAAACGTGGTACAAAAAAAAAGAGTGCATATTGTGATGACAAGTATTGACACAAAAATTTGTTGTAATTTTTATTTTCTTTCTTTTAACATTCACTTTTTTATGTATTTCTTTTGTACCAAATTCATTAATGTTTGTATTTGACAAACTACGGTTCAGTTATCTTCCATACTCTCACACTGCGAGCGAATATTTGTGCGTACTCCCTTTTACGTCAAGTTTTAAGTTACTTGAAAACTTATTTGCTGCAGACCTCTAATACTTATGTTCTTAAGGATAAGTATACATTCGTATATATTTCTTCATTTGGTTTCATCTGTTTCCTAAATGAGTAGGAAATTTCGATTTTAATCATTTCTAAAAATAGTTTGTGTGACTTTTTTCTTTAATAAAAAGATGCTTCCTTCTTCACTAAATTAAAGTCGTCTTATAAAATTTCAAATATTTTTCTAACGATATTCCTTTCCTAAGACATTTTTACAAAAACAGGCAGTAAACCTACAATTTGTTATTTCCTTTAAAGTCCAAAAAAATAATTTAAGGCAGAGGCGCACCATTATAAGTATAAATTATAGGTTTTTTAACTTAAGTGGCAATCATAAATGTTGTCAATACAATCATTGTCGACAATCATGATATGATTATGATAATGTTGATAAGAAATAAAAGGAATGAAAGGAGAGCGTGAAGTATTAAAAGATAATGAATAGTACGAGTATGTCATTAAATAAAAGTGGCTGTTGTTGGCCTTCTTTAAATTGGGTAAATAATAAGAGGGTATAATAAAAGGAATTAAGGTATACAAATTTATAGTGGTTTATTTATACGAATATTATCTGTTTTTGATGTACATACATACTTATATACAGTATTATGTATAATTGTTATTCATAAGGGTCGTTTTGTGTTTATTTAGGTCTAATTATACAATTTTTTAATAAAAGTTTTTTAATTAAGCCTTTTCCTTTAGTTTTGAATATTTTGGAATAAATTCATAAAAAAAGTGGTAACAAAAAATATATTTTTATATTAGACGTAGTGGTTAAAATTCTAAAAATTATAAAAACATCACGTATAAAAGTCTCCTTAAATTTTGAACCTATCACGTAATTGATCAGATTTTATGTTAGCTTGTTAAACGTGATCTATTAAATATATATTTTTTAAACTATCCTTATATATATCAATTTAGTAATGGCCGGCTGTAAGCTTCCTTAATGATTATCTGCTATTATTTACAATCTATCACAAATATTCCCGATGTAATGGCTATTTAAAACCAGAAACACTGGTATACATACGACTGAGATATCAACAAAAAACATCAAAGACTCATTCATTTGAACGAAATTCATACACATTTTCTTTTTGATAAAAACTAGGGGATTGCATAACCGAAGGATAAGAAAAAACTTATCTATTAAGGTGATCCTTGGTCACATTTTTTATATTTTTTTGTGATTTTTTTAGAAAAATAAAACCACGAAGTTTAATTTATAGAACATATTAGAATTTTTAGTTATATGTACGTATGTATGTACTTAATTAGCTAAAAATAAAAATATGTATTGAGTATTAATAACAAGTTACAAGTAAATTTTTGCAATAAAAATAATATTTAGTTTCTCCTGCCATATTGTAATAACCAGGGCAACGGAAAATATGCAAAATCATATTTTTTCTGTGCGTTGCATTAACCTATAATATTGTTATTTATCCGTTTCAGAACTTTTGTAAAATATTGGCATACATTTGTTAGATCATATTTTTGCATATGACAGCATAATTTGGCAAATTTTTTTTAAATGCATATTTTTTAATAACCCGGTTTTAAAGCACTTATTGAGTTTTTTTATATAAATTTTGAAAAAAACTTTACAAAGAATCTTCCGAGAGTTAATGTCGCCTTTTTTAATTTTTTTTCTATTTATTTATTTAGTAACGAACCCCATTCTGATTTGAATTGATATGATTTGACAAAAAAATCGATAACCAACTAGTTTCAAAACGGTTTAATTCAACTTTATTTAACATCATTTTAAAGCCTATTTTTAAGCTTTTTTCTCACATACTTTGTGCGCATAAAAGTCTTTTTAAAGTATCTTTTTGGTTGCCCTGGTAATAACTGTTTCACTCCTCTTTGAAACAAACGAAGCGTATGAGTAATAAAATTAGAAGCAAAAACAAATATGTATTATTCGACACAGTCTTTATGTAGTTTATAAACTTTAGAAAATAATTTTGTTTTTATGAATGTATGCATTTATTTATTAATATACATATGTTTTTTTTTTAATGTACGTATGTATATATATAATTATCAATGTATGAAAAATTAAAATTCTGATGAATTTTGAGTTGTGACTGTTTTTGGTTTAGTGTGCGAAATATAATAATACACACATTTACAATATTCATTAATTCTGTTATATATTTAACACACGCAAGTTTTTTTATTTTTAAATTATATTAAAATATTTAATACTTACTTTAAAAAATATAAACTTTTTTTCACAAGTTCATGCTTACACCTGCAACTTGCATAAACAATTTATTTTTATTTGTTTTTGTAATTACTATATTGATACGAAATCTAGTGAGTTGTTGTACTTTTGCAAAAAAATGTCATGCAAGTTATGTTTGTATATGTGTAAAAGCCTGTGTATGAATGTGTGTCTGTGTATTATATAAAATTATTTAATTGTTATTAATGAAAGTCTGTTAAAAGCGCCAGTAAAGCATAATTTATAACAATTAATTGCCACTTATTTGAACGATGGGCAAAAAAGAGATTTATTTTACTTACGCAAAAACTCAAAATTTTGTACTCAGTATTTACATATCAGTTTGTTTTTTCGTTCAACATTTTTTTCATGATTCTTTACAAAAATGTTTGAAGTGTTAGCAAATTAGCTTTTTATGTTAATGTTGATAAAATTTAGAAGTCAAATCAAATATTTTTTATGATAATAAAAATTAAAATTAAGTTTGCTTTCTGAATTTCTGACAAAATTATAGTTTTTTTAAGTTTGTTTTTTTAATACTTAAAGCATTTTCATAGTTTTCATAGCTTCAAAAGAAAATTCTAAAATAGTATGCTAATTTGAAAACAACAACACAAATTTGTTATAAAACTTGTACAAAATATTAAAAATCTGTTTCAGACAATATTCGCTTGAAACTGTCACGGCTTTTTCAGTATTAATTTTCTGCAGCAGATTTAAAATATTTTATGAAGCAGTGTTTGGTTAGAAACATGAAGGCCAACAAATTTTATTTAAATTTAATTAAAATGCCACTACTAAGTCACATCATTAAGTGAGTTTCATGAAAATGATTAACAAGTAACAAATTTTTTAAGGGGTGGGTTGTTTTACAGAGAAGTTTAAAAAAATAAAAATTAAATTAATTGCTGGCGATCTTTATATTCTTGTTTCAGAAAAAAATTAAAAAAATTGCTTCAATTACTAAAATAGTTAAATATAGCAAAAAAAATAAAGTTAACGCCTGTTACCAAAATTGTCAATTAAATCACCTAAATTAATCGATTTAAATTCAATGACCTAAATTTTAAAAACTGAACAACTTCGATTTTTTTCCAACTAAACACTTTTTTGATTTTGATTACTAAAATGATCAAAAAAAATCTAAATTCAAACAATTCATTTGCTTATATAAATTAACAAGTTAATTCAAAATATACTTTTTTTTTGTCTGTGATGGATTTCGAACTTGGACTGCTTGTCTTGTATGCAAACACTGTTACCATTGCACTACACCACTATGTTAAAATAAGAATGCATTTATTATTAAACATTTACATTGTATTTGTATTATCGTCAAAAAACTAATTAAGCATTTGAATTAAATGAAATAACATGTTAATGAAATAAAAATGTACTGTCAATTAAAAATTTGTTTAAAAGAAAGTAAAAAAAAACATGTTTTATGAGCAAAACTTTACGTAGCAAGCATTAGCAAGGGCAAAAAACAGAAAAAAGAAGATACAAATAACAGAAAATTTAAAAAAGATATAAAAAAGTGTTAAATAAAGTTTTTTTCCAAATCTAGTCTAGAACCTGGCAGCATTTAATTCTTGTCATTCTTCTTACTGACAGTTCTCAATGAGTTGTTTTTGTCCGATTTTTTTCATTCTGAGGTCAGGAGCTTGCTGTGTCCTTGCTTAAATTGCATGATTATTTAGCTGTTAGTTTCCGATTACCCCGTAATGTCCATGGATATACGTATGAATGGTTACGCCCCTCTCGGAATTCTTCAAATAGGACAGTATTGTGATCTAAGAGGCGGAAGGGGATGTTCCGGCTGAATTTGACTATTCAGGCCTTAACATACATAAATTGGATAAATTTAATTTCAAAAATATTTTGTTAACAACAAACTCAATTTCATGATGCAGGCAGTTTACTCTCTTGTAAAAAACACTTTAATTTAAAGCGAAAAAAGGCAAACACTTGCCAACCTTTTACTATTATAAAAGAAAGCCTGTGCAATAAGAAATGTAATTTATCTAAAATCTTAAATAAAATAAATTGACATTGACTTTTAACTACGATAATTTACTGAGTGAAAGAACCCAGCCAAAACAAAAACAGCAAGAGTACCAGATCATTTAACATAATTATAAAAAATGTCACTTCAATTAACTGTAAAATTGTTGACATTTGCAATACACGTCTTGTTGTCTGCTCTTCAACTCCTTTTAAACAGTCAAGCAATAAACTGTCAGCAAAAATTCGCTAAAAACAATTCAACTTTATTTTTTTTACACAAATTTTACATTAATGTCAGTCAATTGAATTTTGTTTTTCAAATTACTATTATCATATTGAGAAATTCTTTACCTAAGCATGAGTGACAGCTTGTCACATTCCTACTTAACAAAGCAATTATTAAGATGCTTAGTTGAAGTGATTTGAAGATGTGGATGTTTAAAAAAAAAAAATCATCAAAAAAAGGAAAAGGACATAAAAAAATTTTCAAATCCACTCGTTTTATTAAGATCTTAAGCAATCCGCATACGGATGTAAGTGCGAACGAAGAATATTCCCTACTTTGAATGACACTGTGCAACAAATAAAGAATTTTTGAAAGGAACAGAAGGTAGACAAGAAAGGCTCGAACTTACCATCAAAGGATAATGAAACCCTATACCTAGTTTTGCGAAGTTGGTGACCATTTTCTTTGCCAGAAAAAAAAACATTTTATAAAGTGTTACAATATTTACTAAATAAAGTCTTAGGTACAATATTGCTATAAATAGCTTGGCGTTAAACCCAAATCTGAATCAGCTTTTGAACTAAAAGGAATGATTTTCAGAAAATTTGAAACCAAAAAAAAAGAAGACAATCAACAATTTCGCCAAACTAAGTATATTTGTTTACTACCCTATGATAGTACAATCGAATCTATACTTTTCCCTCTGTGTTACCGTTTTACTATTTCACAATGCAATGAATGAAAGAAAGGAAGGAGATTGGAAAAACAAATTTTTTTAAATATTACGAATTACTTGCTGGACAGCAGGAAATTTGGTGAGACCAACTTTCTTTAGCAGCCCCATGTGCCTCTACATGACTTTCACTATGGTATACATATTTGCTATAAACAAGTGAACTTAATTAAAAAAAATGGATGTGGCCCACCCAATTTTGTTGCCATCTCCATATTACATACATATTTGTTTTTTAACACTTTTAGATGGCCAAAATTTAAAATGCTTCTGCTGGTGCAGATATCAAAATGAAATTTGTTACATATAAACACATAACAAATAATGTATTTAAGCAAATAGACGTGCTTCGCCCACTTTTGTCTGCACCCAAAAATGCCTCCATATGACTTTTCACACCATAAGGTGGTCAAAGTTATTTTCTCTCTTTTACAGATAAATACATCCAAACGACATTCGGTGCATATAATGGCTATACAAGAGGGGTTTGCGATATATAATCTTATCGCTCTTATCATTTTTACAAAATTATATCAATATTCATAATTTTCATTTTGTATGCATGTTCAAACTAAGTAGTTTATTTTGGTTTTCAGTTTTTTTGTTGCTTTAGGAACGATTCAATTTACAAAATACCTAAAAAAAGGCAACAAAAAATGCCTAAACTCTAATCCACAAACCAAAATTTACTTCCAAAATAACAAATGCCAAAGAAAAACCACTTAAACACATTTCGTTTGAAAAATAAAATAGAAATGTCTGTTAACAAAGGTGTTCCTTTGTTGTAAACAACAACAATAATAAGAAGCAAAATCATCAAAACAACTTTATGGTAACTACAGCAACAGCAACAACAACAACAAAAAAAGAACAAATGAAACGAAAGTTAATTGGAGTCTAAAAATGTTAAAATTGTCACGCAAGTAGATTAAGAAAAATAAATTACTATGAAGGAAAATCGCCCTTTAAAATTTAATAAATTACAACTTAATTGAACTTAATTTAAAGTAACAAAAAAATAAAAGTGCGGTGGATAATAAAAATATTAATATTTTTTTAAATGATTAAATTAATATTATTTTTGTTTATACACTTTACATAGGGATAAGGATATATATTAGTTTGCCATTCCATTTGCAATTTTTACAATAACAATTTTCCATCCCAAAAAGTATATTTATTTATGCACGTTTCTGTGTCAAACTACGCACCCCAGTTTTTTTCTTTTTTTTTGCATTTGAGTAATAGGCTCCCATTACTTAATAAGTCACCAGGTAATGAGGCCTCTGCAACAGAATAATGACCTTATTTTTTACATTTTTTGGTATAAACGCAAAAATATAATTATAATTTTTAATTAAAATTTTTATTTAAATTTTAAGCTAATGCTTGCTAGCTAACTGTTTGATTAATTTTTGTAGGCACATTTTAAAGAGGGGGACAACTTAAACAAAAATACCTATCTATTCGGTCAAAAAGTAACTAGTGAATATGTATCCCCAATATTGCTTGCTTACTTACAAGGTAAGTAAAGGTTTTGCTGGGACATAAAAGTAAAAACCTGAAATAACATATTTTTTAGGGAAACTCCATATGTATCGCCATATGAGTAAGAAACTGTTGCCACAAAACTTGGAACGGAAACTTTAAAGACAGCGATTCTAGCCGAGTAGAATGGATTTTCGAAAGCGGATAGTATCGGTAGAAAGAACCTGCTTTTTTTAAATAAAAGTTTCTTTCAACATTATTAATTCTTTAAGTAAATTTGATTTTTAGGGCTTAATAATCGATTTTAGTATAAAATCGTTTACAAAAAGCCAACTATAATCGAAGTCGATTTACCGTTCCCTAATAGCTAATAGGGATATGTGCCTGGACTATGTCCTATAAAAAATAGTTTTTTTAGTTTTTTGCTTATAGCCCGGAAATATTTCAGATAGTTTGCATCAAAACGCTTTCCCTTCGCCTTAATTGAGCTCAGGAAACTTGATTCCTACACACGGACAGGCATTACTTAATAAACTTCCCTATCTATAAGGTTCAAGAATACATATACTTTACGGGGTCGGAAACTACATTTAATTTGTAAAAAAAACTAAAATATACCCTTATCACTATGGAAAGGTTATAATTAAAAAGAACTAAAAAGATCCTAGTGGTTATTTTAAGCTGGCCTTTGAAAAATGTTGCTCGTTCTACGTATAAATAAACCCTAAACCCTCTTTTTGAATTGCCAAATTTTAAAACCTTTAAATCTACAAATCGAGGTTAAACAAGCATCTCTTCGAAAAACATAAAAGAAATGATTTGTGTTCTTTCTTACAAATGCAAGAAACACAACTTCAAAAATCTGCAAAAAAAACTTTTTTTCAAAAGAAAAAAACAAAATATTGCAAAAATGTTTTTGCATAATTTAATTTTGATTTAATAAAATTCGTTGTTCGCAAACATAGTTTTGATAAAAAAAAATATTTTCAAAAACAGGAGAATAAAAAACAATTTGGCTATGTATGTACAAATCTACGTACATACATATAAAAAAGCAATAATTCTTGAAGTAGGCAGCCCAGGCAGTTTTTTAAATATTTTATTAAAGAAAAATTTGTTTATTATACAAAGTTTGAACCAGGGTACACTTACCCTTGATTTAAACTATACAAGCTCTCAAACTGTGGTCACATTAGTAAAACATTTCGCCCAAAAAAGCGTGACCACTAAGAAGAATATATAAAAACATACTTTTAAAATTGTGAAAGTATTAATAGTTATTATTTTAAATGTGTATGGTCATATTGTTAATGTTGATGAACATTTGTATCAATTGCTGCTGTGAAAAAGAGTATTTAATATTAGTTGTTTTCAATAACTTTCCAGTAATAACTAGCAACGAGAGAGTAAAAAGAAATATTTTCAAAATTGCTCTCAAAAATATTTAAAAGTAAATGAACACTTTTACAGTCAAAACTTGCAAACAAATGTATTTTGATATTGTAATCTTATAAAAATTTAAAACTTAAATTTTTTTTTCAGAGCATAATGACAGAAAGACTGTTTAAATAATTTCTGATAGTAAAATTTTTACTAGTAGAAATTATCAAAAACATTTTTGTTTTTAAACATATTACGCTCTTTTTTGGCTCTCTAGCTGCTAATTTTTTGTGTACGTGAACACATACTAGTAATAATTGACGAAAATTATTGATAATTTTCTGTAAATGAACACACCTATTATTTTTATTTTGTCAAAAGCTTTTGAAGTACAAATTGAATAATAAATACATTCATAGATTTAAAACGGATAAATCTCTAGCTCCTTTAGCACCTTTTGTCTACTTGGTTGGCTCATTTTGTCTCTAAACTATTGGCATCAAGCTTAGTCTGTTTTGAGGCGCCACCGAGACTTTTATAGCTAGCCGGCGCCAGCTAACTTGTTACGGCTGCAGTCGACTTTTAGTCGTCGCCGGTTGTTTTAAAAGTCAGCCGCCGCCGACCGTCAATATACAACGGCTTCTTGCTCTGGTTACTGCACCGATGTACAACATAAAACATTGTAAATAATGGAATTTACTGAAATTTTATTACCAGAAGCAACGAAAGAAGAATCAAAATCTATTCGGTCCATCAATACGGATACGGTGCACAAAATATGCTCAGGACAGGTATGTAACATTGCAAACATGTAAATTAATGTACAGCAAATTTAAACAAGCGCGTTTTTTTAAGGTTGTTTTAAGTCTAGCAGTGGCCGTTAAGGAATTAGTGGAAAATGCTATAGATGCTGGAGCTAGCTTAGTTGAAGTTAAGCTACGTGATCAAGGTTTGGAATCGGTGGAAGTCAGTGACAATGGTTCTGGTGTTGAAGAAAAAAATCTTGAAGGAATGAGTAAGGGAATAATTCTAAAAAAATTTTAAAGTTGTTATATATTTTTACATCCTTCAGCTGCTAAATATCACACTTCCAAACTTCGAGAATTTGTTGATCTGCTATCAGTAGAAACATTTGGTTTTCGAGGTGAAGCTTTAAGCTCTATTTGTGCTTTGGCAGATATGTCCATAACTACACGTCATAAGTCTTCAGAAATAGCGACTCAAATTTTTTTAAACCACAAAGGCCAAATAATAAAACGGCAGCCTTGTGCACGAGGTATTGGTACGACAGTAACATTGAAAAATTTATTTGAAACCTTACCGGTTCGTCGAAGAGAGTTTGTGCGCAATAATAAAAAAGAATTTACAAAAATGTGTCAAATATTACAAGCTTATTGCCTAGTTTCCCAAGGGGTTCGCATAATATGCAGTAATCAAACTTTAAAGGGAGCCAAGACCGTGATAGTGCAAACTAATGGATCCCAAGATATTTTAGCTAATATTTCGACCATATTTGGTAATCGTCAAGTAAATGATATTTTACAACTTAAATGTCCCTTAAAGGACAGTGAAGGAATTGACATTCCCGCTAATCTACTACTAGAGCAATTGCAAAATGAGATTGGAGATGGTTTGCATTTGACAAAAGACGACATCATGCATATATATGAGTCGCAGTTTAAACTTGAAGGTTTTATTTCCAGTTGTTCACATGGCTGCGGGCGGTCCTCTAAGGATAGACAATATTTTTATGTGAATTCTAGGCCATGTGACCCCAAAAATGTAAACATTTTACCATATTAAACAGGATCCAAAAACTCATCAGGTCGTAACCA
Organism: Melanophora roralis; assembly: GCA_963583895.1. Classification (NCBI taxonomy): domain Eukaryota; kingdom Metazoa; phylum Arthropoda; class Insecta; order Diptera; family Rhinophoridae; genus Melanophora; species Melanophora roralis. Next base: position 82,104,927 of record OY757191.1, on the reverse strand, counting down.
TGAAAGAAAATTGTTTTAGCCTCTTATTTATTTTGACACTAACGTTTGGAGTTTACTCTTATGGCCGGGAAATTGTCAAACTCCATTTAAAAAAAGTAAAAAGTACGAACCAACGAAAGAATTTCAATTTTGGTTTCAAACTTCATATGAAAAAAGCAAAGAGTAAGAGAATGCCTTAATTATTCTTAATATCACCTTGTATCAATTTGCCTTGGTACGACCTGATGAGTTATTTGACCATGATATTGAGACTTTTTGTTTTATTTAAATTAATTAATTCTTTCTTTCTGCAGATTTCAAAAACTGTAAATGATTGTTATCATCGTTACAATGCTAATCAGTATCCCTTTGTATATCTTAACATCATAACTGATCGCCGAACTGTAGATATTAATTTAACGCCCGACAAACGTCAGCTTTTACTTAAAAACGAGAAAATTATTTTAGCCTTGATTAAAAAATCCCTAATAACCACCTTTGGTAATATTCCTTCTACTTTTAAAATGCAAAATACCACTATATCAAGTATGTTGGAAATGAATAAGCCAAAGCATCAAGAAGCAGAAGAAAACAATGACGAAGTACCTAACACATCTACAGAAAAATTTTGCCAAGTTTTGTCTCAGTGGAAGCAAACAGGTGACACTGCAGGTGCAGTAAAGCAAATTAAACCAAATAAAAGAAAATATACTGATGAAATTGCAGCAAGAACATTAAAGTTGCAAAAAATACAAAACTTTTTAACAAGGGAAGAACTACCTAGCAAAGTCAGTGGCGGTAATGGAGCAAGCTATAAATCTGAATCAGACACTGAGGAAGAAAATGAAGAATCACACTTTAAATTAAACTTTCAACAAAAAACATGCGAACCAATTTTAAAATCGTTGGAAAGCGATGAAAAGTCTACGAAGTCTCTGTCATACGTTGTAAAGCGTATTGACTGCAAAAATAAAACAACGGTTAAAACTCAGCCCTTTATTAAAAATACATTACCAAATTCTGTACAAGCTAATTTATCCCCTGATAATCTTCAAAATAACATAGAAATCGATGAAAGCGATTCTGAAACGGAGTTTACAAGCCAGCCATGTAGCGAATTGCAAGTATCTTTGGCTGAGTTAACACTTACTCTAAAGGCAGAAGAACTTTTGCTAAAAGAGAAACAACGTAAAGCGAAATTAGAACGTTTGCGTTTCAAAAGCGAAATAAATCCGAACCAAAACAAAAATGCCGAGGCTGAGTTGCAAAAAGAAATAACGAAATCTTGTTTTGCGAAAATGGAAGTATTGGGTCAGTTTAATTTGGGTTTTATTATTGTCAAACTAGACGCTGATTTATTCATTATCGATCAACACGCCACTGATGAAAAGTACAATTTTGAAACTTTGCAAAATACAGTCCAACTGCAGCATCAGCCATTGGCAGTGTCGCAACCTCTAGATCTGACTGCCGTTAACGAAATGGTTTTAATCGATCATTTGCCAGTATTTGAGCAAAACGGCTTTAAATTTGACATTGACAAGAATGGTGAGTTCTTTGTAAGTTTGTATTGATATCAAAAATAAATGAAAATTTTAAAATTTTTAATTTTATTAGCTCCTCCAACTAAGAAAATTCGCTTGCTTGGTAAACCATTTAGTAAAAATTGGGAGTTTGGAAAAGGTGATATAGACGAGTTAATTTTTATGCTGCAAGACGCTCCTGAAGGTACAATATGTCGTCCCTCGCGCATTCGTGACATGTTCGCTTCAAGAGCTTGCCGGAAATCGGTGATGATTGGCAAAGCTCTAAAAAAGTCAACCATGGAAACGTTGGTCAAACACATGGGTGACATTGAACAACCTTGGGTAAGTTCCATATATGTAAAATACTTTTGGCTGGATATACACGCATTATTTATTCCTTTAATTTAACTAACATAAAAGATCTAATTGGCCAATAAAATACAAATTAACATATTAGAAAAGCAGGTTTGTTGTCCAAAATCTTATATTCCATAAACTAATTTTTTTATCATGATGAAGCATATGTATTTCAATTAAGCTAATTTTTTATTTTTTTTATAATTGAAGTTAAACTATAAACATATGCATCTTTACAACAGCAAAAAAAATCAACTTTATTTTTCATATGTGGTCAGTACTTTAGACCTAAAACCTTTTGAAATTAAAGGGGCAACCTGAGAGGGATCGCGACCTTTAGTTTCGGGTAGATAAAATTTCGTTAATAAAAACATAATAAGGCACGTAATCGAAAATGGTAAAAACACATAGGAACCCCAAGCGTTTTGCAGGCTTGGAAAAGTCATGCCGATTAAAAAATTACAACTCCACGATGATAAACTACCCAGAGACATGGCCACAGGTCTGGGAGAAATTTCAAAAAGTTCTGGAAATAAAAGTAAAATCATAACAAAAAATATGTTTTTATGTTTAAAATAAGCAGTGAGATCGAAAAAACCTTAGCACCATTTTAATTGAAACTTTTTTCGATAATTATCTCAAAAAAATATGTGAGCTATTTTGTTTAATGTCTATTTTTTTTTTAAGTTTTATTAAAATAAGTAATAAGAAAAAAGTGATTACTAAGATTATAAAATATTTACAAAAAATCCCAATTTGGTTTAACAAATAATTGGCCAAAGAATCTGTCATCAAACTGTTTGAAATGTTGTCAGAGAGTACCAGCAGAACTTGACAATTGATAGAAAATCTGTGCCTCGTTTCTGTATTGTATGTGAGAAGTTCTTTAGTAGAGAATTTTATAGTTGCCCTGTCGACGACAGAATGAAGCACAAAAGAAAATAGTTTTTCGTTCAATTTTAATTTGCATTATTTTAAAATTATATAATTCACCCTTTTAATAACTGGGAAACTACTATAATCTTAAAATATTTTTCGTTGTGAAAACTGCTTGAAAGTTATAGAAACGAGGTACTGGTTTGGGTAAAAATAAAGACCACATAATATTTCTAAAAAAAAAAATTTAAAGCATTTTAAAAAGGGATACCCATGCACGTTTGGAGAGAAAGCAGCCCGGTTAGCTCAGTGCGCGAATTTTTAAAACTAAAATACTAGACTTACACGATTAAATTTTTCATTAAATAACTTCCATAATATTTTATGTTTCTAGACGAGGGGTGTAGAAAAATTGGCTCTTCTTTTTCTTTTTCGTGTTTTTGCAAAAAAAAAAATATTAAAATCGTTTGATATATTTGGAACTTTTTTAAATCCAACACGAAATGAAACAATAAACACGAATACAGACTATCCCCCCTGACATGTAGACCGAGTCTATTTTAAATCGATTGGTGTTCCCCAAATCGACAGATTAACTACATGGGGTGCCCTAGTAGATCAGTGGTAAATAAGTTCACGAGTCTACCAGTCTAGCGGTTGGGGGTTCTATTCCCACCAAAGACCCTGGTGAGTCTGTCTTATCCTCTTTTTTCTCTAATTTCTTTCCTTCTGGCTTTACCCTTTCTATCTGTATGCAACCAGCAATAAAGCATGCTTTATTGCACAAAACATGTTGCGTAGCGTGTACCTGCCATTCAAGCCAATGCTTAAAAGTTCTCGATGGATCGTTGCTAAAAATAAAAGGCTAAAAACACCACGGAAATTGAAGGCAAATTTTGTTGAAAAAATAATTCTGCTACACAATGGACAGCAAAGCTTATTTTTGAGAAGATTTTTCACAGCTTCTCCCAGTAAAGATATATTGCACTACCAGTGGTAAAAATTCCAATTCCGTATATATTACACTAAATATAATCTATGTATCTTTTTGCGAAAGTCGTAGTTTTTTTTTTTTTTTTTTTTTTTGAATATACGAATTCCAGGAATTGATACCAATTTTCTTTATTTATAGGGTTTGTTGTAGGTTAAGTTTGTCTATATGCATTTCATTGGTTCTTACACCAAATCATCAGTAGACTTCAATTAAATTCTTAAAAAAACCTTAATAATATTTTATGCCTTTATATAATAATATCAATAAACTTATTGAGAATTACTATAAACAAACCACAACGTTCATGAGATGAGTTTTTTTAAGAACCCAACAAACAATTATTCGCCACAATTGGGATTTCTTTAATATATATTTTCTTATAAAAAAGTATTTTTTTTTTTTTTTTTGCTTATTGATGTAAATGTGCATCTTTTATTTAGCTCATACTTAAGAGAAAACAAGTATTCGGTTATATTCCAACAAAGTGACAGAAAGCGCTAGAAAAACCTAAATGGATGGATTTCCGGAAAGAAGTTTTTAAATTTATTACTATCAATTAGGACTATAGTTAAGTAGTTTCTTTTTTACTGATATTTTTTTACTGTTAAGATTTTTTCGATTTCACTTCTTATTTATAAAAAAAAAACAACCAACCTGATCCAATGAAATATGGTATGGGTCCAACGCCAAACTGATAAAAGAATATATAAAGAAATATGCAAGCAATGCAGCCTTGAGCAAACCAACTAACACTGTGCTGTTGTTATTAGAAATAAGATTGTTTAGCATTTAAAATCGAGAAGTTTAAGTATCTTACCATAAAATTAAGCATAAGGGCAAAACTTAAGAGAAAAAAAGAACACAGCAATGAAGACATAAGCATAAGAGATCTACGATTGATAGTGGCCATTAGATATGGCCCCAAAAGAGAAGTAGCCAAGTTTAATAAACCAGCACCTAAATTTGCCCATTCTGCGGCTTCAGATGTCATTCCAGCTCGTCGAAATATCGACACTGAATAATAAAATATCTATAGAATTTGAAAAATTTTAAGCACAAATGTTTATGTACATATCTATGTATGTAGGAATTGAATTATTTAACAAATTACCGCATTAATTCCTGACAATTGTTGGCCGCCTTGGTACACGCAGACAATGATGATCGGCATTAACAGCTTAGGATCCTTTAAAACTTCCTTAAAACTGCTTACCTGATCGGTATGGTTTAGTTCGGCCTCCATGACTTCTAGCTCTTTGGACAAATCATCCGCCTTAGTATTTCCTCTAAGTCGCATTAAAAGCGCTCGAGCCCTCTCACGATCTTCCTTTACCACATACAACCATTTTGGACTTTCCGGATACAAAAAGAACAATATATAACATACTATAACAAATACAACATAAAAACTTAAAGCTAAATGCCAATGAGATTCGGTACCAAATACCGAGCGTAAGCTAAATATTTGGCCAACAACCACCCCAGCCGTTAAGCCCACAGCACAAAAAACACCTAAGGTTCCTCGCAGTTCCAAAGGAGCTATTTCGCTGAGATACATAGGCAGGCAGGTGGTAGTTAAACCCGATGCAAATCCAACTAAAAGACGACCTAGTAGTAAAATTTCCACTGAGCTAAGCTTACGACATATCAAAAAGCATATTGCTCCAATTAAAAACAGTACGCCACATATAAACATACATCCTTTCCTGAAAAAAAAAATTATGATTTTTAAACACTTGATGGTTTTTGCAAATGTACTCGTATTTGAACCAACCTGCCATATTTATTAGCGAAACCAGCTCCCATCAGAGATCCTATAGCCCCACCTACCAGAAATATTGAAACTATAGCTGACCACAAAAGGTCAATGGATGAATTTGTTAAATAAACATCATATTTTGCTATTAATGTTTCATTACACCAGCGACGCATAAACTTAAAACAGAAGACAGTTAAATAAGAAAAATATTTGTTTTTATTTAAAACATCTTACTATCGCTGGACTATTCATTGCTCCAATGCAATATCCAGCAGGCACAGCAGATCCAAAAGTGGAACCATATCCGGCGAATACTAACAACTTTGTCCACTGAATTGAAAAAAATAAAACAAGCAAGAAAGCTAAATCAGTCAAGTCGTACTATATTACGTCTTTCCTACACCTCAAAGTGTTTCATATACATATAGTACCAGCATATGTAAAAAAATTTATCTGGAAATTGAAAGTAATATGTTTCAAACAAATGCAAAAATGACAAATGAAAACACCCAAGAGAAACAAAGTGACACATACCATCTATTTGTCGACGACAAGGCCGCTTTTGACAGCCTCTGATACATAAAATTTCCAGTTGAATTATTAAAGAATATCTCTGAGCTTTTGAGTATCAAAAGAAATTTTAGACAAGGAAACAGCCTTTAGTTTGATATTTTTAACATTCTCTTACAAATGGTTAGACGAGACGCAAACGTGAACAGAAATGGAAAACTATTCACAAAACAGCACATGTTACTCGCTTACGCTGACGATATCGACATCATGGGACGAGCATTGCGAGCAGTAACTGCCAAGTTTGAAAAAATCGAGAAAGTATCCAAGTTGATAGTATCAACGCACTAGACATCCAGTAGACTCGAACAGACAGTTTTACTTTAAAATAGTCAGCGATTTTATCTACCTCGACACCGGAGGTTAAGGCTCTTTTGGCGGTCGGATCATTGTAACGTTGACGGTAATGAGATTACTGTTGGATTGGCGTGTAGCTGATCGGCCCCGAAGATTAAGCTGGAATTTGAACCGACAGGTTTATATTATGACTTGATAGGGACTTAAGTCATGGGCAGATTGGGCCAAGCCTCTAGGGACAGAGCCAATCGCAAGTTCTCCAGTCTTCTGTGGCCCGAGCTGGATAGGAAGGGCACTGACCTAAATGGGATAGGAACTCTCCGGGTTTCTGCAGGTTGTGCGGGAAAAAGCAAGGCATAGAGATTGTGGAAGACCTTAAGAGTTATTCGATTTGAAAAGCAATTCGTATTATCTAATTCGTTTAAAAGATTTATAGTTTTATGTAATAAGTTAAGGAAAATATCATTGCCGCATTCAAGCATATTAAAAAACCGGCGTCAAATCGTCGCTTTCTATAATTCTCGATGTTCATTTGAAAAATAAATGTTAATTTTTAAAAAATCGTACTACGTATTGCAATTTATAAGAATTCGAAAGATGTTTGAATGGAATCGTATACATAATAACCACCCTTGTCTGCTACTGCCCAAGGCAGCAGGTCCAAGGACAGTGGTGCCAGGGGGACGCTTTTTAGATGGATTTGGTGAGGTATCTGGTTGTGGGCTAGAAAACATCATAGGATTCTTTAAAGGGTTTAGGTGGCTAGGTAAATATGTAGCTTCTACAGGGTTTTTTGGTGCCTGCGCCTGCGCCTGATCTGACTTCTTCTAGACTATATGCTGACAGTATATTTGATTTATATTTTATCAGGCTGCTAACAGACTCTGTTTTGTGTTTCTTATTGCTTCTTTTGACTGTTTTTGAAGCAGTGAGCCTAGAGGCCTCCGGATGTATGTTAGTAGCGAATTTTTTCCGTACTTACTCTTCGCAACCTAACCTAATACAGTGTAACTTCGGTTAACGCAACCCTCTATATGCGAAACCCCTTGATTATCGCAACACCCAAATTCTTAATATTGATGACCAGGGCATCGTGAAATATGCGGTAAAAAGTCAAAAATATGCTTTAAAAGGTAAAAAAAAATGAATTTGCATATTTTTGGCTGCCCTGTTAATGGCTCTGTAAACTAAACTTTTCAAACAACTTTTCATAAAGATTTGTGCATTTAATCTTATGCTTACAATACATTCTAGGAATGACAAAAAGAATTGCGTATTGTTTCTGTTTTTGAAACCAATTTATTTTTAAATATTTCTTTGTAAATGTTTTAACAAAAAAAGAAAAATTGCTTTTGGTAACGAAATTTTTTAAGCTTACACTAAAACAAAAGAATGAAATTCTGAAGAAACTGCCATACATACCTGTGAAAACGATTTGCAATGAATACAAATTTCAAAAATCAACAGTATGTAGAATTAAAGAAATTAGCAAGCACTAAAGAAATTTGTTGCAAATACTGATTCTGGAGCTGGTAAGCGCCTTTTCATAAGAGCCTCCGAATATCCCGAGATGTAAAAAGCTTTGTACAAGTGATTTATTAACAAAGAAAGAGAAACTTGCCCGTTTGTGCTGAAATTTTGAAATAAAAAGCACGCGAGTTGCTTTAAAAAAAATCACAAGTGAGCCTGAAGGATTTAATGCAAGCAACGGCTGGTTTCAAAAATTTTAAGGCACAGAAATTTGTGTCTCGGTTTTCGCAACAACTCAATTATCGCAACAGCACAAAATTTCTACTGGTTGCGTCAAGCGAGGTTACCCTGTAGATTCTTGTTGGCAAGACCAAAATACTAGTGACAGTCTTGCAGCTCCAGACCTTTTTAAAATAAACGATATTTTTCCTTTTTGCTAAATTGGTTGTATATTTCATCTTGAATATATATCATCTTAAATATAACTTCTAAACGTTTTATTATAATTGTACCAACGTACAATCGTAACAATGCTACTTTGAACTTAGTAGGCAGTTTAAAAACGTAGCTACCTTCCGACATAAAAAGTTGCTATCGACAAGACACTAATGCTACCCGTGCTTTTATGTGGCTCTAAAGCAGAGGTACTTGCGAAAGCAAGCAAGGCAGTGCTTCAAGTTTTCGAGAGGAAAATTTTACGTTAAATATATGGACCAATCTGCGTTGAAGGAGAATACCGAGATGTTTTTCCAACGTTGGCAATGTAAGAATGAATGTAGATGCTTCAGCTAAAAATATATTTTAATGCTGGATCACAAAGAAGGAAAAGACCGAAACTTAGATGGAAAGATCAACTGAAAAAAGAAACTTGGGGGTTATTATGTAATTCGATTCAAATCGAAAGGGCTTTCAAAAGGAATTTTCTATTCGAAAGGCAAATCGTATTGTCTTATACTTTTTAGAAATTAAGAGCAGGAGAAGAAAGAAATTAAAGAAGAATGAAAGCAGACGATTCGAATCGAATTACATAATAACCCCCTTGATGTCAAAAATTGGAAAAAAACCTGAAGATATATTCAACGTTCGGCGAAAAGAACTAACGTTCTGTAATAAACTCTTAAGTAATGCGCCCATATCGTTTAGAAACCCAACTTTAGTTCGGTTGTTAGTTGCCAAAATTGTATTACAGATGGCAAATGACAGCTAACAGTTGCCAATTTTAGTTAACAGACAGTTAGCAATGTGGCATTTGAGAAGTTGGGTTGGTGTACATAATCGACATATTAGTGGGGAAATAACCTTTATAGGATACTTGCGCAAATTTTTAAAGTGCCACTATTTTTTTTTTTTTTTTTGTTATTTGGCATCACTTTATATTAATTGCCTTGGCTTATGTTATCACGTAAAATAGAGATGAGCGACCCGTGATTCTTGGAGAATGTTGTAAACGGTGAACGTGATTTTTAAAGATTGAATGAACGAGATTGTTGGCAAAAACTAACCATGTCTGGTAACAACATCTCAGTAAATAGTTACTTCACAGGAAACCCCAAAAATATTTGTTTTCATAACATATCAAAGTAGCTACATCGCAGTAACAGTTACTTTACAGTTTATGTCACTTTCGTTACCAGTGATTTTTAGGTCACAGGTATAAAATCACAGGTACTGAAATATCGCTCGTCTCTAACGTAAAACTATGGATCTTTCCAACGATTTAAATAATGCGAATTGCTTTTTGAATCAAAAATTATTTTCGAATGCAATTTTGATTTGAACTATACTCGTATAATAACACCCCGAACGTAATTTCGTAATGTTTGATTTTGTGTAAAAAAAAATTCAATATAAATTCAATTACGAAAAACATTCATTCTGCGAATAAATTCGTCGTATTGCAGCAGAGTTTTTAAATTCGCCTCAAATGGTTTAAATTGCATTTATGCATAACATATCACTTAAAGTGTATTAAAATTACCGTTGGTTTTGTTGTTGCCACATCCTGTTGTTTTTTATAAGAAACTTCCGGTTTATTTAATACTTGCAATTCGTGTTGTTCAGCCATTGTAATTGTATGCGCGCGGAAGTTGGTAATTGTTAAACTTGCAACTAAATTCTAAACTAATCTAATCAGTTGCAATCTAACTTAGCAGTAGACCAGCAGTTACATATATAGTTCGTATCAATTTAAGTGATAACAAATGATGGAAAGAATTGGTGGCTGTGACTATAGGGGAACAAATATGCAAATATAAAAAAAATTTATATGCCGAAAGTAATAATATCTTCCCCTATGAGGGGGCATATTTGTTCCAGTGATTATTTATTTAACTTATTGATAAGACAAGCAAAATAGTTTAATATACAAATTTTATTAAGGTTTACAGAGTCTATAAAAATGTACTCTAGATTAGAGAAAATAATTATAAAAAAAAAAAACACAATTTAAAAAAAACTTTAAATGTTATATTTTACAGAATTGTCCTCACGGCCGCCCCACCATGCGCCACCTAATTAACACAGCTATGCTTATAAATGATGACGACGAGGAAGAGAAACAAGGTGATTACAACAGCTCATTTTTAAGCCTGTAGTTTCTTGGCATTATCGAAAAATACAATTATTATTAATTTTTTTTTGAATTTTTATAAACGTTTCTAAACGCTAATGGTACGAAATATATTGAAACCACTTAGAGCTGTTGAAAGTATAACTCCCGGTAATTGCGGATGCCAGTGTAACTCTTTGATTTCCTTTTGACCTTGATGTATAAACAGCAGTTGAGGTGGTAACTTTTGAAGATCATCATTATTATCTGTATACGTTTGTTGAGCTTCTTGATCGATATCCTTTTCTACAGCCAAGTCCCAAAGAGCAATTTGATCATCGTCACCACCCGAGGCTAAAACTGTTGCATCTTTTGGATTCCATTCGACAGTCGTTATATGATCTGTGTGATGCTTAAAAGTAGCGATAGGCTTTTCGGTCTGAAAGTATCTTAAATCCCAGATGTGTAAGAAACCGTCATCCCCACCACTGGCTATAAATGGTTCTGTGCGATTCCACGATATAACATTAACGTCACTTTTATGAGTACTTTCGCAAGTCAACATGCAGGCCTTCTGCGGCGGTGCTCTAACATCCCAAATCCGTATTGATTTGTCAACAGAACAAGAGGCAATTACACTGCGTTCATTTGGGCTCCATTGCAAATCCTCTACTGATGCACTATGGCCAACTAAGGGCCGTTGATCAACTTTCCAAGTTCCATCTTCCAAGGGAGACCAGATGTGTATATCACGTCTAAAAATTAAAAAAAAAAAAACATTTTACAAAGTAACCCCAAATCTGCAACAGCAAAACTTCGTGTTTTTCATTTGTCATGTAGACTTTATAAAAAAATATTGTTTACACCTAATAACAAGCCATGGAGCGACACACTCTTCAAGAAAGCGAAAAAATCGTGTCTATTTTTTTGCGTAACAATTCGGCTGTGGTGTTGGCACAGCGTGAATTCCGTCGCCGATTCCCCGGTCGTCTGGCACCGACTGCGCAAGCACTGCGCCGTTTGGCTACCAACCTTGAAGAGTATGGAACTACACGGGACGCAGTCAAGAGTGGCCGGCCCCGGTGCGCCCGCTCTGCCGAAAATACCCGCCGCTGTTGGCGAAGATGTCGAGCTATCCCAGAAACATCAACCAGCCGCCATGCTTTGAAATTAACCATCAGCCGGTCGTCCCTAAGACAAAGTTTGGTGAAAGACTTGCTGCTGCCTTTTGACCGCCAAACGCGTGTAACCTACGCCAAAGCCATCCTCAATCTCGAGGACGAAGTGGACGATTTTTCAACCAAAATCAAAATGAGCGATGAGGCTCATTTCCATTTCAGCGGTCACGTGAACAAGCAAAACTCGCTTCTGGGGCACCGAAAATCCACGAGTGATGCACGAGGAGCCATTACACCCGCTTAAAGTGACTGCATGGTGCGCTGTTCACGCAGGAGTTATCGGGCCATTTTTTTCGAGAACCCCACTGGTCAAACGACAACTGTGGACGGTGCGCGCTGTGGGACTACGTTAGTCGAGTTTTTTCTACAGGAGGACATGTGGTTTTAACAGGACGGAGCAACGGCACACACTGCACGAGTCACATCCGATTTTCTGAAGTCTCGTTTTTACGTGAACAAGCCCGAGACCCTGGAAGCCTTCAAGGACAATATTTGGCACTAGTGCAAGAATCGGTCGCCCGAAGTTCTCGCCAAAGTAATGAAAAATGCAAAAAAAAAAAACTGCCCGTAGAGCAATTAATTGTGACGGCGCGCCCATTTAGCTGCATTTATCTTCTCGACATGACCAATAAAATTCTAAGGTTCATAATCATAAAACAGAATCAAAGTTTTTCATTTAGAAAAAATGAGAGCCAAACAACATCGGATGACTTCTTTTTGCCCACCTTGTAATATGCAGTTAAACAGCTAGTCATTATTGTACGTCTTGACGAGACAAATTCATGCCTAGACAAACGTCAAACTCAATATATAAATAACCCAGTATAAAAATACCGGATTTTTTTTATTTGGATTTTGACATTTGTACGTGTTGATGGGACAAATCCATGCCTATACAAAAGTCAAAATCCAAATTAAAAAAAATCCGGTATTTTTATGCTGGGTTTTTTATAACTGATTTTGACGTTTGTCAAGACATCGATTTGTCACTAATTGTACGTCTTGACGAGACACATTCATGCACATTTATACTGGTTTTTTTATATACTGACTTTGACGTTTGTCTAGGCATAAATTTGTCTCGTCAAGACGTACAATTATGGAGAATCGTTGTTAAGACATGATGTTAAAAAAACTTTGTTTAAACATTTGCTCTAAAAACGATATTATAACATAACCTAAACGTTCTTTTAACAGTAACACCATCTTACAGTACCCTGATCAGGGTACACTAATACAGGTAGTATTAAGATGAATTAAAAAAAATTTGCCCTCTGCGATTCCTTTTTGTGTTTGAAATATTGAATGTCAAAAAAATTTTTAATTTAAAAACAAAATTTATAAAACTGACAATTATTTCTTACTTGCAGTCCCCGGTGGCTAAAATTCCATCAGCACATGGACTCCAATCCACAGCAAAACCCTCCTGTTGGTGTCCACTAAATTTAAAAACTGGCTTTACCGCTTCACTGACTATTTCCCTTTCATACTGCTTTAATAGTTGTGCATCCTCAATTGCTTGCAGTTGACGCGATAAATTCCAAATGTTGACGTGACCCAGTTCACTCCATGAGGCGGCAAATACACTATGACCAATGCGCCTCGAACGTACGCGGTTAACGCAACCTTGATGTTTAATAAGCGCACAACTCATTATTGGTGTTTTAAATTCATCTTTATCTATAATTTCGTCTTCATCGTCATCCAATTCCTCATCGTCATTATCCCCGCCGTCTTTTTTGTTTTCGCCTGCTTGTGTTTTTTGTAAATTGCTCATTTTCATAACAATCAAGTTGTTGACATGAGTACGTGCTGCCTGTGTTCCAGCCACCATATAGGCCGTTAAAGGGAAGTTTTCTCTTCCTTCTCCCAATTCGTCAACAATAACATCAAAGCTGAGACAAGGGGCACCAGTGGATGCCTGATGCAACATAACGTATGCCGATTCATCACATATCAATTCTTCATCTGCTTCTAATGGTTTGCCGGGCAAGTAGACTTCCTTTTTGCCCTCAGGCCGCTGCTCACTATCACTTTCATTTACCTCTTCATCGCTTTCTGCATCTTCTGGAGCCACTACTTCCATATCTAGATCGTCATTATCCATATTCATTTTATTATTTAACCTGTGGTTAATACTGAAAGTTTAGCTAATACAAACTACAGACAGACTATGGTTTGAAAACAAACCAACCCAACAACATAGATACACGTGCAACCAATGTTTATCCATTAACGGTAGTAGCGTCGTATCAGCTGATCGTTTTTACTCTGCTCTGTTCAAACAGATAAATGTCAAAAACTGCATACATGTCAAAAAAGTTTATATGCAGTTATTATTAAAAATGGGCAACAAATATTATTTTCAGTTGAAATAAAAATCATGCACACTTATTTGGCAAGGTAACTTATAGTCTACACGAGACAGAAGTTTGGAAATTTTTATTGTACGCCAAATCCATGCCTAGACAAACGATAAACCCAGTATAAAAATACCGGATTTTTTTATTGGGATTTTGACATTTGTCTGAGCAGGAATTTGTCTCGTCAAGACGTACACTTTGCTCTCAATTATTGTACGTTTACCACAATCTAAACGCAGTTCAACCTTTTTTGATGTCATTCTGCCAAGGTTATTACTTATGTTCAAAAATAAAAAATGCACGTCTAGCCCCAGTGTAATCAAAAAACGGTTTTTTGAGAAAAAGCGAGTTACATCCTTTTATATTAAGTCAACAAAACATAACTAAGTAGCCCCAATTTTGCAAAAAAAACTTCCATCTATCCTACGACTCTTCATAAAAAAAATATTGTAAAGCTCATACGCCAAAAATCAGCTTTGTTTTGACTGTCCCTGTTGTTCCATGACATAGCTTGTGATAATGGTTGACCTTCCAGTGTGGTAATTACGCTACTATCTTGTGTACATGTACCTTGCGTGTAACCAGTGCTACCAAGGCTACTTGAGAAAGGGTCTCCACTGAAATAAGATATGCAATATTAATGCTAAGCACACACTTTGAAACATGTTTATGCAACAAGGCATGCTTCATTGCTGATTGCAATAGGTCTGTCTGCGTACACATATTTTGCATCATTTTGAGCAAAATGTTACAAAATCTTGCAAAATGTTGTCTGCGTACTCCAAATCTCTTGCAGCGAGAGAGCCAAAAAGAGTATTTTTTGACAGTTGGAAGTTAGAGAACTTGCAAAATGTTACTGGAGAAATTTCTTCTTGTAAGATTTTGCAACTAGTTTGAACAGCTGTTTTTATTTACTAATTGAATGAAATAATTTTTGTGAAACGAAAATAAAAATTGAAATTTAACAATAGTTAGAATTGTGTTGATTTTTAACGTTTATAACAAATTATAATAAACATAACATTTTACTAATGACAGAAATGTCCAAGTATACAAATAATTTACCGCGTACACATATGCTAAAATTCTTTTGCTTTGTTATTTGAATTGTTTACAAACCGTTCAGCTGTTTTCTTGCAAGATTTTACTGGATACTGTCTGCGTACTTTTTGATATATTTTTAGCCGACAGAGTAAAATTGGTCTTACTCTCCCAAAAAATTTTACTGAGTATTTGCTACTGGAAAAGTACGCAGACAGACCTAATGTGTGGATTCGCGTTTATGGCTTCATTTTGTGTTGCATTTAAGGTTTGAAGTATATTAAAAGATTTTCGCCCATGTTCTGACTCTTACGCAATTGTCAAATCACAGAAATCCCCTATTTCTGCTACATTTTTATTTTCATGTTTTCCAATAAAGTTCATACATAAAAAAAAGTTAACAATTTCAAAAAGATGTGCATAACCAACAGTTTTTTAAAGTTGAATTTTCATTGAGACTGTTTACGAAAAAAACAAATTATGAAAATTATAACAAAACCCCCATTTATTATAATTGTGCATAGTTTTGTTGGCTGTTTTATACCTTTGGGCAAAAACCCCGGTTCACCTCATCCACCTCTTGTGATTTGAAGTCGCAAACTTTCTTGCGATTGTGAACTTCAGAACACCTGTCATGCGATTTCAAATCGCATCGCCAATATTTTGCGAAATGCGATTGTCAGACCATGGGCCTTTGATATACCTTGGTTGCACAAATATGTTGCAAAGTGTGTACCTACTTTTATATCTGCAAATGTCAAATTTGTTTGCAGAGATAATTTTTCCAGGCCTAACCTGAAATTATTTTGTCTTCATTGTTTCTTGACGAGACAAATTCATGCCTGGACAAACGTCAAACTCAGTGTATAAAAAGCCCAGTATACAAATACTGATATTTTTATTTGTATTTTGACATTTGTCTAGGTATGAATTTGCTCAAGACGTACAAAAAAACTCATAGAAAATGTCGAGAAATGTTCATGATATATCTCATGGCAACTACCAAAGGATTTTGTTGCATATAGAAATTACCCTTGTGCTGTTTTGTTTCAAAAGTAATAACATATTTGCGGCCCTTGTATTTTTTGGTGTTTAGGCTGTCTAGCATTTTCAAGAAGAATCGTTCCTTTATTTGGCTGCATTTTTTTATTTATATACAAAATAATTTGCACAACTTCATAGTTCATATTTTAAAGTTACAGTGTTTTTTTGTAGTATTTTTTATTAAATTTAAAATTCTCATAACATTTCCAAACTGTATTAATGACTTCTTTTATTTTTTTTTTTAGCAATTTTAATAATTTTAAATGTAAAAATGCAAATAATAACATTTAAGAATAAAAAAAGTTAATTTATATGATAAAAATGAAAATAAAACGAGGGCACTAAGATCTTGAAATCTTTTTAAAAACGATTTGTTAGACAATTGTAGCTTTAATTTAAAAGCTTTCTAATGTAATTGAACAAAAATGTACCATTTAGTTGAAACAATGTATGGATAGTGAATTTAATCTGAAAACAATAAAGGCTGTATAAAATACAACCGTAAATAACTAATTACTAAACCAATTTTAAAATTGCCATAAATACAAAAGAAGAATAATTTTTCTAGTTCATTACAGGGGGGAAAAATAAAAAAAATTATAAAATTAGTATTTGTATATATGGTTAATTTGAAATTAGCAATACAAAAATGCGAAATTAGATCTACAAATGTCTCCTTCACTAAATTTTCGAGATAACTATTTTCATTGTAATATTACAAATACATTCACAAAAATGTTTTTTAAAGTTTGAAATTATATAAAATCTTGCGACATATAATGTAGCTTGTTTGAAAGGAAAATATGCCTTTGACTCAGTTTCCCAACACATGAAGATCTTCGTCCTGTTCTTTTTCATGTTGACGCACTGCCACTGCAGTTTCGACCAACAAATACAAGCATTTGAATTTATCTTTTGCGACACCTTAAATTAAAGCAACCAATTACCAAAAAAAAAAAACAATAAACGCAATGTCATACCTTTTACTAAATGTGTGTTAGGCGGTATAGTTTGTACGTTTGAGGTAATTGTATTGTTATTACTACTAGAATGTACACTACTGTTAATAAGCAAGCTGTTGGTATTGTTTCTGACCGAACTAGAAGAATGTGAAGTAACAACAGTCGCCTCAGCTCCAACACAGGCTGAATCGGTAACCACTTCCCCAGTAGATAAAACAATATTGTCGGATTGTTGAGAAATAGCAGAAATGCCTTGGTTGGCTAAGAATTTAAAGTTTAATCACCAGCTAAATAATATCGTTCTTATAAAAATTGTTATCCTTACCTGCTGCTTGTATAGTAAGAGTGTTTTCATTTGAAGTTTTTTGAGGCAGATGTGACAAGTGAGGATGCGTCGCCGATGTCCAATATGTGTTATTGGTCGAAGTAGGACTGGTGGTCGTAACTTCCTCGGTACTAAAAACAGTCCCGTTAAAAGAAGTGTTGTAAAAGCGCATTTTTTTTTTTGCAATAGCGTGTTTTGCAAAATACATAGTAATGGTAGTAGTAGTAATTTTAAATATAGGAAATGTTTAGAAACATGTAAGTACATAGTTAAAGTTTTAGCATTGTAATAAATTTGAAAAGAAAGAGAAACAAAAAAAAATTCAAAAGAAGTAAAATGTGTTTCGATTTTGCAAAAAAAATGTATTAAATATATATTGTAAACAAAACAATTTATTTTGATTTTAAAATACTTACTTCATAACCGATTGCCAGGCATCAGAACTACCAAATTTACCACTTTCTTCTTCGCTTTGCGCTTCACATGTGTCATATTCGTTGACACTATCATCTTCAGATCTAGGGTTTACAAAAAGCGTACATTTTTATTTGATTAAAAAACAAAAATAAGGTATAAATACACACAAAAAATAAAAATAAAAATTTGAAATTAAAAAAAAACAACAATAACAAAGCAGGATATTCGGCTATACCGAATTTTATATACCCTTTACCAACGTCTTAAATATTTAGCACATGTATGTATATGTTGAAATTATTTAAGTCCAGTTAGGCGTATGTTTTTTTATTGCGCCTTTTAAGTGTTATTTTTAAAACCCGACCTGGAAATGTAGATGGTTCGGGTTTGCAGTTCATGTATTTCTTAATGTTGGGTTTAAAAATAAATTATGTATTTATTTCTTTTAAAGTTAACAAATTATTTATTTGAGCATGCAAAAGTTTTAAATTCAGTATGCGTTTGGGTTCGGTCAAACAATAGAAGCTTGACCGAGGTTCGGGGTCAGTTTGGTTTCAAAAATGCACGTTTGGTCGGGCTCTAGGTATTTATACCAGGGTAGGAAAAAATTCCACTCGCGAGCGTAATTTTAATTATAATTCTCGTTTTTGGAATTGTTATCGCGAGTTTAAAATTAAAGTTGCGAGTGGAATTTTTATTTTAAGATCTTTGTTTTTTTTCTCGACTCGCGAGTCGAAATCTATTTATAAATCTCGTTTTAAAAATTGTTCTCGCGAGTTTAAAATTGAAGTTGTGAATAGAATTCTATTTTAAGATCGTGAAGTTGAAAGTTCAATTCGCGATGCGAACGTAATTTTTGTAAAAATTGTTCTCGTGAAGCTAAAAATAAAACGCAAAAAAAAATGTACAGATGCATATGTGTGTATGCGTTGTTATTGGTTTTGTTAATTTAGACTGTACAAAAGAATTGTAAGCAGGTATGTATGTGTTATATGTAGTTTATTAGGGGTTTTTTGGGTTTTTGTTATTGTTGATATGTATGTAAATGTAACAAGTATAATAAAAAATATAAAAACACTTAGATATTATTCGTTTGATTGTTTGGCAATAAATAATTGATAATAAAGTCAGTGATGAATAAAATTTTATTTAATTTTAAATTACATAATTTTAAAATAAGTCATTATTTTTAATATATGTGTTACTAAATTTCTTCAATATTTCTTTAATAAATACGCAAATAATAATTAAAGTACACAAGCATATAAACGTATGTTTTAAATTGTTAGCTAAACCTTGATTTTAATACAATTTTCTTAGTACTTTTGGCTCAAGTTATTCTATCCAAATTTGTTAACTACGATTAAATTAATTTTATACAACTGCTTATTAAAATCCCTTATAATATTTTTTCTAATGTGACAGATATAAACGTACACGCAATCATATAAGCATTACAGAAAAAAAATCTTAATAACCAAAAACAAGCATCAACGTACCAATACACATGTACATACATGCACAAGAACATAAGTAAAGCATTCGAATCGTTCTTGTTGTGATCGCAAAAAGATTAAAATTTTTGTTTCTGTTGCGAGTTTAATTAATTCAACTCGCGAGTTCAATTTATTAAACTCGCGAGTTCAATTTATTAAACTCGCGAGTTCAATTTATTAAACTCGCGAGTTCAATTTATTAAACTCGCGAGTTCAATTGTAAATCTCGCGAGCATAATCAAACATTTAAATCTCTCGAATTAATATCGCTCCGAAAACAATTTATATTTTTAAATCTCGCGAGCTCAAATATAAATCTCGCTCACAAGATTAAAATCTTTGAACATAATGAAACATTGAAATCTCTCGAATTAATATCGCTCGCGAGCGAGTTTTATTCGAGCGCTCTTCCTACCCTGATTTATACACCGCAAAGCAGTGATAAGTGTTTAACCAATTCTATTATACGTTCTACAAGTATCTATTTTAAAAACTTTTTACTGTTTTAAACTAATCTGACGGTCGGATTTTGAATTTAGAAATTCATCTTTGCAAATAAATACATATGAATCAAATGTACTTTGAAATATGTTAATAATGGTAAAGGGTATAACAGAAAACAAATTAAGGGCCCACCTCGCAACTTCTTGAAAAAGATTTTTGCTAGTCATATGGATATTTTGATTATGAAATAATTGATTTAGAGTATGAGAGTAAAAATAATTGGAATTTGATGGATATTTAATGTTTAACAAATTACTATTGTCGTTTGCTTCAAAAGAGGACCGTTTGTTATTAAAGTCGTTTAAATCACTGCTTGAATAGTATTGGGAATGTTTAGCGATATCCTCTGTTGCGACTTGACGTTGTTTAGCAGCTTGAATTTTTGATAAAATTTTGGATTGAATTTGAGGATGCAAGTTTTGAAAACCTTGAGGATTAGATACAATTGCTTGTTGCCATCTTAGGTGATTTCAAAACCAAAAACATATAGTTGTTTAATAACAATTTATTTTATAAGACTAGTTTTAATCAAAATTGTTATTAAAATAATTGGTTATTATTACCTGTAGATAACGCTGTCATCGTATTCAATATCAGGTTCCACCTTGACCATTTGCCCACCTGGTGTTTGAACAAAATGTCCAAGAGCTGTCAGTACGTTGGCCACGCCATCGTGAACTTCTTCTCCTTCAACCTCTTCAGTGGCTCCTACAATCTGCGAAACACATTTTATCAATTTATTTATAAAAGTTTTTTTAATCACAAATTTATTTTTTTCCTTAAAGAACTTCTGTTATTGTGTTTACTTTTTATGTAAAAATATCGGCGTAAAAGTTAAATGTGGAAGTTATTTATTTATGTAGGAATGCATACAATAATTTGCTATGTATTCTTATTAAGAAATACTACTTTGTAATATAAATTAATTGGTCTTTAAAACTTAAAAATTTTAAAATTTTGACATTTATTTAAAATATAAAATACTTTTTATTACTATACTGATTATATAAATATACTTACTACTTCGGAAGCTGGACTACCGGTTATAGGATTTGGTGTATTTCCTGAACTATTCATGCTTCCTGTTGAATTAACGGAAGAATTTAGCTTTTTACCTCTACGTGATATGGTAAAATGTAATGGATCTTGTCCTTCACGTCTTATCATTTCCGGCAATATACGGCGTCGAGCATTTATAAACCAATTGCAGACCTAGTACAACACAAAGGTTTTATATATTAAAGTATTTTACACATTTCGTCGGGTGATTACTGGTTTACTGTATTTCAATAATTTTTCCTATGTTTGTGCAGCAAACCAATAATAAATACCAGACGATTTGCAAATTATAACATACTTGAAGCACACTTAAATCTGCTTCCTGTGATAATGTGAATTTTTCGGCATCACTGGGATAGGCATTATAACGATGTTCGTATAACCAGCGTTTTAGTATTTTTACTGAACTTTTTGGCAAGTTGCCCCTTCTTTTTCTTGGCAAACCACCATCTTGCGAGTCCATTGTCATATCTTTGAAATCTTTCGTATCATGCATATCAGACAAGTCATGATCAGATAAATCTTCATCAACTATAGTTTCGTTATTATCATCTTCCTCCACAACGCCAAGTACTGTAACACCATCAGCGTCCGCCTCCTCATCATGTTCAATATCTTCTCGAGCATCTTCGTCAATACTGGAGGTGGATTGAAGTCCGTCTCGGGCTGCGTTAGAAATAGTTGAGATATTTTTTTGGTTAACATTTTAGTACCCTATTAGATACATGTTTCTTTCGAAATGACATTCCAAAACTTAAAAAACTGATAGTCAAGTCAATTTTCACCAACATATTTATACCTACACACACAATCATTTCTGTGAACATATTGGCATGCATACGTCAAACTATATAATTTGACGTATTATTGGATGTAAAAAACTAAAAACAAAATATATAGGGCAACTGACGGATGTTGTCGCAGTCATTGCGACAATTTAAGTCATTTTTACAAAAGACCAAAACATAACAAAACACAATTTACCTTCATGTGCTATAATTTGTGCTTGGATTTGGGCTTCTTGGGCCATATCTTGAATATCCTGACGTATTTGTCGGTCCAAAGCAGAGTTAACTTCTTCCTGGTGATTTGAATTATCGGGCGATAACATTTTATATGTATAATTACTTTACTCTAGGGTATCTGAATTTAAAAATGTTCCTTTCTTGGTGCAACTACACTATGAACATTTAGCAAAATATCACAAATTACCAAAACGCGCCCGTTATGAAAAATAACTACAATATGACTTACAAATTTTTCGTCTTTTTCAATGTATGTATGTACATTTCATTTGCACAAAAGTTATTAAAAAATGTCTTGATATAATTTTTAAGCCTGGAAAGTTGGACGAGAAATTATTTCATTTTTTGTTGTTCAAAATGTTCTATTTTTTGTCTATCTTTGCATGACGCTCACTTCACTCCGCTTGCTTAGATTTGCTTTGCGCTGTATCGATTGCCATTATTTTTTTCTTTCAACTTTTTTATTTTCACTTCACCTTCTGGCCTACTTTTTTATTTTCCCTAGTTAAACATTTTTGTTTATATTTTCCTGTTAATTATTTAGCCAACTAGTTTGCGCCAATATTTGACAGACCTATTGTCAACTTTTTGTTAGTTGGATTAATAAACTTCAAAATTTATATTTTGACTTTCCACAGAAACTTCAAAATTGTCGTATAAAAAATCCAGTTGCATTTGATGACAGCTGCTGTCACGCGTGCAGTCATTGGTATTTTAGCAGAAAAAAGAAAATGGCGTTTACAAAAATGAAATATAATTTAAACAAGGTACTGGTAAATCATCATATAATATTTATAATATTGTGCTGAATATGTCAAACATATGGATGTAATCATAATAAATTGTTTAGGCTTATAAAAGTTATCTAAGAAATATTTTTGGAATAATTATCTGATAGTCCCTCAGGAAATCAAAAAAGTTACCGCAAACATAAGCAAAATACTTTAGGTGTGTTTGTCAAATTTATTGGACTTTTTTCAAGGATTTTTAATACTTACGTTAAAAGACGAACACGGGTGTGCTTGTAGTAGAAATGCTACTACCTCGTAAAGATTTAATACTAATATTATTTAAGGTATACAGAGATGCCGTACCATGATACAAATAACAAGGTAGACTCGTTGGCCCAGATGATTAGAGCCAAAATGTCAAATTATGTTCACCCTGTGAAAATTAATAGTACGTTTCCATTATAAGCAAATTAAGTAATTTTGAGGAAATCATTTTGAAGTGTTTCCATTACGTTGTAAGTAATTTTATGTTCGAATTCAATCTGACACATATATCAGGTGGCCTCGGTTATTCAGCTGAAACCGGTGTTTCGTTATTAAAATATCAAATTTTGTTTATGTTTATGTATTTGATTCTTTTTTACAAACAACAACTGTAGTTTTCTAAAAAAAGCTTAAAAGAAGGAAAAAGATTTTGTGAGTTTTTGTTATCTGTCTTGACATTCTTATGACAAATTAAGTTGTTTTTGTAGAACTGCTCCCACCTGATGCATGCTCCTTGCAATCAGCTGTCATTTTTTCGCATTTGCTACTCACCAATAAAGGTGCTTTCGCACGATATGTATTTTACACATGACTTGTCAAATTTTGCAGTGCGAAATTGATATCTGCCGTCTGAACGCGTTTAAACATTGCATGTGTGAAAAACATATGTAAATGTCATATGACAAATTTGTAATTAGAGCGTGCTCTATTTTCATCTGACAAAGCATGTGTCATCAGTTGTTTTTAAAACAACAACAAGGAAAAGTAAGTAGTTTATTTTGGTTTGGAGGTTATGTCAGATGTAATTACACATGTACGTGTGAAAGCAAAAATTATAGACCATCAAAATGACAATTTTGACAGACATACGCAATTACATGTGGATTGCAAAAGTGAAAAGTCATGTGTAAAATACATATCGTGCGAAAGCACCTTAATGGATTCCCCAAAGTTGCATTTGTAAAAATAGCCTCCGCGCAGTGTTGCATAGACAAATTTCGAAATAATCTTGAGCAAATCAAGTCATTTGAGATGATTTGCTCATATGAAAAATATATGGGAAATCATGTAGCAAATTACTTATTTTGAGCAAATTAAATGATTTGGCGCAAATCACGTAGATGGAAACGTAGTATAAACAACCAAAATGTACTAAACACCCAAAGAAAAACAATTTACACAAAAGGTGTGTTCCAGATGATGCACAAACGTACCTAAAAATTTAAAAAGTTACCCAATAAGCGTTCTTGATAACAAAAATTGTGCATGAGAGAGCGCTCATGTGACAGCAATTTCAGTTCTCTTCACGGAGAAAGTAACACAAACTTTTTCTTTTGGTAAGATTGTTCATAAAAACTATTATCAGCTGTTTTTTATTTACAGGTATTATTGGTTCAGAGAAAATAAAAAAGTGCTAAACATATATTTTGAAAAAAAAATAAGAAAGCCCCTCCAAATTATTCAACAACATAAGAATATGGGTTGTGCGTCTATAATTTTATATATAAAAAGTGTTTGCTTCAATAGATTAATAAATAAATTGTATGTTACCAGTGATACACATGTTTTGATTTTGAATTTCAGCTTATAAATTCGTCTAATTGAGTTGAAAATAAAAAAGTTAACAACAAATTATATGCTAAATTTTTGCTGAAGTAGTCGTGGTAGGGACGAGGTCACCTTCTTATTCCGCCATGATTACTACAAAGCCACCTATATGTGGAAAGAATACACATTAAATTTTATTGCCATACCAATATTCAAACTAAAAATTTTGGATAATAATAAATTTAAAGTTTTATCTGATAATTATTTAGCATTTGTAAACAATTTTAAGGGAAAATGTATTCGTTTTATATATTAAAAATTGTTTAAAGAAATAAAGTTTTTAGTAGAGTATGGCAGCCTTTGGAAACAAAAACAAATTCATAAAAGAACCTTGCCAGCTAGCTCAACAGGTTTATAGAGTTGCCTGTTTGTGCCAAGTGTTTCGTATTATTAACCAGAATATCCATTATTGTACGTGTCGACGAGACATTAATGCTGTATTGCCTTTATTTGAATTTTTACAAATGTCTTAGCATAGACTTGTCTCAGCAAGACGTATAATAATGCAAAAATAACAAAAACACATGCCTAATGACAAAAAATGTAGTGTATACCGGAGAAAATATTTTAATACAAACTTCGTTTAAATATGTAAAACATTTTGAAAATTAATTAATATATACATCGGTACATATATCAGTAGAACATGCAGCTAAGTTGCTGGGGGAACCGATATATTGGATTGAAAACTTGGTAACTCTTAAACCAAAAAAATACCAATACACTGAACTTCTGAATTGTAGTGTAGTCAAAAGAAATCCAAATATAAACTTGTTGTGAGAATTTTTTCTTCGTTCGTTTGTTGGCTAATGGATTTTCTTTTTGTTTTGTATTTTCTATTTAAATTTTGTGTATAAGAAGAAAACAAAGAAATATCGTTGCAGCTATATCTCGTTGTATAAAAAGTTTCTAAAATATCGTTGAACAATTTCTACGTTTGGAAATGAAGTTCCAGCCATCATTTTGACGTAATTGACACGAAAAGTATACACATTTTTTTCATTTTCTATAGTTCGACCTGTTTTTTTTTCTTGTATTAATACACACAAGAATGTCGTTGAGTAAGTCCAGCGCGAGTGACGACGCAAGCAAATGCAGCGTTAAAGCGGAAGACTCGACATCGGCCGCGTCGAAATCGTCAAATAATTTGGTTGTTCGTAATTATCAAAATTCGGATGAAAATTTACAAATCTTATTTGACAGTGTTTTGAATCCAAGTGAGTCGAAACATCGCCTTCAAGTGCCGTTGCGTATGCGAAAATTACCAAATTCATTTTTTACGCCACCGGCTGCAAGTCCAAAGTCACCCACAGTATCCCATTCTCGAGCCAACAGTGTAGACTCTGCGTACGATTGTGGTTCACAGCCGAATATAAATCAGGCATCAGTAGCGACGTCGTTATCGGATTTGCAAACCGCTGCAGCAGTACAGCCGACACCACAAAAGCCTGCAACGTCAATAAATGCCCAACAGCCACCACCACCACCTGCCGTTGCAGTTGCTCAAGCAGATCAACCACGTTTACAAATCTGTCACTCTCGTGCCCATAGCAGCCCTGCTTCATTACAGCAAACATACAATATTCATGGTGGCAATATTGGAGATGAGTCTTCAGCCTCCTTTCTGCAACAAAGCGCTGGTGAAGCTTCGAACAGTGGAAGTGGTAATTCTGGTCCTGGTTTTCCCGGCACTCTGTTAAGCTATAACGCGGCCGCCGCAGCTGCTGCTGCTGCCGCTGCTGCGGGAATTAATAACAATAATATATTGGCCTTGAGTGGTGGAACACCATATCATATGAAGCAGCGGTCATACGATGTGATCAGTCCCATTCAGCTACAAAATGAGTTAGGACCTCTTCCTCCTGGTTGGGAGCAAGCAAAGACCAACGATGGACAGATATACTATTTAAAGTAAGTTGTAATGAGTTTTTATTGTTTGTAACTTGCTATTTAAACCATCAGAAAAGTAAATCAATTATATATGCATATGTACGCGTACATGTATGTATTAATATTTAGATTTATTGCTAACCCTTAAAATATTTAATCCATTTATCCATGCTGCTAAAATTCAAGAATAATTATTCTGGCATAATAGTTACCACTATCAGGTAAATAAATGCTCTTTTAAGATTTGAATTTATTTTTTATTTTGTAATTAGAATATCAACAATTTTTATATACATGCTTATGTACCTACAAATCTGTAATATATAATAAAACTTTTGCTTAGATTCTGTCAATGTATATTAAAGAAACCAAGGTGTATGGGTTTTGCCCTGTTGCATTTTTTTATAAAGATTTTTTTTAGCTTTATTATTTGAATTTTGCTACTTAATCTTTTACGTTGCAACATTGAACAGTTTTTTTTTTTTTTTAATTTTTAATTAATTTTTATAGTAAAGTAGTGTGATTTTAAAAATTTTAGTTATTTTATTTTATTTAAAGATGATTTCAAACTTTTTGTCAAAACAAAGAAAACACTAATAATGTTGACTATCAAGTAAAAAGTTTGAGTGTTTTTTTTAAACATCGACTACGTAGTAAATTTTTAAAATAGTTATTAATAACAACGTCAAAAAGTGGTGTGCGAAAAGTGGTATATTATATTTGTCAGATGAACTTGCTTCAAAGTCTTCATCGACTATTGTAAGGACATCCACAATCATGGAGGAAACTTTTAAAGCTACAGCTAATTTTATTTAAAAAAAATGGAATCTTTTGCCTAACCACTGCAATCTCGATCAGTGATATACAACATGTTCTGTCGCTCCTAATTTATCTTCATACTCACATATCCTGCAATAATCTGGCGTGTACCCGGTTATGACCTCAATTATGATTCTTAGGCATATTCTCCCCAATCCTATTAGCGACCTAGAGCCTGCTGAGCTCAGTCCCGGCTTCATAGCCCTAGCCTCCTCCCTGCAGTCATTACTATTCTTTCACACTTAGCGCAATAGTGACTCATATATGTTCTCACAGGTTCTTCCTTTTATGTCAAATCCAGGGCTACCTCAGGTGGCACCAAGAAGATCAACAGTTGATATAAGGGAGGGACCAAGGGAGACAGTTACTTGGTATTTAACTTTTCCTACGTCACCTTAAAACCATATTTCATTTAGAAAGTTTGCGGTTATTTAAAATTAAAAAATTAATTTAAAAATAAAAAATTACAAAAAAACAGCAAAAATTACCCTTAATTTTCGTGTTGCTGTTTTCAGTGCAAATATCTTATCTTATCTTATCTTATCTTATCTTATCTTATCTTATCTTATCTTATCTTATCTTATCTTATCTTATCTTATCTTATCTTATCTTATCTTATCTTATCTTATCTTATCTTATCTTATCTTATCTTATCTTATCTTATCTTATCTTATCTTATCTTATCTTATCTTATCTTATCTTATCTTGTCTTATTTTATCTTATCTTATTTTATATTATCTTATCTTATCTTATCTTATCTTATCTTATCTTATCTTATCTTATCTTATCTTATCTTATCTTATCTTATCTTATCTTATCTTATCTTATCTTATCTTATCTTATCTTATCTTATCTTATCTTATCTTATCTTATCTTATCTTATCTTATCTTATCTTATCTTATCTTATCTTATCTTATCTTATCTTATCTTATCTTATCTTATCTTATCTTATCTTATCTTATCTTATCTTATCTTATCTTATCTTATCTTATCTTATCTTATCTTGTCTTATTTTATCTTATCTTATTTTATGTTATCTTTTCGAAAGTATGTAATTTAAAATAATTCAGCCCGTCAACTTTAAATCAAATTAACTCGGATTCGGTATATAGAACAGGACCGAATATTTCGCTGAATCAGATGAATATATATGTATGTATATACATATAATGATTCGATACAGTAGAATATGTAACTCGACACCCTTGTATTTCAGAACTTTCTAATTGTATTTCAGAAATTTCTAATTCAATTTCAGAAATTTCAAATTCAATTTCAGAAACTTATATCTTAATTTTAGAAATTTCTTATTGTAGGTATTTCAGAAATTTCTAATTCAATTTTAGAAATTTCTATTTCAATTTCAGAAATTTCTATTTGTATTTCAGAATTTTCTGAAATTGAAATATAAATTTCTGAAATTTAATTAAAAATTTCTGAAATTGAATTAGAAATTTCTGAAATTGAATTAGAAATTTATGAAATACAATTAAAAAGTTCTGAAATACAATTTGAAATGGTGTAGTTTTATTTTCTGTACGTCCAGAGGAGAAAAATCCATGTTTTAAAAAAATTTCAAACTACAAATATAAAACCCCCTTTTTGCTCTTTTTTTTATTTACTGAGTTTTAATTTTGCCGCCCCCCTGTTCTGTAACTTGTGAGAAATTTTCTCAGCGAGAAAATTTTTTTTATTGTCATAGTCTTCTCTCATTATACAACGTTAAAAGTTAAAATAATTACCGAGTAAAAAAAGTGATGAAAAAGAAGTAGAAAAAACCCAGAACTAGCTTACTTGAATCACTTCAAATTTCGAGGAAAAACCAATGAATTTTACATAGGGTTGTCATTGGAGGGATGCTATTTACTTTGCAAAATTTAAACCGCATATAATCAACATTTTCGATGCTACAAAAATTCCATACCAAGGTGTTATTTTGAAGTAGATGTAAAACTTGAACTTTTTCTGCATTTAATATGTGGGGAAAAAACACTCCTACTAAGGAAGGAATTTTCTGATCTAAAATGCGATTTTAATGTTCTTTTTAAATCTAGCTTTTTATGTGATATAAACCTAAAATTTATTACAACACCTTAACCACCCAGTAAAAAAAGTGAGGAAAAAGAAGTAGAAAAAACCCAGAACTAGCTTACTTGAATCACTTCAAATTTTGAGGAAAAACCAATGAATTTTACATAGGGTTGTCATTGGAGGGATGCTATTTATTTTTGACAAATTTAAACCGCATATAATCAACATTTTCGATGCTACAAAAGTTCCATATTAAGGTGTTTTCTGCATTTAACATGTGGGGAAAAAACACTCCTACTAACGAAGGAATTTTCTGATCTAAAATGCGATTTTAATGTTCTTTTTAAATCTAGCTTTTTATGTGATATAAACCTAAAATTTATTACAACACTTTAACCAAGTGTAAATCGTTGCTCAATACAAACAAAACAATGACATCGGCGATTCATTTATAATGCTAGTTTTTATTTCTGCTTTTAATTAAATGCAACAAACCCAGAAAATATGCAATAGCATCTTTAGATGTGATTTAAATGTGGTCTGTAAAAAATCGCATCAATTTTTTTTTTGCTGGGCAAGTGTAAATCGTTGCTCAATACAAACAAAAGAATGACATCGGCGATTCATTTATAATGCCAGTTTTTATTTCTGCATTTAATTAAATGCAATAAAACCAGAAAATATGCAATAGCATCTTTAGATGTGATTTAAATGTGGTCTGTAAAAAATCGCATCAATTTTTTTTGCTGGGTAGGTTTATCGTGTTCATCCTGTCTTTTACAAGGCGACTATAAATTTTTCGATGCGAGAGGTTTTCACTAAAGTTACAGAACACAGGCACTGGACATGATTTTGAGTCTGTATTTGTTTTTCATTCCCTTTGTTTACATACCTCAAACAGTTTATTATATATGCACTCATTATTGAATGAATTAACATTACATAAATACAACATAATTTATTAATAAAAATGTAAAATAACATAACAAAACTTTAACGCTGTTTTTAAGGTCATTTTACTTTCTTTAAGTTTTGAAAAAAGTATACATTTTAAAATATTTTCATTGGCTAATTACAGCTGTTAATGTTGTTAATTTGAAATAATTCTAAATTTTTTTTAATCTTAGTCACACAACTAAAACGACACAATGGGAAGACCCCAGAATACAATTTAAGCAACAGCAAGCATTAAACTCTGCTGGTAAGTGTAATGCAGAAAGTATAAATGACAAGACCTTTTTTTATTGTTTCAAACTTTTAAATGAATTTAGCGACTGCAAGATTAAATAATAAAACAGGTGTATTAAATGGTGACTTGGGTCCTTTGCCAGAAGGATGGGAGCAAGCCCTAACAGAAACTGGTGAAGTTTATTTCATAAACCATATTGATCGTACAACGTCATGGAATGATCCACGAATTCGTAAGAATATGTTGCATTTAAATGGATGGTTAATCTTAGATTTAAAGACAAAATTAACCTTTTCCCTTAATCTTTTTTTAATTCTAGCACTTTTATTTCAAAAGGAAATAAAAGCCAAAACTGAAATGAGTTGGGTAAATGCAACTGAAATCGACAAAGATACGGAAATATTTAAGCAAAAAGCAGGACAAGTAAGTACTTATTTCAATGTACAAATTAGCATTCGTAAGGACTTACAAAAGGTATTTCATGTTTAATAAGGGCTAACTTGACAAAATTCTATTAAATAATTAAAAAAAAAGATCGTAATAAGGGGCCGTGGGAAATAAAAACTAAGCCCTTTTTGTGTACAAACAAAAATATCATTAATTGCCATAAGCCTAAAAAATTTTTACTGCACTTATCCTACGGTCCCTGTTAGACAAATTTATGTCTTTACAAATGTCAAACTCAGTACAGAAAAAAACAGTATAAAAATACGGAATTTGACATGAATTTGTCTACTTATACCAAATTGTACGTCTTGACGAGACAAAGTCAAGCCTAGACAAACGTCAAACTCAGTATATAAAAAACCCAGTATAAAAATACCGGAATTTTTTATTGAAGCTTTGACATTTGTCTGAGCATGAATTTGTCTCGTCAAGACGTAGAGTTATTTAATGGTTTGTGTTATTGTTAACAGAAGTCGCTAAACAAACACAATGTTAGCTTACATATGGATCCATTTCTTTCTGGTGATAACCACGCTCGACAGGAATCGAGTGATAGTGGTCTAAGTTTATCATCAAATTCATTTGCAGTCAATTCAGATTTTATAACTCACATGGATACTAGCATGGACTGTATTAGTGGTACGTTACAAACAATTTAATTTTATGCATTGACATGTTTTTTTTTTATCTACATGCGTTAATTTTTCATATACATACATACATTTTATTATATTTTTTTTTTAGAAAACGGTAGCATTATAGATAATTTGGACACAACTTTACAGCTAAATGATAACATTTGCATGTTAAACGATGTGCTCAATTCGCCTTCGAATAAGCCAGACAATTTGGAATGGTATAAATTAAATTAGTTTTTCTTTATTAATTATTGAAGATAAATAACTATTATTTCAATATTTTTATGTTTAATGAAAAACAAATGCTAAAAAGAAAAAGTATTTCCATTTATTGTAGATTTAATTGTTTATTTTTTGCAAGCAAAAAATTATATAAATCAATCAATCAATTTGTAAAACATATTTTCAATATTTTTTTATAAAAATAGTTATAAAAAACTTATACACAAGGACCAATTAAATAAAGAAAATCGCAATTTCTATAAAAAAAAGGTATACAAACATACTTTTGTTTATACTGTTACTACAAAACCCAAATAAGTATGTATTTTTTAATTGATTTTTTAACGCAGAATAGTTTTTAAACCTTTATGGCAATGTTACACCTGCAATATATAATGTCACTATTCTACACCAGTAGTGCGATTCAGTAACTTTTAACCATTCGACAATCGTCATACATATTTATCGACAGAAAGAATTGTTTGCTGCTATGGTTAGGTGATTCACTAAGACGTTTTTTACGATAGTGGACAAGTTGATTTTTGTTTGTATTTTATTAGTTGTAAAATAAATTTTAGCAAAGCGAAA
This sequence comes from Melanophora roralis, assembly GCA_963583895.1. Taxonomy (NCBI): domain Eukaryota; kingdom Metazoa; phylum Arthropoda; class Insecta; order Diptera; family Rhinophoridae; genus Melanophora; species Melanophora roralis. The sequence continues at coordinate 82,072,708 of OY757191.1, read as the reverse complement.
ATCATAAATATAGTAAAAATAATATAAAATATACAAAATAACCTTTTGTCGATACAACTAACAACACAAAAATTATTGCCGTTAAATTATCAAGTATAACGATTGTAAAAATTGCTAAAAAGTTTTGCTGTTTACTTAACAATAACAGCTGACTTTAACGGAAGTGAATATCGTTAAAAACTTTACTGAATCGCAAAATCGTTATACTTATTGTTAACTAATTTAAACGATACGAATATCGTAAAAATAAGTTACTGAATCGCACTACAGGGTACACAACAAGGCGAATTCAAAAAATTTGCCGTCTACATTTCCTTTTTGTGTTTTAACGGTAAATGTACTCTGGCCCTCTGTATTTCCTTTTTGTGTTTGAGAAAGTGAATGTCTAAGTACAAACCACCAACCAGAGTACACGTATATCAGGTAGAAGCAATTATACAAAAACAACTAAACCGTCATAAGAATGTCAAAAACATATAACAAAAACTCACAAAATCTTTCTTCTTCTTTTTGAGCTTTTCCTACAATACTACAGTTGTTGTTTGTAAAAAAGAAAGAAAACAAAATTTGACATTAATATAACGAAGTACCGTTCCTCAGCTGTTTATCTGAGGCTACCTGATATAAGTGTACCCTGACTGTGTTTTTATGTATGTCTATCTACTGAATCAGGCCATGGTTATTTTTTTACTAACGATATGAAAGTTTCCTTGGCTAGCACTATCTTATGTATTTGGGTAGTATAAAATTGATAAGACATCATTATTAACTATTAAAATATTATTTAATTTGTTGCGGGGCCCTTTCGTACTGAGGCCTTAATTGATACGGCCGTGTTGTTTTTTGTTTTGTTTGACAAATACTTTTTATTGGCCAAACAATTTAATTTAATGTGTAGGGCCACATATGGGCAATATTTAATTGTATAAGGGAGTGCCACCACTTAGGAATGCGGGGTGTCAGTCCGCAATGGCACCCAGACACAAGGGAGGGTCTGACCTGGTGTGGCAGAGTTAAACCACAACCATCCTCGAACTCTGATTATTTGTCCCAGAAAGGAAAGACATTTTTAGTAGTTGACCGTGAATGTTGCAAAGGAAAAAGCTAGAAAGACAAAATTAATTAAATTAAATAAAAGTTTTTGACAAAAATTAACTTACCATGACGCGTGTTTGGTTTATTTTATAGGTAGAAATAATGACAGCTGAGCAAAAGATAAGGAGCGTTGCCATACAATGTTTTCTTGTAAGGTAGATAATACAGTGGGTAAAGTTGTAAAAAGTAATTATTATGAATGAAAGTTTGAATTTGTTAGTGTAAACGTTAATTTTGAAATATCAACATTTGAATGTTTAGATTCAAGGTATAAAAATTTAGATAAGGATAGTAATAGTTAGCTGGTAGAAAAGGATAAATAAATATAATAAAACGATTAAACTATAGTTTTAGAATTTTAGTTGTGTTGGAAAGCTAGGTGCGCGAAAAATAGGGGTATAAAAGGCTTTGTATCTCAGCCATTTTGAGAAAAACTTTGAAGATCGAGTGTTCACAGTAATGGTGTTTTAGTTTAAATATTTTTTTTAATAATATAAAAAAAAGACTGTGGAAAAAAAAAAGGAAGTTCATTTTTTTTTTGGCAAAAATCAAGAAAGCTGGTGTAATAAAATTACAATATAACAGTGTAATTTTAGAACAAAAGATTAATATAATATATTTGGAAAAAGATAACAAAAAGGTGAAGAAAGTTTAGTTTTTTTTTGTGTTTGTGCAATATAGTTTTAAGTTATATTTTATATAGTTAGAAGAAAGGAACTTGACTCCTAAAGGCGAAAAATCCTGGTGGTAAAAGAAGAGTCCATTGCTTCCCTGGTATCTGTGTGTGTGCTGGTCTCCAACTTGGGCAGTGCTAGCTCGAGGAAATTTTGGGGAGACCAGAGGACAACCATTTTGGAAGAGTTCCAAGATCACTCGTGGTAAAATTCATCGGAATACCAGGTAACCATATTTGAAACCTTTTTAACGGCCAGGATAAAGTCCAAGTGAAAGGAGGACAAATTAAAATTTTTTGAAAATATAAAGCCAATTTTAGCGGCCATTTTCTTTTGCGCCATAATAGTTTTAAGTTTTAATAAGTTTTATTGTTTTTTTTTATTTTTTTGTTGGTTTGAAACCCATGTTCATTTTTATTTTTTGTTATTTTATTGTTTTTTTTATATTTTTTTTAATTTGATATCATTTATGTATAAGTTTTTTCATTTTTTTGTATTAATTTCCATTTATATTTAATTTAAATTTAATTTTTTCATTTACATTTATTTTAAATCTTATAAAAGATCATTATAGTGTGTTAGCTCATCATACATTTTAGTGGTGTCGTTATTTTTTTGTACAGCAACAAATTAAGCTGTTAGACCCTGTTTTAAAAGAGCTCTTTTAGGCGGCAGATTAATGTTAATGAGCGGGAATTAGATGTGATTTGTAGTGTAGATGAGGCAATACCCTAAGATTTTGAATCAATTTTTGTAGTTTTTTTTTTAGTTTTTTTTTGCAAATATAATATTTTGTTTTAAGTTTTATTAAATGTTTTTTGTTATTTATTTATTTATTTATGTATCTATTTTATTTGTTATAACTTAGTTCTTAAGTAAATCATAGTTTTTTTGTATTAATAAATTATGTATTGAAAAGAATTTTAAAATATGCAGGAATAAGTTTTTCAGAGTGGGTGGTTAGGTAAGTGAAACGGTGTAGTGCGGATAATGGGGTCATCAAGATTTGTGTTTCGGGACATAAAAGATGACTACGGAAGGGAAGGGCGACTGGAGGTTTAATATCTAGCCCCCTATTTATATTGTGATATATGTTTGTGAGTGTATTCCATAGTTTTTATTGTACGGCCTGGGGTTAAATAATGGGAGGAACTTATACCCGGAGATGATGGCTAGTCGGGGAAGTACTCTAGTAGTAACCCATTATCAGGTTCCGTAACAATAAATGGCGCCCAATCGAAAGCAAAAGATTTATGTATCTTGATTAAGTACACACGTGAAGCTACACCTAAGCACGTAAAACTAGAGTAACGAATCAATAGCCCAATATAAGTAATATTTCATGTTTAGTAGCCTTTCAGAACCTTTGTTCAGAAGTCAGTTGTACTAAAATGGCATGTTACTTTTGTATTTAACTAAAGTTCAAACAATTTACGGTGGGTTAATCTAAGAGCTTATAATCATATAACCTTAATCGTTCTCACTGTAAATTGAATTTTTTTTATTAAACAAGAAAATCTTAATTACTCTCGGTAGATCATAAAATTTTATTGATAGCCGCTCATGACTTAAGTGATGAGGTCTGTTGTATCAGGAAGTTTTAAATGGTTCCTTAATAATTCGAAAGAATTTATTAATGTACAGAGTGTAATTAAGAAATTTTAAAGTAAATTTGACTTGCATATATCACATTGAATAGCTCTCAGAAGAGAGAGTCGGAATTTTGAAAAAAACCGCGCACACTTTTACCATACCACCCATGCATTACAATCGAAAGGAAATAAGATATATTTTTTTTTATTTGTTGTAAGTGTTGACAAATTTACAAAACGTCAAACATTTCATTTTTATTTAATTTATGTTGGAGATTAAATCATTCATATATTTTTCTTTTAGTTTTTATAATTTTAGTATTTTTTCATTTTAATTTTTTTTATTTTTCTTACTTTTATAGATTTTATATAGTTATTTATTTTATTTTATTTTATTTTATTTTATTTTTGCATGTACATCAGTTTTATAAATATTATAAAATTTTTTTTTTGTTTTATATAATTTTTGTTTGTTTTGTGATTTTGCCATTGCTAATTCCCTTTTAAATATTATCCAAGTCTTCAAAATTTGTGGAAGGCATGAATGTAGAAAATAAAAATCAATCTAGAAAGAAAGAAAACATATCAAAAAATTTAGAAAATTTGAGAGTACAACAACTTAGAAAAAGGAATAGAAATCCAGAATTCGATTTAAATAGGTCATCCATTCACACAGAACCCAAACAAAGAAAAACCAATAATAAGCTTTCTAAAATGGCCGAAGCAACCCCAAATACTAATATTATGCCTCAAATTGTAGATATGTCAGGTACAATTATGTCAGCAACAGCCTGTGGTGCTGCTAATATTGATAACTCTTCTGTTGACACAAATTATCAAGTTCCAACACATACAGCTAACACTACTGAGGAAGAGATAGTACAGGTCGTTACAGATGCAAGTACTAATGAGGCGCAAGATATACCAAATGCTATAGAGGACCAAATGAAAAAATTTGTTGAAGTCGAATTGGGAGATATAAGAAAAAACATTAGAGATTTAGCGACCGCAGTTCAGAGTCTTACTAGCTTTTCTGTAACAAATTTGAATACAGGTGTTCATTCAACTAATGGAACTAGAAATTTTACAGCTGATGGTAATGGAAACAGTAATCAAGAGAGCCGTCCTTATCCGTCCGTTAATTTAAACTTACCTGAACCTCCATGTCCCAGATTTCCAAACACACCAAACAATAATAACAATATGTTTCGTAATACTTTCCCAACATCTGGTTTTACACAAAATGTCCCAGCCCGAAAAGACAATAGAACGATGCATAATAATAGTAATGAACCATTTGACTTTAGGCAGATTAGAATAGATAAACTGGGTATAATTTTTGATAACAAGTCTATAAGTATTGATGATTTTATATTTCGTCTCGAACACCTTAGAGTACATTATAATATCCCAGAGAGAGAAGTAGTTAGAGATTTTCACTTACTTGTGTCGGATTCGGTCAAAGATTGGTACTGGACCTTTATCGAAACACACGGAATGCCCGAATGGCCAGTACTGAGATTAGCATTATTGTCCCAATATCAAACTCCGCGATCCAATTTTGAAGTTATGAGAGATTTAGTCGAGCGCCGACAGCAACAGTCTGAGACAATAGATACCTATTTTCACGCAATGAATAAATTACGGTCAAAATTGACTCAGCCGATATCTGAGTATGATATGATTAAGATTTTAAAACGAAATATAATGCAAAATGTCGCGAGAATAGTATACCCTATGTCAGTCTCTTCGGTTGAACAATTACGCATAGAATGTAACGAGGCAGAGAGGAATTTTCCTAGAAGAGAAGTGAGAAACCCCATTCCACAACAGCGTACATCACGTCAAATTAGTGAAGTTTATTTTGACCAGAATGAGGACCAGTATGAAGATCTAACGCAGCCCGAAATTGAAATTGACGCGTTAAACTTGCAAAGGCAACAACAACAACACCAAACAATTGTTTGCTGGAATTGCAAGGTAGCTGGACACGTTTTCATGGACTGCCCAATAGAACAAAGGTCTCTCTTTTGTTACAAATGTGGAAAGCCGAATGTAACAACGCCAAAATGTCCAACATGCAAACAGAAAAACCAGAAGTTTGGCGCGGTGATGTCAGGGGAATCGCGTCAAAAGGAGAACCCTGCAACAACAACAATAAGAAAATAGATTCACATAGAATCAATAACATAGCCGCAAACTTAATCAACGCTAATAGCAAAAACATGGCACATTTAAGACATTACCTACCTTTAGAAATCAGAAAAGAAAATTACGAAAATGTTAAAAAGCGTATTTTTCAAAATAAAAGTTTCAATAAGTCCATCTCGCAACGTATTTTAAAACTCAGACAAAAGTTTCATGAGCGCCGGAAAGCCAGACGTCATGTAATAGAGTCAGTCCTTAGATTTAGTAAAAGTTCTGAAGATCCTAGAATATTTTTAAATATTGAATTAAATAACTATCCTATTAGGGGTCTACTTGATTCAGGAGCCTCAGTGAGCATCTTGGGTAAGGGTTGTAGAGAATTTGTTGAAAAGTTTAACATAGAATTTAACCCATTACTGACCGAGGTGAAAACTGCAAGTGGACACCCACATCGTATAGTAGGTAAGGTAAAATTATCTGTAAAATTTAGAGAGCAAGAGCACGATATGTCTTTATACCTATGTCCTGACTTAGAGCAATCATTATATTTGGGGATAGATTTCTGGAGGAAATTTGATTTAATCCCAGAGATAGTTAATGTAGAAGAATTAGATCTAGTAAAAGCCAAAGCTGATTTCGAAAACACTGATTGTGACTATAAGCTAAAGCCCCATATATTAACACCAAAACAGCAAAAACAACTTAACGAAATTATACAGAGTTTTGATGCTTTTGAGGAAAAAGGACTAGGCTTAACTTCTTTAGAAGAGCATTCAATAAAATTGATAGATGGAGCTGTCCCAGTCAAAGATCGTTTCTATCCAATATCACCAGCAGTTCAAGAGATAACCTACCAAGAAATTGACAACATGCTTAAATTAGATGTCATAGAAATAAGTGAAAGCCCATGGAGTAACAGAACCACAATAGTTAGAAAACCTGGTAAAAATCGCCTATGTTTAGATGCGAGAAAATTAAATAAACTCACAGTTAAAGACGCATACCCCCTACAAAATATAAATGGTATTATTAGCAGGATAGATGAAACACATTTTATCAGTAGTGTTGACCTTAAATACGCCTTTTGGCAAATTAAACTGGATGAGCAAAGCAAACAGTATACAGCGTTTACAGTAGCTGGCCGTCCCTTATATCAGTTTAAAGTTATGCCATTCGGTCTTTGTAATGCTGCTCAGCGCCTATGTAGACTCATGGACAAGGTAATACCACAGAGATTGAAAGAAAACGTGTTCACCTACCTTGATGATCTGCTAGTGATTTCCAGTACATTTGAGGAACATTTAAGACTATTATCAGAAGTAGCAGAATGTCTGAAAAAGGCCAACCTTACAATAGGTCTGAAAAAGTCGAAATTTTGTTTTCAGGAGCTTAAATACCTTGGTTTTATTATTGGGAGTGGTATGCTGAAAACAGATCCAGATAAGGTACAAGCTATTAGAAATATAAAACTACCGAAAACAGCAAGAGAAGTCAGAAGTTTCCTAGGTACCGCCGGTTGGTACAGGCGATTCATTAAAGATTTTGCTACAATTTCAGCCCCACTTACAGATACGCTTAAAAAGTCTAAAAAGTTTACAATGACTCCAGAAGCAGCAATAGCTTTTGAAGATTTGAAAAAGGCCCTTACGTCTGCGCCGGTACTGAAACATGCCGATTTTTCTAAAAGATTTTTCGTCCAATGCGATGCCTCGGACTATGGCATTGGCGCAGTTTTGTTGCAATTAAATGAAAAGAAAGAGGAACACCCTATAGCATTCTTTTCTCAAAAATTTAATTCATGCCAAAGAAATTATAGTGTTACCGAGAAGGAATGTTTAGCGGCAATCCTGGCTATTCGTAAATTTAGACCCTATATAGAAATGATGCCATTCACGGTTATCACCGACCACGCGAGCCTTAAGTGGTTAATGACCCTTAAAGACTTAAGTGGAAGATTAGCGAGGTGGTCACTAGAGCTCCAGGCTTACGACTTTGAAATAGAACACCGAAAGGGTGCAGATAATGTTGTAGCTGACATGCTGTCTAGGGCACCACAGGACATAAGCGTGAACGAAATGACCAAAGATGAAATTTTTGACTTCGAAACAACTGAATTTGAAAGTGAGAGTTACCTTAGCTTGATTAAAGAAGTTCAGAATAATGCAGACAAACTACCGGACCTTAAAGTAGTTGACGGTATGATATTTAAAAGAACAAGTTTTGATCAAGTTGAAGAGGAACTAAAATGGAAATTATGGGTTCCGGAGAACATAACTTTAGCTTTAATTGAAAAGGCTCATATGCCAAGCACAGTAGCTCATGGTGGAGTAGCTAAAACTCTAGAAAGGATTAAAAGATATTTTTACTGGCCAAAAATGACAAGTCAGATAAGAAATTATGTTGCGAACTGTAGGGTGTGTAAAGAAAGCAAGCCAGCGAATCGAAACCTAATGCCAGATATAGGAACAGAAGTAGTTACTGACAGACCCTTTCAAAAACTGTACATAGATTTTTTAGGCAAATACCCTAGGTCGAAGAAAGGCAATTGTTATATATTTATTGTCGTTGATCACTTCACGAAATTCACCTTTTTGAAGGCAATGAAAGAAGCAACTACTGCAAACGTGGTGCAATTCCTAGTAAATGAAGTGTTTTTAAAATTTGGAGTACCGGAGATTATCCATAGTGACAATGGAGTTCAATTTATTGCTAAAGCTTTCCGGGATATGACTGAAGCATATAAGATACAGCATATTAAAACAGCTGTATACTCCCCTCAGTCAAACGCCTCCGAAAGGGTTAATCAGTCGGTACTGGCAGCAATTAGGGCATATCTTAACGAAGACCATAGGGATTGGGATCTTTATCTAGCCGAGATAGAGTGTGCATTACGAACATCAGTCCATTCAGCGACGGGCGTAACGCCGTTTTTCGCACTGTTCGGTTTTCATATGTTCACAAGTGGTCTTGATTATAAGTTAGCCAGAAAACTTATGTCTTGTTCGGAACATGAAATAACGAATCTTGATAGAAACGAAAAACTTGACATACTTAGGGAAAAGATTAAGGACAATTTACATAAAGCTTATGAAAGATCAGCTCAAAGGTACAATAAAAGAGCTAGGATAATTAAATTTGTTCCAGGTCAAGAAGTATATAGGAGAAATACGGTTTTGAGTGATTTTAAAAAGAATATTAACGCAAAGTTTTGTAAGAAATTTCTAAAATGTCGAATCCTCAAACCGGTCGGAAACAATATGTACGAACTAGAATCTATGAATGGTAAACCTATCGGTATCTATCACGTTAAAGACATTAAAGTTTAAAATGCAATAACATTGCTTAAAATCTTAAAAGAATCTGTGATAAAACTTGTGCAATGTTGGGGTTAAGAAAACAAATATAACTTATTTACTTTTATTATTTATACAATTATACTTGTTTTGTTTTCGTCCTAATATTTATACAAAGTACCTGATTTTTTTTAGATTGTAAGGCAATATTATTGCGAATGATTTATAAATTGACAAACATACCTTTGGTATAAAACTTGTGCAATATTTATCCTGTGATAGCCTTTAGGGAATAGCCCATATATTTAGTACCTGTAAATAGATGAATGAAACACAAAGTAACACACTTAATGTAGGCAAATAACATTTTTACTTCCCGTAAGCAGTATTTCAGGGTGAAGTACCATAACAGTATTAGACCCAAATCAGTAGTTATTAAAAACTGTAATGATTGTAGAAAAGGTCTTTTATTGCACACACACACACATCTTAAAGTACACATACGTAGTGTATATAGATGTGGGGGAGGGTAGTTGCATTAGTTGGGGTAGGAATTCATGTAGGCCCGGCTGATGAGACGTCAGGGTGTGGGAGTTCCCCACGTTGACGAATATGACCCACGCACACCGGTCTTGTCGACGAAATCTTGAAAAGCCCGGAGTTTTGTTGCGGGGCCCTTTCGTACTGAGGCCTTAATTGATACGGCCGTGTTGTTTTTTGTTTTGTTTGACAAATACTTTTTATTGGCCAAACAATTTAATTTAATGTGTAGGGCCACATATGGGCAATATTTAATTGTATAAGGGAGTGCCACCACTTAGGAATGCGGGGTGTCAGTCCGCAATGGCACCCAGACACAAGGGAGGGTCTGACCTGGTGTGGCAGAGTTAAACCACAACCATCCTCGAACTCTGATTATTTGTCCCAGAAAGGAAAGACATTTTTAGTAGTTGACCGTGAATGTTGCAAAGGAAAAAGCTAGAAAGACAAAATTAATTAAATTAAATAAAAGTTTTTGACAAAAATTAACTTACCATGACGCGTGTTTGGTTTATTTTATAGGTAGAAATAATGACAGCTGAGCAAAAGATAAGGAGCGTTGCCATACAATGTTTTCTTGTAAGGTAGATAATACAGTGGGTAAAGTTGTAAAAAGTAATTATTATGAATGAAAGTTTGAATTTGTTAGTGTAAACGTTAATTTTGAAATATCAACATTTGAATGTTTAGATTCAAGGTATAAAAATTTAGATAAGGATAGTAATAGTTAGCTGGTAGAAAAGGATAAATAAATATAATAAAACGATTAAACTATAGTTTTAGAATTTTAGTTGTGTTGGAAAGCTAGGTGCGCGAAAAATAGGGGTATAAAAGGCTTTGTATCTCAGCCATTTTGAGAAAAACTTTGAAGATCGAGTGTTCACAGTAATGGTGTTTTAGTTTAAATATTTTTTTTAATAATATAAAAAAAAGACTGTGGAAAAAAAAAAGGAAGTTCATTTTTTTTTTGGCAAAAATCAAGAAAGCTGGTGTAATAAAATTACAATATAACAGTGTAATTTTAGAACAAAAGATTAATATAATATATTTGGAAAAAGATAACAAAAAGGTGAAGAAAGTTTAGTTTTTTTTTGTGTTTGTGCAATATAGTTTTAAGTTATATTTTATATAGTTAGAAGAAAGGAACTTGACTCCTAAAGGCGAAAAATCCTGGTGGTAAAAGAAGAGTCCATTGCTTCCCTGGTATCTGTGTGTGTGCTGGTCTCCAACTTGGGCAGTGCTAGCTCGAGGAAATTTTGGGGAGACCAGAGGACAACCATTTTGGAAGAGTTCCAAGATCACTCGTGGTAAAATTCATCGGAATACCAGGTAACCATATTTGAAACCTTTTTAACGGCCAGGATAAAGTCCAAGTGAAAGGAGGACAAATTAAAATTTTTTGAAAATATAAAGCCAATTTTAGCGGCCATTTTCTTTTGCGCCATAATAGTTTTAAGTTTTAATAAGTTTTATTGTTTTTTTTTATTTTTTTGTTGGTTTGAAACCCATGTTCATTTTTATTTTTTGTTATTTTATTGTTTTTTTTATATTTTTTTTAATTTGATATCATTTATGTATAAGTTTTTTCATTTTTTGTATTAATTTCCATTTATATTTAATTTAAATTTAATTTTTTCATTTACATTTATTTTAAATCTTATAAAAGATCATTATAGTGTGTTAGCTCATCATACATTTTAGTGGTGTCGTTATTTTTTTGTACAGCAACAAATTAAGCTGTTAGACCCTGTTTTAAAAGAGCTCTTTTAGGCGGCAGATTAATGTTAATGAGCGGGAATTAGATGTGATTTGTAGTGTAGATGAGGCAATACCCTAAGATTTTGAATCAATTTTTGTAGTTTTTTTTTTAGTTTTTTTTTGCAAATATAATATTTTGTTTTAAGTTTTATTAAATGTTTTTTGTTATTTATTTATTTATTTATGTATCTATTTTATTTGTTATAACTTAGTTCTTAAGTAAATCATAGTTTTTTTGTATTAATAAATTATGTATTGAAAAGAATTTTAAAATATGCAGGAATAAGTTTTTCAGAGTGGGTGGTTAGGTAAGTGAAACGGTGTAGTGCGGATAATGGGGTCATCAAGATTTGTGTTTCGGGACATAAAAGATGACTACGGAAGGGAAGGGCGACTGGAGGTTTAATATCTAGCCCCCTATTTATATTGTGATATATGTTTGTGAGTGTATTCCATAGTTTTTATTGTACGGCCTGGGGTTAAATAATGGGAGGAACTTATACCCGGAGATGATGGCTAGTCGGGGAAGTACTCTAGTAGTAACCCATTATCAGGTTCCGTAACAAATTGAAAAGTGTGTCAAAATAAAACCATACAGGGATTATAAGTAAATGGAAACTAATGATCGGCGGCTCAGGGTAAGCCAATTGCTAGCTGAAAAATTATCGGCGGCGCCTGCTCCCAAAAATATTTGACGGTAAGCATGGTACAATTATCTTACAAGACATAATCCAAGGCGAATTCAGAGAGAAGGTGGTCTCGACAGATCAGCTAACTATTTTTTGCTCGTGCAATTTTCCTCACAATATGTCAAAAATTTGTCTATATGTTTTTTCTTGATTTGACAAATATTGCGCGTCATAGATTTTTAAACTAAAAATATAAAAAAGTGTTTTTGAATTAACAAACAGTAAAACTAAATGATGCGTTCTTGTGCTTTGTGCAAAAAAACAGTGAAAATTAGTTTTATTCACGTTTTTCTTCTGCAAATAATTGGTTTTTTTTTAATGATGCCATATACAAATAATTTGTGTGTTTTTTAATGATCCATATATGTGTTTGACATTTTAGGTACGAATTGTTTGCCTTGCGTTCACCTTGTACGAATTCGCCTGTAAGTAATGGCGACTTACACAACTAGAACAAACTCGATACCAAATTTATTAAGTTGGAAAAACACAGCGTTATTGTCAAAAAAACGTACTGTTTTGACAGTTTTAGCGTGTAAGCAAACTCGAGCAGAAAAAAGTTTACTGTTGAGTCGACTATATCCTGTAACTATCTAAACGTTTTACTCGAGGTGACATTACTCTTTTTGTTTTGACGTAAGCCAATTAGTGTTTTTTTTTTGTTTACGTTTAGTTTATTAGTAAAACTTAAAATAAAATTGTTAAAAATGGATATGATACTAGCAAATGTGAATAATGTCTTCTTCAAAGTTGAAAAAGATTTAACAGAACAAGTCGGGGCCATTCCTTTGCCTTTTTTTGGCATGGATAGTTAGTATTAAGATGCAATTTTTTTATGTTACATACAAATATATTTGCAATTTTTTATTAGAATCGGTGGCAGCAGTTTGCCAGTTTTTAAATTCAAAGAATGGAGTCGAATGTAGCAATGGTGTCATGTGCCCTTTTCGACATATACGTGGTGATAGAACGATAGTCTGCAAACATTGGCTGCGCGGCCTATGCAAGAAAGGAGATCAGTGTGAATTTTTGCATGAATTCGATATGAAAAAGATGCCGGAGTGTTATTTTTATTCTCGTTTTAACGCTTGTCACAACAAAGAATGTCCATTTTTACACATCGACCCAGAAAGTAAGATTAAGGACTGTCCCTGGTACGACCGAGGATTTTGTCGTCATGGTCCTCACTGCCGACATCGTCACGTACGAAGAGTTTTATGCATGAATTATCTGGCCGGCTTTTGCCCAAACGGCTGGAGCTGCAAACATATGCATCCGCGGTTTGAACTGCCCCCAAGTGCCGATCTCAGCAAAGAAACTTTCCAAAAAAAAATACCAACATGCCATTTTTGTGGGGAATTTGGACATAAAGCTTCTGCTTGTAAAAAGAATCCTGAAAGTAATGTGGACCATCTTCAACAAAAACCTGCTTCTAACGCTCGTTACCAGAACTATTGTGGTCCAAACAATTCAGGGCAACAAAATAACCAGCACAAAGATACACAAGAAAATGTCAGTGCTGATATTAGTATCGATGAAAATTCAGAAACAACTTCAAACACAAATGCTAATAACAATGGACCACCGTATCCCAAAACTTCCAAACCTTTAGATGAAATAACGTGTTTTAAATGTGGCACTAAGGGTCACTATGCCAATAAATGTCCTAAAGGCCATTTAGCTTTTCTTTCAAATCAACGTAGTCACAAATGATGTGCACCACCTTAAGAAATGTACTGACATATGTATGTATGTGCATATGTTCATTTGTATGCACTTTTTCTAGATTAAGGCTATCATGTTTTTATACCGAGATAAAAACATTCATTTAACTGTTTTACAATTTTAATAAACAAAGGGAAAATAAAAGCATTATTATTAACACGATTTCTGCACAAACTCAAAGAAAGTCATATTAAGAATTCAATTAAAACTACTTTGTTTGGTGCCGCCTGGTATGTTATTATACCGTTCTGACTTGTTGGTTTGCCCTCTTAAATTTCTGTACCAAAGTTGTTTTTAACTAAAGCCTCTAAAGCTTTGTATTACATATTGTAATGTATAAATGATATGAAATGAAATTAAAACCGCCCAGGCAGAAATAGACGATTCTAAAACGATGGTCCAAAAATGTTGTACCACCACAGACCTGTAAATACAAAGTTTCGACTCTCAAAAGATTGTACTATCACAGTACTGTATACTACGGACTGGTAAATCGACTTCGATTATAGTCGAAAATCGATTTTGACCCCAAAAAAATCGATTTTTTGTAATCGGCTTTTTGTTGACGATTTTATACTTAAATTGATTATTGAGCCCAAAAAATCGATATAACCTAAAAAATTTTAAATAGCTAAAAATTTTAAGAATTATTCAACTAACACAATTTATTTCAAACTATCTGCACCAAAAAACATGTGTTAATATAAGCGTTAGTGTATTGTTTTAAAATTTGTAATTTTTGACGCCGAAAGTTAATTAAAAATGCAGTCAGATTTAGAAAAATTTTTAAACCAGTACACTAAAAATAACTTATCGTCTTTGAAAATTAAATATGTATATCTGTTGAGTGTGCGTATGTAATTTTTCACTTATTTAAGTTCATACATTGAAATTATAATGGATATTTGCACTTAAGTATATAATTATGTATGAAGTTAAACTATCTGAATTTGTTTATGACTTGCGTTCTTTGTAATCATTAAATAGGAACGTAAATACTTACACCTCTTCCAATAATACCTTTCTTTAGGAAAAATTCAATTTACTTACTTAAGAATCGTTTTTGAGGGTATCTATTCATTTTAATATAGCATCAAAATAAAAGTCGACTTTGAATTAAAATCGACTATGAGCTTCGATTAATCAACTTTGAAAATCTAAATTAAAATAGTTGATCGTAAAATCGAAAATCGATTTTCGGCTTTGCTTACCATTCCCTACTGTATACATATGCAACCCTAGCTTGTAAATATAAAATTTGATTTTAAAATAAAAGATGTTTATATTTTTAATTAAATAAAAATGTATGAGCGTAAGAAAAACTTTAAAAAAACTCTTAAGATGCGTTGGAAAGTTTTTTGCACTTTTTATTTTGCTACATAAGTATAAACATATTCACCCTTATTGTGATTGCCGTTTTTGGTACCGTCTAACAAAAACATCAATGTTATATGAATAGCACCCTTGTCGTTTTTGTGGCGTATTCGACAACTTTCGACATGACTACGCCAAACACAATAAGGCCCATTGATTTAAATAAATTTCTTATTCAAAAGCTTAAAGAAACAATGTCCACCATTTTACCGAAAGTTAGACGAACTCCTAAGTCAGAAAAGATAAAAATGTAATTCTGGGCAGGCAAAAAAGACAATCAAAATGATTCTGTTCGGACATTGGAAGAGGGCTCTCAATATCAAAATAATGTTAATTTAACAAGTTAACAATGTTGCGTCGATGTTTAAACTATAACGCTAAATGTGCGTCTCTCGACTCTTGGTTTTTATGTTGTAGCAATACTGTAAGTTTAAATTTACGGTATGAGAATAACATTTTTATCACTTCTGTTTAAGGAGTTCGACTTGCTTTGGTTTAGATGGTGGACATTGTTACTTTAAGCTTTTGAAAAAGAGATTTCTTTAAATAAATATGTTTATATGTAGCAAAATAAAACATGCAAAAACTTTCCAACGCATCTTAAGAGTTTTTTTTAGTTTTTTCTTACGTTCATACATTTTTGTTTGATTAAAACTATAAACATTTTTTATTTTAAAAGTAAATTTGATATTTACAAGCTAGGGTTGCGATTTTATTTATACAGTACTGTAATGGTACAATAGGTCTGTCTGCGTACACATATTTTGCATCATTTTGTACAAAATGTTACAAAATCTTGCAAAATGTTGTCTGCGTACTCCAAATCTCTTGCAGCGAGAGAGCCAAAAATGAATATTTTTTGACAGTTGGAAGTAAGAGAACTTGCAAAATGTTACTGGAGAAATTTCTTCTTGTAAGATTTTGCAACTAGTTTGAACAGCTGTTTTTATTTACTAATTGAATGAAATAATTTTTGTGAAACGAAAATAAACATTGAAATTTAACAATAGTTAGAATTGTGTTGATTTTTAACGTTTATAACAAATTATAATAAACATAACATTTTACTAATGCCAGAAATGTCCAAATATACAAATAATTTACCGCGTACACATATGCTAAAATTCTTTTGCTTTGTTATTTGAATTGTTTACACACCGTTCAGCTGTTTTCTTGCAAGATTTTACTGGATACTGTCTGCGTACTTTTTGATATATTTTTAGCCGACAGAGTAAAATTGGTCTTACTCTCCCAAAAATTATTACTGAGTATTTGCTACTGGAAAAGTACGCAGACAGACCTAATATATTGAAAGAGCTAAAATTTGGGTTTACAGGGTACAACATTTTTGGATCATCGTTTAAGAATCGTATATTTCTCCCTGGGTGGGCGTGTGTTTTAACCTTTCAATACCTGAAATCGAATTATGAATAAACTTTCCTCAAAAATTTTGGTTCTATTTTTAGGCTAAAAAACAAATCTGATATCTGTTTTGCAAAAACATGTTTCCTGATAGATTCAGGAAAGAAAGTTTAAGGACCGTCTGTAGACCTTTTTTTGTTTTTAATTCTATTTTTATTATGATAATGATTACAAACTATTAGTCTTATGGTTCTTTGTTTCAAATTGAATCTCTTTTCGTTTTTGTTGTGGTGTTTGTTGGCTCATGTGCCAGAAAAGGTGTAAAAGTAAAAAACTTTGACAACCCAGCATCGACTTAAGGCGGTGGCACATAGAATCCGTCATACGTTATACGTCGTCTTTTTTAACTGACAGCTAAGTTAAAAAACATGGTTTCTTATGAACAATGTCACATTCAGTACGTCTCCTTCAACGCAACGTACTAAAGTTGGGCAACTTTTAACTTTCAACGTACGTCAAGTACTTTGACAACTACCAGCTGGTTTATAACCTTAAATTATGTGTACGAGGTGGTGTTACGAACACAACTGATCTACTTTTTTCATGCATAAATCGAGGCTGGCTGGTCAAAGTTGTTTACTTTTACATATCTTTTTTTTTTGACAACTCCGCCAACGAAAACTACAACAAAAACGAAAATTTTATTAACCAAATTTTGTTGTAGAATCACCACCACCTAAAACACAAATGGCTAGATGCGCACAGCTGATCTACTTTTTACATGCATAAATCGAGGCTGGGTTGTCAAAGTTGTTTACTTTTACATATCTTTTTTGACATCTGAGCCAACGATTATTCACCACAAATATGATGTTGTAGAATCACCACCACCTCATGTATTATTTCACCATTGAAACCCGCTACTCAGCTGATTACCCAGGTCACCTGATACTCATGCGCCTTGCCATAACTTTTTACACCTTCAAAATTGCCTTTTTTTCTTGTTGTTGTTGTTAGGTAGCTGAACCCCTTACGCTGCCACCCTAAATTTTATTTGGCCTGTAGAGGATTGATCCAGTTTTAAACTAATAACTATATTTAATTTTTTTTTTAATTTAAAGTGTGCAATTGTTCAAGTCAAGTTTTATGCTTCTAAACAAACAAGTGTGTAAAAATAAATTATTGTTATGATATCACAAAAATTCTCCATAGCAAAGTTTTTAATGAAAATCAATACATGCATAATTATGTATGTACTAGAGGTCTGCGTGACTACACATAAATGCCGTTTAAATACATTCGTTTGTTTTTCAACAACATAGTGTTTTTCATTCAATGTTAAACAACTTAAATGAATGAACCCACAAGCGAAAGCAAATTAAAAACCACTCCAACCGAAAACAAAATATTACCCATACATTCATATAAATAAATACTGAATAGAATGTGTGAATATTGCTGTATGATTGGTGTAAAAAATTATTATTCAGCGCATTCATTTGTGTTTGCAATTGTTGTTGTTAAACATTCATTAACTCGAAAAAACACCTGAATGTTTTTATAAAAACTCTAACTGTAATGAGACTTTGCTATGTTTTTGTATTTCCAAGTGAGTTTTATACACATTCAAAACGAAAACTGTAAAATGAATGTGTTCTTCTTGTTTCATTGAGTGTAACACAGAATACATTCTTTCTTGTGTTGTTACTGGTTTAACTTTATTTATTTCCCATAGAATGAAAAATGTTTGAATGAATATTGTTTTTGTTGTGTATAGGCAATCAAATGAATATAGTCATGCAGACGTCTAGTATGTACATAAGTGAGTAAATTTTTGGACGCAACATACATTTTTATCAATTTAAAAACATTAAACTCGCAATGCAGTCCAAACAAACTATGAGCATTCATCCACCAAGGGGGACTTTAGCCAGAGCTATATATGCTAAATTTCATAATGATTTCTATTTGGACAAATATGATACACGATTGGTATGTTTGGCATGAAGTCTACGTCGATTTCCCTTTTTCAAGTAAATTAAAATTGTCACATAATATGTTTGTTTATGCAGTGGTATAGTATTAACAAAGATCATCCGTTTGGCTATCATAGCTCTTTTGTTCCCTTAGAGCAACCAGATGACATAACTTTGAAATGGTTGGAAAAGGCTAAAGATAGTTCCACTAACATATGGTTACATTTGTGGCATGCCTTCGCTCGTATAGCTCTACAATTATTTATGACGCAAACCGACATTAACGGTTTTTTAAAAAGAGGATCGATGTTTATATTATCGGATAAGCAGTTTTCCATTTTACTCAAGAAAGGTGGTTTCGACAGCTGCAGGCATGAAAGGGTAAGCATAGCTTAGCAAACATTTCTAATTAAAAATAGGTTCTGGTCACGCGTAAACGGCTGGACCGAAATAAATAAAATTTTGAACTAAAGTATTTTTAACCAGGTGTCTTAGTATACAGCTTTAATAAATTAAATGACATCTGTTTAAACTTTTATATTGGCAGTTCCATTGTTATTGTACGTCTTGACAAAACAAATTGTACATCTTAACGAGACAAATTCATGCCTAGACAAATGTCAAAATCCGGTATTTCTATACTGGGTTTTTATGTACTGAGTTTGACGTTTGTCTAGGCATAAATATGTCTCGTCAAGACGTACACTAACGTTTAATGATAGGAAGACAATGACCATTAGAAGACGGACCTTACAAAATTTAATTGAAAAGAATTTGGATCGTATTGGATAAAATATTCGTTAATTTTATTATTTTACATGGTGGTTTAAAGTGCTAAGATCGTATTTGAAAGTTTATTTCTTGTAAAAAAACTTCTTCGTAAGGAAACCCCTAATAGAAAAGGTGACGGGTGTGACATTTTTAACAAAACGTAAAAAGTAAGAGTCGATTATTAAGTATATTACCATTTCAACGTTTTTTTTAAATGAATAAAAATAAATACATACCTATAAACCAATTCATTTATATTTTAATCATTTTCAAATTGTGAAATTCCCCATCTAACCATTATAGTACGATTAACACCGATATTTTAATCTTTATTTGATCTAGAAATAGAATCGGTATAAACGAGGTTGTAGCTTTCCACCCTAATAGCAGTAGCTATAGTTCAATAACAATTTCCTAAATATGAGTTACATACAATTATTTACAAATCTGTGCTACATTATGGCAGAGTTATTAATGAAAAAGTAATAATCGAGTTTTATTTCATATTTTTCTTTTTTGCGGTATACACATAAAAAACTTTGTACGACGATATGATTTTCTTTTCAATTCTTACCAAAAAAAAATGAAACATAAATTTATTTTTTTCATTTGTTGAACTTAAGGTAAGATTTGTTGATATTGGAGCAGGCGATGGGGAAATATCTGCTGTGCTACTCAAAGCTCTTAAAATTTCTAATGCTGATGTGATCGTAGATTCGTTTGCTACGGAAGCGAGTTGGACAATGCGAGAACGTTTAAAGAAGCAAAACTTTCACGTATTAGAACGTTTGGATGATATAAATAATGTTCAGTTAGTTTCGTGCTTAAACGTATTGGATCGCTGCATCGATCCCATTCTACTACTGGAAGATATACACCGTATTTTGGCTCCCAATGGTCGAGTTATTATAGCTTTAGTTTTACCTTACATGCACTATGTGGAATGTAATTCTTCGCATTTACCTGTACGCCCTTTAATGTCGCACTGGCCGGATAATGCTAAAAAATATTCTTTTGAATCGGAAGCAGCAATGTTTTTTCGAGTTTTGGAAAATATAGGTTTTCAAGTTGAAGCCTGGACAAAAGCTCCTTATCTGTGTGAGGGGGACTTAAGGCAATCCTATTACTGGCTAATTGACTTAGTTGTAGTGGTATCCAAAAAATCTTAGCTAGGTGTTAAAAGAGAATAAAAAATGTTTTATAAAATAATTATACATAATATTTTCACGATTTAAAACCATTTGTAGGTTGTAGAAACAACAACAGTGAATGGGTTGTTGTATAAAACTTAAGAAAAAAAAAACAGAAAAAATAAAAGTATAATTCAAAATCTACGACATTCGAAAAACAGGGAAACGAGTTGCAGCAACTATTTCTACTATATAATAAATTAAAACATCTTACAAATCTGACGTTTTAAAAAACGTACAATAGGTTATGAATTAAACAATTCATGTGTTTGAATACTTATGGACTAAACAAATTTTATACAACCTTAATACAGGAGATCAAGTTCTTAACTCAAATTTCAGCGAATACAATTTTTTTTTTCAATCAAATACGGAAAACATAACAAAATCATCTAGCACAAAATTCTTCATTAGAAATTTATTCAACAACGCCAATTTTTCCAATGCTAAAATTTAAAACTATTTACAAAATATTGTAAGTATGGTTAATAAAGTATTAGAATAAATATGCAATAGTATTAAAATGCATGATTCCTCGCTTAATATCGGTAAAAATTATAAAACAACAACTGTAGAAAAATCGTCAAATGAAAAATTTGTAATAATCAACAAAAATGTAAAATAAAAGTGTTTGACAAACAATTTATTGCTCTAAGGCACATCCTGCAAAAAGTAACTTAACGCCAGATGTAATATATAATTTTTGGCCAGGGAAGTCTTATTGTTTTCTTTCAATTACACTTCAAATGGAAGAAAAGACTTTTTGTAAATTTTTTTTTACATATACATAATATGTATGTTTATGTTAAAATTCAAGTCTTTCCCAAACAAAAACGATGTATTCCATCTGGCGTTACGTTACTATTTGCTGGAATTACCCACATATGTATAAACTCCTAAAATGTCTTCACGAAATCGTTACAATAGTCTGATTTCAGAAAAAGTTGATACACTTCTTCTGAAGTAAGACCAATTGTTACGAATTCGTAAAGACTACGGTAGTTTTCCCGAAATCAGAGCGGTCGCAACGGATTCTTTTAGACATTTTGGTAGTTTATCTAAGCAGAAAGTATTTTTTGACTTTTTTAAGAAAACTTTGATTTTTAAGTTAAAACCAAGGCCTTGGTTAAAACTGTAAAAAAAACATTTTTAAACAACAAAAAAAATGTAATGAATATCTATTTTCCATAAAACCAGCGAAACAACAGTGGAGCGATACTCTACTGCACTAACAAAAGATATGTTGTGTCAGGCTACACAAAAAATAATAAAAAATCAATTTATTTGCCTAAATCTGTAATAAATAAAGGAAGTCGTGTCAATCCTTCATATAAAATCATTACGATTTCGGTAGTATTTCGATTTTAATTCGGAAGATTTTTCGACTAGTCGTTACGAATTCTTAAGAAAATCGGAACTTTTATTTTGAACAGAAATTATGAATCAGGTAAATATTAATTTTCAAACAAATAAAGTTATAGTGACTTTTTGTTGTTTTAAAAGAGAAACTTTTTTACATGGCTCATTTTTCAGAACAACGAGCGCATTGCCCCCTCCCGCCCTCCAGAATTCATTTTCTCTCCTCCCAAAAAATTCATTCACCGCACCCCCCCCCCCCTGCTAGAAAAATCTTGTAGCTACGCCGATGATTTTAAAAGAAAATGCTGCTTATCTTTTTAGCAAGTGAGCAAATTAAAAACTTCAAACGCGTTTTTATCGAAATGGCTTTTTGGCAAATGAGCGATATTTATTTAGAAATATGTATGTATATTTATTATTTTATTATATTTTTAATGTAATGAGCATTTAAAGGTTACTTAAATTTACAAACATAAAATACTATGTAATAAAAACAAAATCTAAAACTTTTAACTAAATTTAATATTTATAGACGTGTATGTATGTATGTACGTATGTAGTTTATCACTAAAAGCCTTTGCAATCTACCTAAATAAGTATTTAAAATTTTTATTGTCAAAATCTAAATAAAAATCGAATCATATAAAGAGTTTCTTAATGTTAACAAAAAATATATTTTTAGTAAAAAAAGGTGCTATAAGAATTATCTTTTAAAAAAATGTAATGTTTCTAAAAAAATTAATAAATTAACTGTACAAATATCTATATGTTGTATATTATAAACGTCTTATCTCCATTAGCCATGAATCGTTGTTAAAGCATGATATTATAACACTGTTATTTTAACATGTGCTCTACCAACTGTCTCCAAGTTTTTGTGCTAGCCTCTGGTTTCAGTTACCTCTGTGGTTTAAGTGCAGCATAAATTGGTTATTTGTGATGCGCAAATTGGAGGCATTTTTCTTAACCCTTAAATACTAATATACCTAAATTGTACGCACATTTTTCTAAGGTATAGATAATTCCTAGTTATGTTCTCATTAAGTGTATTGCATGCATAGGAAGTTTACCACTAAAATAGAAATTCTCGTTCAATAGATCAGCTGAGTAACGGTATTTCGGATGTGTAGTTGTCAAAATTTGTTTATGTGTATGTTTTTTTTTATTTTCTACTAACAACAACTGTAGAATCTAAGAAAAGTTCAAAACGTAGAAGAAAGAGTTTGTGAGCTTTTGTTATCTGACTGACATTCATACATCCATTTTAGTTGTTTTTGTAGAACCGCTCCCACCTGTATGCATGCGCCTTGGCGTTGCGTTAGAAATTCGCTTTGACATTTACGATGCCTACAGTTATATCATGGTACAATTACCTTACAAGGTATTCTCGCTACGGGAACAACTACAACAAACTCGATACCAAATTTATGAACTTGTTGAAGATAGATTTAACGAGTGGAAAAACTCAAGCAAAAAAATAGTTGTTGAAGCGATACTACCTTGTAAGGTAATTGTACCATGTTATATACCTACTATCTCTGAAAAAATCGCAATATACATTTAACAAGATATTTAGGGCGGTATATAAAAAGGGTGATCTTGTCCTTACATCAACAGCATTTAGACAAAAGCAGAATGCATTTAGTTCTAGCTATCTCGTCAAAATGTCATATATTTGTTATTGTAGCATTGTATTTGTTGTATACTTAATACTATCTTGTAAGAAACTCTATATACGTATATATGACAAGATAACTATTTGTGAATTGCTTGAAATGCTAAAGCAAATTTAACGATTCTTTAAGCGGGATTTGAAAAAGACCCTATCACTAATTTGTAACACAGCCGAATCAATTGAAAATTGTATGTAAGCGTGTATTAAATGCAAAATATTCTTTCAATAGCGACGTCAAAAGGTGGCAATATCTTTGAGCTAAATACAGCACTGTGCTTACCATGCTTGACTATCTTTATGTCAATAAAGAAACGATGTAATAATTGAAACGGAAATGCTTGAATTTGACATTCGGTATTTTCTTTTTGCTTCGGGTTTTCTAGAGGTGTGAAGTGTTTGGGCACATGTTGTTTTATACTTCTGTTAAAATTATTAATGTATAATTGAACATTTTTTAGGTTAACACAATGCCGCCAAAGTTTGATCCTACTGAAGTTAAACTAGGTAATTTTAAGTTTTAGTTCGTGTTTCATGAACTAGTAACAGACTGCCCTTTATTTGCATATTTACAGTGTATTTGCGTTGCGTTGGTGGTGAAGTTGGTGCCACTTCTTCCTTGGCCCCAAAAATCGGTCCACTTGGCTTGGTAAGTTTAATGTTCTTTATGGAAATAATAATAAAGCGTAACGTGTCTGTAACTTTTATAGTCTCCAAAAAAAGTTGGAGATGACATTGCTAAAGCTACCTCGGACTGGAAGGGCTTAAAAATTACCGTCTGCTTAACAATCCAAAACAGGCAAGCTACTATCTCCGTTGTCCCATCTGCCGCGTCCCTAATTATCAAGGCCTTGAAAGAACCTCCACGCGATAGGAAAAAGCAGAAAAACAGTTTGTATTTTTATATGATTAAAAATATTTTGAATTTTATCAACATTACGATATTTTTATAGTAAAGCATTCTGGCAATATTACTTTTGATGACGTTCTATCCATTGCGCGCACTATGAGACCCAGATCCATGGCTCGTACCTTAGCAGGCACTTGCAAGGAAATTTTAGGTACTGCCCAAAGTGTAGGTTGCACCATTGATGGTCGCCCACCGCATGATATAATTGATGAAATCAGTGATGGCTCTTTCGAAGTTCCATCTGAATAGATATTTTAAACAATTATGGTTTTTTTTTAATGAAAATTATAAATAAAATGAACACTATTAAAGGTTTAGTGCTTTTTATATGTACGGAAGTTTTTTTAATCAAGTTGTAGGGCTTTATTGTCAAATTCGACACAAAAACGCTAAGGGTTCATTTAACATTATTATATTTTCAAGATTCAAAAAAACTTAAACGACCACCTAACTTGGGTTAAATTCAACAGAAGTTGACCGTTATTTTATTTTTTAACTAGTGACATAGCGAACGTTAACAGTATATTTTTTCAACTGTTATAGTTTAACAATTGGCATTCTTTTAGGTTGTCCTATTTAAAAACATCTTTTGATTAAATTTAATTGTGCTTTTTAAAAACCACCAGTAGTCAGCACCCCGGCGTACCATACTTTTACCATTTAAAATTACCTAAAATCTCCATAGGGACAAAGCTTATTGGAAATATGACTAACGGTCCATGATACCTAAGCCCAATACAAATATCCATCCTAAATAGGGGCGCTTAGAGAAAGAAAACAGTTTACTTGGGTCTGATAACTCGGTCTTTTTGTTACATATATTTATGTTACTTGTGAAAAAGGTTAAAATAGAAGTGAAGTTAGTGTTTAAAGAAAGCAAAATTAGATGAAGCAGAACAACCAAAGTCTCTGGCAGGAACCGAACTAATGGTTTACTGGCAAGTGAAAAAAATAAGAAGGATAGAAAGTGACAAGCCAGTCTGAGGCGGCAAACAAACCCGCAAACCTCAGACTGGTTAGCTTACACACTACAACTTATCCAATTGTTGAAAAAGCTTTAATTGAAATTCTGAAAGAAAATTATTTTTTTGCGAAATAAATTGTAATGTTAATATTATGTAGTCGGGTTAAAATGAATATTTCTTTCTTTTATTTCTTTAATCAAATTGTTTTAATGATATTCAAACTTATAACAAAATTTAAAAAATTTAGGTAAATAAAATCTGAAAAATTCAGAACTAATACATACCTATATAATAACTTAAAAAACCACGAAAGATTAAAGTTTTAGGTTCCGTTACTTTATACACAGTTATAGTTCGAGCTTTAAAACTTAACATTATTGGCAGATCCTCTTCAGTTCTTACCATTCTTCCTTTCTTTATATTTTCTCTTACTCTGGAAGGTACACTTGAATGACTTCAAAAAACCTTCTAGGTTAAGCATTTAAAAATGTGTTATCCTCTCGTCGTTTTTGATGATTCTTTAAAAAGTGTTCAGAAAACCGTAAGTTTTTAGAGGAAGTCCATATTTCCCAAGATGGGGGCACCTTTCAACCAAGCCTTTTTCTTCTTTCCCAAAGTTTAAAGCACATTATTATATGTATATATTGAACCCTTAGCAACATAGCCATTCTGAGTTCGACACAAAAACGACAGAGGTGATATTTACATATCCATATGTATAACATTGGCGTATTTGTTAGACAATACAAATAAACATAAAACGACTACGCCAACGCCAGTACAAATCGGCTCTGGTAAGGTAAAGGGTTCACGTATCGGTGGTCATTATTTTATAACAGAGTAGGGCGTTTAGTTCAACAACTGTTAAATACCAATACCCACGCCAGAGCATAAGAATCTCTTGCATTTAGTCGTTGGTTTAACATCGAGGAATGCACATATTCAGCGGATGCTTTAATATATTATTTAAAGTTTAAAGGAAATAATAGGTTGAACAGGCGGCTGCGGAAATGTTGAAGTAATAGTTGTGCAGCCCACTTGGGTCCGTTTCCTCGGTCCTTTTGTGATAAAGGAAATAATGATGACACTCAAAAATATATTATGTTAAAAAATACTTTTGAAACCGTATAATGTCACAAAATGACGTTATAGGGTAAAATATTAAATAACTAAGGGATTTAGTTATCTCGTTCCTGTGAATAACCTATCACGGGCACACTTAGCCCGGTAACATCAAGAGCCCAGCTGATTAAAATAAAATTGGCATTTTCACGTTACCAATATTCAATTTTGTATGAAATTTTTCATTTTTCTGACATTCCACCGTTCAAACACAAAAAGGGAATGCAGAAGACAAATTTTTTGAATTCGCCTTGATACTACCTTGTTTAGTGTACCCTGATTTATTATTTATTTATTTAATTGGTTTTAATCTTATGAATGAATTCTAAAATTTAATGAGTTAGTGAGCACTAGCTGCCTGGCCTATCAACTCTTTTTGTTTATTTCTTATATTATTGTTATTATTATTATCATTATTACATTTAATATTATTATAATATCCAATAACGATTATAAACATTTTTTCAATTC
Organism: Melanophora roralis; assembly: GCA_963583895.1. Taxonomy (NCBI): domain Eukaryota; kingdom Metazoa; phylum Arthropoda; class Insecta; order Diptera; family Rhinophoridae; genus Melanophora; species Melanophora roralis. The sequence goes on along the minus strand of OY757191.1, from coordinate 82,046,022 downwards.
ACAACCTGTTGTGTTTAAAGTCTTTGAAGTTGTTTTTGATACAACTCATCATTTTTCCCCTGTTTTTCGAATGTCGAGTATTGTAAATTTTTATATTAAATTTTTCTTCCACCTTTTTAAAGCTTGGCAGAATAAACCGTAAACTGTCGTTGTGAATTGAGGATTTGCCTAAAAGTTATATTAAATAAAATCATATTTTTGTATTTTTTTTTTTTTAACAAATTAAGATACTCTTTATTTTATTAAAAATTATAGTTAACCATTTAAAATTATATATTTGTTGCATGTATGCATTCATTAAAGTTATACTGTTTTTTATTTTTTTTTTCAGTTTTATTTAATTTTTTTACAAATTCAGATTTTAAATTTGTTTGTAGCAAGCACTCTACTAAATATTAGTTTTTAAGTAAGAAACAATTTAAATAGATATGTATGTACTTTTAACATGTATGTAAGTAAGTAAGTATGTATGTGTTATGTTTTTACAAGGCATTTTTTTCATTTGTGTGTTTGTTAATTTTTTTTTTTTTTTTTTGTGAGAGCAGTTAAGAATTTGTAAACTATTTCGAGTTTTTAATTGTGATTGGGACAATACTTGTCGAATTGGGAAAACGGACTAAGTACCGTTGCAAGCGCAAAAACTTAATAGATACCAAGCGATTATCAAACCACCAACCATTGATTTCATTGTGAACAATACCAGCGTCCTTTTCGCTGGCACAACGTATGTAAACACAACAACTTTGGCGATCCAACTGTATGTCGTATATTCTACAATGTGGTCCGACTTTTTCTAAAATCGATTCGACTATACTTTGCTTTAGATCTGATAAATTTGATTCGGCTGCATCAAACATATGACGAACTTTCAAACAGGGGGTGGGAGGATCAGATATCTTATTCACATTATCAAAGGCTGGACTCTGCCAATGCTTTTTTTTAAGACGTTGATCGCAATTATCCGCACACAGTGTTGTTGGTGACGTCGAAGTTGCTGATAAGGACGATGGTGTTAAAAAAGAAGATGATCCAGTACACAGTATTGATTCGACCCACTTCATGGTACGAAATTCTTCCCCATTTTGAAGAACACATCCAAATTGTATTCGACTGTCGCTGGCCTCCAACTTGTGTAACGCCTCATTCCAAGCCCAAATCAGAGCTTTACGCTTATTTAAAGGTATAAGTTTATCTCTTAAGTGATTAACAATAACTTCCATTTGTGTATCATCTTTAAGAGATGCCCTGTTAACTAGTTCTTTAATAATTTCTTTAATGAAATTTTCAACCATTTTTAATCTTGTCTGTCGTCGTTGACTCCAATAGCGACACAAAACAAATATAGCGGCTACCAACAGGGCTATCAAGAAGATGGTTCCAATTATTAGGAAAAATCTTTGCATTTTATTAAAGAATATACACTTTAATGGCAAAAACGGTTTAACAAGACTAAATTGTATGTCTTGTTTATAAACATCCGGTAGTTGCTCTTGTTGGTTGTCGCTGCGTTTACGAATTATTTTGATTTTCCACTGCGGATTATGTTCGATCAGATATATAGCGGCATGAAAACTTTTAAGCAGATGATGTGCATCCGATATATGTTTCTTGTAAAGATGTTTCATAAAATCTGTGCCTGAAATTCCTGGGCTAACGGAGTGATCTCTACAGTGATGCGTTTCCGTGTTTTTTTGCAAAAGCTGTATAAGTTCTTTACTTAAGGCAAGAGAATGACCTAAAAGGTCGTTTTCAATACAGTTAATGGAAGGTTTAGCCATCGACGAAAGTTGCTGACATAACGTAAATGTTGTACTCTTTTCCAGCATTGTACTTGGCATGTCAGGTGGTTTGGTCATATACAATATCGCCAAAACCAGAAAAAACAGTCCCAAGCAAGTCATGAGAAGATATGGCACTGACGATTGCTTAAATTTGTTTCTAAAATTAAATCGAGTCCATAAAATATCGCTGAATGAACGATTTGGTTTTCGGGTGAATGATGGAGCATAACGGCTAGGACTTCCACTGTCCGAGTCAGAATCGGAAGGGTAAAAATATTTTGCACTAGATGGAGTAAATGATGATGTGTTTGATATATTTGATCTCCCAATTGTTATGTCTCTTAGTTTAAGTAAGCGACTAACAACACCAGGTGTGTCTTTACCGTTTCTTAGACCTGACCCTTCTGTATCCCGAAAAATACGCGTTCTATCCGTTCGTGAAGAGGTATTAAAGTGTTGCATATCGTTTGATAAAATTGGTGGAGGAACATATATTTTTGGAGAGCTTTTTGAATTTAAAGACGAATTCGAATAACCATTATCTCCACCCATAGACAGGCGGGAGGACAAAGGGCGTGTATTGTCGTAACTCTGATATTCCCTGTTCAAATACGATTTCCCTTCATTGGAAAGATAATAATCTTCACTGCCATTGCTGGAGGCGTTTGGGTGCTCCAAAAGATTTTTGTTGTTGCTTACTTTCGAATAAGCTGTAGCGGGGGTGTTGGCAGCAATTGTCTGACGTCTCGAAGGAGATGCATTCGGTCGCCTGCCTGGTGAAGCATTTGCTCTGCTCGAGCTATATGTGGACGATTGTAAACTTCGTCTGGTGGTCGTTGATAGCTTGGATGCTGCAGATCCATTTAAAACATGGCTTTTAAGTTTTTTTATTAAAAGGGATCTAGTAGTTCCAGTGACTGGCGTATTGGGAAATCCATTTTTTTGCAATTCTCGACGTAATTCTACGTCACTTAGATTATCGAAGTACAAATCATTCATCTGACTTAATTTGTCCAGAACTTAAAGAAAAAAACAATATTAAAACATTAAAAAAAAAAATTGTAAGCGTTGAAAAAAGTGTTCATGTTTGAGGGCCCCTATTATGCCTTTATCCAAAACAGTTTCCTACCCGGCATAGTACCTAAACACCTCATTTGATTAACAAATTTATTATCTACACCATAAGTGTAATTGAGCGATTAGTAGGCCCAAATATTATTGCTTTCAGAAAGACCATTTACTTGTATATTTTTAGAAGTTCATTCCAAAACAACTTGAAGAGTAAAATATATTTTATTTTCCAATACATCAAAGATAATTGACTACAAATAATAGAACTCACATGGTCACAGAGATCATTTAATATAAAGAATGGATAACAGAGGCCTTAAAACTGAACCTTGTGAAAGCCCTGATCCAAACGAAAGCAGGATTAAAAGAGTACTAAGATTATTATTTTAGGCTATAATTTAAGGCTCTTTTGATCTGTTTAGGTTTTAGCTTTTTCAGTCGAAGCAAACGGTGAGAAAGGTCATACGTATGTACATACTTATGTATATTGAAATATGCAAAGCGTCTTAGTTCTTTTTATTTGTCACAACTGAGTAACAAAACTTGGATTAACGGTACACATTTTTTAATTTTAATTTACTAAAACTATGTAGAATGAACATAAATTCATTCTACATATTTTTTATTTTAGGGAATGTCTTTAATGTAAGCTTCAAAAACTCCTTCGCTTGCCTTCTTTTTAACGCCACTTTTTTTTTGTTCTTCATATTTAACAAATAAATTTACACAAACAGAAAGATTACACTTTTTATAACAAATCGAATCTGGCTCACCTTTTGTAAAAAAAAAAAATAAATATTTTTATTTAAAAATTATTTTTTTGGAACTTGAAGCTGTTAAAAAATCGGCTTGTCTAATGTCAACTAAATTTCTTTTCCAATATAATTTATTTTTATTTTCCTCACCCTCTCTTTCTATGTAAAGAGTGCATAAAATCTATTTATAAAAGCATTTAATTAAATCAAATTTTAAACCGTGATTTTTAATGCATCTATAAATTATGATAAATGATTACAATTTTAATTATTAAAGCCACTTTAAACTTGTAAAAGTTTGTAAATTGCATTATAAATGAGGTAGAGTGACAGATATAGCTGTATCAGGCAGTTTGTATGTTATGGCGATTTTTCTTAAATATGGCGGTTTTAAATAATTTGGCATTCATGGTACAATTACCAAGGTGAATATATCAGGTGGTCTTGGTTAATCAGCTAAGAAACGGTTATCGTTTTTTTAGTGTTAAATTTAGTTTATGTTTATGTATTGTTCTCGTTTTTATGAACAGCAACTGTAGTATTCTTAGAAAAGCTTAAAAAGAAGAAGAAAAAATTTGATAGTGTTTGTTATCTGTCTGTAATTTTCTTTTGACGGCTTAGTTGCTTTTGTAGAACTGATCCCACTTGACCCTTAGCCTTAGTCCAATTACCTTACAAGCGTGGTTTACAAGGTTTGTCTACTACGAGAACAACTACAACAAACTGGATATCAAATTTATTAAGTTGTTGTAAAAACAACCTTGCTTATGTCAAAAAAACATACTGTTTTGACAGATTTAACGCGTAAGCAAACTAGAGCAACACTAGTTGAATTGACACCACCTTTAAAGGTAATTGTACCATGTTGGCATTTTAATTTGTTAGTGTGGCGACATTACGCTGGGGCTAGACGTGCATTTTCTTTCACAAGCTTGAACACAAGGTATATTCGACAAGGTAGGGACAACTGATCAGCTGACTTTTATTTCCGCCATATGTTATCCAGCTTAGCTTGGACACTTGCTTATTTTGTACAATGGTTGTGTATACTGTGGGTATGTGTGTTCGCTACATTTTCGACAACCAAGCTGGAATTAGCAGCAACAAAATACATGCTGAAATTTTACAGGAAGTTGTTGTTTTAGGGACGCTCCCACCTTCTTATTCCACCATGCTTGTGTCAGGGTGGGGTAAACGCAAATGAGCAACAACACAAACTAAAAATTTTTGTTGAGAGAGGTTGATGTAAACATCAACAAAAAGATCAAAATATTTTCTATTATTTACCTGTTTTTCGTTTTTTTTTTTTTAACTTATTATTTATTTAAAAATGTTTCTTCATTAATTTATTTTGATTTTCTATAATTTTTATTTTAATTTTTCTTTTTAAAAACTTATTTTCAAACACAAAAATTTGTAGTCCACACGGTAATATTTTGTGTTAGCAACAGATTTGACAATTGCGATCATAAAAATTGTCTCGTGTAGACTATAAGTTAGGGTATATCTCATTGTGGAATATGTCACCTCGTCCTACAACATTAGCTTCCTGTAAAAATGTAGCCTGTATCTGTGGTGCTGATTCTACAACAAAATTTGGTGAAAAAAACTTTGACAACCCAGCCTTGATTTACGCTGGAGCTAGACGTGCATTTTTTATTTTTGAACATAAGCAATAACGTCGGCAGAATGACGTCACAAAAAAATGTTTTGTGTTCAAGCTTGTGTTCAGAGTGGGGAAAACGTAAATGAGCGAGAACACAAATTAAAAATTTTTGTTGTGATCGAGGCTGGGTCGTCAAACAAGGCGAATTCATACAAGGTGAACGCAGCGCGAAAAATTCGTACAGATAATGTCAAACACTAATATGGCATCATTAAAAAAAATCACAAATTTTTGTATATGGCATCATTAAAACAAACACAAATTATTTGCAAAAGAAAAACGTTAATAAAAGTAAAGTTACACTGTTTTTTTTGCACAAAGCAGAAAAACGCATCGTTTGGTTTCACTATTTGTTAAGTAAAAACACTTTTTTAAATTTTTAGTTTAAAAATCTAACTGACGCGTAATTTTTTTAAATCAAGAAGAAGCACAGAAGACTTTTGACATATTGTGAGGAAAATTGCACGAGCAAAAAATAGTCAGCTGATCTGTCGAGACCATCTTCATTATGAATTCCCCTTGGTTGTCAAAGTTGTTTACATTTAAATTTCTTTTTTCGACACCTGGGCCAACTAAAACTACAACCAAAAAGAAAATTTTATCAACGAATGTTGTCGTAGAATCACCACCACCTGATACATTATTGCGCTATGTACACAAGGTATCTTAAACAAGATAGGAGCAACTGGTCAGCCGACTTCTATTTCTGCCATATGTTTTCTGCTTAGCTTATTTAGCAACAACAAAATACATGCTAAATTTCTTCTGGAAGTAACCCCTAACATGCTACAACAACAGCACATAAATTACCACAAGCAAATCGAAAACATCCTAAAAACGCAACATTTATGAGGTGACTGGACCATTTGGGAACTACTTATGTAAATATTTGTGTCCAGTCCGTTTTATTTGCTTAACCGTCGAATGATATGCGATATTGGAAGTTCCATTATGAAATTTTGTGACCAGGTGGTAATACGAGCACAGCTGATCTACTTTTTAGTTTACTTGTATTTATGTTTACCAGTGCAGTAAGATAAAATATCTTTTAGATTTAGCACTGGACATCGAATAGGCATTTACATACATTAGCATAACAAATTTAAAATACACAGATAACTTATAAAAATATATTACATTTGACATATGCACAGTATAAACAATAATGAAAAAACAAAGGTTATTAAAAAAATTAAATAAATGAAATTTCATTAATCGAGGCTGGGTTGTCAAAGTTGTTTACTTTTACATATCTTTTTTTGACACCTGCGCCAACAAAAGCTACAACAAAAACGAAAATTATATTCACCAAAATTTGTTGTTGTATAATGACCACCACCTGATGCATTATTGACCCATGGTAAGTAATTTCTGTCTTACGTTAAAGGGCTATTAGACACGCATACTTGTCTTAAGACATGTACGATGGCATACTTTGGGTTTAGCTATTGCACTGTCGAACGCTGACGGCATACTTCAGTACACAGAAATTTTTGAAACGTACATGTCTGACATACATGCTATTACACAGTAAGTTTTGGTATGCCATCGTACATGTCTTAAGACAAGTATGGTGTCTTATAGCCCTTTTACCTCTTGTTCGCGACGGTATTGTACTCATTGGCATTAAAAAGAAGTAGGAATTTTTGTAGAGAATTTTTTAAGCACGTAAGATAAGAAATATAATTTTTTTTTTTGGCTGCGAAAACCCAAGGTATATTATTGTAGGTAGTGTTGAGGATAATACTCCAACTTAGTATAAAAAACTCAGGGTTAAAATTAACAATGTTGATATATTAGCACAGCATTAAATCAATTAAATTTTATACATATGTATATGCATTCATATAAATAATTTTTTTTTGATTTACGTTTTTAATGTAGACGGCCACTTTGACCCGCTAGCAGAGCTATTGGCTGTACAAGAGCAACTAATTTTAGATGACACAGCAATAGTATCAGGCTCACCAACAGTACGTTGCTCAATAGCTTCCTGATTTTGTTCGGGCATAACTTTATCAACTACATGCTTATATATAAGGCCGTTGTCTCCTAGGTAACAAATTGAAAACCCATCATACCAGGATTCCTGACTATCAAACACACCCTTTATATCCCACAGTTTGTATTTCCAAAAGTTTAGCATTACTTTAAGGCCGGAAATTCCACGAATGCGCCATCTTATTTTAATAGTGAAATCCTCCGGATGTTTGGTGATCTTTAAAACCTCAAATTTGACATAGGCATATTTGATATGGCCTACTGTGCGTAGGAGAGCAATTAGCTTAACGTAATGGTAGAGTCCAATGGTATGTTTGCCTGTTATGTTGTTTTGAAACTCCAAATTTGCACTGTAAATCGAATAATCCAACGGTTGTAAAAATAGCTTAGGGAGTGATTTACTTAGTACACTGTAAGCGTGTTCTAAATCACTTACAGTGGGCTGTCTTGGCTGTAAAGAATTTTGTTTTTCCGAGCTAAACTGCCTTATCAACCAGGGCTGTGATAAAATTCGGAGGTGAGAATCGTTTTTGTTCCGGAGCTTTTTTATAAGTGGCCTCAATTCTTGATGGTAGGCCGGACCAGAAGGTAGATAACCAAAAATAGATGAAAACAACCTTATACATTTTACCTGTTCAAGGCCACTCAAGTAGTCTTTTATTCTGATTGAAGATTGCCGAAATGTTGCTGCATTGGAATACATATATGTAGTATATTTTGTTTGCCGGCGAACAGACAATTCCTTAAAATTAGTGTTTTATGTTCTAAAATGTTGGGTAATTTTTATTTTACAACAAACATGAAAATGTGAGACCTGCCAGTGCTTCAACATACAGATTTCTTTTAGGCGGATTTAATACACTTGATACGTTTTCATGGTACAATTAGTGTATAACATTAAATAAACAACATTTATGGAGTAAAACAAAAATTAGTGTAATACTACGTTTCCATCTACGTGATTTGCGCCAACTCATTTAATTTGCTCAAATTAAGTAATTTGCTACATGATTTCCCATATATTTTTCATATGAGCAAATCATCTCAAATGACTTGATTTGCTCAAGATTATTTCGAAATTTGTCTATGCAACACTGCGCGGAGGCTATTTTTACAAATGCAACTTTGGGGAATCCATTATTGGTGAGTAGCAAATGCGAAAAAATGACAGCTGATTGCAAGGAGCATGCATCAGGTGGCAGCAGTTCTACAAAAACAACTTAATTTGTCATAATAATGTCAAGACAGATAACAAAAACTCACAAAATCTTTTTCCTTCATTTAAGCTTTTTTTAGAAAACTACAGTTGCTGTTTGTAAAAAAGAATCAAATACATAAACATAAACAAAATTTGATATTTTAATATCGAAACACCGGTTTCAGCTGAATAACCGAGGCCACCTGATATATGTGTCCGATTGAATTCGAACATAAAATTACTTACAACGTAATGGAAACACTTCGAAATGATTTCCTCAAAATTACTTAATTTGCTTATAATGGAAACGTACTATAAGTTAAGGTATTTCTCTTACACACTTTTTTTGCTGTAATTTTTTGAAGTCTTTCTTTCTTTTTTATCATGTGATTTATTTTTGAGTTTAGTTTAAGTTCTACTAAGCTTAGGTAAGCAATCCTCATAAGAGGAAAGTGAAGTTAATTTTAAGATAATATAAGCACTACTGAATTTAACAAATAAAATATATTAAAATAAAATTGTGAATAAATTAATAAATTAAAAAACTAAAAGGTGTTTAATTTTAATTGAATTAAAAGGACAAATAGTTAACTGGCGCCCGAGCAGGGACCGCTGAGGCTAAAATAAAACCTATGAACTAAAAATCAAAAAAATTAAAAAAAAAAACACTATAATAATTAATTGTGTTACAATAAAAAAACTAAAGACACATTTTTTTTAAATTAAAACTAAACTTTAAGCTGCTTTTGTTAGCAATAAAACAGAACAAGAAAACACGTGTTACAAAATACATTCAATTAAATAGAGTCAAAGCAGTATAAAAAAGTGTTTAATTTTTGTTGAAATCGTTAGAGAAAACTTAAATAAAATAAGCTAATAAAATAAAAGTTTAAAAGAATTTAAAAAAGGTATAATATTAAAAAATTAGTTAAAATAAAACTCCTCAAAAAAATTTACAAAATTTGTAATAATTAAAAATGCTAAAAAAGCAATAGAGTGAGTAAGAAACTAAACAAATGAAGAGTAAATGTTAGATAAGGAAAGAAGTTACTGTTAATAAATGATAAATGCTAATAATAAATTTTTTTAAAATAAAAAAAGTTAAAAACCCAAAAACAACAAGAAAAACCTACAACGGTACTTAAATTGAACAAATTTTATGACTTTAAACGAAAATTAAAACCAAAGCAGAAATTTAACAAAAAGGTCAGTTAAAAGAAAAAATTAAAAACTAAAGACTTTAAAGTAAGAGTCAAAAATTAAAAATAGCTTATAATATCTAAGAGAACTGCTGATTTCTAAAAGAGAGCTGCTGAGAACGATTTGATGAAAAAGAGATGCCAATGAATACCGAGTAATTTAACCATCAACTTCATACCTAGTATTAGTGATACAAAATTATTTACTGTATGTATTATTTTGAATTATTTCTAAATTTTCTTACAAATTCAAATTTAAGGTAAATATTTTTTATTCACAAACTTATATTTATTTAATTTAATTTTTATATCTTGAACTGGTTCTAATTGTCAAATATCATATTTTAATATCTTAAATAAGAAAAAGACGAAAAATTGAATTAAAAAATAAATATTTATTACATCTAAACTTAAGTTAGTAACATTTTATTTAAAAGTAACAGTGATATTTATTAGAGTAAAATAAGCAACCCTTATGAACATTGACGATTTGATATCGGGTATACGAAACATTAGAATTGAGTCAGAAAATACTTCAGCAGGCCTTAGCACTATGGATGCTAGAACCGTAGAAGCTCTGCTTAGCACTGCCTTAAATCAGGCAACTGAGCAAGCGCGTCAAAATTTTCAGAACACTATTGATGAGTTGACTAAAAGATTGGCCGCCTTGGAAAGTCCTGTCCAAGTTGAGGAATACAGGCCCATTGCTATAAGGGTAGGTGTTAGGTGTAGCGAATCCTTGGACATAGTAAAATCTATTCCAGAATTTAGTGGGGATGCGAACAAGTATATGTCCTGGCGTCAGGCAGCTATTACTGCACACAAGCTATATGAAACCTATGAGGGCAGCTCTACATATTATCAAGCTGTAGGAATTATAAGAAATAAGGTCGTAGGTGCTGCTGATACCGTACTTAGCTCGTACAACACAGTCTTGAATTTTAAAGCAATTTTGTCTAGGTTAGATTTTTCGTTTGGTGACAAGAGATCCATATTTACACTAGAGCAAGAACTGTCGACTTTGAAACAAGGACCTCAGGGAATAACTCAGTTTTATGATGCAGTCGAGAAAAAATTGGCACTGATTTTGAACAAGGTGATAATGACAAATGAGGGAAATTCGGCGTTAATTGAGGCGCTTAGTCAGAAGTACAGGGAAAATGCTCTGCGAGTATTTATTTCTGGGTTACGACGACCAATGTCGGATGTATTGTTTTCGTGTAAGCCTTCAGATATGCCTTCTGCTCTCGCTCTTGCTCAGGAGCTTGAGACTAACCAGGCGAGATATAATTTTGCCACAACTTATTGGAGTAACTCAACACAAGGCGTCTCTTATAATTCACCACACTATCAACCTCTTCGACAACCTTATTTTGATAACAGGCCGACGCAACAAAGATTTTTCCCTGGCAATCCGCTAAACAATAATTATAGACCATTACGAAATCAGGTTCCAAACAACAATAGAAATAGCAATCGATTCGGCAATCATTTTCCTAACCCACATCAAAATGCAAACTATAGTCGTCAAAACGTTGAGCCAATGGAAATTGGTTTGAGTGACCGCTTTAGTCAACCAAACCAAAAACGGCCAGCTGATAGTTTGGCACAGAATATTTCAAAAATGCAGAGAATTAATCACTTAAATCAAAATTATCCCACCAATGACTACTTTGAATACGGTTATAATGAGCCACATGGTTTTGATTATGTTCCACCCGAGCCTCAGCAGTCCTATTCACAAGTTGAATTACATGAAAATGACGCACACGATGATATTAATTTTTTAGAACCAAGTCCCTCCTGCCATACATAGAAAGATCGTTCGGTGGTAGGAGATTGAAAATATTAATCGATACCGGCACGTCAAAAAATTATATCAAGGATCTGCAGTTTTTAAAATCAATCAAACCACTTGAGAAACCATTTTTAGTAAAATCGGTCAACGGCAATTCCAAAATCTTTTCAAAATGTTTGGCATATTTACTAGGCACAACAGATTATTTTTTCGTTTTACCAGATTTGACTACTTTCGATGCCATAATTGGCTATGACTTTCTAAACCACATAAAGGCACAAATTGATTGCAAAAAAGGAGTTTTGAAATATGATAACGGCCTGGAAAAATTAATGTTTCTTCATTGTAATACTGTCAATTATTTTATAAGTGCAGACACTTGTGATGCACCGGCTTACATATGTAGCAATCTTGAAAAAATTCTTGCTTCGAACAAAGGAGTTTTTGCTGATCCTGTGGAATCTCTTCCTTTTGTAACGAAGGTTGTAGCCACTATTAAGACAAATGATGAGGAGCCAGTCTACTCCAAATCGTATCCGTACCCTTTGGCTTTGAATGATTTTGTAAATCAAGAGATAGCAGACTTATTGGAAAATAACATTATTAGACCTTCTCGCTCTCCTTATAATAATCCTATATGGATAGTTGATAAGAAGGGTCTCGATGATTTAGGACGGCCAAAAAAAAGACTTGTAATTGATTTTAGGAAACTAAATTCCAAAACTACAAGCGATCGGTACCCAATACCCGATACATCTACCATTTTATCAAATTTGGGAAAGTCTGCTTTCTTCACTACTCTAGATCTAAAATCCGGGTTCCATCAAATCAATTTGGCAGAGACTGATAGGCAAAAGACAGCTTTTAGCGTCAATAATGGTAAGTACGAATTTTGTCGACTTCCATTTGGATTAAAGAACGCTCCTAGTATTTTCCAACGGGCAATAGATGATATCTTACGGGATGAAATCGGAAAAACCTGTCACGTGTATATTGATGACATTATCATCTTTTCGCCCTCAGCTGAAGCTCATACTTCTGACATTGACAGAATTCTAAAAAAACTGTACGAAGTTAATATGAGGGTTTCAGGTGAAAAGTCAAAGTTTTTTAAAACTTCTGTCGAGTTCTTAGGATTTCTTGTTTCTAAAGATGGTATTAGAACCTGCCCTGAAAAAGTTAATGATATAATAAATTATCAAGTCCCCGAAACACTACGCAGTCTACGATCATTTTTAGGGTTAGCGGGATATTACCGCCGTTTTGTCAAAGACTACGCATTCATAACAAAGCCGCTCACGAAATATCTTCGCGGGGAAAACGGGAACGTATCGGCAAGGTGCTCTCGAAACGTTAAAATTTATCTTGACACAGAGGCCCTCGATGCATTTGAAAGGGTCAAAAGCATATTAGCATCAGAAGATGTCCTGTTACTTCATCCAAACTTTAATGAACCATTCGAGCTTACCACTGATGCGTCATCTAGTGCAATAGGGGCTGTTTTGGCACAAAATGGAAGACCTTTAACCATGATTTCAAGAACTTTATCCTCAACGGAAGAAAACTACTCCACAAACGAGCGTGAACTCTTGGCCATAGTGTGGTCACTTCAGAAGCTAAGAAATTATCTTTATGGGGCAAAGAACGTGAACATTTATACAGATCACCAGCCACTCGCATTTTCTCTTACGGAAAGGAACCCTAATACGAAGATTAGAAGGTGGAGGGCATTTATTGAGGAATTCTCACCAAAGTTTCACTATAAACCCGGTAAGGACAATATAGTTGCAGACGCTTTATCCCGTCAATATATGCACCACATTGAAAGTGATTTGTTGAGCACAAACGCAACAGATAGTTCTAGAACCTTATCCGCAGCTGAAGCTGCTGGAGGCTCTGATACTTTAACAGCATCAGAAACATCGACAATTCCAACAAAACATAGCGGAGAGTCTTCTACGGTAGTTATAAAGTCGGTATTGAATCCAGTCAATTGCTTTAAAAATCAACTAGTTTTAGTAGAGGCATCGAAACCAGATTTGATTTCAGAGACCGTGTTCCCTAACCAAATTAGGCACTCAATTAGTTTTAACAAAACTACGGACATTGTGAAATTTTTGGACAAAGCTCTGAATCCAAAAGTTGTGAACTGTATTCATTCCGATCGTCATACGTTAGGCCAGATACAGAATGATATTGTTAAGAATTTTCCATCTGTAAAGTTTGTCTATAGCGAAAACATGGTAATAGATGTTCACAATCCAGACGATCAGCTTGAAATTTTATTAAGTGAACATAACAGGGCACATCGTGGTGTTCGTGAAAATTTACGCCAAGTCGTTAGAGAATACTACTTTCCGAATATTCGGGGAAAATTGGTGGAGATAGTTTCAACCTGTAAGACCTGCAGGGAAGCCAAATATGTCAGGCATCCACGAAAGGTTCCAATCGGAAAATCTCCTATACCTGAAAATCCAGGCGAATTGCTACACATGGATATTTTTTCAACTGACAAATCTCATTTTATTACCTGTGTTGACAAGTTTAGCAAGTTTGCTCTCGTCTTCCCTGTAGTATCTAGATCAATTATAGATATTAAAATTCCCCTAATGTTAATAATGAATTTTTTTCCAAAGGCTAAGACTGTAGTATGTGATAACGAGAAGGCTTTTAATTCAGAGACAATTAAATCCATGCTGTTAAACGAGTTTGGCGTCGAAATTTTTACTATCCCTCCGGCACACAGTACAAGTAACGGCCAAGTTGAGCGCTTTCATAGCACTTTGGCTGAGATTGCAAGATGCTTAAAAGCAGAAGGAAGGTATGTCAACACAAAGGAGCTAATTTTAATTGCAGCTTCTAAATATAATCAAACCATACATTCGGTAACAGAACTGAGACCCGCTGATGTCATTCACTGTATTTCTGAAAGGTTAAGGCTATCTTTGGAAAGAAAACTAAATATAACTCAAGAAAAGGAATTGTCATACAATAACGCTGGCAGATTAGACAAAATTTTTTCTCCTGGGGACAAGGTATTTGTGAAGGCTAATAGGAGGTTAGGCAACAAATTTAGTAAACGCTTTGTTGAGAGAACTGTTCAGCAGGACATGGGAAGTTATGTTTTGATAGAAAATCGACCTGTTCATAAAGATAATTTGCAATAGAATCTTGCGACCTGCGGCTTTGAATAAATTAATATCTGTTACTTTAAAATAAGCTAAACTATTTTTCAAAAAATATTTTCGTAAAAATAATTTAATCAAATAAAATTAATAAATAAAATGAAATTTAACCGTCGTGGACGACTAGTTTTAAAGCGGGAGGGTAGTTAAGGTATTTCTCTTACACACTTTTTTTGCTGTAATTTTTTGAAGTCTTTCTTTCTTTTTTATCATGTGATTTATTTTTGAGTTTAGTTTAAGTTCTACTAAGCTTAGGTAAGCAATCCTCATAAGAGGAAAGTGAAGTTAATTTTAAGATAATATAAGCACTACTGAATTTAACAAATAAAATATATTAAAATAAAATTGTGAATAAATTAATAAATTAAAAAACTAAAAGGTGTTTAATTTTAATTGAATTAAAAGGACAAATAGTTAACTTGTATAACATTAAAAAAACAATATTTATGGAGTAAAACAAAAATAAAATTATCAATAATTCCCAAAGATAGCACCAATATAATCTTTATTATTTTATCTAAAAATGCTTTATTTCTAGGGCTAGACGAGCAATTTTTATTTCTAAACATTAACAATAACGTTAATGTAGCTTGTGTTCAGAGTGGGGATGGAAATCGGTCCAAGGTACATTAACCAGGTAATATTAAGGCGAATTAAAAAAAAATACAAAATTGCATACAAAATTAAATATATAAAAAAGTGAATGTAAAATTAATTTTAGTCACCTAGACTTTTTATATTACATATATGACTGTACCCTGAATATGCCAAAATATGTTAAAGTTATCAATGTTTACACGCGCGTATTTTAAAATCCAGAAATGTCAACTTGTATTTGAGGTGAACTAGTATTTTGAAATAGCCATGATCATGCTAAAATAATGTACCATGTGATTGCAATACGAAGTAAAGAGAGTTACTGCCTTTATTTCTTATATTTGGAGTTTGACACTAAAATATAAATTCTTTTTCCATAGATGTGACAAGCTTCATATAGGAATAGAAAAAGTAAAGCTATATTTACACTACCTGAGTTGTCATCTGAGTTTCATAACTGAGACTTATTTGTATAGTGTAATAACATATCTATCTTCATTTGTTAATATTTTTGTCTAACCTCAGTTGAAAATAGAACGTTTTCTATTTTCAAATTATTCAATGTCTGAGTTTTAAATTTAAGTTTTTAAAAGTTACCGGACTAAATGCTTGTTTTTGTATTGCCATACACTTTGTACCAGTTTAACAACTTTTAGAATTAGCGGACTTATTATAATTTCTCAGATAAAATGTAATACTAATAATAAAAATTTTAAATTGATTTTTGACACTCATAAAAATTTAAACTTATTTTTTGACACTCAACTCAGATGAGAAGAAGCACATAGACAAACTTTTGACATATTGTGAACAAAATTGCACGAACAAAAAATATTTAGCTGATCTGTCGAGTCCACCTTCTCTTTGAATTCGCCTTGCATTAACTATGACGCCGTTTTCAAAATAATCCTAGCACCCCTGACTACACACCTGTTACGGATAAAATTAAGTAATAATTATCGATAGCAAATTAAATTGTGTTATCTCTAAGTGGAAATAATTAAACAACTTTAGGTATCTGGAATTTTACAATGTTTTCGGAAAGCATATAAATATTTTAAAAAATATTTGCTAGTAAATATTTATTTATTTTTGCCTATGTGCAAATAAGTTAACGCTTTAAGGTCTATCACGAGAAAGGGTTTAAAAGGTTTTATTTAATGCTGCTATTATTATTAAAAAATGTTGAAAATAAACATCAAATGTGATGGATTTGGAGAATGGATTAGATTTGGATTTTGATGAGTATGAATTGACAAGTTTTAGTAATCAACAGTCATCAGGTTTGTATAATTTTTAAGTCTATTTTCATATATGTACGTATGTAGTTATATGAAAACACATTTGTAAATATTCAAACAACATGTATTCAATTCCACATACTTATGTATCTTTGTAAAAGCACCAACATCTGAGTTAGAAGATGCTGGGTCCCCATTATCATCTCTGTTAAATGAAGATATAACACAAACAAATAATATTAATATCCCACTTAAACAGTGTTATAAAAGTGTTAGTTCTAACAGCAACAGCAAATTTTCTGTGAATAGTTCATTTCCATCGATACTAGGAAATAATCCGGTTCTACCTATAGAAGACGACAAACCTACAAGCAACTGTAAGCGTGGTCCTGGACGTCCCCGCAAAGAAAATCCACTTTTATCGTTTAGGCAACCATTTAAGCAACAAGTACAGCAAACAATTAAAAAGAAATTACAAAAAGATTCATTTAGTCAATTACATTTGAGTTCGTTGGTGGTTGAAAAATCAAATATGGGTTTTACCGATGAACCTGCATCAACATCTTCAAACAAAGGACTAGTTTTATCTGCTACTCACAATGATGAATTGCCTTATTTCAGTGAAAAATATCCGGGAAAAGTTTGTTGCTTGTGTAATTTATGTGAAAGAAGTTCTTTGGGTCAAGGCGATATGCTAAAAATTACAGTTAATGGTGAAACTTTAAAAAGTAGCTACAGTACACCATCAGAAGTGTTAAAAGCTGTTCAAGATGAAAACTTAGAAAACAGTACGGATATTAATTTCCGCAAAAAGACAGTGGCTCTGAATAGGTCAAAAGTTACCATAAATAATGAATGTGTAAATGAATTAGACAATGTAGGACACGACGAAGTTCCCCTATTGGATAATATAATTTTTGAAGGTTGTTTTGTTTATATACATAGTATGTGTGCTATGTGGTCCATGCAACTAAAGCGTATTGAGGAAGACTTTGTACCCAATTTTGAAGAAATGGTTTCAAAGAGCGTTACTCGAAAATGCTCATTCTGTTTGCGCTATGGGGCCAGTATAAATTGCCGGATGAGCTGTCAGAAAAATTATCATTTGTCATGTGCTGCAGCGGCTGGATGTTTTATGATAATTGAATCATTTCAAGCTTTTTGTGTGGAACACATAAGTCAAGTTCCGTATATAGGTATTTTAATACTTTTTTTGTGTTCTCCTTAAATTAAAAAAATATATATACGTATCTCCTTTTACAGCTGTAGATACGAATCTTGAGTGTCGCCAATGTTGTAGTTTAGGGGACATAGGAAAACTAATAATGTGTTGCAGCTGTGGAGCTCATTATCACACCAACTGCATTGGCTTAGCAAATTTTCCAGGTAATAATAGGAATATATAAAATATTTTGGACGATTCTTGCGTATAATTCTTGTTTGTTCGTCGTCACATTTTTATTTTTTGTGTTAAAAATGAAATAAATTTACATAAATTGAATGAAAAAAATATGTTTTAAGCAGCGCAACCATAACCATGCTATTAAAATACTTAAATGCGCAAAAAAAATAATAATTAATTCAGTTAAGTTTATTTTTAAACAAAATCTTAGTAACACGAACGCATTCACTTAAATTTAAAAGTAAAATCAAGGCAAACTTACTTAGACGGAAAATCCGTACTTGGGTACCGATTGCCTTCTTAAAGGAACCCATAGTACGACCAGGAGTGTCGTAACCATATTGAATCAAATAATACGGCATACAGGACATCCCTGCAGTCTTAAAAAAAATTCCTTGGTTATTTAAAAAAAAAGTAAAAAACTAAAAATTATAGACTTTAAAAAATTGCCCGGCCTAATGTGCTGTTTTTTGAAGCCGATTAGTGATCGTCTTAGGACGGTTTATATGTATTTTGTTACGATCAGTACTCGGATTCAAAAAACAGCACATTAATTCTCGTGTTTGCATTTTATAAAAAAAAAGAAAAAAATACTAGAAAAAACCTTGTGTCAGATAATTTAACATTCAAAACAATTAAAATTAATTTTGAATATCAAAAAACTACAGTTTCACGGTCACAACAAAAAAGTACTGATACAAATAAATAATATTCACGGGTATTGTCCTAACCGATTGCCGCATGAGAAATTAGTTATTTTTAGGGATTTTTATTGGTGCTTGTTTGCATTTTAACCATTCATATTATTGCCGCTCCAGATTCATATTTGCTTGGGCTAATTAAGCACAATAACTCTAATGCGGTCCGCATCGGGCAATAAATTGTGAAATCACACGATTGGCATATAAAATAGACCAATTATTGGTGTATCACGACAATTGTGTGATCCCACCTTTAGACTTCACTTCTGGACTTTACTGAAAAAGTAAAAGAACAAGCCTGATATCCTTATAATTATCTGATCATTTTTAATGTCTTTATTATAACTATAAACCTAATTTAAATAGAGAAATTTAATATAAAAAAGACCAGTCTTTTTAAGAATAATTTTAATTATACATACAACGTATCATCTTTTTTCAAAATGAACATCAAGCTCTTAAAACTAGTACATCGGCGTTCTGAATCGCACACATAAGTGAGAAAGTGATAGATATAGTTACATAAAATGTTCACGAAAGAATACACATAAAATGTGATACACTTATATAAATAATGATATCAAGTACACTGAGAACAATCTTAATAATAGATACACTACAAATATACTGATACATCATTCATGCAAATAATTTTATTTAAGCTTCAGAAAAAGATACAGATTTCAATAAAAAAAATCCTAAAACCAATTTCTTTGCAAAAATATAAATAAACATAAACTATATTATAATTGAAAGACTAAAAACTAAAAAAACCTCCAGATCCAAAAAAGTATTAAAAAAACAAATTACACAATAATGCAAATCTACAACAAAATAGATGAATGTAAGCAGAATTAAAATATATGCAGTTTTTGATTTAATTTTTTTTTTCAAGTAAAGCATATGGTGTCAGCCATCAGATACATGTTATAAAGCGGACGGGCTAAAATACTTTTTATAAAAATTTAAACCTAATTTATTGTTTGGATTAAGACAATATTGATGTTAATCGGCATTCAATTTAAATTTTTTGTTTTTTTTTAGATTCCCGATCTGGCTGGAATTGTACACAATGTTGTAAATGTTTAATTTGTCGCCAAACCGAAAGTAATGAGAATCGGTCAGTAAAATGCGAGCAATGTCAAAAAGTATATCACACAACATGTTTGAGACCAATTATATCATCCGTGCCCAAATATGGTTGGAAATGTAATGTAAGACTTTTAATTTTATGTTTGTTTTTCGTTTATTTTTTTCTTTGCAAATACAAAGTGCTATGTAGATTAAACACATATAGATGTAAGTTCATATAAATACATACATATACATATATTAATAAAACTTTCAGCGCTGTCGTGTATGTAGTGACTGTGGGGCACGCACACCAGGCGCTGGCGCTTCCTCTAGATGGCACTGTCATTATACAATTTGTGATTCTTGCTACCAGCAACGAAATAAGGGTTTTTCATGTCCGATTTGCCATAAGGCTTACCGAGCAGCAACGCACAAAGAAATGGTCAAGTGCAGTAAATGTAACAAGTAAGTATGCCTTATAGATACTTGCATTTATTTTTTTAGACATTTTATGATTTATATACAATACGTTCGTTAAAAGGATAAATGATAAATTTTTTCACAAATAAACATACGCAAGTATGTATAAAAATTATATACACTGTAGGAAGTGTCAATAGTGAAACTATGCTATTGGAATTTTTTTTTTTACTACTGATATTAATAATTTTTGACAAGTTAATTTTTTTGGCGCATTGGGACCAGTGATTTACAAGAACATTTTAGTGATTTGAGTCTACATTTTTCTAAATTTGGTGTTATAGTGGAACTAAATATTTTGTACTAACTGACATTGAATTTACCCAAAAAATATTAAATAAGTGTCAAACTTACTTTCATCAGTGTGAATTTCTTCAAAAGTATTTACATCTTTTTAAAACAATATTTTTTACCGTTTTACGCTCGTTTATGTACTTTTTGGCAAAATTTTTTTTTGGGTGCCGCGGTAGGTCAGTGGTAAGTAAGTGCACGAGTCTACCAGTCTGGGGGTTGTGGGTTCGATTCCCACCAGAAACCCTGTTAAGTCTGTTTCATTCTTCTGTTCATTCTTTCTTATCCTTAACTAAATTTCTTCTTTCCTTCCATCTCAATCTATTCTATTTGCCTCTCCAGGTAATACAAAGGGACCGAGTTAAGCGGACCCAAGTGAGCTGTATCCTTTCCTTCAACGGCTGCCTGTTCTAACTAACCTAACCTAACCTTGGTTACATTTTGATATGAAAGGTTTCTTACATGGTACCCTGCCATGTAAGCAATTTTGATGTAAAAAAATTATGACTGTACTTCCGATTACAGGGTTTTCCGAAGTTTTCGTAATATTTTTAGCTATTTTTAAAACAGTACAAGCTGAGTTTGTCCGTACGTCTCTTACAATAGCTCCAAATTCGGTTTTTGGAAAACACTTTAGTTGTTTTGCTGCAGACAAATTTTGGTTTTTTTTTTAATTGCACAATGATGTCTTTCATCGATTTTACACAAATTTTTTTTTTTCAGTGCAAATATTTTATAATTTGCCATGTCTCTTATGAAATTTGAGTTCCCATTGTTAATCTTTTACAATTTTACGCCGTTACTTAAACTTTTTTTAAAAGCTATAAAATTTTTGATTGCTCTAACTGTCCTTTACCCTTATACTTAAACTTTCACTTTAAACTAACGCGTACAAATTTGGGTACTATTATAGAAAATTCATTAAATTTAAAAACACTATTAGGGGATTCACAAGGTGTTCTATTTGTCCTATTGTCATAAAATATCCACAATGATTTAAAAATATTTGCCAACAAATATCAAAAAAAAATTATAGTGCTTTAACTCTCTTAATAACTTCATGCAAGTTTGAACTCTTTTTTGGCGGGTTTCAAGTTAATTCGTTTTTAAAAAACCATAAATACATAAAAGATAATAAAAATTACTTATTTGATACAGTAGTCCTTAAAAATAATCAGTTAAATAATAAAAAAAAATAATTAAATTAATTAGCCTTATTTAAAAAAACAACTTTTTGTTTACCACAGGTGCTTTTATTGCATGTAGTTTTGATCATTTAGCATTTGCTATGCGGACAAATATAACAAATGATGGCGACCATTCAAAAATTATTGTTTACATTTAACCCAAAAAGAGAATTAAACTTAAATAATTAAGTTTTTAAGTAATTTTTATAGAAAAAAGAGCGCATCTCGATTTTTTTCGTTACTAAACAGGCGAGGAAAAACACTCAATAAAATTCGTAAAATTTTGCATATAAAATTTATGCAACAAATCTTTTTTTTTTTTGAATTAAAAAAAGAAAAAATATATTATTTATTCGCTAGCATAAGCGAAAAAACCAACGATTTGTAGTTTGGTTTTATGATGTATTGCTTCATTAATACTTTGTTTTTTTTTTAAGATTTGTTCACAGCACTTGTGACGATGAAGCAGATCTGTCCGTATACCATGTCAAAAAGGAAGCAAATCCTGATTATGATTATGTATGCCAACCTTGTAAGTCTGGTAAACACCTAATTACATTTGCTTCCAGCGATTCCTTTATAACATCTGCTGATGGATTTCCACGGGACTTGGAAGCTGAATTTTATGACAAAGACAATGGAACAGATTTTACTAATATGGTTGATCCATTAAAAATCTCAAAAAAGCGTATTAGCTTAAAGGAGTTGAGCCGAGGTGGAAAAATGGGTAAACTATTTTTGGGCAAGAGTATACTCAGTCAGTATAATCGAAAACGAAGTGTACGTGGCAAAGGGCGACAAATGTATATGTTAAACTCTTCGTTACATCATTCTACAAGTAGTGATTTAAACAGTTCTCAGTGCTCCGAAGATGATTTGGCGTTGGAAAAAAGACTCGTTTTATGTTCGGCTAAAGATAAGTTTTTGCTTATGCAAGACATATGCGTAATGTGTGGTGCCTTAGGAACAGACCAGGAGGCATGTTTAATTGGTTGTGTCCAATGTGGTCAGTGCTACCATCCACATTGTGCCAACGTTACACTTTCGAAGACAATGCTTCAAAAAGGCTGGCGCTGCTTAGATTGTACCGTTTGCGAAGGATGTGGCCAAAAAAATGATGAGGCCAGACTGATATTATGCGACGAATGCGACATTTCCTATCACATATATTGCATGAGTCCTCCTTTGGATGCTGTACCTAATGGTAATTGGAAATGTAAATGGTGTGCTATTTGTCAAAAATGCGGCCGCAACTCGCCAGGAAAGCATTCCTCATGGTATAACGGCTTTTTAGAATGCGGACCTTGTGCCAGCCAAGCCGCATGTTTTGTGTGCAACCAACCGTATAATGAAAATGAACTTATTATACAATGTAGTAGCTGCGAACGCTGGTCACACTGTTTGTGTGACAACATAAAAAATGAAGACGAAGCAACGGCATTTAACGATACCGATTATTATTGTAAAGTCTGCCGCAAAGATGTTGTAACACCAAAAGCCTGTCCTACAAAAGTGGCCCAAGGAGAAAGAAGCACACAAAAAGATACGGCAAAAATGTTTAACAAGAATAACTCGACAAGCCAAGAGAATAATGCTTCAGTACCAGCTGCTACCTTAAATCCAAATGTGACATTGAATGAGCAGCCATTTGAGTCAACGGAAAACACATTTTGGATAGATGGCGTTTGCGTGAGTGAACAGGGCTTTAATATGATACGTTCGCTTACAACAGAAATAAAAAGGAAACGCAAATTACGTACGGACGCTGTACAAAAGGAGTCATCTGGAATTATGTCCTCCATTGACTCGGTAATTGCTGGCAATGCTACGACTACTCCTGGAGATGGGGGCAATGAGACGGGGCACACAACTCCAATTGAGAAAGTACCCACACCAACCTACAAGGATGGTATGGTGTGGATGGGTGAAGATGGCAGTCAACCAGAGGGTTTTTCCATCTCAACCAATGAAGAAGGCCTGAATATTTTGCGTAAAAAACGCCAACGCAATTTACAAAAACTTGGTATTGGCGGCTTTAATGTGCGTATGCGTGGTATACGCAAAGAAAACGAAGAACTTTATATGGGAACTTTGGAAAACCCTTCCATGACAGATGAGAAGAAGAAGAAAATTATTAAGAAGAAAGCCAAATCAAAGCTGTGCGAATCATATCCCGCTTATTTGCAAGAAGCTTTCTTTGGCAAATCTCTTCTGGATAATAAAGATTCATCACGTATCTCCTTTGACGAATCTGATGAGTCTGACACGGAACGTTGCTTTTCACTAGACAACCATAGGCAAAACATTAAAGGAACTAATGTTTCTACAATCACATTTGAACAGCCCCCAAATCAGCAACAATTTTTAACGCACCAGCAACAACAACAACGGGTGGCAGAAAACAAATCGCAAACAAATAATTGCATTCAGCAAAAGCTTATTACGGATATTACCAAGCCATCCATTACAGTGCCTTCTACACCTACAACCATTGAAACCGAACAAACTGAGTTCACCCAACATATTCAGAGAAGCGTTTTAATCTCTTCGGCCAAAATGGAAGAAACATTGAAAGGCATAAAGACCGAAGATATTGTTACGAATGTAAGTTTTTATTATGTACTCATGTACATATAGTATAGGCCAAAGCATTTTGTAGCATTACGTTGTTTAGAATATCTATGTACACTATATTCTTATATAACGCCACAGATGTTGTACAGAGGCCCTAAACTTTTCTTAAAAAAAAAAAAAACAATCGTACACCATTACAATACCACTTTCATGCTTAACAATACCTCGGCAACATTAAGAATGTAAGCGTTCATTTAAGCCGAAATATTGTTAAACTTGCGACATTAAATTAAGATTAGTTCGACTAAATTGTCACTGTTATGTCGCAACTTGACAAAAGATAAAAGGGACCAAGGTTTATTGCCAAATACTAAATTTTAATATTGTAAGTTTAGATGGCTCGATAATAGTAATTCGTTTCATAATGAAAACATGTAGAATTGTTTTTTCGTACAAAGTTTAGGACCTCTAAACATATCTGTAATACTTTGTATAAAGATATTTTTAATAAGGTGATGTTATTAGATACTGATAACATACTAAATATTGTTACAAATCCCGAATTCAAACACTAAAAATCCTAAAAAAACTGGTTCGCGCAGCAAGACATTGTTTTCATGAAATGGCCTGCCTAGGCCTTTGTCTTTAAATTAAATAATAGTTCGTAAAAAATTAAGCTAGGAAAAGTCCTTAAGCGGCCCAGAAAGACCCTTCACGGCCATCTTGAATATTTGATCGGCAGTTCCAATTAAAATTAATACAATCTTAGAAAACTAAAACTAAAAGTTATGATATTTTAATTTAATATAAGTTTGTTACGTTAGATTCGTCCAGTCAATTTCTATACTCTTAGAAGTTTAATTCAATTAGTATTGGCCGATACTGCATGTACACGAATGATATAATTGAATTTAAAATAAGCATAATGAATGAACTTATGCAACACATTACCTTACAAAATTATATTTTAATATTTAAGATGCCATCTGATTTTATTACAACTTCTACTACCAATAATATGGGCTTAAATACTGGTATCAAAATGGAAATGGGGTAAGTTATTTGTATGAACTGAGATAAAGTGCATACACTTGAAAACAACAAATTTTGCCTTTCCAGTGGTCAATATAATGTTAATATGATGCAAAGTAATAATGTTAATATTCAGCACAATATGCAGCAAAGCAATAATATTTCAACGTCGCAACAGACATTTATGACCGGCAGCATCGGCATGAATGGCTCTCAGCAACTGCAGCAACAACAAAAGCTACAGCAGCAACAAATGCAACAACAGCGAATGCAATACCAACAAACAACTTATAATCCCTTAAACATCCAAAATAAACATCCATCGCAATACTTAACACAAAAATCGGACGATCCACTGTTAAGTCAAATAAAAGCCGAAAGAGATATAATTCTTGCACAAACCATTGCAACAAGTGCATCGAATGACTCTCAAGAACTACCACCACAACCAGATGAACCTATTAAGGAGGCAGCTGTAGCTGGAACCCAAAAGACTGCCGAAAAAATGAGAAAGGATGAAGGTTAGTTAGTGCAAATTTTTTAACACATAATACATACATACTTTCGTAATAAATATGTTTAGTTGTAGATATTTTTATTATCTCAGTTTCTTTAAAATCCGCCAATAACTTTGATTTACGTTTTTTTAAGATTTGGGCGAAATGGCAACAATATCTGCTGTTTTGTATGCAAACACTCAACATCCAGAGCTTAAACATTTATATCCCAATTGGAATGAACGTTGCAAGCAAATTCTTAAAAAATGGCGTTCACTGTCAACGGAATTAAAAGCACCATTTTTACAACACGCTAAAGATAACCGTTCCGTCTTAAGACTAAGAAGATCCCAACAGGTACTTAATTGTCGCTTTGATTTTGCACACTCTTTCTATCATATTTAATTTTCTTTATGCAGGAACCTGAAAAAATGTATTTTCAACAAAAGTCCTTAAAAGAACAAGAACAGGAAAGAGTATGGAAACAACATCAAGCTAAAAACAAGGAAATCTATAGTAATAAATTAAATAAAAATGGTAATCTTCACATATTAA
Source organism: Melanophora roralis (assembly GCA_963583895.1). Lineage (NCBI taxonomy): Eukaryota > Metazoa > Arthropoda > Insecta > Diptera > Rhinophoridae > Melanophora > Melanophora roralis. Next base: position 82,019,737 of record OY757191.1, on the reverse strand, counting down.
TAATGCAATTAAAAAATCTATTTATTCTCATTTTTAACTATAGCTTTTTTGGGTGAACTTTCCCGTTCAGAGTCTTCTATGCCTGTTAATAATGGCAATACGATTAATAAACAGCCACAACAGCCACTTTTCGATATGAATCTTTTTAGTGACAATAATCATCTACAGAATAAATTACAATCGAACCTATCAAACACGGGCAATGATAACAATATGAGCTTAATTTTGTCAAATCAGTTAGGCTGTGACAATAACAAGTCATCAACTCAACTTGAACAACAGCAAGCATCTTTTATGTCTACACTTAATCAAAATATTCTGGAACAACACAATCATCAACCTTCAATGGAATCAGTATCTAAAGAATTTGATCCCAACAAAACAGATGCCACTCTACAACTTTCTGAACGTAATGATATATTTTTAACTGACAAAAATTGGCCAGGAGTTTCGAAACTTACTGATTCCAAAGATCCTATGACCAGTGGTGTGGAAAAATTAGAAACCGATGAAAACGCTGGCCTAGGGGATATACTTGGTGGCTTTGCAGATGGGGATGATGATGATATACTTAAATCGTTAACAGCTGAAATTGGAGATGATTTCAATATTTTAGAGTATGCTGATCCAGAGCTAGACGAGTTCAGTGGAAGCCAAAATCTTTTAAACAAATTGGATTTTGATGAAAATCAAAAAACTATTTAAACATTTCAAAAGTTTATTAAAAATGTGCACGCATACCTACATATCTATGTACGTATGCATGTGGATTAGTGTGTAAGAAGTTTAATCAAAAAATTTAGTTAGTAATTGTTTATTTCTTTTTTTCTACTTTGACAATTTATTGGCAAATGCCAGTCCCTTTAAAACGATAATTTGCAAAAAACTGGTTAGTTTATGTAATAACAAATAAAAGTAACTCTTGAAAAACATGTAAAAGAAGTATTAAATTCTTGAGTGCTACTGATAATGAACTGCTTTAATTGAGCGAAACATGTGAAATTTTCGGACTTTTAGTCCAAAGTGTATGCGCCTGGCCAAATGCTATAGCGGAGGTTCGAATCCAATACCAGGCCAATCGATCGAGTTGTCCATGCTTTTAATATAAGAACTCTTAATAAGATTTTTTCGATTCGAATCGAATGCGACGATTTGGCCCCAGTTTTCCCCTTATACCCGTCTGCATATCTCTCCTGATCGATAAGCCCCGAGGAGGTGATTTCATTCGTCTCTCCCTTTTGAAATATCGAAAGAAAAAAGATTCCGGATTCGCGATAGAATCCATAGCCTTCGACAAAATTATAACCTCGTAGAAGAAAATCGGTTCTATCACCGTCTTATAAAGCCAACTTACGTCCAGGGAGCTGAAGCCGAAGGGTTTGCTTAAGGCACTTTTGCACACGAACATCGTTTACTGCCCCGAACGACTCCCAAATATTTCTTACTATCTGACAGAGATGGTACTGACACTCCGGTGTCAGTAGATAAAAAAAAATCAGCCCAGTTATGAATAAGAATTCACTGGGAGTTTTTTTCCTATTCCCCGTTTCCCTATTCTAAATAAATTTTCCCCGGGAAATTTCTCAATTTTTTCACACAGAACACAACTTAAAGCAAAATTTAAGTAGCAAAGCGTACTATGTTAGCTACATAGAAAAAAATTTTGATTAAGCATTATAAATTTCCCTACACGGTAAATTAAAAAAAAAATATATATATTTAATAAAAAATTAAATTTAAATTAGTTTGTTTACATTTATCGTTTTGACAGGGAAAGTAATAAAAATACCTGTCCTATTGACAGATTTTTGTAGAATTAAGCAAACCTACTGGCAGTTCGCCTTGCACATGAGCATAATAAAAATAATTTTTTTTTTTTAATAGTTAAAAATGTTTATTGTACATACAGTATGCGACAAAACATATGCACGAGATTGTACTTACAATCAGATATCTTTATAATGTAGAAAATTTAATTCGTATTTTTACTTGTGTTATTTTTTTGTAATGATAATAGAGTCCTCTTACTAACACAAGACAAAAACAAAGAAAAAAAATGTTTAACAAAAAAAAAAATTAATAATAAACTTACAAAACCGCTATTTTGCATGCGACAAAACAAATGCACGAAGTATTTGGAATTTATGTTCTTCATTTTTTTTAACAAATTACTAACAAAAAGAACCGTTAAATGAGATGCACAATTTTTTAGATATAAACGGAATAATTTGAAACATTTTGCACCTGTTTATTAATATTTATATTCTTTCAAAGTCATCGGTCATAGTTTGCAACATTTTAATAAAAGAATGGCTTGCAGCAAATATTCCGATCATTTAAAAGAAAAAATTATAAATGATTATAATAAAGGGGAATCAGTAACGTCGATTGCAAATAAATTTGGAATTCACCACAGTGTAATTTTTCGCATTGTAAGCCATTTCCGTTCATCAGGATCGTTGGCAACCGTACACAGGGGTGGTAGACCCCGGAAAACCAGCAAACGGGACGACCAGGCAATACTGCGCTTAATAAAAAAGGATCCATTTACCTTAGCAAGATCTATTGCAAGTCAGTTAAACTTAAATGTCTCGATTAGATCCATCCAAAGACGATCTGTTGAAGGTGGATAAAAATTATATAGAAGTGCGAAAAAACCATTTACTTCTGCTAAAAACAGATTAGCCAGAATCGAATTTTCAAAGAAGCACATCAACTGGACCATAACCCAATGGAAAACCGTACTCTTCTCTGATGAGTTTAAGTTCAATCTTAAAAGTTCTGATGGAATTAGGCTGGTACGTAGACCAAAAGGACAACGCCTTAACCCTCGATATACCCAAGGTACGGTAAAACAAGGAGGAGGAAATGTATTGGTCTGGGGATGTTTTTCTGGCCATAGAATCGGACCAATTCATAAAATAAATGGTGTAATGGATCGATTCGCTTACAAGGATATTCTACAAAACATAATGCTACCACATGCAGAGGAGGAAATGCCGCTTAAGTGGAGGTATCAACAGGAGAACGATCCTAAACACACGGCTAAATGCAACAAACAGTGGTTTGCAGTTAATAAAATAAATGTTTTTAAATGGCCAGCGCAATCGCCAGATCTCAATCCCATTGAAAATCTATAGGATATTGTAGATCGTAAAATTAACCGTGATAATTGCGGAAATAGGGATGAACTTTTTCGCCAGGTGGAAGTTGCTGGGAATGAAATTTCTGGAGAAATTTTATCAAACCCAATTGAGTCCATGTCACGAAGATGTGAAGAAGTTTAAAAAAAAAATGGCTACTCAACTAAATATTAATATTTTTTTGAGTTTCCTAAAGACGTGCATATGTTTTGTCGCATACAAAAAGCTGTTTTTATTGTATAATATAAAATTTTTTAAGTTTTATAATATTTTTCATTTGTTTTTCTTATATTTTATTGAATTTAGGTTATTTACTTTATAAAAAAAATAAAAAGGTCCAAATCCAAATGTGTTTGCTTTTGTTTTTGAGACATATTCTACTTAACAAAAGTTCGTGCGTATGTTTTGTCGCACACTGTACATATGTTTGTATGATGTATGTATGTTTGTAAATATGTTTTAACAATTTGTGTAAATATATGCACTTATCTTAAACTAATCTAATTTTTAATAATGTAAATATTATTAAAAGGTTGAAACCTTGGGAACGTGAGAACAATGACAAGCCACTATTTCTGGAAGAACAACATTCAATTGCGAAGTCAATTAATTTTGGATAGTAGTCATTCCAAAAATTAACTTTATAATTTTCAGAGACACTTTTTACATTAAAATCTTCATTAATTTGTAAAAAAGTTTGGTTATTGACATTATACGAATTCCACTTTAGATATATATTAAATGATGTAGGGTTGGAAGATTTTGCGAAATTCGCCCACAATGTCATGACTATTTCAGAAATTTTTTTATCAGTAGAATTCCAACGATTTATGAACATGTTATTATTCATATAGGGGACTCCCCATATAAAAATTTGATCAAAATATTTCGGCACACTTATCCAAGTGGGAAGTGAATAAAATTCGGTACGCGGGCGCATATTAAAATAGTATATGTAAACATCTTCATCACCACTAAGAAGGTTAGCTAAAAGAAATAAAGGGGCTAGATGCATTCGGTCAGTATGAAAGCTTATAAAGTTATTTAGTACAGTTTCCTGATTAACATTATCTTCATTCTTATACAATAAATTAATAGAGTCCAAAACGATAAGATAGTCCGATTCGCAGAAATCACTTTGATTTGTCTTACGGATGTCCTCTACAGCTATTTTAGAAACAAAACTTTCAAAATCATCACTTGTCATTAGGGTGCCGTCCTTCTCTTCGTCGTCTAAGATTTGAAGAACGTCTTCCATGTCAGTTATCCCAGCCATAATAGGAACCTTGTTATAACTGCTTTTCATAAGCACTGCTGGAAAATCTTCTATGAAACCTTTTGAAGTATTACTAAATCCTTTATCTATTACTGGACCCCATTCAATCTCAGGTACGTTATCCATTAAAATCTTGGCATCAATTCTTTTTAAGCATTGTATTAACATTGAGGTAGGTTTACGATTGCATGCAAAAACATGAGCCACCGAATCCAAAAGTGGGCTAAAGTAATCAAATGTTCGCACCGTGCCTTCAGTTAGCGGATTTCCAGACATCATGATAACTTTGTGAAACGCGTTTCGGGACCAATCTCCCGACGTCAAATGAAGACCAGCACTGATGGCTCCTGCTGAATGTCCAATGATTGTTACTTGTTTCGAATCACCCCCAAAATGGGCAATATTTGTACGTATCCATAGCAGCGCAGCAGATTGATCCATTAAGCCAAAATTTCCTGGTGCTTCGGAATCTCCAGTGGTTAAGAAACCCAAAATATTAAGCCGATAGGCTACGGTTACTACAATTACCTTTTGCTTAAAAACCATTTGAAAAGGATCGATATCGGTTGGACTGCCGGAGTTAAAGTCACCACCATGAAACCAAACCATAACAGCATAGCCCGATAGACCAGGAGAACCTTAAAATAAGAGCAATGCAGTCAAAGTAAATTAAGTTTGTAAATGTTAAAGTACTCGATGTTAATCGTTTTGTTAATGTAAAGTGCACACTATGCCATTTTGTGACATCGTAAGCAAACACAACATTGTGAACTGATAGTAATCCATGCCTTAACAAACATCAAACTTTAAATAAAAATATCCCGATAATTTTATACGGGTTTTTCATATACTGAGTTTTACATTTGCCAAGACGTGAATTAGCCTCTTCAAGAAAGACGTAGTGTAACGACGACACAAAATAACATTAAATATGCCTAGTGTGCACTCCGCATAGAAAATAATGTTCCTTGAAAAATGGCCGCAAAAGACCCCAATTTTAAAAATTAAAAACAACAATAATTTCCGAAATGAAAAGTGACCAAGAAAAAATTATTGATTTCTAAAGGGAAGGATTAAAATAGCTCCAAATGTAAAAATAAGAAATGGCCTCATATTTTTACATTAAAAACAACAAGACGAAAAATTGTTTTGGTGCCATTTTTGATTCTATGTTTCGGGCAATTTTCATTTTGGATATCACCTCAAATTATAAAAATGTTTGGGGCTTTTTTTGTAATTTTTGAATTTTTAAATACTATAAAAAATGTCTCCAATAAAATAAGGCCAACATTTTTACAATTAAACTAATTACAAGAAAACTTTAGTACGCGAAGCCCATTTTGGATATGTTTTAGATGAATGAAAGTTGTCCTAAAATTTTCGTTAAAGAATAACTTGTAGTTAGTCGGCATTTGACCATGCGCAATGAATTAACACTCTTCCACCGGCTTTGCTATTTAAAGCCCTTTTTACGTAAAGCCAAAGCATATTTGATAAAAAATTACACAAAATCTTATGAGACCTTTTTAAAATAGTATGCGAAGTCCGTTTAGGACATGTTTTAGAGGAACGCATGTTGTGTCAAGGCTTCGCTTAAAAAGTCTATCCGAGACCGTTTTTACGTGAAGCCTTGGAATATTGAGGGGTTTAGAGCACAAGTGGTTCAAGAATATGGAGTTAGTAAATGAGGTTTGTTCAGAGCATAAATGGATAATGTGGGGTTTTTTCCGGTAGCAAGTTATGGCGACTAATTTTAGCACTTATTATAAGAATTAAATTTTTGCTTGGAGCATAAGGGGTATATTAGCATTTGAACCCCTTGTGCTTTAACATTTACTAAAATGTCTTTTTCGCATGGACCGGCTGTGGTTTGAACTAATATTTTCGAATAAATGCCACTACATTGTTAATTTTTTTTCGTTGAATGTTTTCAAGAAACACGTATTCAAGAAATAAATTAGACGTTTTAACTCTCTGGTCCCTTATTTATGGAGTGTAACCAACATTTTGGAACTACAGAAATTTACAAAAAGTGGTAAATTGTGTATTTAAAGATTGGGAGCAGCTGTGGCAAATTCAAATAAAAAATTTATTGTGACATTGTAAAATAATGACTTTATTTATATCTCTAGAGTCCACCCAAAGACATTTTTTTAAAGTAGTGAACAGGGCATCCAAAAAGTGCAATGTCAACACTTTCATAAAGATGACCCTTGGAACTTCTCATACAAAGATGATCCTATAAATTAGCAAAAAAAAATCTTTTGATCAAAAAGTTGGCGGGGCCAAAAAGCATCGTGAAGCTAATAAAATTTAAAAAATTCACGAAATTCAAAGACAGTTGTTGTTAGAGGTTCGGTTGGGCTGCGAAGGGCGAGAAAAATAGGCAACCCGTCTCATACATAAGCACTGGGAGGCCTTCTGGGTCTGTTGTGCATCCTTTTAGGGAAAGAATGAAATTCCAAAAAGAATAAAAATTCAAGTTGAAGATAAAGATATGCCAGATTGACGTCAGGTAATCTGATTATGACTATTAAAAAAAATTAACAAAGAGCCAAAAAGTCTTGGATTTTTTTTTATTAGGTATTTTATTTATTTTAGATACAGGTTCATTTACTTAGAAATTTTAAAAAAAGTTAATGTACAAGACGTATGCATGTGTGTATAACTGCGACCTTTCTTACTATAAAGAAATTTTTGGGGTTTTCTAACTGTAACTGTATTTTATTTTTTTATCTGGTTAGATTAAAATATTTCTTAGAATCTGTTTTATTTAAGAAATAATATTCCAGATATTAGCTAAAATTTTTTATTGCAATTTAACTTTAATACTTTTTTTTTCATTATTAAAAATAAGTCACTTGAACCGTATGTGCTTCCGGCCCCTCATTTAATTCAATATCATTTTTTTCTGGACACGAAATTTTATGGGACCTTTAAAATTAAGCTATGTTTACCAAACCTTGCATTGCTTCATTAATTTAAAAACAAAAGCCATTTATAACTTTAATTTTGTGGCCATTTTTTTCGATAGTACATATTAACAAATTGATATTGAGCCATTTTTACACTTCACACTTTACTTTGAAATTCTTTACTATTTTTTTTGGGCCATTTTTTCCTATTTTTAGCGTAACTTTTTTCTTTAATGGGGAGAGGGTTATTTTTTTTTTCAAATTGGAACAATTTATAATTTCGTGTTTTGGGGTCATTTTTCATTGGGGTCATTTTTCATTGGGGCCATTTTTCATTTTAACATTCCCTATAGAAGCAAAAATTTTAAAAATGAAAAAAGTGCTCAAATATATTTTGAGATAAAAAATCACCCCAACTTAAAAAATAAAAAAAAGCCCAAAAAAATAGAAAAAGTGGCCTCAAGTTTTCGTGTTGTTGGTTTAAATATTAAATATTGAAGCCATTTTCCATTTTGGGGCCGAAACTATAATTAAATCATTAATTAAATAAAATTAAAGTTAATAAATATAATACAATTTGAAGTTAACTCTAAAATTTTTAGCCATTACAACCTCCTTTGGGCTTAACTGAAAATTTATTGAAAGTACGGCAGCACCAATGTAGAAACCGACTTTTTGTGGTAGTATATTTCCACGTTTATATTACCACCAACCGTTAGAGAGTAAAAAATGTTACCACTTTGTTATTAAAGTATTATTAAAAAGCCTTATTCAAATATTGCTCAGGACTTAAACTTAATTTTACTTTATTTATAGGGTTTGTTTTAGGCTAAGTTTGTCAATATGCATTTTATTTGTTCTTACACTAAATCATCCGTTGGCTTCAACCAAATTCGTAAAAAACCTCATAAATATTTTTGGTTTCAGTTTATTAATGTTGTTATATATCGTTACCTTATTTCGTTTATTTATAAATGGTCTGCTCAACTAGCCAAAAAAATCGACTTAAAAAATACGATTTAGGGCCTTTCTTTATTAAGGTAACGATATGAAGGCAAAAAATATGCATAAGGTATTTCGAAAAATTTGTTAAAGTCTAATGATGATTAAATCATTAAAACAGAATGTTCTTCGAAAATGTTTGTTCCCCTTCACATACGTATGCATGTGCATGTATATACGTACATACATCTATATGTATGTAAGTTTGTATGTATTTATATTAAATATAGAATATTTAGGTTTCTATTTGCAATAAATTAATAAATTTTGGATTTATTGCATAAGCATTTTTGTAAAAAAATATGTAAAACTCATAATTTACAAACCGTTTTGTTCAACAATGCATTAAAATTTCGAGAAAAATCAGTCCCGTTTTGCATCCCTATTTAAAACCCAAATAGCATCCAGCCTCAGAAACAAAATTGGCCATCGTTGTGAAAATTCACATTATGTGAGAGATTGCTTGATCCCAGAAATGGATAAATTTTTTAACATTTTTGCAACGTTATACCCCGAAAACTGTAATGGCTGTTAACTTCTTACCTGGCTGAAAAGAATTTTGTAATAATGTTTATACTTAAATATTAAGATGATATTTAATGACAAACTTCATGCATTGGATATTCATATTTAAATAACCAAAAAATATAACACAAATTTTAACTATTTAAAATTTAAACATAAATTTGTAGTCAAAATATTATTGTGAATCTATTCAAGTGAACGGCAGTGTAAACTCTCAAACAAAAAAAAAGCGTTCTCAAGGCGCATTCCAATTCACCACATTATATGAGCTTTTAAATCAAAGGCTGAAAGAACTTAGAGAAAAGTAACCAGCTAAATTTGGCGCATAATTACTTTATTTTAGCTTTTATTTGTTAACATTTTTTATTTTTTTTTTTTATCATTTTGCATAACGCTATCAGTCGCTGTTTAATTGAACCCAACTTTATGCTGCTTTAGTCAGCTATAAAAATTTATTTCGCCTTTTCGTAATTGTGTGCATTTTTACTGCCTTTCGAGAATAATTTTTGTTTATTTTTATTTAACGGAATTTCCCACATATCTAAAGAAGAAATAATAACAAAAAATTTTCATCCCCTCTAAATTTTAATTAAAATAATAAAAAAAAACAAAATTTTTTTTTATAAAACGCGAGCAAAATCGTCATACTTACCATCGGGTATAAATATATTTAAATATAAACATTCTTCATCATATTCTTCGCGAAAACTCCCACCCATTGAATTTGTTGTCATTAGCAGTTCTTGTATTTGCATTGTTTGTTTATTGGTTTGACCAATATTTTTAGGCCAGCATTTAGGTCCGTAAGATGTAGCGTTGTAAATCATATTCCATTTATTCACTTTTATTTCTGGTGGTGAAAATCTTGGGGCTTTTGCATACTGTATACCCAAGTATGCTTTAATATTTTGTGTGCGAAACATTTTCATGTATAACCCGACCATAACACCCTGGTTGGGCAAATGTACTGTAGGTGCTTCTAAGGCGCATATAATTTGCGCCTTTTGGCTAATCAAATAAATAACTAAAAATATTAATTTTGAGGTTATGACACTCTTAAGAGGATGTTTTGCAGTAGCTGTTAACATTTTTACACTTGATGAATAACTAAAAGAATTTAGGCAAAATGTTTTTGGGTAAAAATATTGTAAAAAATACTTTGCATTGCATGAGGGTGCAAAATTATGATTGGTTGTCATGGTGCTAAAGTATAAAATTTTTGGTTGCCAAGATATATTTAAAGTGACACAATAAAGTTTTTGAAAAATGCTGCTACACTAGGGTGGTAAAAATTATTAGGAGAAATCTTAAGATGTAGTTCTTAATCAGTTACATCACACACTGAAAATCTCATATATTTTTACATGAGTATTCAAAAAGACTTATTAAGGAATTGTAATATGTACATATAAGATAATTGAATATGTATTACTTAAGATAACCTTCTAAAATTATTTTGTTATTGAATAAGAAGAAGAAAAAATCTTCTTAAAAGTCTAAAACAGCAAATGAAACTTGTTTAAAAATTGCACAATTTAATCCCCTAAGCCAAATTAAAGGTATAAAATAAAATAATATTCTTGCAAATATTTCACCCTAGGAATGGTAATACCCCTAATATTTGTAAAAACATATAAACAGGGTGAACAAAGTTTTGTGACACTTTTGTTTTGAAAAAAAACTGAAGTTTATTTTTTTCAAACTGCACGTTTTAACCAGGTTAATTTTAATTTGTTTTATTTTATAAATTAAGTTTGGCAAAAAAAAATCAGTGTCAAATTTAAAGGTTTTTTACATATGTATAATATAAGTCTATGTATGTATGTATGTTGCGTTTTTTAAAAGTTAGTTTTTTCTACTAAAAGTTTGTTATAAATAAAACTTCACCTACTGTTATAGTTTTTTTTTAGGGGGGTGGAAATATGTATGTGTGTTACATGTATACAATACTAAAATTAGCATATTTACATACATATCGTCGCTTAAAATAAAAATGGCGTATCCAACAGTAAAAAATCGCAACCAGAAAACAACGTCTCTTAATAAAGAACTACAAAAAAGTATTTAATTAAACCAACTTTTAGGGTTCTAAGACCATGTAAATATGTATAAATTAGGGACTAGTAAATCCACTTTAATTTTAGTCAAAAATCTATTTTAAACAACAAACAAACCGATTTTACTGCGAAGATTTCAATACTAGCAATTTTAAGAATTATTTTTTAAAATTATCTGCATCTAAAGCTCATGTTTCAAAACTCAGTTTTGGTGTATTGTTTTAAAATTTGTAATATTTGTCGGCTAAAATGAAATAAATATGCATTGTGGCCAAGTAGTGGTTTTTAGAAAATAAATATATCTTCACTGTGTGTGTATTTAAATTTATAATATGTACATACATATACATATAGTATAACTATGTATCTTAATTTAAATATGGCCCGAATTATTTGTAACGATTAGACAGGTGGTTTGTTTTTTGGAAAAAATTGTATTTATTTATTTAAAAATAATGCTTGAGGACATCTATTCGTTTTAATGTAGCATTAAAATAAAAATCGACTATAAATTAAAATCAATAATGAAATTTGATTAATTGACTTTGAAAATCGAAATTAAAATAGTTGATCGTAAAATCGAAAATCTATTTTTGGCTTTCCTAACCTTTTCTTGTATAATTTTCCATAACCAAAGAAACTAAATGTGCAATTACATGCGTTTTTTCTGTGCGATGTTTTGAGGGTTAAGATAAGAAATTTATGTATTTTCTTAAAAAAATATCTTAATTTTTTTGTATTAGATTTGATCTTTTTGATTTTAGGTAGCGATATATGTATGTATGCCTATAAAAACAAAGTTATTTGTATACAATTTACCTTTTTTATAATAAACGAAAAGGTAATTTAAATGTCCTTCAATTTCGCTATACATATGTATGTCTGTACCTGTATATGTACATACATATGGGGGATTTCATGTCAAGTGACCCAACTTTTTTTTTCGATTGGAAAGAAATTTGGACCAAAGTAAGTTCTTGCAGAGAATAGCATAGACACAATTTTTTAACACGATCGGTCAAGAACTCTCTGAGCTAGAGGGGTTCAAAATTTGACGTTTTCGGCAAATAGGTGTTTTTTCTCATACATGTAGTTTGTTACCTTTTGCTTTTAACAAATTCGTCCCAAATACTTTCGATAGCTTTTTCTTCAATCTTCCAGAAAAAAATATTTTTAAAATTAAAAAAATTTTTTTTTTTATTTTTTTTTAAAAAAATAATTAGAAAAAATTATTTTTTTTCCAAATATGCCCATTTTTTTTTTTTTTTTTTTGCTCAAAAGAAAGCTTAGGTCTTTTGCTTGAAGAGCTTGGAGGTCGCTTAGTGGGATGCGAGTGGGATATCTATAAAAATAAATGTTTTGTAACTCAAGGCAGAGGTTTTCCAATTTTCGCGTATATTGTGTTTGATTTTTTTGCTATTTATGTAAAATTTTCTCTTAAGCTAAAAAAAAAAATTATTTTATGCTAAGAAACAAAATAATTTAACCTTTCCGACGGTATGCAAGTACCAAATAAAGTCTCATACACTCGACACTGCATTACCAACAAAATTGTAGGCCTCTGGAATAAAATCACTTTTATATGGCAATGTCTGAACACATTTTGTTAATATTTTCAATGCATACCGTCGGAAAGGTTAAATTATTTTGTTTCTTAGCATAAAATAATTTTTTTTTAGCTTAAGAGAAAATTTTACATAAATATCAAAAAAATCAAACAGAATATACGCGAAAATTGGAAAACCTCTGCCTTGAGTTACAAAACATTTATTTTTATAGATATCCCACTCGCATCCCACTAAGCGACCTCCAAGCTCTTCAAGCAAAAGACCTAAGCTTTCTTTTGAGCAAAAAAAAAAAAAAAAAAAATGGGCATATTTGGAAAAAAAATAATTTTTTCTAATTATTTTTTTAAAAAAAATAAAAAAAAAAATTTTTTTAATTTTAAAAATATTTTTTTCTGGAAGATTGAAGAAAAAGCTATCGAAGGTATTTGGGACGAATTTGTTAAAAGCAAAAAGTAACAAACTACATGTATGAGAAAAAACACCTATTTGCCGAAAACGTCAAATTTTGAACCCCTCTAGCTCAGAGAGTTCTTGACCGATCGTGTTAAAAAATTTTGTCTATGCTACTCTCTGCAAGAACTTACTTTGGTCCAAATTTCTTTCCAATCGAAAGACATCGGTTTTTAAAGTTGGGTCACTTGACATGAAATCCCCCATATGCACGTACATACATATGTATTTCTAGCTTGCATGCAATATTTGATAAGAATTTTGAATGCTGACTAAGGCTACCAAAATCTCTTTTAAAACTTTATGTTTATAGTCTTGCATACAATAAACCAACATTCATAATTACATATATATTTAAAATCGTTTTTTTTTTGTTTGTTTATGAGTTCAACACATTACAAGTGAAAGAAATGGAATTTAGTTTGTAAGTGCCATGTAAATATTTATGCATATACCCAGCAAAAACTTGGTAATGGGTATTCAATACTAAATGTGTTATTTAGAAATTGTATTAAAACCTCATATTTAAGAGAACAAGCTCAGTAAAACCAAATCTGCGTTTGAAAGAGGGTTTTCACACAAGACTAATTATGCTGGCATAAAATCGCAGTTTTATGGCGTTTTCGGTGAAGAGAGTGGTTTTGGTTGGCATAATTTTTTCAACCAGCTTCAACCCCGCACAAGCAGAACAAAACTAACACATACACACTAATGAACGTGAAATAAGCAAAGAAAATACTAACACACACAAAGCTTTGTATACGTGCACAGTTTTATGCCAGCATAGTTAGTCTTGTGTGAAAACTAAAGAACAAAATTTGTGCGGATTAAAAATTAGTCTTGTCTGAAAACCACCAAAGACTACAAAAGGTATGAAAAAATTTACAAATATCCAAATAAACCAACTTACAAAATTTAAAGCAATCAGTATATACATACATATATCATACTTATAAAAGGTTTTATGCCCTAAAATATAAGTAACACGCTTTTCTAAAGGATGACTAACAAACAAAATATGCTAGGACTTAAAAGTATTACATATATGAATTTAGGAGATTTCCAATTATCTTATCAAAAAAGGCAAACAGGATGGCACTAGAGTTAAACACTCACGGCTAAGGAAGCTGTGGGGCCCCAAAAACTACTTGAAGACGTACGAGACTCAAAATAACCTGACTTGAGACAACGCGAAACTACAGCGTCAAACCGAGTAGGGTGGAGCTGCTATCCCCCAGAGGGTAGTTAGTACATAGTTACATATTTTTGTATATTTTTTAATTTAATAATTTTTAATTGTCATATTTACAGTTTGTACGACATATCCGTTTCTTTGTTTATCTGTATGATGACAGTTGTGTATTACATATACAAAAACTTTCCGAATTATAACCAAGTAATTAATTGGCATAAATGTAATAAATTATTTAAGCTCCTATTTTTAAGCGAGTGTGTTAAGTACTTGCTCAAATGACATCCACGTGCTAAAACAATAAATTAATAAAATGTCAAAAAATTAGTTGTGCATCTAAGCATTTTAAATTATTATATCTTTGTTGAGAACTGAGAAGTAGTCGAGTAGGTAGAGAGCAAATCTGATACTCTAAGAGCTTGATTTCCCCCAAACGCTTTGGTTTGAAAAAAATAAAATCTTTATTTCCGATATTTATCTGTACTAACATAATTATATCATTTACATAGTGATAAGAGTATATATAAGTTTGTCATTCCGTTTGTAATTATGGTAATATCCTTAGGCAACCCTACAAAGTGTACATATGAACATACATATATTTTGGATCCTTATAGATAGGGATAGCCATGTTCGTGTGTTGAAATCAAGTGAATAAAGTCGGACAGAAAACGTTTTGGTGTAAAACTATCAGATATATTCCTAGGCAGAACGCTTTTTAAAATCAGCTAGATCGGTTGACTTCGGACAACCGTCAATAGGCAAAACCCTAAAATATATCTTTTTTTGGGACAAACTCCATGCGTATATCTCTCCATGCGCATATCTCTATATATCTCCTCATGCGTATATCTCTATATATGTATCTCAGAAAATATAGCCACTGTTGTCACAAAACTTCTCAAATATACTTAATAGGCGACTGTCTAAGTTAGGAAACTTTTATTTTTAGAAAAGAGCAAGGGAAATAATATAACCCCTACAATTACATAAATTTTGTGAAATTTTTCTGGCGCATAATCTGAGAATCTATAACAGCTATCAACTTGAAAGCATACAAATTAGTTCCAGTATAATGAGTACATTTTAGGAAACAAATTAGGTGGATAGGAGCAGGGGGAGCGGAAGCCTCCACAAAAATACACTACATATTTTTAAGAAATTTTCAATACGATATATTTCAAAAACTATAACATCTATCGGTTTCAAATGTCCTATAAGAAGTAATAGCACAACAATGCCAGAACCTTAAAAAAAAATTAGTTGGATGGAAGCAGGTTGAGGGACAGACCTCACACAAATTAAAAATATTTATGAAATTTTTAATACGAATTCAAGTTGGAGAAAAAAAGAGTTGGATATGAGCAAAAGAAGCGGCAGCCCCTATACAAATGAACAATTTTTATTAAACTTTTGATGCGAAATTTTTCGAAAACTGTTAAAATTATTGCCCTTAAACCTTTTAAATGTATTTCTTTTATGATTTTATTTATTTAAAAGAAAATTTTGTTTGATAGGACCCTGGAAGTAGTATCGCCTATACAAAAGTTAAAATTTTGTACAGTTTTCTACTTCAAAAACTAAAATAGCTTTCGACTTCAAACTCGGCACAAAATACTTCGATTGTAATATTTGCGGTTTGAAAGCAACTTGGCTAGATAAGATGGCTGGGTAACAAAAAAAACAATGTGAAGGGTATATAAGATTCGGCACAGCCAAATATATCGCGCTTACTACTGACTCTTTGCATTATTTCTCATCTTTTTTATCACATAACACAAAGGGCAAGTAATCATCTGTGTCCTTTCTATTAAAGGATGTGTGCTTGTTCTGTTGACCTAGTAATTATACTTGTAAAAAATTAATTAAAAAAGAGGGCAACTAAAAATTTGGTGACTTTAAAGTGACAATTTTATAACTAACGTTAAGGGCATCACAATGTTAAAAAAGTAAGCTGATGCTATTGAAAAGTTATTTAAATGTCATGTATAGACATGCAAGTTTTTGCTGGGTGCATTCAATAAAAAATACATATTGACATGTATCTTTAAAAAAAAACTAACTATGCAGGCTTAGTAAATATAACTTCGACTATTTTTTCGTGTGTATCTTCAAATATACATATATATTTGTTTTAAATAGGAGGAGTACCCTTAAAAAGCCAATGCACACAATATTCATATAGTACACTCTCACTTTTGTTTAAGTGTTAATTTTTCACTAGCCATGACTTTTGTTTATGTAAAAAAATTTTTCAGACATTTTTTTGTTTTTTAATATTAAAATCAATGTATTATTATAAACATCTAAAGAAACATTTACTTTTTTGTGTGCAGATGAAAATCATGCCGTTATGCTTCAGAAGATTTTAAATCTTAGACGTGTTTAAAAGGCATTTCAGTAAAATTAATTTATTTTTCATTTAGTTTTAACATAAAGCTCTTCAATAACAAATCAAAATTGAAGTTTAAAAATAAACAAATTCATTTCGAAAAGAAAGTTACATTTTCTTAAGATGGGTGTTTTAGCATTAAAATTATTATTATATCTATGTGGTAAAAAAAAAATCCTTTATAAACATTTAGTTTAAAAAAATATATTTAGAATAATTTAACATCGATAAATAATAAAAAAAAGAAGCATAGAAATTTCTAACGTTAAAGCATAACATAATCTTAAATAAAATTAATACTTTAAAAATTTTTCAAAAACAAGCAAGTGTTTTTACCCTGCAAAAAATATTGGACCACATGGACTAGTTACAACATTATCCTATGTAATGCAGTTGTGGACCATGTCATTGTCAAACAAAAACTTGTTGTTAAGCGACAGGTGTTCGTGTCCCAACGATAACGATCAGTGTTGCCAGTTTTCATTTGTAACATATTTTGTATGGAGTTTGTGATTTTGTTCTAAAAAAAACTGAGGCAATCGCAGTATTTTGCCTATATCTAGATCCGTGGTAAACCGATCTTGCTCACTTTAAATAGCAGTTATACCAGGGATATTTCTTATAGTTTGACGCCAATACCTGGTCCGTAGTACTTAAATTGGCTCCGGAAACTTGATTTTAACAGACAGACAGACGGATATAGCTGTATCGACTTTCCTATCTAATACATAAATATATACTTTATGGGGTCGCAAATGGATAATAAAGAAATTACAAACGGAATGACAAACTGACATATACCCTTATAACTTATGTATATCAAGGGTATAATTAAACAAATACATACAAAAAATTTGTAATCAGCTGAGTTTTTTAAATTATTTGTAATAATGTGCCTTGAAAAAGTGCAATGATTTCAAAAAATTATCAAAAATGCAATAACTTTAAATATAAATTGTTGGGGCTTGTTTTACTTTTTTTGAAGATATATTTTTTTAGGGAGTGATATCATATAGCCGAAGGAAGAAAAGAAAAACTATATACTCATGCATGTATGTATACTGACCTGCATCATGCCATTTAGGATTGCAAACAGCGCATTTTAATGCACAAATTTACCTCAAAAATGTTTTTAATTTTTAAATGTCTATCAATAACTGTTTCATTGTTCTCTTTTTTAAAACATTATTTCAGTTTTTGTAAAAGTTTGCGCTCGTGATGCAGTGCAGTGATGCATTAACGAACAGACCTTTAAAGCTTTCATCTTCTTAGTTCTTGCTAAAAAAAATTTTTATCCCAAGTCAATATTTTAACATGTTTGAATATATTTTATTGAAAGGCATATAATAAATTACTTTAATGTTACACACAAATCTTGAAACAGAATGCCGGAAAAAAGAAAAAGCACTGCCTTTGCAATTAAGAAAATGTTTTTGCTTTCCTGAAAAATTTTGAAAAATGTAGTGACATGGTTTTGCATTTTAGCTAACGATTTTTAACGATTAAAAATATTTTATTTAGTTAATTCAAAATATTTATGAACGTGTAATTCCATTTTTCCTTTTTTTATTTTAGTGTGGGGAAGTATTCTTAAAGCAAACGGTATACAAAATCAGCGTTACCAAGCAAGATTTGGCAATAATGTATGTAAAGCAAAAGAAAATATTAAAATTTTTAAATAAGTATATTTTATCTTAGCAATTAAGGTTTGCCAAACGTCAAGATTTTTTAGCGAAAGCACGATTTTTAATTTGGAAACCAGCTTTACCTGCCAGACATATGTATGCTAATGTTCGAGCACCAACAATACCAATCAATTTTAATGGTTATAGTATTCCACCACCGCCTCTACATTTGGCACCAATTCATCAGAACTATATGTTTGCATTACCAACTAGAATTAGTTATCCTCTATATCCGGCAGTCAAAGAGATTGATGGAAAAAGGTAGGAGCCTAAGTTTAAACTATATATAAATTTTATAAATATTATGTACATTCATCCACATTTTTTATAAAAAAATAATCAATTAATTACAGAAAATTGGGAAACTTGCATCACATTACCATAATTAATGCCGTAATGCCAAAGCCTAATTTGCCAACTCTTCCCACCCATAGCCACTCAACGACAACCTTTCAAAATTATAGACCAAATCAAATGATTTTTCACCAACAACTACACAATAATATTGGAAGACTAAAAAAGGAAAGCTTACACAATATTAATGAGCAGCAGCTTCAACTTCAGCAATTGCATCAGCAGCAACTTCAAACGGCATTCCCCTTGGCTCCCATAGCTTTAAAGCTGAATAGAACAGCTGTTGGGAACATGAACACCATTAGTAACAATATCAAGGACAATGAATACAAAACAAACAAACCAGCTTTTCAATGTGGGCGGAAAACAAAGGACGATCCTATTGTTTCATCGAGCGATGTTTTGTATTATTTTTGCAACAGTCGCATAACAAATTATAAGAACCCGACCCTACAACAGCAAATAGTTTTAGCTAAACCAACTACAACGCCAACATTAACGTCAACGACTACAATTGCTGCCACTACCAGCAGTACTGCGATACCTACTATAACCCCCACAACCACAAAATCTTCACGGTTAGATTTTAATTTTTTCCCCACCGAGAAGCCAATTTTTTTACCCACGCCAAATTACCCTCTATTAGAAGATAGATTTACTCCAAAAACATCTTCTGTAAGCCAGAGATACTCTTTAATTGACAAATCTAAGACACATAACACTTTAAAGACAGAAAAAGAAGAGTCCATACTAAATAATTTCGTATTATTTGAGGATATAAAGCCCCAACAACAGAGACAAATACAGAGCTCTACAACATATGAAGACATTAACCGGCAACGTCAGTATACAACAACTGCTACGGCCGCATATGACAATACGAAACTTCATAGTTTCTTTACTCTAGAAGATGCTATAACTAGAGCTCCTGAAATGCAAATTTTTAATGATCCCTATCAAGCATATAGGCATGCTAAAAAACATCATCATCATCGAAATCGTCAGCGTAAAACAACATTTACAACAAAAATACCTGATACTACAACAACGACTACTACTAGCCCAGAAGTGAAGAACTTTTTTGATGATCTTCAAGATGAATATTACCCAATACCGGAAACAAATCAATACGATTATTCACTATTTACTTCAATTCCTCGAAAATCCTTGTATCACAAAAAAGAATTCTCCAATAAATCTAATAAAAATACAGATCATCTGAACAATATGTCTACGTTCGGAAGTATATTTTTAGACTTTGACAAACCATATCTAGACAAACTTATAACCGCTGCTCCCACTACTAACAAAACACCCACCGCCGTCACCACCTTTAAGCCGTATGACTCATTATCTTCCATTCCAAGACCGAAGCCTACAGAATTCTCAACTACTAGTGAGGCTGGCATAAACCATGCTAAAGTTACCACTTCCAGTGTACCTTTAAGTTCAGTTTACACAACTATTTCTATTCCAAAAACTACTACTGAGAAAAAATATCAGAGAATTACTTTAAAATCACCAATAAACTTACGAACATCGACTACCAATAAGTACCCTAAGCAAAGGGGATTGCCTAAAACTTTTAAAAACTTTACCTCTACTACTACTACTACAAGGGCTACTTTTCTTCCATTGAAAAAGGTTCCAAAATATCTAAGGCAATATAAAACAAAGAAATTGAAGCAATTTAAACATTTGTACACAACAACTTCGACCTCAACTACAGCGATTCCACCCACAATGGAAACTTCGACTGAAATGAAAATATTGCCAACAACGTCTATCATTGAAATTTCAACAACGAAGAAAGCAGTTGCCTTCTCAAGAACACTGTCAGCAACAAAGACACCAAAAGTCAATAAATTAAGGCAACAGTCTTCGGCAGCATTAGCTTCTAGCACAGTAACACCAAAAAATTTTTCAAATCAAAGAAAGAAAATTAAAACACGTATAACGTCTTCTAATGTAGATTTCGGAGACGAACCTTTTATTAGAAGGCAATCACCAAGTAGAGGTTCTAGAAGAGTAAATGCCGCTAAAAATGAAAAACCAACTTTAGAACCGACTAAAAGAAAAAGTAAAAATAATAGTCGCCGTAGAGTCCCTAATTCGTCGACGTCGACAACGACTATAAAGCCTTTTGCAAGTCGAAACACATCAACAACAACAGTTGATTTTACAAAACCCATATCTACTACACCAACGATGAAATCTATTATGAGAATAGCAAATAGTAAATCACGATCAACAACAACAGTTGATTTTACAACACCCATATCTACTACACCAACGATGAAATCTATTATGAGAATAGCAAATAGTAAAGCACGATCAAGGCTCCACAACCATGCAAAATCAACAGCAAAAACTACTAGCGAGGATCACTGGAAAGATAAAACCAATCACGGTTTCGATGGAAAAATATCGACAGCGGCCAGTATACCACCATTACCAATTGAAATATACTTTAAAAAGAGCCACAGTGCTAATTTTTAATTTTTGTTGTATTTTATAAAGCTTTTTTTAGTCAATTTAAATAAATAACACACGCATATCCAGCCAATATGCTGCAGGGCGCATCTAAACGACTTCGAGAAAAATTAAACAAAATATTTGATTAATTTTTAAAAATATACACGCTGGAATTATTTTTAAATAAAATGGGCGAGACAGACATTTGTTTTGAATAAAACTTAAGGCCTTTTTCAAAATTTTTGAGCAATATTTTAAAAGTTATTAAGATTAAACTAAAGAAAAACATATTTTTTCTCTCTGAAGTGTAGGAAAAAATGTGTTTGTTTTGTGAAATAAAATCTATACAGAAAAAACTGAGTTGTAGAATCAGTAACAAATTTCAGAGAATCAGTAAATATTTTGTCTGGCTGAGGACCTACAACGAAAGTTGTAAATTTAGACAAACAATTTTGCAAGAATTTAAGTTTCTGTTAAAAAATTTTGCTGAACTGGTTAAATATTTTATTTGTCTAGGCGAAAATTTTGTTTGATTTAAAAATCAAATAAAAATATTATTAGAGACTATTAAATAAATTGACTAAAAAAATAAATTATTTTGAACAAGAATTTGTTTGAAAAATTTTTTTTGTAGTTTTTTGTGTGTAGGTTTTTTCATAAATTTACGCTGAAAAACTCAGTTTTATTATATATTTATGTTGATTCGCATTGTTTGATTCTAAATACCGCAAAAAGTGGATAAATAATAAGGAAAATACCTTTAGTAAACTGTGATATCTCGACATCTTCCAATATAATAGAGCTACCAAAAAATGGATGGCGGGAGCATTAATGATATATAATCAAGTTTAACTCATATTTAACTCGCTATGCAGTAATTAATATAAAAACAAGTAAGAGCGCTATATTCGGGTGTGCCGAGTCTTGTATACCATTTACGAACGTGTAGGGTTTTTTACCCTAATAGTTTCAAATTTTTTATGGCAATACCCTTAGGGGCTGGAGATAGGGGGTAAGTATGTTTGCAAAGAAAAGTGAGTAGGGGTCAATCCTACATTTGACCTATCCACGGGTAACGTGAAAAATGTGGGGGGGATTTATTACAATTTCCCAAACTTTGAATTGGAGCCCCTTTAAGCTAGGTATTGCGTTCGACATTTCGTCGGAAATGCTGTTAAACTCTATATATAAAAAACTAATAAAAATATTGTTGAAAAATTTGCACTCTGTTCAAAAAACATGTTAAATGTATCTGGCAACATTTAATCATTTATATTTTTGTTTGAAATAACGACAGCTTATGTTATTTCGCACGAAATTTTTTCAAAAGCTAAAAATCGGTCGTAACTGAGTCGTTTATTTATAAAAAAAAAGCTTTTAGTATGAAAATGCAAACAAGACAAAAACATCATTTAAAATTTTTAATACAAAAAACAAAGAAG
This sequence comes from Melanophora roralis, assembly GCA_963583895.1. NCBI lineage: Eukaryota > Metazoa > Arthropoda > Insecta > Diptera > Rhinophoridae > Melanophora > Melanophora roralis. The sequence continues at coordinate 81,997,261 of OY757191.1, read as the reverse complement.
CAACACAAAAATATATCGAGCCTTTGGTGCAATGCCGTAGTAACTCAAAGTTTGAATTTTTTGAGCTAGGTTTGCAGAAATTATCTTTGGGGAAATATCTATCTAAAGAAAAAAAGATTATGATTCCACCTCTAACTGTTCAGATTCTACAGCTAAAAATGTCTTTATTGCCTCTAGGCATTTCCAACAATATTTATTTGCAATAATGAAATATTTCCTTTATGACAGGAAATTTACTAACAGAAAGCAATTTACGAAAAAAGTATAAAGCAATATTATTTTTTGCTACGTTTTAGGCACAGAAACACAACTGCATAATGTGATTTCTTTTTTACTTGTTCGTATTATTTCATTTACAACTTTGTTAGAAAAAAAATAGTTAAAAGAGTATTTGCTATAACGATATATTTCGAATTAATTTTTAAGTTTGTCATAGGTTTTGTGACAATAACGATACATCATTGATAGGTTGATACAAAGTACTTAAATATAAATAAATATTTCATATTTTTAATAATTTTTGGCCTTTTTTTATTTAAAAACATTCCTTTTTATTTAAAAACTTGTAAAAAAATAACTTTAGTAAACGAAAATACTATCAAAAAGATGGTTCAAAACTTAAAATGCATTTTTCTCAGTTCACGATTTTTTGAATTACTACGGTATTGCACCAAAGGCTCGATATGGATTTTGTCTATACACCAGGCTTGCCATTTTAGCACTTTTTATGCTAGATTAAGCATTTTTCTCCCCTAAGTTAGCACAAAAGATTTTCAAAAAAGTGCTAAGTGCTAGCTTACCAATATGGATACAACGGAGTTCTGGATTCTAGTACACGAATTTAAAAGTTCAATTAATGAAAATCCTTTTAAGGAATTATCCATTTTCAAACGCTTAAGTGGAGCGTTTATTTAGTTTAATGGGCTTAATAAAAAGCAAACTCAGAACAAAAATGAACACACAACTTTTATGTTCTATTATACGTATAAGGGAAGGCGTAAAACTAAATAACATATGCTGCTATAATATCAATATTTTGGACGATATTTTGATTCAAATTGGTTCATCTAAAAAATACCAAAAACAATTGGCATGTGAAGAAAGTGATACGATTGAACTTGTTAACCTTCTTACCACCTTTGAGTAATTGTTGACACTTTATTTGTGTAAATATATATGTAATTAATAAAATTGAATTTAATTAAATAAAATATATAAATATTTTTTGAATTGTTGTATTAAAAAAAGTATACTTATTCCTAATGTTTAAAAGAATACAATATTGCAAAATTTTTAGCACTATTAATTTTTGAACTGTAGAACACTTGAGCACTTTTGTTTTCGAGGTTTTGCACTTTTTCTCTATCATCTTATGGCAACACTGCTATTGAAGGTTTTATATGAGCCGTTTATTTTGAAAGTGTCATATGTAAGTCTATGATTTCAACCATAACACGGACTAACTAGATCGACTTTCCTATCTATAAGGATCCAAAATATACATATATACTTTATGGGGTTGCAGATGGATATTTAAGAAATAACAAACTGAATGACAATCTTTTACATATGTATGTATATACCCTTATCACTTATGTGAAGGGTATACAAATTTTTTACATACATATGCTGGTGTTTAATAAAAATTATGGTGTAAGGTATGTTAGTTAAAATGTTTGCCTAATTTGTTACCTTTCCTTTCTAAAAGACTGGTAGCAAAATTATTAACAAGGTTCAAAGTTTGTTGCGTTCCTGATTTCTATGTTTAGCTTATTTAATACAATGTGGGCCATAAGAAGTCATCCGATGTTGTTTGGCTCTCATTTTTTTTTATAAAAAACTTCGATTCTCTTTTTTTATTATGTTTATTTGAACCTTTAGAATTTTGTTGGTCAAGTCGAAAAGATGATATCGGCCTAATAGGCGCCGTCACAATTGAATGCTATACGGGCTCGTTTTATGACATTTTTCATCACTTCGGCGAGAACTTCGGGTGACAGATCCTCGCACTCGTGTCGAATGTTGTCCTTGAGGGCTTCCAGGTTTTCAGGCTTCTTCACGTAAAAACGAGACTTGAAAAAACCCCACAAAAGTCTGTAACGGGTAAATCGGGCGAATTTGCAAATTAATATAAAAAGCCAAAAACGAGAGATGAGGCGACCCGGAAACGCCGCCTTCATAATATCAGTTGTGCCTCGCGCAGTGTGTGCCGTTGCTTCATCCTGTTGAAACCACATGTCTTCCATTCCTAATGCGTTTAGTTGCAGCAGAAAAAACTCGGCTAACATGACCCTATAGCCCGCACCGTTCACTGTTGTCGTTTGACCAGCGACGTCCTCGAAAAAATGGTCCGATGAATCCTGCAGCGTGAACAGCGCACCATGTTGTCACTTTGAGCGGGTGTAATGGCTCCTCGTGCATTACCCGTGGATTTTCGGTGCCCCAGAAGCGATAGTTTTGCTAGTTTACATACCCGCGAGGTGAAAACGAGCCTCATCGCTGGGTCGAAAAATTGTCCACTTCGGCCTAGAGATTGAGGATGGCTTGGGCGTTGATTACACGCTTTTGGCTGTCGACAGGCAGCAGCTGATGCACATTGTACGGGAACATGCGCAGGTCTTTGACCAAAATTCGCCTTAGGGACGACCGGCTGATGACTAATTGCGAGGCACAGTGTCTGGTCGATGTTTCTGGCGACAGCTCGACATTCTCGCCAACAGCGGCGATATTCTTGGCAGAACGGGCGCTCCGTGGCCGGCCTCTTTTGGCAGCGTCCCGTGTGGTCCCATACCCTTCAAGGTTGGTGGCCAAACGGCGCAGTTTTTGTACAGTCGGTGCCGGGCAACCGGGGACCCGGCGAAGGAATTCGCCCTGCGCCAACACCACATACGAATTGTTGCGCAAAAAAATAGACAAGATTATTCCACGTTCTTGGGAAGTGTATCGCTCCATGGCTTGTTCACTTGTATTCCACATCTACCTAGTTCACAAATGTCAAAACAGATTTGACATTGGCCGCCATTTGCAAAAATAAAAGCATCATCTAATGGTGTGATTTCTTTTGGCCCACCTTGTATAAGGACTTGTTCTCGAGTTTTTGCAAAGTGTGTGTTAAACTGAAGATTTAGATTTTATTCCAAAGTAATTTATATTGGCCTAGAGCTCAGTACCACAAGTACTTTATTTAACTACAAAATCTAAAACCGCAATATTCGAGTTGACAAACAATTTTTTTAATTGTATTTAACTTTAGTGTGGAGAGCAAATCCCAACCTTAATGCGGATGAACTCATAATCCAAACTTTTGTTTAATTTGCCATTTATATACTTATGTATGTTTAATTGAAAATTCGTGGAAATTTAAATATCGATCGCAAAGCGTTTTCTTTGCGTGACGAAATTGTAATCTCTTTTTGTCAGCAAAGCGGAAGGTTTTGGTAGTAATGTCTTTAGCTTTTAAATAAGTGTTTAATAAAGTTTTATTAATGCACTGGAAAGAAGGAGAATGTCAAATTGTAAGGATTGTGTAAACTTAAAAAAGTTGAAATTTCGAACTGCAAAGCAAACTACGTTTAGGAATATTGCAATAAAGTGACGTTACTTGACTCTGGTTTTTTTTTATTTTGTTAAAAAAAATTTAAAGATTAATGCAATTGTAATTTTTTTTACCTAGTTTGCATATTTCTTTGATTAAAACTAGAATTTAAAATTTTTTGTTTTAATTCCTGGTCCCTGCCAAAAATGAAACTTAACCTTGCACATTAATATTATAATAAAGCATATGAGGAATATTTATTATAATAGAAATGAGTATAATAAGAACTTAAAAAATTTAGTTTGGTATTGAAGTATGAATACGTACACCATGCATTTCCTTAATTTGTTCCTTAAGCGTATTGGTTACTAATTTATGTTGTTTTAATGTATTTAAACCTTTAAACTCTCGAGCTTCAATAAAAACTTCAAACATAGCGCCACAGCCACCGGACACATCAGTGACTTTAACGGTTGCCTTTTTTTCAAATATAAGTTTGACTTAGTAATGTAAAAGGGATAAACAACCTACGCACCTGAGGAAAGCGGCTAATCAGTAAATTTTGTATCGCTTGTTCGGCATTTTTAACTGAGCTAGAGCACAGAGGGCGTAGATTTAACTGCAGAAAATAAAAATTGATTAATTAAACAACCACAATTAAAACGTACATAAAATACTTACAAAACGTGTGAGGAAGCTCATTGTAGATTTAAGTTGATTGCATGAGCAAGTAGGGATGCAAACGATGTTTTAAACATATTGATATATCGTTTACAATTATCGATATCAACATAAATGTTTTGGTAGACGATACATTGACTTCATCAAATAAAAACATCGGTATCAAGGCGAATTCATAGAGAAGGTGGTCTCGACAGATCAGCTGACTATTTTTCGCTCGTGCAATTTTCCTCACAATGTGTCAAAAATTTGTCTATGTGCTTCTCCTTGATTTAAAAAAAATTTACGAGTCGGTTATATTATTAAACTAAAAATTTAAAAAAGTGTTCTGAATTAAAAACTAGTAAAACCAAATGATGCGTTCTTGTGCTTTGTGCAAAAAAAACACTGCAAAATTAATTTTACTCACGTTTTTCTTCTGCAAATAATTTGTGTGTTTTTTTAATGATGCCATATACAAATAATTTGTGTTTTTTTTTCAATGATGCCATATTTGTGTTTGACATTTTAGGTACGAATTTTTCGCCTGCGTCCACCTTGTATTAATTTGCCTTGGCCCCTATATAACTAGAGCAAATTTATTTGTTAAAATATGTACTTCTTAAATTCTAATAGTTTATCATTCAGTTATGAGAATATTAAAACATCGGAAAAGCATCGATGTATCTTTTCTATTAAAGATGCTTTCTTATATCGTAGTTTTTAATATAAACAGTGACAATATCAAACATCGATGTTTTTAAGAACGATGTTGCATCCCTATGAGCAAGTTACCTTTATATAAGGTGGTGTTACTGCGTCAGAGGATTTTAAATACAATCTGAATGTGCCTTAGTCATCTGTTTTGACATCTAGGTGTTTCTTCCCGGATTTTCAATGTTATAATGACATATGGTTGCTGGCATGGTACAATTACCTTACTAGCTTTTATCACTACGGAAACAACTACAACAAACTCAACATGTCACATCAGACGTGAAAATTGTTAGTGTGTAAATAAGAAGAATATAGAGCAGTGATAGGCACATTAATACTAATGCATTTGTTTTTGTATATGTGCAGTTTCAGATAATATTAATTCTATATTGGTGTTAGTGTAATTGAACAAACAAGCGGTAATCGACCCCTTTGTTTGAAAACTCATCTGAGACTGACTAAAAATTTCTAATGCTTTGTATACGTGTAGTTAAGATAAAAGAGGGAATTTGCGCGGCAAAGCAAAATGCCCAACTAGGATATAGAGTTTAATATTACTTAAAGCGATGTCACCTTGTATTTTAATACACCTCTTAAAACTAAACCGCCGAGCATTTTAATATGTCGGCGGCAACGCGGCTTGTTATACTAATTATGTCCGCGACTAGCCGCCAGTCTTGTCGCTACGACTTAGTTCTCTAAAAAAAGTGGAAAAAAGTATATAAGTTTTTTCGTGTGTGGTGTTCGCATTTTGTCTTGCTTTAAAAATTGATAAAACCAAAATATTTCTTTAAGTTAACAAGGTGATATGATAATTTTGTTGAAAATTAAAATAAGTATACCGTTAAATATTTAGCAAGTTAAATAAAATTGAAAACCCAGAGGTTGTTGTGTATACCTTTTAACGGAGTAGTGTATAAAAACCAACGAAGACAAAATTTACACATAATAGATACACATTCACACTAAGCATCTATACATTGATACAAGAAAAAAAAATTAAGTTTAATTTGCAGATTAAAAAATTATATTAAGAACGAGTCCTAAATATTTCTAATAAGATTTTGTCTTTTTTTTATTTTTAGGAATGAAATGAACTTTTGTTAGTTATGAATCGTAGAGGTATTAACGCAAACACAAATATAAATTCACAAACAGTCATGGACGATGCCAGTTGGAAAAATGTAAATGTGCCCGAAAATGCTTCAATGTTAGGTGGTGGGGGCAATACCAATCCCGATGCTTCTAATCAAGGAGGTTTTGCCCAGGGTAACATGACCTATGGTGGATCCAATACTCCATATTCACAAACAGGTCAGAATTCGCCGGCTGGTAATCAGCCCTTAGTGTTTCCCAATGCGAACCCTACAGGTTCTAATACACCACAATATACGTCGTCACCTGCTCCTTCAGGCTCTTCAACGCCAGGGCCAGTTGCACAGCAAACCATCCCATATCCTTCGGCCAATTCTGGTAATTTTAATGGGCCTGTTGGTGGACCATTTGGTTCTCCGTCCTCTGGTATGGGTCAGTTTAGTAGTTTAAATTTCTAATGCTTTGTATACGTGTAGTTAAGATAAAAGAGGGAATTTGCGCGGCAAAGCAAAATGCCCAACTAGGATATAGAGTTTAATATTACTTAAAGCGATGTCACCTTGTATTTTAATACACCTCTTAAAACTAAACCGCCGAGCATTTTAATATGTCGGCGGCAACGCGGCTTGTTATACTAATTATGTCCGCGACTAGCCGCCAGTCTTGTCGCTACGACTTAGTTCTCTAAAAAAAGTGGAAAAAAGTATATAAGTTTTTTCGTGTGTGGTGTTCGCATTTTGTCTTGCTTTAAAAATTGATAAAACCAAAATATTTCTTTAAGTTAACAAGGTGATATGATAATTTTGTTGAAAATTAAAATAAGTATACCGTTAAATATTTAGCAAGTTAAATAAAATTGAAAACCCAGAGGTTGTTGTGTATACCTTTTAACGGAGTAGTGTATAAAAACCAACGAAGACAAAATTTACACATAATAGATACACATTCACACTAAGCATCTATACATTGATACAAGAAAAAAAAATTAAGTTTAATTTGCAGATTAAAAAATTATATTAAGAACGAGTCCTAAATATTTCTAATAAGATTTTGTCTTTTTTTTATTTTTAGGAATGAAATGAACTTTTGTTAGTTATGAATCGTAGAGGTATTAACGCAAACACAAATATAAATTCACAAACAGTCATGGACGATGCCAGTTGGAAAAATGTAAATGTGCCCGAAAATGCTTCAATGTTAGGTGGTGGGGGCAATACCAATCCCGATGCTTCTAATCAAGGAGGTTTTGCCCAGGGTAACATGACCTATGGTGGATCCAATACTCCATATTCACAAACAGGTCAGAATTCGCCGGCTGGTAATCAGCCCTTAGTGTTTCCCAATGCGAACCCTACAGGTTCTAATACACCACAATATACGTCGTCACCTGCTCCTTCAGGCTCTTCAACGCCAGGGCCAGTTGCACAGCAAACCATCCCATATCCTTCGGCCAATTCTGGTAATTTTAATGGGCCTGTTGGTGGACCATTTGGTTCTCCGTCCTCTGGTATGGGTCAGTTTAGTCGTCCAGCTAGTTCAGGAACACCATTTAATAGTGGTCAGGGGGGACACTTTCCAGGGCAAGCAGTCTTCAATGTAGGGGGTCAGTTCAATTCAATGCCTCCTACCTCTTCGTTTGGTCACGGAGGCGGTCATCCAATGATGGGTGGTCCTCAAATGGATCGCATAGATCCAGGATATCGACGTCACAACTCATATTTTAGTCATACTGAGCATCGCGTATTTGAAATGAATAAACGTCTACAACAACGAACAGAAGAGAGTGATAACTGTTGGTGGGACTCCTTTACAACAGAATTCTTTGAAGACGATGCCAAACTTACCGTACTATTCTGTTTAGAAGATGGTCCAAAACGCTACACGATTGGACGCACCCTAATTCCACGATTCTTTCGCAGCATTTATGAAGGCGGAGTGTCTGATTTGTATTTCCAATTAAAACACGCAAAAGAATCTTTTCACAATACTTCTATAACGTTGGATTGTGACCAATGTACGGTTATCACGCAGCATGGCAAACCATTTTTTACTAAAGTGTGTGCCGATGCTCGCCTAATATTGGAATTTATGTATGATGATTACATGCGTATAAAGTCATGGCATATGACAATCAAAGGCCACCGAGAACTTATACCACGGTCAGTAATTGGTACTTCTTTACCATCGGATCCAATGATTTTGGAGCAAATTACTAAAAATATAACCAGAGCTGGCATTACCAACTCAACATTGAACTATTTGCGTCTCTGTGTGATATTGGAACCAATGCAAGAACTTATGTCGCGACATAAAGCATATGCGTTAAGTCCTCGTGACTGCTTAAAGACGACCCTTTTTCAGAAGTGGCAAAGAATGGTCGCCCCCCCGGGGAAAAAGGATCCGCAGAGGCCGGCGAACAAAAGGCGCAAAAGAAAAGGGTCAAACTCGGGCGGGGGCGCAAACGCAAATGCGCCGCCAGTGAGTAATCAAAAGCGCTCCCCGTCCGGTCCAAACTTTTCACTGTCGTCACAAGATGTCATGGTTGTTGGTGAACCCACTCTAATGGGTGGCGAGTTCGGGGAAGAAGATGAACGACTTATAACACGTTTGGAAAATACCCAATATGATGGTACAAATCCTATGGATCACGATAATCACACTGGTTTTGGTCATTCAGATTCACCCATTTCTGGTGCAAACCCTTGGAATATTGATAGGTCAGGCGCAATACCAGCTAGTCCCGGCAGTGGGCCGGTACAAAATAATGCAAATATGGCTGATATAGATAAGAAAAGTCCAATAGTATCACAGTAAAGACACGCATACAAATAAAATACATAAACCCATATTCTTTTTTTTTTAAATTGAAACTCAATACACTTTAATACCTTTTATTATATTTACGTTAAGTAAAAACTGTATTTTAAAAATAATTATTCATCGTAAAACCAACAAGTAAATACTTATGCATATACGTATTCATAACTCCCAACTCTAAGCATTGATCATATTACTATACATATTGTATTAATAATGTGAACAAAACTAAACACAATTTATAACAATGATATAAAATAAACAAAACAAAAAAAATTTTAAAATTGTAAAAAAAAATTTTGTATATTAATGTGTACATTTTATTTCTTGTTAATCAACCTAATTGTATTTGGCGTTGTCGTATTGATTCTTGTCGAATTCGTTACAAAAACGAAAAGGGTCCTATTCATTTAACACAAGGAAATTTGTTACACAATACTAAATATTAAAACGCCAACCACAATAAGGCCGATTATAGACTCTAGCGAATTGATGAGTTTTAAGTTTGTCGTTGTCAATACAGATCGGATGATATTAGCATTTTAGGTTTAATTAAAAAATCAAGTATCAGCTTGTTTCAAAACAAACACCCGATCGTTTCATTCACAATTTTTTTAAGTGTAAAAAGTATTAGTACACATCAGTACTCGTGTTTTCTTGCAAACTATTCTGCTTGCATTTCTAGCAATTCTATTATGTACTATCAATATAGGTATTTCCTGCGAAAAAGCTGTGCCTTAAGCGCGTACTAGACGTAAAATTTTACAAGATTTTTAGAGACGACCTGTTTGTACATCGTCCTGCCAATTATCATATACATACATATGTACAACCATTACAATTTTAACGATGCACCCAGGGTACACCTATATATCCTTTGGATTTGCTGTTAAGAAGTTTAAGACCCCTATTATGGTTTAACTCAATTCTATTTAGTAAAGGATAATTGGTATCATGATTACAACCAAACGACACTGCTACTGAGTTGGAATTTTTTTTCACCATGTAAATGATAATTTTGTCACAGGTTTAATTGTAATCATATCAAATTGTAGAAATTCAACTCAACAAAGTTGAACAGAGGGGTAAATATCGTACAGCGAACTGCGTTTTAAAGACAACCAAGACTCAAAGAATTGTTAAATCCTTGTTTAAAGACAAAGGTCCTTGTCGATATTACTCTTATTACTGACAAATTACTTCAGTTACTCATATTTGAAAAATAGATCTTGCAATACTTTTAATATTTTATTTTGCCTGTTACTTTCTGTACATATAACTCATCATATGAACACCACTTTATATATTAACGATGTAAACCAAATCTAATGCAGTTCTTACTAGATCGGACCATGCTCCGCGTAGCAAAAATTTTACAACTTCAACTTTGTGCGCCTCCAGTGACGTCTTTTGGCGTTGTATCTAAATTAGAACATCAAAAAATTTTAACAGTAGCTAATTGATATTAAATTTTTCAACTTGCCTAATAGTATTGCCTGTACGCAAACGAATCCATTGAGGCACCGAACGATTTTGTTTTAGTTTTTTGGCAAGCTTTTGCTTAATTCTGAAAGTTTTATGGGCCGCCTATAAGGAAAAAGATTTGCATTTTTAAAACTCCAATAATGTTATACAAAGATTCAAGAGATAACCACGGATTTAATAAATGCGCACCATATCGTCTTTCTTGATTCAGTCAAAAGAGGGAAAAGAAAGGTTGCCAGAGCAGAGCAAGGCCCGATATACAATAATAGAATGACAAAAATCGATATATTAGAGATTGTAAATATGTAATAAGGAGGGCAGTGCTGCCATGCTGAGGGAAATTGCCTATAATGTGATATTTTTTTTTAGGTGTATCCACAGCTTCTACAGTTGGAAAGACAGCGGGCAAATTTATTTTCAATTCTCTTTTGTACTTGCCATAAGCTTTTTCAATTGCGATATCAATAGACAGACAGAAATTTTTTAATTTTTTTTGATTCATTTCGCTTGTGCTTTGAAATACACAGTCAACAATATGATGATAAGTTGGGAAAAATAATATAAATCAACAGGATGGGAGTATGAATAATAGGAAAGAGAAACGAAAAATGTCCAGTACAGATAGTCGTGTACGACGTAATCTACCTTTTGACCCCTCGCCATCAGTTTTCGTCAGTCTATCATCTGTCTGTCCAATTGTTAAAAAATTATTTCTTGTGCAACGTGTCGTGTTTTCATTTATTTTCTTCATGACACAATTATAACTGATTTGAGTTTTAATTTAATTATTTCATTTTTCCAAATCCCTAATCCATTTTTGGTATCCACAACTTCAAAGATTACCAAAGATTGTTCTGCTTAATTTTTAACTATTTGCGAAACTTTTAATAAAAGATATACAAATAAACTAAGTGATACAGCGTTAACTTATGAAAAACCAAAGGTTTTATTTGCATAAAATAAGAACACTTTTTTCCGCAGCTGAAATAGAAAAAAACAACAATGTTTAAATGCATAACATGCAGGATGAACACTTTTTGTCTCTATTGGGTTAAACTTTAATAACATTGAAAATACTGTCTAAAAATTTTTAAAAGATTATATTATGTGTGTGGTTAAAAAAAATATTAAACCAAATATTCTATATGTATATGTTTTCTCAAAATCGTTTGCATATGCCATAAAGTTAATAAAATACTTATTTGACTCAATTACATGTTTATTTGCGCTAATTAAAGTTAGGCACTTTTCCCAAAAAAAATTAAACATATAAACAAAAAATTAATTTTCATACGTTTTCTGGAAAAGCTAAACATGGTTAGTTTGGGAACTTCTATACTCCCAGTCATTAGAGGCAATATATATGTTAATATATATTGCAGCATATGTCAAAATTATGTTGTCTTTTTTAAGAGCAATTTTTCTAATGAGGACGTAGAGATAAAAGTTATTTGAGTTTGGTTAAAATATTAAGTGATTATTATAAGAAAAAATTAGAGAAAATGTGTGTTGTATATTTTTGAACTGTAACTTGCATGTGTAACACGGCATTTAGACTATGTTACTTGTAACACGTTACTGTAGCATGTTCAATTTTTTTGATGGCGAATTGTGTAGAGAAGGCACAGATGTTACAAAAGTAACACGATTTCTCTTTTAAAGTTTTCGTTTTTTTCTTCTATTTTTTTTTATTCTCTTTCGTATATGCTATGGAACAATTACATTTAAGATAATTGTACATTACAATTAAGGTAGTTGTACCATGGTCAAAACGTTCAAGAAGAATAAACAACGAAACCAAAACAATATATAAAAAAGAGACAAGTTTGTGAGTCAAAAACAACCAAATCACGTCGCCATAGGAAACTAAAATCTGTATTCGTGTAACAAATGCGAAATTATAATTTTCATACTGCAATTTTACTAATGGACCTAAATTTTGAAAACCCGAAGCAATCCCGGGACTTAAATTTTTAATTTGTTGCCTTGGCATTCCTGGAAGATTTTCCTAAAAAATCGCTTAACACTTTTTACGCTACAAAAGCACCGTAACTTATGTAAATATTGCTGAATAGCTGCCACTGGTAGTTTATTGATTATTTTGCTCATTTTGCTTTCTTCTTGTGAATAATTGAAAACTATAGCTTTTAAAATATAAATATTTTTTAAAAGATGAGTACTTCTAAAATTGATGAAGGAAATGAACTAATAAAACAGGCTGAGAAAAGGTACGTTGAAGTTTCCAAACTTAACTCTATATTAAAACAGTTTAAATATCCAGTTTTTCTGTACTGACAGAAATTTTATGTTACCACTTTAAATAAAAAGATAAATCTGTTAAGTAAATCCTTTCGAAGCAGAAACTGGCAATTTTGTGGAAGTATTAGCAATATTTAATTTTTCAGTTAAGTATGTGTATATGTATGTACTTAATTACATGCATACATACATGTATTTATAACAAGTCGCAATATCTTCAAACATTTTTGACCTTGACTTTAGCAAAGGAAGAAATTTAAAGAAGGATATGATAGCAAGAAAAGTAGGATAATGCAGACTTACCAGGGTCTCTGGTGGGAGCCGAACCACAACCCACAGACTGGTAGACTCTCGCACTTTCTACTATAATTTATATGAATATGAGCGTAAAATTACAAAAATGCATCTTAGAAAATATACTCCATAAGATGAAGTACCCCAGACTTAAAATTACAATGCACTGTTGAACGTAAATGGCCATATTCTTAATACGTAGTTAAAGCAAACTTATTAAGTGCTTATTTGGCAGATGCCTATGGAATAATTGTCAAATAATTCTTATATTCATGGTAGGTTTATTATGAATGTGGGCATAAGCTTTAATGAGCCTCATCTAATTATTGTAAATATAGGCAAAATAAATTTTGTAAAAGTAACTTATGTATGCCTTATTATGTTAATATCGTAAATAAATCACTTTTTAATTCAATGCAAAAATTATTAAATTTACACCCCTATTATGGTTTACAACTCATATTACAACTGAAATAGAGTTGAGTTGTAATACATATTAGGGGTTTAAATTTAATTGCATTTTAGCAAAACATATGGGACCTTAAAAATCATCTAACAAGGTCTCTCTGCTGCTTGAAATCGTTTTAAATGGGTGCCCCGAGTCTACCAGTCTGGGGCTTGTGGGTTCGATTCCCACCAGAGACCCTGGTAAGTGCTTTTTCCTACTTTTATTTCTTATCCTATAAATTTCTTCTTCCCTTTTATCTGCCTCTCTAGGTAACGCAAAGGGACCGAATTAAGCGGACCCACGTGCGCTGTATCCTTTCCTTTAACTAATCCTTTAATCATTTAATAGTTTTAAATTGTTGCTTAAGTGGCTTCAAACAATTTTGAAAGTTATTTTTGTGTTTGACATTAAAAAACACATTTCTGATTGATTGGCATGTTTGTATTGTGAAGATGGGTAATTCCAGGAAAAAAGTAACGTAACGCCAGATTATATATATCTTTTTTCAGGGGAAAGCTTATTTTTTTTTTGCAACTACAGTTTAAATGAAAGTATTTTCCTAACAAACAAGAAGAGTCTTATATAATATGAAAGTCCGTGACGTTATCGATCCTTAGAAAGTTGATTTTTTAGGACAGACTTTGACATAGCTAATTCGACTTCCATGCCAATGAAATCTAAATTATATCATCTTAGATGACCGCCATTGTTCCTGTACTTCATTACTAAAATGCTCGATGTTTTAAAAACGACACAGATAAGCAGTGAAATTAAAAAAAAAATTTACTGTATTTCTAAACCAAGTTTGCTATGCGAAAAGAAAATTTTAAATTCTTCCGGACAGCTAAAAATTTTGATAATATTTTTTGCTCCCATATGCGTGCTTATAGTTACGTAATCCAAATTTGGTTATAGCCAAGGTTTATTAATATCTTGTTAACTATAATAATAAATTAAAAATTTCCATGTTTATAATTTCAGCATGAAGACAAGCATTTTAAAATGGCGTCCAGATTATGACATTGCAGCAGATTGTTATAATAAAGCAGGTGAAGACTTCAAAAAGTTGTTTTACAATTTGATTATTATTTTTTTTACTAATTCGGTATATCTTTTAATATCTTTTAGCAACCGCATTTCGAATAGGAAAATCTTATGACCAAAGTAAAGAATGTCTGATGAAGGCAGCTGATTGTCATAAAAACAACAGTTCTTGGTTTCATGCAGCAAAGTGTTATGAACAAGTATATTTGAAATTAAACCTTGAATTTTCTTCCATGATAATTTTTGTTTTGTCTACAAAACAAAAATTTCATGGAATTAGTTTTATGAACAATTTTGTCGTGTAAGTCTGGTATTATTTTAAAATTAACGTAAAATTTCAGGTAATTTTAATTTGTAAAGAAACAAATAATCTTTTGCAAGTTGAAGAATTTGCAAATAGAGCAAGCCACCTATATCAACAACATGGTTCTCCAGAATCAGCTGCCTCTGCTTTGGACAAGGCAGCTAAAGTTGTTGAGCAGAAGCATCCTGAAATTGCATTACGTTTTTATCAAAGGGCTTTGGAGATAAGCATGGTAAGTGCATAATTTTGTTAGTAGAGGGTGAGTCAAAAAAAATTTAAACAAATTATTTCAGCCAAAAAGTATCCTTTCTTCCACAAACTGTTAGTTTTTAAATCACGTTAGCTTTTAAAAATACATACATATGTCAGATAATTTCTTTTCCAAATCATTTATGTATCTTTAACCGTAATTTCGTTTAAAAGGGAAAGCAAAAAAAAAGTTCGTGAAAAAATTAAAACTTAAAAAAAAATTCAATTGGGACTTAAAAAAATGAAAAAAATCTAAAGGTTGATCGTGACACTATTTTAAACCCCATTAAACAGTATAAGGAAGACATAGATCAGGACGACGAAAGCTATTTCCACTTGTAGCCAATAGTTTGTAATATCAGGCAACATAAACAGAAACATATATTAAGGCTTTTACCTTTCTTAAACAGTACATCCATGGCGGAATAAGAAGGTGGGATCGTCCCTACAACAACAACTTCCTGCAAAATTTTAGCATGTATTTTGTTGTTGCTCAATTCCAGCTTGGTTGTCAAAAATGTAGCGATCAGACATACACACTGTATACCACTGTAACCATTAGCCTTTATATTTCTTGGCCGATTTGAAATTAAGCCACTTTGAAAAAACCCCTCTAAGTGGTACTCAAACAATAAGGTCAATTTTGTACCATGGGAGGTAAATCCACCCATCTGTCCAGAACTTCGGCCTGTGGAAAGGTTTTGGGCTCTTGTTACCAAAAAAGGTAACGGAAGTAACTATAAAATCGTATAGTGCAAGGTATATTATTCCGCCATGGTATAGTGCATAATTTTTGGGAAGAAGTGGATACATTTTGAAAAACGGATAATATGGCAATATGTATATTATTTTTTTATTGAATTTGTTCATTCGTTTACTAAAAATTTTTTAATCGATTGCGTTCGTTTTAAGATATATTTACTGAAGAACACAAACGTAAAGTTATTTTACTGAGTATACTTAGTGTATTGAAGTTAACTTAATAAATAAATATCAAAATTATTTTGAATATTTTTTTGCTGGTAAAAAAGTTCAGTAAAAGAACATATGTTTTTTAATGTAATGTAGTTAGATTTCTTGGGTGTTCCTTTGAAAACTATGTTGCAACTAGGGTTTTGTTGTTTTTTTACAAGGTAGAATTAAATGGTTTTCCCGATTATTTAATTAATAATTTTCATTTTGGCTATTCTAATAGAAACCCTCAATTGACGCTTCCTATTTTTCATACTTCAATGTTTGAGAGGTCGTTTAGGGTAAGGTTATCGAGATTATGGAACTCCCTGCCTAGAGAACTGAAATGTTTTTCTGTCTCGCCACGAGTCTTTCGGCGGAACCTGGTAGACTTTGTTTACCTGTATAACTTGTAATTACCTTTCTTTTTATTCTTCTCTCAATAATGTTTTGTTTATTTTCATTTGCAACTTTTGCATTACCTACTGCTCAAAGTAAAATCAGGATACAAAAAACTATGCTTAGTTATAGATTTATTTGTTACATCATTTGTTATAATAATTATTTAATTATTGTTTCTTTTATATATTTTTTAGTTATTAATCATTGTTTCTTTATATTAATTTATTTTTTCCTTATGTTGTATTATTTTGAAGTAGTTTTTTGCTTAGCCATAAATGGCCCTCTGGGCTTGGTTACAATAATTGAAGCTTAATAATAAATATTATTACAAACAAAAAAAAAATTAACAAAAAGTAGCAAAATCAATCTATAGACTAAAATTTTATAAAGATTTGTTTGAACAGAAAAAAAATAATAAATGAAAATTTTTTTTAGAATAACTATATAATAAATGAATATCTTTTAAAACAAAATGTTTGCTGTTTTGATTAAGTTAAAATTTAAAAAAAAAATTCTTTCGCGGTCTTTTTGCTACAAAATTTTTTCCTGAGAGTAATTTCCTAAAATTATTCAGTGTTTGATAATTTACTGGAAACGTAAACGAATGAACTTAATCAACACTATTCTGCATTTCAATTCGAATTAAAATTTTCTCCATATGCCGTTTTTTTAACATTTAAAATTTGTTGTCTTTTCGAACTTCAATCTATGGCTCCTTGAAATTAGATTGGAAAAATGAATGCTTTATTTCTATTTTGATATATGCGTATTTGCATGTGGAATCGAAAATTGAAATGTGGGATAACCCCCAGTATATAAATAAATTTTAAGTATTTTTATGAATTTTTATATTGAACGGTTTAAGTCTTATTTAACTTAATACAAGTATAAGTTTTTTTTTTGACTCACTGCTTAAGTCTGACATAAAATCTACAATATAATCTTTAGCTGATTGTTAAATTTATTTTTGTTAATGCTTTTAAACCAAGATTGAGGACTCCACACGTTCTGCTGCAGAATATGCCTCCAAAGTATCACGTATTTTGGTTAAATTGCAAATGTAATTGTTGTTGTTTAAAATGATTTTGATTCAAAAATCCTTGAACAACTGAAAACGAACAATTTTATAATAAATGTTATTTTCGGTTAGGTTTGATCAGGCTACTGATGCTTTAAGACGTGAAATTGGCATAAATCAACAAACTGAATCGTATGGTCATATTGGTAGGTTGGCTGTAGTTTTAGTGATGGTGCAATTGGCAAGAGGTGATCAAGTAGCGGCTGAAAAAGCATTTAAAGAGTGGGGTAACTGTTGTGATCCCCAGGAAGTTCAAACCTTGGAAATGTTGCTACAAGCTTATGATGACGAAGATCCCGAAACGGCCCAAATGGCTTTAAACTCTCCATTTATTAAACATATGGATGTAGAATACGCTAAGCTGGCTCGACAAATACCATTGCCCCAAGGTATATTATCTTCGTCAAAGACGGGTATTATTAAAAATGCTGCAGCTTCCTACACGTCACCCCCTTCAAATGTAAATTATATACACAATACATTTAAGATAAAAAAACTAGTAATGTTTTAATTGATTGGTTATAGGTTTCTAATTCAGAAATCGTCGCCGGTGGTAGCAGTAGTGGCAAAAATGACGGAGATGATGAGGATGAAGGTGGACTTTGTTAACTTATTACATAACTTTCTTAGCTTACTTGTTTTAATGCCAGTTACATATATATGATGTAATCGCAAAGCAATCTTAAAAATTCCTTATAAATAAAATGTCAAAGGTTAAAAGTTCAATTTTTTTTTCTTAATTTTTAAAAGCTCAAAAAAAAAAAGAAGAAAGAATTAGTGACTTTTTGTTATATGTCTAACATTCTTATGACGGTTTAGTGGTTTTTGTAGAATCGCTCCTACCTGATATACGTGTTCCCTGATACAACTAATCAGGTAATCCCTGCAACAACTACAAATTAGTACCAAAGTGTCAACCAGATAATACAAAAAAAAAACGATGAGTGATCATTTTTGTTGTTTTATTTTCACAGGGAATACATAATTTTGACATTTTGGCACTAAGCAGCTGGACCGATGAGACTACCTGGCAAGGCGAATTCATGAGAAGGTGGTCTTGACAGATCAGCTGACTATTTTTTGCCCGTGCAATTTTCCTCGTAATGCTTCTGCAAATAATTTGTGTTTTTTTTTCAATGATGCCATATACAAATAATTTGTGTTTTTTTTTCAATGATGCCATATTTGTGTTTGACATTTAAGGTACGAATTTTTCGCCTGCGTCCACCTTGTATGAATTCGCCTTGCTACCTGGTTCTTTGTATCATGATCATGAATGTTTCATGCCAACCAACAACAACGATTCACACTAAGAAAATGATATCAATAAATATACCATTAAATATCAAAAAAATTTTGATATTTTTAAAACCTCGAAGGTAACATGAAATGAAACCATACACGTGTTGCAAACAATGCAAGTACCACGGCGAATTCATACAAGTTGAGCGCAGGGCGAAAAATTCGTACCTATAATGTCAAACACAAATATGCCATCATTAAAAAAACAACACGAATTATTTGTATATGGATGGCATCATTAAAAAATAAACACAAATTATTTGCAGAAGAAAAACGTGAATTAAACTAATTTTACACTGTTTTTTGCACAAAGCGCAAGAACGCATCATTTGGTTTTACTGTTTGTTAATTAAAAACACTTTTTTAAATTTTTAGTTTAAAAGTCTAACCGATGCCAAATTTTATTTTAAATCAAGAAGAAGGAAAATTGCACGAACAAAAATAGTCAGCTGATCTGTCGAGACCACCTTCTCTATGAATTCGCCTTGGCAAGTATTTAAGCTAAGCTGCTTAGGTTGTTGACAACGGGGTGAGTTAAAACTAAATAAGTACAGACTTGCATGTACTTGCAATTCAGTTTGCTTAAGTTTGATAGACAAAAGAAAATGTAAAAAAACGCAGCAATGTGTGTGTACATTCATGAAAAAAATAAAATAATTTAAGCAAAAAGACTTGACGCCAATGAGAGTTCAAAGAAGAAAATGAAAATAAGCAGTCTAACTTTCTTGCATCGTGCGAATGGGGACAAGCAAAATTTGTTTTCAACTTGAAAGCGAAAACTTGAACGTGTGGCCGCAGCCTTATATGTATTTTTTGACCATCAGT
This sequence comes from Melanophora roralis, assembly GCA_963583895.1. Taxonomy (NCBI): domain Eukaryota; kingdom Metazoa; phylum Arthropoda; class Insecta; order Diptera; family Rhinophoridae; genus Melanophora; species Melanophora roralis. The sequence continues at coordinate 81,977,796 of OY757191.1, read as the reverse complement.
AAAATTGCCAATTTGCACATCTCTATAAACAGTAGCCAAACATATGGTAGCTCTCTTTCGTTTTGCGGGTGTATCATTATAAAGTCGCAGAATTTGTGCAAATTTTTGTACAAGTTAAATTTTTTAAATATTGTTTTAAACTTGTTGGTAAGTTTTATTAAGGGTTTTTATACGAAAAGGAATAATAATTAAGTGTTATAATCAAATGAGCTGAAAATTACATACTTATGAAAATATTGCAAATCACGCACGTGTTTTTCAAATTTTATGTTAAGCAGTCATTTTGCTCTTTGTATTATTAATTTAAAATTTTAAATAATTTTAATTTGGGAGTTTGAAAAATCAATATGAATTTAAAAATCTATATGTGCAAGAATGCAAAAGACGATCTTTAACAACTATGCTGTTCTTTGGCATTTAAATGGGTAGACACTATATTCATTCTATGATGATATATAATATAATTTCATACATATGTACATAAGATCATATAAATGCCGCCCGCTGCCTGTTCGTTGGTACTCCATATTGTTTTGACTATGGTTTTTGCTTTGATTAAAAACTACGCAGTTTAGTGCGACGAACGCTCCTTTTTAGCTTAAAATTTACTATTTTGAAAATGAATTTTCGTTTACCTTTAAAAATGTTTTTTTTTGTTTAGTTATCAACTCGCAAATATGGATGTCCCTCACGATACCGAAGATACCGCCGAGTCCATGAACGAGGATGAGGAGAAAGGGTTTTCATCTAACCAGATGGTGTAAGTAAAAGTGTTTCGATTTTTTTTAACTATACTTTTACTATCGACATTTTGATGCTAGTTTCAAGGCTCTTAATATTACCTAGTTGAGTGTGCCCTGGCTAGTTTGTTAAATTTAATTTTTGTAAAATCACGTTGTATATCCACCATAAATAGTCAAGAAGACTCTTTAATTGATCCAAAGTATCAGGATCTGCTAAAAGAATAAACGACTTCAATACTTCTAAACTACTACCTATTGTAAAAAAATCCATGCGATAACAATAGATAAGTTGTTTAAATTGCGTTAAACACTTGTCAAAAATGTTTTGGTTTTTTTTATCGTTAAAGTATCGTTAAAACAGAAAATTAATGTAAAGTTTAATAATTGAGTATGCATATGATGATTCATGGAAACATGGGGTCGTAAAAGGACAACAAATTATATGATACTCACTTATTGTGTTTGGCGTAGTCATTTTTAGTTTTTTTGGTACCGTCTAAAAAATAAGCCAATGTTAAATGAATGGCACCCTTGTCGTTTTTGTATCGAGTTCGACAACATTCGACACGACAACGCCAAACACAATAAGGCTAATTGTGTAACTTAATAGCTATTTTTTACGGGTAAAAAGTTAAAAACCGGCAGCCGTTGAAACAAAAGATACAGGTCACTTGGGTCTGTATATTCGACCCTCTGTGTTACCCGGAGTACACTACAAGGCGAATTCAAACAATTCCCCTTGGCATTTGTTTTTTGTGTTTGAGAAACACGGAATTTAGACTATGTTACTTGTAACATGACTATTTTCTTATTTCGTTTTAAGGTAACTTCGAAAAACTTTAAGAATTTACATTATGTTACTAGAAACTTTTCTCTTTTTTATATTTTGTTTTGGTTTTGTTGTTTATTCTTCTTCTTGAACGTTTCGACCATGGTACAATTACCTTACAATTACCTTAATTGTAATATACAATTACCTTAAAGGTAATTGTACCATGGCATATACGAAAGAGAATAAAGAAAAAAAGAAAACGAAACATTAAAAACAGAAACCGTGTTACTTTTGTAACTTCTCTGCCTTCTCTACCCACTTTGCCCTCAAAAACATTTAGCATGTTACAGTAACGTGTTACAAGTAACATAGTCTAAATGCCGTGAAAGTGAATGCCTGAAATTTTTTTAATTTCAAGCAAAATGAATAAATTTGACAATAAATCCCAAAATTTCAAGACGAAATCATAATCAGCTGCGATCTTAACACTACCTGTTTTAGTGTTCCCTGATAAAAACTAATAAAACATTTACCAAAATAAATGTTAAGAAAATCAAATTTTAGATTTATAATTTTCTTTCTCAAATTTCCAAATAAATGTTTGGAAACAGTTAAACTGTAAAATATAAAATTAAACCAAATTTATTTTTAATTAACAAAATTCAGTCTCAACATACACCTTGGATACTTTCACTTACGGAAAATGAATTTTAATGTTACATAGGTTAGGTTACTTAAGGTAGTGAGTGACGAGTGCAATTCGCCACCTCCATCCAGAGTGTTACATAGAAAAAAAAAAAAATAAATAAACCTCTTGTTTTCTAAAATTGAAAACGTAAATAACCTACGAAAAGTAGGTTATTTAAAAAACAGAAAACAAATTAAGCAAAAACAATATACAGATCAGTGACGGAAAACTCTGTTCGATTGTACCTTTTTCATTTAAAAAGTACGGGGTACATTTCCCGGTTCACCACGTCAGTTTTAGGTTTCTTATTATGCTACAACAGCACATAAAAAAAATAACAATAGATCATTAGATGTACATATCGTCACAGAAAATGCAAAACGTCCTATCTAACATATGTATATAAGAGAAGGCAAGCATTTTTGTTTAAATAAAAAATATATTTACAATTAACACAAGTGTTTACCTCATATGTAAGTAAAAAAGAATCAACAAATTTATTTCTGCAGGAAAAAAAGAATTTTTCGAAATGACGGTACATATTTTATGGCTAGAATTAATAAAGACAATTTTCAATACATATTTGTTAGATAGAGTGTTTTGCATTTTCTGTGACGATATACATACATATATATACAATTCTTATATCCTTTAAAATTTACCATTTAAAACAAAAAAGAAAAATCAGTTGTTTTTCAGAGATCTATTTCTTTGTATTTTGCTGGATCAAAAAGTTTTTTTTTTTTGCTTTATATTTAAGGCCTGCTTATATGAATGCTATATTGCGACGCCAGTTCCTACAGGAAATGGTTAAGAGTCTTCCAGCTCCTTTACAAAATCGAATTACCGTTTTAAAAAATCTTCAGTTAGAACACCTTAAGCTTGAAGCAGAGTTTTTTGATGAGGTTTATAATTTAGAGAAAAAATACCAAGAAAAATATAGACCTCTGTTTGAAAAGCGAAAAACCATTGTCACTGGTGAAGTAGAACCTGAAAAGGAGGAACCCAAATGGAAACCCGAGCCAGCCGATGAGAACAGCGAAGATACGCCCGATTTCAGTAAGCTGCTGACAAAGGTCAAAGAAATTCCAGCGGATACGAAAGGCATCCCAAATTTTTGGTTAACTATTTTCCGTAATACGGAAATCATTTCTGAAATGGTTCAGGAACACGATGAGCCTGTTTTGCAAAAGCTAACTGACATCACGATTAAATATGATGACGGGGTGTGTTTTTATTTACATAAATTTTGTTTACAATTTATAAAAAGTTTTTAACACAAATTTTCAGCATTCTTATACCTTGGAATTCCATTTCGATAAAAACGAATACTTCACTAACGAGTTGCTTACCAAGCAATACTTCCTAAAATCTGCTGTAGATGAGGAAAATCCTTTCGGCTTTGAAGGTCCTGAAATTTACAAATGCAAGGGATGCAACATTAATTGGGAGAAAAAAATGAACTTGACAGTGAAAACCATTAGGAAAAAACAAAAGCACAAAGAACGTGGTGCTGTTAGAACCATCGTTAAACAAGTGCCTAACGATTCTTTCTTTAACTTCTTTAATCCCCCCGAGGTTCCAGAGGACAAGGAAGAAATCGATGAAGATTCTCAAGGCGTAAGATTTTCTTTTTTTTCATTTTTTTGTTCTTACATTTGAATTACATATTTCATTTACACACATGTTGATAATTTTTTTTAGATTTTGGCTACTGATTTTGAAATCGGTCATTTCTTGCGTTCAAGAATCATTCCTAAAGCCGTTCTGTATTATACCGGAGACGTTATTGATGATGAGGATGAAGATGATGATTCCTTTGATGACGAAGAAGATGAGGAAGAAGAAGAAGAATCTGCTGATGAAAGGGAGCCCAAAAATAACAAGAAAAAGCCAACTCCCAACGAATGCCCTAATCAATAATTAATTTAAAAAAATCACAGGAACGTAAATTAAACAAACAGCAATCAGAAAACAAAACTTATTAAAAACGGAAATATAATTTCAACCATAAAATGCAGATAAAAAATAAAATAAACATATTGATAAAATTGTGTCCCTACAAACATAACAAAATCTATTTATATTCTTTTTTTTATTGTGAATTAATCATTTGAAAATAAAAGCGTCTTTATAAAAAAAAAAATATTTTTGTATGTAAATAAATAGGTTCGTAAAATCAGAAAACTGATGGCTCCCTGCTAAAAAAAGTGCATCGTTATTTAATACATAAATTATTTACTAATAGGACCACTTTTTCATTTTTAACTGAAATTTAGATTTTCTAGGCAATTATTTTCCATCATTTAGCAATAAACGGTAGTCCAAACGAGACGATAGACACAATAGAATTTGTGGTATCAAAACTGCAATTGCTATAAAATATTAAACAAAAATTAAGTTTATAAATAATTTCCAAGTTTACAAAAACAGTACTGCCACACATTTCGAATAAATTGACGTTTTTTTGTCCTCATTCTTTTTGTATAACCTTGTTTACGTTTACAATTCTTTAAGAAATTTACATTAATAATATTGCTGAAGTCAGGAATTTATTCTACTTCAATAATTATTTTTTCGAAAAAGAATGCAAATCCATCCGATAGGAATTGCACTGTGACGTTAATGTTTTTTTTTATATATATAAAAACTTACCGTAAGTGATAATATTTAAAAAATCCATTTTGTGTCGGTTAAGTGCTATTTTTTTTTTGGTATTTCAATAAATAACTTAACTAGCAGCTTCTGTCGCTTTTTATAGCATTTTGTATGTAGTGTAATTTAAAAAGTCACGAAATCGTGTTGGTAAAAAATTGAAATCTATAAAATTTAAATGAAGGTAGGTTCTATACTAGAAAAAGAATAATAACATGGAAAAATGTAAAAAGTATGTAACCCTAGCCGTTATCAGCGCTCGTATTTCCGAAATAAATTTCTGTTAATAAACATTATGATTGATTTTTCAATTAGTTTTTTTTATTTTCCTAAAAAAAGAATATCACATGGACGAAAACACGGTGAAAGTTTTTGCTTCTTACTGTTTTTTTTCTTAATAAAGTTTGACACGGCCTGGTTCAAAACTGACAGTTTTAATTCTCACATAAATAAATAATCGAAAAAGTGCCTTTAAACTGCTGCTATCCTGTGCTTTTTTCACCACAAACAAAATGTTAAAATTAAACACTCAAAATATACATGGCTTTCAAACTGATAGGATTCAGAAATCAATTTCAATCACAACTAACGGTGCATTAGTGCAGGCACTTCCATAAAATTTTTGCAAATGTATTATCATGTATGCTAAAAGTTTGAGTGCGTAAAAAAGACAAAATATAAGTGTATTGAAGTTTTCAGTACGGTTACTGTTTAATTGTAAGCCACAGGTAAATAGTTTTAACGCATAAATAATCATCCTTATTGTGGTTGGCGTAGGTAAAGTCGTTTTTAGTTTTTTGGTACCGTCTAACAAATACGCCAATGTGAAATGAATAGCACCCCTGTTCTTTTTGTGTCGAATTCGACAACATTCGACACGACAACGCCAAACACAATAAGGCTGAATACCTCTTTTTGCGAATGTCAACAGCGACACAATTGGCGCCGACTTGCAAATTCAATTATTGTCAAATTATCTGGGTTGTCATGGAAATCGATAGCTGCCTGCCGGAATCGAATTTAAAAATGCATAATAGGTATATATTTTACAGTTTAAAATTTTAGTACATATTGTATTTTTATTTCTAAATGAGAATACTGAGCTCCAAAATTGTAATTTGTAAAGTCGTTACGTAAACGTTTTTGCATAAAAATTTGTTATAAAATTAAAAAAAATATTAAATTTATAATAATAAACAAGATTTATTATTACAAAAATTCTTTTCTTTTTTACAATTTTTAAAAAATATTGTACTCAGTTTAGAAAATTATTTTTAATAGATATATAATTATTACGTGTATTATCTTGCAATCGTCATTTTTTTTGTTACCGTCATTGATAAGTTGTCTCTTTATTAAGATTCTGCTGCACTGCTAAATTTTATTCTTAATATAAACACTGTTCTTACTTCTGCTCCTGTTGTGATCGCTCGATTTTTGAACACCGTTCTATTGACGCTGTTGATAAATACTTCATTTGACCTTGATACAAGATATCCGAGATTATTTTTTCTGCATAAATGGCCTGTTTGGGTTCCATTGTACGCAGTTTATGGGCGACAATTTCTCCAAAGTTAGTGTAGTGATCTGAGGTGTTTTTTTGAAAATTTTTACAGGCCAACGATAGAAGATTTTCAATATCTAATGTGATGTCACTTTTTGAAGTTTTAATAGGTGTCGTGGCGTCTGTTTCATTGGAGTGTTGGGATGAAAAGGAGGATGACCGTTTGCGGGATTTGTGGTGGGATAACTGCTGTTTTGCTTGCGGTATTAAGCTGGTCGTAGTAGTGGCGGTAGAAATGCTGGTGGGGTTGTTAGCTGTTGATGTATCTACAATGAATACTTGATCCTTTCTAATAGGCGTTATAGCAATGTCTTCAATGTCTTGGCTTATCGGTAAGCCCTTGTCCGATATGACAGACATGTTAACAGTGGTCGTGCTTGTTTCTTCACCAGTCATATCATCTTCTGTCATCATACCGTTTTCCTTGTTAATTTCTTTACAAATATCAGAAAACAGATTATTGGGCACTTGCATAGCATCTTCAACCCCGTTGACATTCGCCGTCTTGTCGTCAACCACCTCTAAAGAAGCATTTTCGGTCTCTGTGCTAAGTAAGCGCCCTTCATTTTTCCCATTGCTGACCCGGCCGGAATTATCTATTTTGCTGTTGTTAAGGATTCTCTTATCGCGAATCTCTTCGTCCTTTAAAAACATTAGAGATTCAAAGTACTTGCGTTTGGGACAATAGGGTTCATCCTTTTCTCCCTTAGTCTTGAGTTCATTGTACTTCTTTAGCTGATGACGAAAAGCACAGCGCAAATTATTTATTTTTTGTTTAGTTCTTTCAACATTGTAGTGTTCGCCATGTTTTGCGGCTACATCTATTAGTTTCATGTAGGCCTCCTGACGTTTGATACGGTTTTTGTAATTCGCGGAATCCGCTTTCCAAAGGCAAGGGTTATTTTTATATTCTTGTATAAAGTCATCGATAAAATCCATTTTTTCTTTATATTTGTTGCTATTTAAACAGATTTTTATTGTTTTTTGATTCTATAATTCGTCATTTTATTGATTTGTTAAATACTGAATAAGTGGAATAAATATGAGGTGGCGTTAAATCTAGCAACATCAACATTAGAAATATTTGGTATATTTTGACGTATAGAGCCGCTAACGGCGAAAAATAATGATTTTCTAAAAGGTGGTGTTATTTGTACAGCTGGAAATTGTTAATTGTGCTAGGTGTTGGAGCACGGCATTAGAGATCAGCTTTAAGTCTTTTTTTCGCTATTCAGAGTGACTCATACTATTAGAGTCAGGGTACACTAAGCAAGGCAAGAGCAAGGCGAATTCAAAAAATTCCCGCTCTGTTTTTCCTTCTTGTGTTTGAGCTGTGGAACGTTAGGTTAGGTATAACAGGCTGCCGTTGAAGGAAAGGATACAGCTCACTTGAATCCGCTTAATTCGGTCCCTTTGTGTAACCTGGAGAAGCAGATAGAATAGGTTGAGATGAAAGAAAAGAAGAAATTTTGAGAAGGGTAGATAAAAAAGATATAAAACACAGAAGGATGAAGCAGGCTTACCAGGGTCTGTGGTGGGAATCGAACCCACAACTCCCAGACTGATAGACTGGTCCACTTACCACTGACCTATCGGAGCAACTGGAAATTATTGTATCAGGTTGTGGCAGGATATACTAACACAGGTAGTATCAATGCGAATCCAACAAATTCTCCCTCTGCATTTCCTTTTTCTGTAAGAGAAGTGAATGACAAAAAATTTAAGGTTATGTTACAAGTCGAATACATAATCATCTTGGTTCTTAACACTACCTAGATTAGAGTACCCTGGAAATGGCTGAAAAAAGTTTGCGTCCCATTTATTGACCAACGGTCACGATGGCCGTCCCTTTTACTTTTGTGTGGTGAAATTATGTTGACCAGGTGGTGTAACGAGCACAGCTGATTTACGTTTTTCATGCATAAATCGCTGCTGGGTTGTCAAAGTTGTTTACTTTTAAACATCTTTATTGATACCTGAGCCAACGAATACGAAAATTTAATTCACCACAATTTTGTGAAGATGCATTATTGCGCCATGGAGTTTTTGTTATCTGTCTGACATTCTAATGACGGTTTAGGTGCGTTTGTAGAACCGTTCCCACCTGATGCACGCGCCTTGCTGACACACACTGAGTAGATGTGTTGAGTAGGCAAAATATTTATTTTCTAATTTCGCAAAAGTTATTCTGGAAAAATTTGTTATATATTTCCACAATGTTATCATCGTATACGAATTCGGGAAGGATTTTGGCCAGAGTAAGCATTTTCTTTAGAAGAATTACTTTCAAAAATAATATATTTCACTCTTCAGCAATTTTTAAACACTTGCCGGCACAATGCCGTTGTCAATCAGTGTAGGACTAAAACGTCAACTCCCATGAATACTATTATAATGTTTGTGCCACAACAAGAGGTAGGCAGTAAACAGCATATCTGTTAAAAATATTTTTAAGATGTTGTTAAGGAGCTTTAAACTAAAAACTGCTTAAAATATTATTTATTGTATCTTCTATTTAAGGCGTGGATTGTTGAACGCATGGGTCGGTTTCATCGTATCTTAGAACCGGGCCTTAATGTGTTGCTGCCTATTATGGATAAAATTAAATATGTTCAAAGCCTTAAGGAAATTGCTATTGATGTGCCCAAACAAAGCGCCATTACCTCCGACAATGTTACCTTAAGCATAGATGGTGTTTTATATTTGCGTATAATAGATCCGTACAGGGGTAAGTAGCGGCACCAACAGCATTTTGTAATGTTAAATCTGCATATATAAAATGGATATTACTTCCACAAGGCAAACTATTTAAAAGTTTCTTATAAAACGCACAAAATAAAATATATGTATGTATGTGCTTTCGCATTAGGTGGAGTCCCTACATAAGCTGATATTAATTAAATGCGCTTAAAAATGCTTTAAACTGTTTAAGATTTTACTGTAAAAACTTTTTGTAAAATTTGTAAAATATGTACATTATAATTTAAGCTTCATATGGTGTGGAAGATCCAGAGTTTGCTATAACTCAATTGGCACAAACTACTATGCGTTCTGAATTAGGCAAGATGTCGTTAGATAAAGTTTTTCGGGAAAGAGAGTCCCTCAATGTCAGCATTGTGGATTCAATAAACAAAGCCAGCGAAGCTTGGGGAATAGCCTGCTTGCGTTATGAAATTCGTGATATAAGGGTAAATATAATATTAAAGTGGGGACTTTATAATAATTAATGAAACATTTATTTTTTAGTTGCCTTCTAGAGTACATGAGGCTATGCAAATGCAAGTTGAAGCTGAAAGAAGAAAACGAGCAGCAATTTTAGAGTCCGAAGGTCAAAGAGAAGCGGACATTAACATAGCCGAGGGTAAACGAAAATCAAGAATTTTAGCATCAGGTGCTTAAAAAAATATTTCAAAAATACATTGGCAAAGTTTTTTAACATTTGTCTAATTAACAGAAGCAGAACGTCAGGAGCAAATAAATAAAGCAAGTGGAGAAGCAGCAGCAATGTTAGCTGTAGCTGACGCTAGAGCTCGTGGCTTAGCTACTTTGGCAAAGTCCCTAGAGGATTTGGTAAATTTTATGGAAATATTTTTTTTTATCTTGTAATTAAATAATTTTGTATTAAATTTTAGAATGGCAAAAATGCTGCTTCTTTGACTTTAGCTGAGCAGTACATTTCTGCTTTTAAACATTTAGCAAAAACAAACAATACTCTTATTCTTCCTTCAAATGCTGGCGATATTACTTCATTAGTTACTCAAGCTTTAAGTGTCTATAAGACAGTGTCTTCACAAAATTTGGGTTCTACGACAACGCTATCAGGTGATGATATAACATATAGAAGACAAACCTTTGAAACTAATAATACACTGGATGTAAATCGGCAAAAAATACAATCTAGCAGTAATGTATCTAAAATGGAAATTGAATAAAATGTTTAAAAAACATATTGTTATAAAACACAAATCAAGTTTTTCATTAAAGTGTACGATTTTTTTTTTTGATCTAAAAGACATAACGGATAATAAACATAGCTTTCGATATCCTGTATTAAGAGTGAGTCTTTGCGTATAAACAAACAAGTTGTAATTTTTTTAAAAAAGGGTCTTGTAACTATTGTAGCGTGGTGTAGGCTACTGCTCTGTTTGATTTTACAAAAAAATAAACAGGTTGACAAGTAACACCTCAAAATATGCTACATTTTTTTAATGTATGAACAAAATTCATGTGGTTTTACACTAGATCTGTTCGTTTGCCTGCTACTTAAACATTTATTTTATCAATTTATTTAATTTTGGTATAAAAAAGTTTTAATTATTTTCAAACAAGCGTGTTGGTAAAAAAAATTAGATATTGATTCAGTATTGTGTTATTTTAAACTTTATTTTATGCTCTGTCTGAGAAAGATTTTTATACAAAATTTAAATAATTTTGATTAAAGTGGCTTAAAGGCTTTTGTATATTTTAGTTGCTGAAAAACTATATTTTATTTGTGTTTTTATGTTTTTATAATGTTGGCATTTGAAGGTTTAAGCTTAAAAGTTTTTAATAAACAAATGTTGCATTTAAGATAATTTTTAAGCTTTTATAAACAAGTATAAAATAATACACATTACATAAATATTTTGCACCACAAAAAATGCAAAACAAATGCCTTGCTATTTCCATAAACTTAACAACTCGATTTCGAAAGGCAACAAGGTATCAAAAATACAACAAAATGTAAAGTTTGTTAAAAAAAATATTTTTTTTTTTTAAAACGTCAGCCTAAGCGGAATGCAAGAAAGTTTTAGTTGAAAATCCTAGATTTGAAAGAAAAAAAAAATCATTTTGAAGATGTCGAAGTATACTACCACATCAAGAGCTACATACCCTTAATTGAATCAGTTTTACAGGAAATTAAAATAAATTTCTCAAAGGACGTCCTTTATTTGTTTAACATCCCTTAACTTTTGCCTCAGAATATTACTACGTTTACTGATTCAGATATTTTAGTTCCATAACTTGCAGATGATTTATTAATGTGAAAAAATTTAAAAAACTGCTTATATCGAAATTAAAGGCTTAAATTTAGCATTGGAAACAAAAATTGGAAATTCATAAAGACCGCCTAGAAAATATAATAGAGGTCGCATTCGATTCAAATCGAAATTAAAAATTCTAATTGGAATTCCTATATTAAAGCATTTAAAACTCGATCGATCGAGTAAATTTCGATTCGTTGCGAAGGCAAAAATTTGGTCCCAGAGGTCAAATCGTCGCATTCGATTTGAATCGAAATTTAAAAATTCTTATTAGAATTCATATATTAAAAGCTCGATCAATCGAGTGAAATTTCGATTCGAATCGAATGCGACGATTTGGCCCCAGATATTTACCTAAACTTGCATAAAATATTCATCATTTTTGTTTTGATGGCAGCCAGTAATGCTACGGCTAAAAGATAATTTTCCACCCTTCGACGTAATAAAACATGGCTTTGATTAACCATGACAGAGGACAGGGGGCAAATTACGGCATTCTATTCGTCTACTCAATCGATCGAGTTGTCAATGCTTTTAATATAGGAATTCTACATACATACATAATAAAATTGAAATTGACACACAAATTTGCTTTAACAGGAAACCATAAAGTTTTAATTTAAGAAATACGTTTTTCGCCTTTAATGTAATTATAATTATTTTAATTAAGTCAAACTTATTTGTTGAGTTTTTGTTTTAATAAACCGCTAAAAGCTAGTTTTTAAATTGTTTTGTCATAATGCTGTGCAGTAATGCATTTTCAAACAGGTCCAACACTCCTAAAATCCAATGGTGGATAACTAACTAAATGGTTCATTACATTCTTCGAATACAACACATTCAAAATATTTAAATGTGCTCTGAATGTAACAGTTTATTTGTCTTTTAACATTTCGCTAAATGTTACTAGAAGTCTGTATAACCATTATTGATTTTTTCACTGTTATGCTATTCAAGCAGATTGATAACACAAAACAGCAGAAATAGTTATTAAGAAGTGAAAAAATTTGGAAAAATTGAGAAAAATTAAAAAAATATAAAGCAAACCAATTTTAAAACTTTTAAATGCTTTAAAAAAATACTAAAATATTAAGTAAGTATTTTAAAATGTTATTGTAAAAACATAAAATGTAGTATGTATAAGAAAAAAGGACAAAATTAATGAGGCAAAAAAATTAGGTATACTTTTAGGCTGATATAATATGCAAACTTGTCGTTAGATGTTACATACATGTTTTTATTAAAAGAAAATTTTTTTTCAGATGCATTGTAGACTAGTACATTATGTCACAAAAATCTTGCATAGAGCTTAATGAGATACGTAAATTGGACGAAATATTACGTCAGTGCGAAATTTACGTATCCAAAAACAAACAGAACCCTTTGTTAGAAAGTCGTAAAAAGAAATTTGCCCATCAGATTCTTACTTCTGCTAAGCTGCAGAAATTTGTGGAACGCGAACTCTTCTCCCTAATGTGCAGCGCCAACAAAATGAACAAGAAAAATATTTTCGTGTCTGACATTTTAATGAACTCAAATCTTTTGTCGTACAAAGATGAAAACGGTAAATACTTCTTACGTAACAACTTTCAAAAGACCCCAAACAATTTGCGAATGTACCATAAGATAGTTCGTTCAAACATCGAAGACGATAAAGATGAGTTTATGTACCGAAAGCGTGCTAAAAAAGAATTTTCTGAAAATTGCTTAGAAAATATTAAAAACTGTCTGCATGAAAACCTGAAGCAGGGCAAGAAATATGGTTCCAATACCTATGAAGCGATTCAGCATAAACGGAAACAACAACTCAGTAAGCAGCATGATGAATACGAGCAGCAACAGCACATGGAAAAAGAAAAGCAACAGTCGCACCATGAATTGACATCACAACCCCAACAAAAAGCGACTTCCATAGCGCCTGAGCATTTAACACACTTGCATAATTGTACGGTAAAGCCAATAAAGCAGCCAGTAGAAAGTAAAGTTGATATTGGTACCGTCAGCATAGCCTGTGATAAATGTGAAAAGCAACGCCATAAAGCTGTACTTATTCAAACTGGTTCTGACAATATCAGTGAAAAAAGTCGAAAGGCAAATAAAACCGAGGCACCGTATGCCAGCAGGGATCATGGTTTTTCGAAATCTATTGCGCAAAGTAGTTGCCAAACAACTCCGGAAGAAAAACGCAAAAATTTAAATAATAACAGCAGCAGTCGCTATAAGTTTTCATCGCAAATTTTTGGTCGTAAATTATCGTCGAAGCACGTTAGCGAACAAGGAGAGGAAACACTAGACAAAGAGGCGTTGTTAAGTCCAAAAATTGAAATTAAATTTCCTGATCCTGTCGAAACGGTAAGTCGACATATGTATATGTACATATATGTTATATATGAAATCTATTATTTTATGTTTTTTTTTGCCCCCTAAAGGGTATGTTATGTATCTTTTCGATCTATTTTATTAAACATCAAATGATATTTTATTGCTGATAATTAACTAATTATGCTTTACAAAAACTCAATATTAGCTTCTCTGTACAATTAAAAATTAAATTTATGAATAAAAATGTTAAAGAAACGATTAACTGACATGAGTTTCTTAAACAAACTAGGATTTTAGTTATTTTTCTCTTGAAGAAAAACCATTAGCTTAATAAAGAAAGAGCGTATCCAGGCTTTTTTTTAATAGCTTTTACTAGCGAATAAATGCCAAGTTCATAAAAATGTTTTGTTTTTTTTTCTCATTTAAAATAAAATTTGTTTTTTTTTTTTTTATAAAAAATCGATATAAGCCCATTCTATATTAAGCCATCGAATTTTAACTTTAATATTAAAATTTAAATAATTTTAACTAAAGAGAATTCCCCAGCGAAACCTTTGCTTACCTGGTAAGTTAGTAAGTAATATTGGAGATGAAGAAACACTAGTTACCTTTTAAACGAATAACTCGCTTACAAATGTGCTTACAAAAAACAATCAAGTAACTAGTTACCAAGCATTAAATAAAAATAATATTAAAATTTTAGGGGCTTTAAAACAAAAATGTTCTACAAAGTCCTCGTCAATAATCTTTTTTTCCATTCGTAACTATAAATTAAATGATTAGCGCCCTTACTCAAACATAACTTTTCTGTCATTGTCATAGCTATCTCATTACTTTGTAACCTATAAATTTATGAGAACCCATTACACAATTTCAAAAAGATTTCACTGGGTCAATGTTTTATTTTAAGGAAAACAAATTAATTTAAATGGAAAGACAAAAACTTATATGTATGGCAGACAGGGGAAACATGTTGCTAAAGAAAGAAACATTGAAGATGTGTATTTATGATTTGGCATCAATTATTTGTAAGAGCAATTTATTAATAAGTGTAGATAAAAGAGTTTAAAATATATGTCATATACGTTATTTCAGCTAAGTGGGAGGTGCCACGCCTTTTTGTTATTTAAAATGTATTTAAAATGCATTATAAGTAAAATAACCCGCACAAAATTTTAAACGCTACAGTGCGTCAGTTCTTAGTGTGCACGATAAAAACTATAAACTTGTATGAGAGGTTGTACCACGGCTGCTTAGAATCTTAATTCCCGTCCAAACTTAGCTCAATTTCGTATATTGACAATAAAAAAATAGGCAGACTCTAGCTGATGCAGTTAATAAGATATATAAAATAACTTACTTCGTTGTATGAGAGTTGCCACGCCCACTAATCTCTTCCCGCCTTTATATAGCTTAATCATACATATCAATATTATAAATAACCAAAGAAAGTTTGGAGTAGAGTTGTGTCGGTCATGAACGAACTAGTTCAATTGAACGATTCTGTAAAAGGAAAGATGAGAAATAGTTCATACTCTTTCCTTCAAACCTTTCTTCGTTCATCTTTCACCTTTCATGTTTCACACAGTGTTGCGTCGGTTATGAAAGAACTATTTCAATTAAACGGTAGTCTGTCACTGTGGCCGAAAATAAAAACAGTTTTTCATTTGGCACACACAGTTGTTATATAGTTATTTTCTTTATTAGATTAATAGTTTTATCAATAATGAAATAACTATTTTAATTACAGACATCTCTTGTATTTCATGCCCCACACATTTATTTTTTTTTTATTA
This sequence comes from Melanophora roralis, assembly GCA_963583895.1. Taxonomy (NCBI): domain Eukaryota; kingdom Metazoa; phylum Arthropoda; class Insecta; order Diptera; family Rhinophoridae; genus Melanophora; species Melanophora roralis. Next base: position 81,962,232 of record OY757191.1, on the reverse strand, counting down.
TTAACATATTTTTTACTTATTTATCACTAAAAATTTCCTTTTTTTGTTTATCAATTAACACTCAATATTACCATTTTCGTTAAATAAGAAGAAAAACCTGTCAACAATTCTTGTTTCAGTCGGTCATTCATATTTCCCACAGAACATCTTTCACACAAAACATCTTTCATAAAAGAAAGATGAACGAAAAGAACGAACTATTTCCCTTAACCTTTCTGAACGATTGTGAACGATTCCCTGAAAAGAAAGATTATGCCCAACACTAGTTTGGAGGCTGTTACAGTTATTGAGAAATACATGTATACATATAAAAACTATTTTTATTGTATGAGTGGTGCCATGCCCATTAATCTCTCCCCACCCTTACATGGCTAAATTATGCATGTTAACATTATAAACACCTATACAAAGTCTGGAAACCTCAGCTGTAACAGTTATTAAAAAATTTTCGAAAAACTATTTCTGTTGTATTGGACTTGCCATGTCTAGTATTTTCTTTGTGCACATACTCCGCTCAATTATGAATATCAGTAAATAATTGACCTGTACCAAATTTGGAGCCATCACCACAATAGTTATTGAGGTATGTGAAAAAAAACTGTTCAACTTGTATGGAAGGTGCCACCACCCAATCCAAATTTCAAAAAAATGGCCCTATAGCCTCTTCCCAGATATGAGGTATGTTTTTTTTTTTTTTTCTAATTTCAATGAAATCGTTCACCCGTTCTTAAGTTATAAAAGTTTACTTTTGAATTAAAAAAAAGCAAGAATGAGGAAATAAAATAATAATAATAAGATTTTATTTAAAAAATCTAAAAACTTTCAAAAACAATTTAATTATTTGTTTGTTTTCCATTTTTCAAGGTTTTATCACTGGGGGCAAATGTTTTGCCTGAACAAAAAAATATGACTGCTAAAACTCATCGTTGGACTATTTTACATTATTCCCCATTCAAGGCCGTCTGGGATTGGATCATTTTAATTTTAGTTATGTATACGGCAATATTTACACCATATGTAGCTGCATTTTTATTGGGTGAACAAGACTATCAGAGACGTACCAATAAGTATATTAATAGTGATCCAATAGTTGTTGTGGATCTAATAGGTAATTGGGACAAAGTGCTTAGAAAACCTATTTAAAAAAAAACTATATAAATACTAGTATAATGTTTTTCAACTGTATTAGCAGTTGCCAGATGGTTTTTAAACAAAAATCCAAACAAAATTAATTGGCAATTTAAGAATATTTTGATACTTTCAAAAATTAAAGGACGAAGCATAAAGTATTAAAAAATTCGAAGTAATTTTCTCACGTTTAATCAAATCAAAAACAACAAATAAATCAAAATCAAGACAACAACACTAAATAATAATTAAATTTGAAAAGTTATGCTGAGTACGCACTAGGCATTTTTTATTTCGTCATTTTGTGAAATCACATTGCTAATGTGTTAAGTGTGCGATTAAATGAGAATGCGCTGTCATTGTTTTTGTTGTGGCTGCATTGAATTAAAACAACCGACCACATTAAATGTTTTTAAACGCAATGCCAAACACCGAGAAATATCGAAAATGACAGACGTTGCACAAATTGGCATAACGTGTACTCATCATTTATTAATTTAATTCGTTGGGTTTTGAAAAAAATAAACATGTTTTCAAAACTATTGCTAAAGAGATGTTAAAAAGCATGACAATCTTCTTAAGGCTCGAAAAATTTATATATATTTACATATATCGGGAAATATTTTGTAAAATTGCTCGGTAATCGGTTTTTTGTAACCTCATACCTACTCCTGATAGCAATATTAACCTCTAAATTTTTGTCCAGTCGTTCCCATGTTACATGATATGAATCATGTTGTATGGCTTGACCGACTTAAGCTTTTCTTTACTGTTGGATCAGTTAAATATAACAAAAACTTAAATAGAAAAAAACTTATCATACATACATACATACACAGATGTATGTATAAAATATGTAAATAAATACGCAGATATGAACGTGAGAAAATTTCAAAAAGTATAAAATAATAGTTTAATTCTAGGAACACAATGCGGACGAACGACGAATTTTTCGAATTATGCACTACACGATGAATTTGTCTGTTAAAGTTCGTTGCGTAAATTCGTTAACTGAAGCACATTTAGAACGTTACATGTAGCAGTTGCAATGTTTTCCTAAACGCAGAATGCCTTGCATTACGAGATTTCAAATTCTTTCTGAAAGCAAAGCTGAAGGTTTGGATATATCGTCTGCTCCCAAATGAGTGTTTAAAGCCATGTTTATGCTTTGGAAACACAAAAAATTGTTAAAACTGTAAGATGTGTGAAATGGAAGAAGTTGAAATTTCGTGATGCAAAGCATACTGCGTTTAGGAAAACAATCAAATTTTCAATTAAAAAAAAGTATTTTTAAATATAAAGAGGTATAACATTAAAAATACATAAAGTGTATTATATAAGACAAATAAAAAGTGAAAATAGTTATTAAAGTATTAAGAAACATGATTTAATAACAAAATAAAAAATAAATTAAAAGAAAAATGGTCACTCTGCGCCAAATTATTCGTTGTTCGTCGGCGAAAGAAATATAAATAAACCTATCTCAGAGCTCGTCACGCATGACGAATTTTATTCAACGCACTGTTTGTGTGCGTTTTAAATATACACAAATGTGCTTTATTTTATAAGATGAAGATTCGCAACGAAAAATTCGTCGTCCGTCCCAGTTGTGCTTGGAGCATTAGTTGTGTGACAAAGTTCGTCGTTCGTCCAAATTGTGTTCCTAGTATAACTCAAAAATATAGTATAATTAAGCACAAACGCTTTCGGCAAACTTTCAATTTTATGTTGCAATTTTGGCTTAAAGTCACGTGTTTAAAATGCAATGTGAAGATCTAGGTTGGATAAGGATTTGGAGAATACTGCAAATTATTATGGAAAAAATGTGACAAACTGGAAAACAAAAACTGAACGTATGTTTTTCATTACCGAATGTTGTTATGTAACAACAGTTTTCCTCGGTGTACTTAGTATTCAGAATAACGATTTTAAAGTTAGTCTATTTTTGTGAATTAATGTACGTTGTTTCTCTATGTATGAGTGGGTTTACTACTTTACTTTCATCAAAACGTATACAATTCTAGACTAAATTTGTGCAATAAATATTTGACATCAAATTGATAAACTACTGCCTATTCTTCTGATCCTTAAATCCTCAAAAAATATATACTTTATGGGGTCTCTGATACCTAATTCAAAATATTTTTTATTAAAAAAATAACAACGTTATTAATTGTCCAAACAAAATGTCATTATATATTATACCCAAACACATAAGAATACATATTCCTGTATTCATAACAATTATTTTATGTTTATGAATAAAGGGGTGTATAAATATGTATATATTTGTATATAATAAACATATGTATATGGATATACAAATATATCGTTACCTTCGTTTATTTCGATAAATGGTCTGCTCATATGTATATCACAATTAGCCAGAAAAATCTTGTCTTAAAAATATGAGTTAGAGCCTTTCCATATTAGAGTAACGATATATCAGACATTTGCATATATTACATACATATGAATATACTTACTTACATACAAATATTTGTTGGGGTATAACTGAGTGGCAATTTATTTTGACAATTAAGGCGGCTTAAACGCGCTCATTATATAAAAGCTGTACGTGGAGGTAAGAGGGTATATTTTAAAAGAAATTCAAAAATTGCTACTAACATACTTGTGCACGTATGTGCAATACATACAAATGTATGTTTGCACTTAACTGCCTTAAAACTTGTCTTAGATTTCAAAACTTAAAAAACGCTTGAAAGAATTTAATAAGGTGGTTGCATATACACGATGGGACTTTCTTTGCTTCTCTTTTTTTTTTAATTTGAAGTTGTGAGCGATAACGAATTAATTAGGGCTGTTCTGGAAATCAACTGTATCACAAAAATGCTAAATCATTAATGTAGACAGCTATTGCTAATAATTTCAATATATTTTCGAAGATAAATACTGCTAACAGAAATTCCCATTTTATATTATTTCTGTACCAAGTGATCAAAATACCATTCAATGACGATAGAGTGAGTTCTGCATTCCAGAATAGTCTTAATTATAATTTACAAATAGAGATTGATATTGTTTCGTTTTAAATTTGTTCTGCATCTGCAGCCGACCAGTTAATTGCTGCCACCTTGTTAAGTTCTTATCATATTGCACACTAAATCAAAAACAGTCAATTTAAAATCACTATTTTTCTTGACAAGTTCTCTTTGCTGCTGGCTTTTTTTAAATGCCCAAATGGACAAATGGTCTATGAATTAAGTTTACTGAAATGCATACGGAATTTTTATGTTCGTTAAGACTTGATCTTGCAACAGGCTGAAAAATTATAAACGATTTTAAACAATTATGAGTTTTGACTGTTTTTGATTTTGTGTGTGATATTTTCGTATACATTAGTATTAACATTTTTAAATTACAATTATTATTTTCTTAGAGTATGCATGTATGTATGTATAGGGTGTTTTTTTAGCTGCACGAAACCTTTATGTAAAAATAATACAAGGCAAACAGTTGTTGCAAGGTACTTTTTTTATAATTTACGAGATAATTTCAAAATTTGTTTTAAAATATGATTTGTAGCATATGCCCGCCTCGGCTATGTGTTATATGGCTTATTCGATCAATTAAATTTTGACTAATTTTTCCAATAAATCTGGTGGTAGGCTGTTAATATTGGCTTTTAATGTTTCAAGAGTTGCTGATTCGCTCGCATTACACAATTACCTAATATAGCCCCATAGGAGGCGTTAAATGGAACGAAAGAGGGAGCCCGTAATAAGAAAAACTCCTAAGGTTTTTTGCAAAAAAATCGAATCAAATGAAACCAAACCTTTTTAATGTTTACCTCAACCGTAGCCAACGAGCGCATTTAAAAATAACTGCGCGACAATGTGCTCTATAAAAATCGCAAACATATTTATTTTTTTCCGAGTAAATAACCACAATATAAAAGAGTTGCTCTCGTGTTAAACGATTCATGATGACTTATCTAGACATATTCAACAGAAATGCCAATATAATCTGACATTGTCAGCTGTCAAACCAAAGTTATCGACATTGAAAGTTCTAATGCAGCTAAAAAAACACCTGATACTTCATACACAAAAATTTTGTTTTTGTAATTGTTGTACTTTCGTAAAAACTTCATCTTCCTAAATTCGAAACAAAAATATTTGTTGACGAAAAAGTTTGCCGGCTAATATTTCCCTTAAAATTTTATTTCCATATTTATAGTCGATGTCACATTTATTGTTGATATATTAATAAATTTCCGCACCACTTTTGTAAACGGACAAGATGAAGTTGTATCGCATCCGGGCCGCATAGCAGTCCACTATTTAAGTGGTTGGTTTTTAATCGATTTGGTAGCGGCCATACCATTCGATTTACTTTTGGTAGGCAGTGATACAGACGAGGTAAGTTTGTAAAATTTTCTTTTTCTATTAGCTTATTAGTTATATTTTTCAATTTCGATTTATATTAAGCAATACAAGTTAAAAAAGCCATAGTCAACATATATTTTAAAGTTTTGTTTATGAATTGTATTATATAAATAAATAATTTTTAGTTCTGATTATTATTTTTTAGTTAGAAAAATAATTTTATTCGAAAGCTTTTTACAATTATTTACCAGTTTTGCAATTTCGTTAAAAATTACTTTAAAGAAGGCTTTTAATTTATTTTAACAGTGGGTTGAACACTTTTAATTAATAGAATCTTTTCAAGAAAACAAACGAACGACTGTTATCTTCGACTTACAAAAATTTACAAAATTCAAAAAGGCATTCAAATCAACCAATGCCCATATCCATAATAGTTATTGTAGGTTAATTAGAAGCTTATTTGACACATGTAGTGATGGAATAATTTTTAAATAAGCAAATAATTAAACAACAACAACTATTATGAATAGGAGCAAAAATTTGTACCTGCTTTTTCATTAAACTTAAGTTTTTTATATTTTGAACTTAAAAATTGACGCTTAAAATTACGATTTTCATAGCTTTATCGTCGTCATAAATAAATGCTTACATATTAACATTTCCATCTCCTTATGTTTTATATACAAAAAACTATAAAGGATGCGTTGAACTGCATTTAAGCTAAAAGTCCATGGCATGAGTTATGGTCGGTGGTCAAAATAGTTGAATACAGAGCATGATGCGTGTACACCATTTGATTCGACGAATGCAAAAAGTAGAGCTACTTTCGGCATGCGTATTAATAATTAGTACATATTTAAATTTATCTTGATGAACTTTTTTTAAAGACAAGATAGCGTCTGAAATGCTTTTTACACCCATGATTTTTATGTTTTTTTATTGTTTTACGGCGGTTATCTGTGTGAAACGAAACATGAAAATTATAAAAGTCAGCTGTTTTATTTAAGATGACAGACCTTTGCTTACCCAGTAAGCAAATTACTTAAGGCCTTCACCTAGATATTAATTTGTTGTAATGAACTGATTACTTTGCAATCTATAAAATAATACAAACAACAAATTAAAACGACTTTACTGGGTATCTTTGTAGGCCATATACTTACACAAGTTCAGTAAATAATGCTGGACGCTTATACTATAGCAAGCACTATTGACAAAGGTGCGAGTAACTCATCAGTTGACTTTTATTATTTTTTAATTTCAAAGTTCCAAGCAAACAAATAATGCAAGTAAATTTGTGTGGGGGCTTTATGCAAAAATAGACCAATAATATTTGTATCCAGTATCAAGATAAACATGTGTCTACAATTTTAAAAGGTGAAGAAATATTCGAGTCATTTGCAGCCCAAAATGCTTATTCCGGGAGGGCAATATCAAAAAATGGACCGACCACATTTTCGTTCAGTATCGTAGTTGGTGGCATAAAGTAATACACATATGAAAAATTTTGTCAAAGTTGAGTAATATTTGAGCCATTTATATCCCAAAATGCTTATTGCGTGAGGACATTTGTATGGGGGCTATGTCAAAGAATGGACCGATCAAGTTTTCGTTCAGTATCGTATTTGGTGACATAAAGCATGACACATATGAAACATTTTTTCAAAACATAATAATATTCGAGTTAGTTAGAGTTAGAGGACATTTGTATATAGGATATGCTAAATAATGGACCGACCATCACCACAAACAATGGGCCTTGTGCCAGTTCCTAGAAACTTATCCAAATTTCATCAAAATATTTTCAAAATTGCGAACTGCACAAGAAAACATGGACATCCAGCCGGACAGACGGGTGGACATGCTTAAATCGACTCAGGGTCTCAGACCATTATTTTTGGATGTTACAAACACATGAATAAACGCATAATACCCCTACCTTGTATGTGGTGTGGGTATAACAAGACAACATATGGGCTTAAGCCAAGCAATGAGAAAAGAAAAGATAAGAAATGTATAAGAATCGTGAAAAAGTTGATCGTAAGCGGTAACAACTTAAAATTCATCAAAATATTTTTTTTAAAAAACTAAAGCATCTAAATAAACTTTATTCTTAAAAGGTTTTTTTCTCATAAAATTTGTAATTTTAAGTTGTGACCGTTTTTGATTTAGTGGGCGATATGTAAGACCTGCATATAGTTTTCTTGAAGCGATTCTTTTTAAACACAAATAGCCCACTGTAAGCTTGTTATTAATTATATTGTTTTCTAAGCTTAATATTATTTTTTTTAATTTAAATTATTTACTTTTGGTCCGATTATTGAAATGTTTATTATTTTTGAGATTTAAACAAATATTAAAAAAACAAGGAAAATCGGACACTGTCAAGCCTACGTAAGTTAATTTTCTTTTTCCTGTTTTGGTTTTTTAATTGAAAGTATAGTTTTTTCCATTGGCTTTAAACGACTATAAATAAGCCTTTTCATGACGTTTATTACATTAAAAAAATAATAAATTCTTAAAAGAAATAGATATTGTATTGTTTTTATTATATCTTTCATATTAAAACTTACTATTGTAAAACGTGTCTACCTTTTGTCGCAGTGTTAAATTTTAAGCTTTACCTTTTCTCCTCCCTTTTCCCTGTTTTTCTTCCATTTTTGTTTTGTTTAATTAATTCAGTTAAAATCTGAAAATTTAATTAATATGGCGGCCGCAGAATAATTGACAAATTAATAGGTAGCTCTGACATTTAGAAATACTTTATTAAAATACATAAACAATGTGTTGGAAGCCGAGTGTAATGGTTAAAATTAAATTTTATTTGTGTTTGTTGTTAATCGTTTGTTTTATTTATTTTATTCTGTAGAAAGACTTTGTTTTTTAAATAAACTTTGTTTTACAATAGTTGGTTTTATATCATTTAATAGTTTTTAGTTAATATTTGTTTGTTTTTTTATATTCGAAATATTTTTGGAAATATTAAGGTTCATAAATATATAGAAAAATACAAGCAAACATTTAAGATTACATTGTTTTCTATCTAAAGGGGTTGGGTAAACAATTTGCCAAAGATCCCGCTTAAAAACGTAAATGATATTGAACAACGCCTCTGGAGGTTTTTCTGTTTAAAATTTGTTTTTTATTAGATACCTAAATTTTCTCTTGAGATTTAAAAATGGGTTGCTCAACAGCTGTGCTATTAACTCCATCTGAATAAATAATTCGAGTTGTTCTAAAGATTTGTTTTTTTTAATGTTTTAGTTGGTGGTGCCTAATATTTAGGGGGGTGTGGTCTTTTATCCACCGATGCTGATATTGTAATAAATATTGGTTATAAAAAAACAGTTTGTTTGCCTTACTGATTTTACAATATTTGAGAATACAAAATAGTAAAGAACTAATTTTAACCATTTAATAGATGGAAAACAATGTAATAACAGACTTGACATAGGATAGCGAGCAAAATTAAAATTTATTAAAAAATATGTAAATTTTTTAACAGATATTACTATAGTGATCTCTTCCCCTGCATATTTGTTTTTCGTGTTTTATTCATACATACATATATAAAAATATACACATATATACTTATGTATATAATGAATATTTACGTTAGGCCTGGTAGTATATTTCCGATTTTACTCGTTTTTACTCTAAATTGAATAGATTACACTTTTTAAAGTAAAACATTTTTGTTGGTAGAATTTCACTTTATAAAGCAAAATTTTTAAATCTAAATCAAAAAATAAAAACAATTACAACCGCTAGTTTATGTATCATTTCAGTATGCAAATTAAATTCAATTTCAAAATCTCTTTTCAAAATTCAAATCAAAATTAAAGAAAAAACTTTTGACTTATAAATTTTAATAAATTGTTATGAAGAAAAACAAATTTGACGTTTAAGGAAAATCTCTTTTATGCGTATAAAATTTTTTTGTAAATTAATTTGCAATAAACATTATTTTTAATTTTGATTTGATATAAAAAAAGTTGTGCATTTCTTTTCTAACACAAACAACCACTCACTATGTCCACCCACCTAAACTCATTTTAGTTTATAAAAATTTTCTTCTTATTATAAAAACAAAAAAAAAATATAATAAATTTATAACTAAAGATTGCAACTTTTTAATTCAAAATTTTATTTTAACAAAAATATTTTACAGCTTGGCTTGGATAATGAAGAGGTATTAAAAAAGCCAGTTTCTACTTAAAATTTTTATATTCCACTACATACACAATTTATTTTCTATTTTTATTCTTTTCAATTTTCAATAATTTTTAATACTACTTTGCAAAACTACAAAAAATTCTATTAACTATAACAATAATATATGTTTTCCTAACTCAATAAGAATATAAATTGTATGTACCTCTGTATGCCCTTGATAGGGTATTCGTTAGGTAATGGTAATGGAAATCTGTCGTAAAAATCCATATATTCATTCTATTAAAAAAACCAAACAAGATAAAATTTAAATTAAATAACTTGTTATTTTGCAGTTGCACGTTTAAAACTTTGCTTTCAATTTTTTTACACATATTGCTTGTCAAAATTAAATTGCAATGGTGGGTCTTACTTAAAAGGGTCAGGCAGGTTTGGAAAAAATTTAAGGTAAAACACCTCAAAGAAACATATGAAAGTGTGCATATGTATGTGTAGGGAATATCTCGCCAAATTTTAAATTGCCCGCTGCTACTTCTTTTTCCACTTAAATGCTACATTTTGTTTTTTTTTTTTTTTAACAATAAATGCACTTTTATTAAATTAAATGTCAATTGGAAATTTGACTACAAATACTTTAAGTCATTAATACAATTTTGCTTTATTTTATTGCAATAAACGCAAAGCTCTTCTAATCTTTTACATATTTAAAATTACAGATATGGACAGAAATTTGAACATGTACATAAACATATGAATTTACCAATGCATATACGTACATATGAATGCATATGTATGTGCACTATTTTAATTTTTTTTGATATTTTTTATTGTTTATTCTTTGTTTTTGAATTTGCATTTTTTTGTTTGTTTTTTTAACCTTCCTTTCTCTCTACTTTGCATATTTGTACGGGGCTATATCCAAAAATAATATAATATTTGTATTTACAATACTAGTCATTGGCATAAAGTAAGAGTTATATACAAAATTGTGTCAAAATAGATTAATATTCGAGTTAGTTTTAGCCCAAAATAGCTATTCCGAAAAGACATTTGTATGGGAGTCATGTTCAATAATAAACCGGTCCTCATCACAATCAATAGGCTTTGTGCCACTGCCAAAAGACTTTCCTGTGTCAAATTTCATCAAGTTGTATATAAAATTGCGACGTGAACTTTAATAACAAGAATACATGGACACGCAACCGAACGAATATGCCAAAATCAGCTTAGGAAGGGATTTTGAGTCGATCGGTATACTCGAAGTTGGTTCTCAGACCATTATTTTTGGGCGTTACAAACATCTACGCCAGCGCATATTACCCGTACCACGTATGTTGTGTGGGTATAATTAAGGCCAACATTTCGTAAAACGCAGTGCCTAAAAACAAAATTGCTCAATAAATTTTGTGTTTAGGCTTTGCGTTCTAAAAAATAAGGTGGTAAATTCCTTGAAATACATGAAAAAGGACCATCATAGTGAATCATCCCAGCAAATTTTTTTTTAAATTTGAGTAATGAGCTGTCATTACTTCATAGGTTACCAGGCAATGAGATCGTAATGGCAGAAAAACTACCTTTTAGTAACGGCGTTTATAATTGCATTTGTAGGTATATATGAAAAAATAGGATTATGAAACAGGCTTAATAGAATGATTTTGTTTTGTTCAGGTTATCATTGGAACTAGTTACTTGATTGATTTTGTAAGCACATTTCTATGCAGGGATCGTGAATTTCGGGACAACTCAAGCAAAAATAACTAGTTACTCGGCCAAAAGGTAACTAGTGCTTGTTTATCTCCAATATTACTTGCTAACTTACCAGGTAATCAAAAGTTTTGCTGGGATAGAATGGGCTGCTTAATAAAAATGCTTAAAATATATGTTATTTTATGTATTTGAGATGTATTGAGGGTGACACACCCACTTTTTAAAGGATATTGACAATAAAACAACCCACTTAAGTTTCGAAGAACTGAAGTCCAAGTTTTTAATATATACTAAAATAACTTTCGATTTGTATAAGAGGTGGCGACTCGCCTACCCAAAAATATGTAAAGCTAATAAGACTTGTACCCTACATGATAATAAATACTTATAATTATCTTGATAATTGGTCCAATCCTTAAGGCGTGAAAGGCAACGATATAAACCAACGTTCGTTAAAAATCACTTTTTTTGGTTTTTAAGAATTTTTAATTTTTCCCCCCGTAACAGCATTCCCGAGGACCTTAACAAACATTTCGCAGTCGTTTTCGATTAATGTGCTAATCAGCACTCACCATTTATTTTTATTAATACAGTAGACGCTCGTTAATTAAAACAGCAACATGAAATTGCATAGTAGCTTAGAAAATATACAAACTAATACTTCGGCATAGATATTGTTAATTTATTTATAAAAAAGAAAGTCAGTAAAAATTATTTGGTTAAAGTTTTTCATAGTTACAAGAAAAAAAAACATTTTAAAAACACATATTGATATGTAAATATGTATGTGTGTGAAAACTAATACTTTATGTACACCCGCTTTAAATTTCGCATAAGCTCTGCCGAAATAAGAATACAAAAGTAACATGAGACTTCTTTATATGATTAGAACTGAGCCTGTAATGTACTAAAACTGCTAGTCCTGATTTCCGAAGGATTCGAGTTTTAAAGCGGTAACTAGGTTTAATGTGGTTTAGTTAACTTATTAAAAAGTGCGAAAGCACATGTCAAATTTGAATAACAAGTTACATTTGCTTAAGAAAATTGGGAACCTGGCCGCAGCTGAGCATTATTGAGATGCGTACAATCCTGCATATTCTACCACCTTTTTTCATAAAAGATAAATTGTGGATACTTAATACAATTTTCCGAAAATAAGTCGGTATAATTAGGGAAAAGAAAACAGTTTTCAAAAAAATACAAACGTTTACAACTAAGTGCTGTAAGTAGATATTAGTCAAGGCGTATTAAAAACATGACAACAACTTTTAGACATACTTAGCATGCGTGCAGTTCGAGCCATCTTGTCAGCTGATCAGTTTCTCCTACCTTATTCAATGTACATTGATATTAATTAATTAACAAATTGCTTAAGCATTTAACAGGGTTTTCTTTGAGTTTGACATTAGCTTAAGTTTGCTTATGCACAATGTAGTTAAGCCTTAAGAGTTTTAATTTACGAGCGCCTACTGTCTACTTAGATAAAACTTTGTGCATATAATTCAATGTACATATTTCACATTTTTAATAAATAAAAAAATTTTTTAGAGCAGATTTTTATTTGTTTTCTTTTTTTTAGAAAAGTCTTGTCCTCAAGAAATTGTTTAGATCATATTCCAGTTTTCGATTAGGTGCACGCTGTAAATTACTGTAATTCATTTGATTTGTTTGTGTTACTGCAGTTAAAATTTTTCAAGTTTAAGTGTAATAAAATTTTTTTCTTTATATTTGTTTGTTCATATCTGTAAAAATTTCTAAACATTACCAAAAATATTTTTATTTTATAATTTGTTTTCAGAACTATTTAATAACTAAAAGAACTGCTACCGCAACTATGTTTAAAAATCTCAATATTTTTCTTAAAAGAAATTTCCCACAACAAATTTAAAGAATTGACCCATTAAATGGGTGCTTAAAGTTTTATTTAAAAAAAAAAAACTAAAGGAAAAATAAAAAAGGAAGGTAGACATCGGCGCTTTTTAAAAATTCTTATACAATTTGCAGGTCTTGCGTGTTAAACACACATTCGCATTTATAAGGATGCTTTTATATTTGCTCAAATATTTCCCATTCGGTTTGTATACTATTTTGAAAACAAAAAACAATATTTAGATTAAAAAATTTATATTAAAAATTTGTTTGAAATTTTGAAATTTAAAATATAACGCTTATTTGATCGAATTGTGTCTGTGTCATGAAAAGATTTAGTGTCGTTTTTTTTTATATCCGAAACCTTGTTTTTGTGTATGTGTTTTTTAATTAAATTGTGTTGAATTTATTTTTATATAATTTAATTTATATTTTATATATATTTTCTTTTAAGTGATGTGTAGACGCTTTTTAAAAAATTTTCAGTTATTTCTTACACACTTTTTAGAGAAAAAATTTAATAAAAATATAAACTTCTTAAAAGTTTGTATGTATTATGTTTTAAATTAAAATAAAAAAAGATCAAAAAAGCATTTGATAAAGAAAATAGAAAAAATCTTAGATTACAGAATTAAAATATATTATGTATATACATATGTACAAAAAATAAATGAATGAATGCCTTTTATACAATTAAATGATAAATACATATGTAATTATGTTTATTTAGTAAATAAGCACATACATATATGTATACATATATGTACTTATGTACAAAATTTTTTTAACTAGTTAAGGTTTCAAAATTACATACTTAAAAACTGATTTCATATTTGAGAAATTAATATTGAGTTTTTTATTTTATTTTATAGACCACAACATTAATTGGTCTCTTGAAAACAGCTCGTCTGTTGCGTCTGGTAAGAGTTGCACGTAAAATCGATCGTTATTCGGAATATGGGGCCGCTGTGTTGGTATTACTAATGGCTACTTTTGTACTAATAGCCCATTGGTTGGCTTGTATATGGTAATGTGGTTTAGTTTTAACGTTATGTACTTATAAATACATATGTTTATGTATGTATGTATGTATGTATGTATGTATGTATGTATGTATGTATGTATGTATGTATGTATGTATGTATGTATGTATGTATGTATGTATGTATGTATGTATGTATGTATGTATGTATGTATGTATGTATGTATGTATGTATGTATGTATGTATGTATGTATGTATGTATGTATGTATGTATGTATGTATGTATGTATGTATGTATGTATGTATGTATGTATGTATGTATGTATGTATGTATGTATGTATGTATGTATGTATGTATGTATGTATGTATGTATGTATGTATGTATGTATGTATGTATGTATGTATGTATGTATGTATGTATGTATGTATGTATGTACATACGTTCGTTTAGAAAAATCTCAATGTAATCGTATAAGAATTAACTATTTTTGGCGCTTTTTTACAAAACGCTTTATAAATTTAGAAGCTGTTATAACAAAAATACAATTTGCACAGACTTCGTGAGAGAATACCATTTTGCTTGAATGTTAAATTTAGTAAAATAAGTTATAATGCTTTTCATATCTTAGTTAAACGAATTTCTAGCCATGGTTAATGTATGTATGTATGTGTCTAGTAACCGCATAGAAACCGCGCATAAAGTCATAATTTATTGGTGTTAAGGCTGTTTGTTTGTTGTAATAACTTTTAATTTTTAGGTATGCTATTGGCAATGCTGAACGTATTATGTTAACAAAAAATATAGGCTGGTTACATACTTTGGGAAATGATATTGACGAACCCTATTTTGAAAATAAAACCGGTGGTCCTTCTATCAAGGTAAACAAATAAAAAAAAAAGAATGTAAAGTTCTTCTTTTTCAATGAAAACGGGTAGACCAGGACAATGACGATTTGTTGTTAACAAGAAAAAAAAATACATTTTTACATTTTACAGTCCCGGTATATAACCGCGCTATATTTTACATTTACATCCTTGACCTCAGTGGGATTCGGTAATGTGGCTCCAAATACAGATGCAGAGAAAATTTTTACAATATGTGTTATGTTGGTGGGATGTAAGTTAACTTAATGTTTTAACTTTTTTGTAACCGTATACAAATCTATCTAGCATTTATTGAATATACTAATTTCAGCCTTAATGTATGCTAGTATTTTCGGTAATGTTTCGGCCATTATACAACGATTGTATTCGGGTACAGCCCGCTATCATACACAAATGTTAAGAGTTCGAGAATTTATAAGATTTCATCAGGTATTACAAAATTAATAGTTAAATTCTGGCTATAACGTTGTTTTCAGACGAAATTGAAAATAATTTGTGATTGAAATCTAAACATTTAAACAATATGACGTTATAGTCAGTTTCCACTGTAAATCTGTTGATATCCTATAGTAGTGACGGATATGTGATTAATAAGCCTGGAGCTCACTATTATTCCCTTAAACATACATAAATTTTATAATAATTTTTATTTATGTTTTTACATTATTTTCAAAAAAGTTAAGTGCGATGTTATGGTGTCACATATCCAGCTCTATTGTAATTTTTTTGGTTTATAACTTTGTTTTTTTATGTTGATTAAATAAATAATGATACCTCTAGATACCAAATCCTTTAAGACAACGTTTAGAAGAATATTTTCAACATGCTTGGACGTATACCAATGGTATTGATATGAATTCAGTTTTAAAAGGCTTTCCAGAATGTCTTCAGGCAGATATTTGCTTGCATTTAAATCGCAAATTATTACAAAGTTGTCCAGCATTTTCCGGTGCCAGTCCTGGATGTCTAAGGTATGCATTTTTTTATACGGAATATGTTTAAGTTTTAAAATGTTTATGAAAAATATATTGAATTGGCTTTCAGGGCATTATCATTGAAATTTAAAACAACTCATGCCCCTCCCGGTGATGTTTTGGTTCATAAAGGTGATGTTTTGACGTCGTTGTTTTTCATAGCAAGAGGATCAATAGAAATTCAGAGGGAAAATACAACAATTGTTATATTAGGTATGTACTTGAATTTTTATTAAGAATTTTACACTAAGGCCATTATTATATCTGTCTGATAGTCTTAAGAAAAGATGCTTTAGTACAGATAGATGCATTTTCTTTACTACAAGTATGCTTTAAGCTCAAGTTTCCGTTAAGCTTAAGAGAAGCTTATCTTACCTTTAAAATTTATCGTAAGGCTTATCTTTTAAAGTTGCCGTATTTATTGTTCATTAGTTTGTTTTTGGTGTAAGCAGACAAATGTAAGCAAGTCATTGCCACTGCATACCTAAATATTCAAAAAGAGTCGGCCTTAGAGAAAGGAAGTGTACGATTGATTTCCATTAGTTCCCCCTCCCAGATATATTCCTGGAACATACTTACTCTCTATCTCCAACGTCTTAAGGGACTCCCATTAAAAGGTTTGGTAATTGTAATAAAGCCCCCCTACAATTTCCAGTATGCCCGTGGAATGCTTAAATGTAGGACTGACCCTAATTCAATTTTCCTTACAAACATTTTCCTAAAACAAACTTACTTCCTATCTCCATCCCCTTAGAGGGTTGCCATACAAAATTTTTAAAAATTATTATGAAAACTCCCACAACTTCCCCGTAGTCACTCTAAGAGGGCAAAATATGACACCGACCCCTATTTAAAAATTACAAGTATTTTATAATTAAAAAAATGGATAAAAATAACCAAAAGTTCAAGGTTTAAAAAAGGGAATATGACACCCTCATTAGATTCAGCACAACCGAATATAGCGCTGTTACTTGTTTTACTTATTTTTTCTTTAATATACAGGAAAAGATGATATATTTGGTGAGAATCCTTGTATATATCCAAATATTGGTAAATCAAATGCAAATGTACGTGCCTTGACCTATTGTGATTTACATAAAATTCATCGGGACGACTTATTAGATGTGCTGCACTTGTATCCAGAATTTTTCGATAGTTTTGTTAATAATCTAGAGATCACTTATATTATGAGAGATGTAAGTCGCAAAAAATTGTATTGAATAATTGTTGAATTTATTATATGTCATGTTTTTGTTTGTTTTATTGGCAGGAATTCACATCTGGCGTTGATGTGAAACATAAATATTTACGAGTAAAATCAATGGACAAAGAACGCAGTACGAGTGATATGAACTCAATACGAATGTAAGTTTTGCAAAGAAATTCACACAATTTTTTAAAATAATTTTTTGTGTTTTTTTTTGTGTAATTATTTTCATTCATTCATTCACATATGGTATACATATCGTTACCCTAATATAGAAAGGCCCTAGCTTCTTTTTTTATAAGCCTGGATTTCGTTTATTTCGATAAATGGTCTGCTTATACATATGTATATAACAATTAGCCAAAAAAAGTATCGGCTTAAAAATACGAGTAAGGGCCATTCTATATTAAGGTAACGATATATACATATTTTATAAACTTGAAATAAATTCATACATAAATACAATTATATGTATGTTTAATTAATATATAATCGTTAATGTTCGTGTCTTTTAGTGTGGGTCTTCAATTTAAGACCAATAACAAATCATTCGTGCGTGATGGTGTTCAAAAAGATACAACCGACGTTAATTTTTATGTGGGCAAAGATAGTAACAATTACAAATATGGAGCACCCAGCAAAAGTGGTAAGTACTAACAAGCATGATAAAACTAAAGATTATGCCAGCACGAGCAAAATTTTCTGCGCATGTTGGATCGATCGGTGACGTCACGCATACTGGTTTCATATTGCCTAATAATTTTCATCTTATACGCTAATGGTTTGATTTTTCTACACTTATGTCATTATTAGAGACCGACCGAACATGAAATTTTAAAACCGAAATGAACGCTAACTTCGGCCAAATTTCTATTGTTCGGCCGAACCTAACCGCAAGCCGAAAAAAATAACTTTATAAAACCAACACAAAAACGTTTATTTGTACTTGAAAATATTAAAATTAAAAAAATTTTACAAAACAAAAAAAAAGGTAAAAGATAAAATTACTATTACGGAACATACACATTTTTTGTTAGAAATTGTAACCTTCTCATATAAAAGAGATTTGCTAACACTAGAGATGGCATAACTACGCCACCTAACGAGAAACCATGCGCGTTTCATAATCTTTCGTCTATCATTCATGACTACTTATGTATGTACAAATATATTAAATTTTGTTAATTGTATAAAAACGATGAACACTTTATTATTAAATATCAAAGAATTAAAAAAACTAATGTCTTTTTTTTATTTCTAGATTACTTTTAATTCCAATTTATTATTTTGAAGAATTCGTTAAATGAAGCTCAATTAAAATGAAAGGACAGCTAGTTATGTATGCATGTAGTTAAACCCAAAAAAAGTTCATTTTACAATTTTGACAGGAGGAGACAATATTAAAATAAAAATTATTTTTAAGCTGTTACATTAAAAAAAACTTAAAAAAAAAACTAAAATTTAAGGCAATTTAAATATCGTTTAACTTTTTAAATTTTATTAAAATTTGAAGTTGTCATATTGTGCTTTAAACTTATATAAATATTATTTTTTTTTTAATAAAAAGTACATACACACATACATATATTTAAATTATACAAACATACAAGAGTTTTATTTTAAACGTCAGTTGATTCCAAAAAAAGGAAAATAAGTTTTGCTTAAATCTTTGAACTATATATTTCTTTGAACTACTATATAATTCGTTTGACTTTAAACTAGCAGTTAACCGCTACTTTCAAAGCACAGTTTAAATATAAACAAGACAAAAGTACTAATTGTAAAAAAAGGAAAATAAATGTTTGTTTTCCCAAAGTTTTCTATTTTTATGAATTCCAGCTTCGATAGTGCTCTACGCTCTTTTTAGAACCAATAAGAATTAATAAAATTTTGTTATGCAAAAGAGAAGTTTTTGACCATTTAGTTGATTTCTGGCCTCAATCAGGATCAACAATTCTTTATATAATGTTTCTAAAAAAATCCAAGATATCAAAAAATGCTTGATCCAAGAAAAGTAAAAAAGAACTTTTTATCCACTTTGCTGACTTTCGACTTAATTCTGAGCCAATTAACTGCCTTTAAATACATAAATATTTATAGGACATCATCGTTTACCTAAATAAAAGATTATTTGTTACAGAGTTGTATGTAGCTTTTACACAAGTTTATTAAGGCATGTTATGAAAATCACATGGCTACAAATCACTTGGGCTTTTAATGCCGGCACCCATTTTAGCTAACCGATTTAAAATTACTAAAATAAAAAAAAGTGATTTTCAGAAGATGCTTGTATGTAAGGTAAGCGCGATGGAAAGTGCAGCTGTAACGAAATACACTTAAAAAAGGCTGAATTCCAAAACGCAGTTTGCTTTGCATTACAAATTTTCAACTTCTTCCCTTATACACTCCTTACAATTTTGACAACGTTTTTTGCTTCCTGGACATTAATACAGCTGTAGACACTCATTTGGAAGTAGATGTTATCAAAAACCTTACCTTTGCTTTCAGGAAAAACTTGAAATTTTGTGATGTAAAGCAAACTGCGTTTTGGAATTCAGGCAAACTATCAACTGGAAATGTGACTTAAAACGTCTGGATATTCAAACAAGACATTTATTTAAATCAACAAAAAAGTTCATTTAAATTCAAACACTAAAAAAAAATTATTTTGACTGAGAAAATAATCACCCGATCATCATAGATTTCAATGGGTTTAATTTCTATAGAGAAACCTATACGTTACAAATTTGATTAAAATATGTCCATGGTCAAATAACAATCAGGTCGTATCAAAATATAGTTTAGCTTCTTTAACTTTTTCCTTTTTTTTATACGTAACTTTACACACCAGCGTTTGGAATTTAATTTGTTATGACCGGGAAAGTGTCCAACTCCTTATGTAAAAAAGAAGGAAGTAAGAGAGGCCAAAACTATATTTCCTCTGTGCTACGATCTGATTTTTGATCATGAATATCTCTAAAAGTGTTACCTGGGTGCAAATAGCGGCAATCGATTTGAACTGAAATTTCACTTTATCAATTGAGTTGTCAATGCTTTTAATAAAGAAATTCTCGAATAAGAATTTTTTAAATTTCAATTCGAATTGAATGCCCTAACTTGCATCCTGTACTTTGATTACAAGAATACATGAAATCCTAGCCGATCGGTGTAATTTAAGATGGGCATTATACTGTTATTCTACCACATATGCGATTATCTTTTCCACGTTAATTGATCGCTTTTCTTTGTTAATAAATTTAATTAGTTAATGCTGTTTTCCAGCACTTAATTTTGTTTCTAACGTTGATTATATATCAAAAATGTTTTCTTATCAATTATAATTTATTGCAGAAAATCAACATAGTTTTCGTTTTTAAAGACTTAAATACAAGATATAAGAACATTATCAACTTTAAATACGTTGTGGTTTATTTTTATATTCTTTTATATTTTATAATGGAAATGTGAATTATAAATTAAAATTAAATTGTGGCTCATTACCAAAGAAAATTGTGAACTTAGTCGGAGAGTAAGTACATACTACATTCAAGGGTGTTAAATATATATGGACGTATAGTTTTAGCAAAGTCGCCAGATAAGTTGACTAAAAAAATTGCCAAAAATTTTGAGAATATTCTAAAATTAAATAAAAATCTACTGCGTTTCTTCTTAAATGACTTTCCACAACGTGGTTAGATTTTTATCCGATGTAAAATTTACCTGCAAATGCTTCGAACTTCTGAGTTTTTTTTCAAATTCCGGATATTTAGATCTGTAAGATTTTTTTAAAGCTAATTTTTTAAATTGAGTTTCGGTCGGCCTTTTTCGCAAACCTTCGGGATGGCGTCCAAAAACTTTTAGAGCATCATATATTGGTACAACATTACCAATATTTCTATTTCTATGCGCCTCATTACGCCAAAATAGTCATACAGCTTATGGTTAATGCGAAGGCGTTATTCTCCGCTTACACAAATCGGCCAATATATATTTTACGAAGGATCTTTCTCGCGAATACGCAAAGAACAGCTTTATCTGCTTGCACAAGTGCCCATTCCTTACCACCATAAAATAGCACAGGTAATATGGGTGTCTTGTATAGCGTTATTTTTGTACAAGGAAAAGAAGCTTTTTTTCTAAATTGCTTGATTAATCCAAAGCCATATCTACTTGCAAGTATTACTTCTCTTCGTATTATTTAGCTGGAACTTATTATTCATTCATCTTATAGCGGTACCGAGGTATACAAAATTCTCAACAATCTCGAAATTATTGTTACTAACGTTCAAAGTCCCCTCTAATTTAATTGACTTTTTGTTTGTTGAAAGCAGTAAATTATTTTCGTCCCATTAACCACCAGATCCATTCTCTAATTGAAAATGGTGCTATTTCTGTTTACTGCAGCATTACGTATGACCTTTTCAAGAAGAATGTTAAAGATTTCTTACGATAAATAATCACCCTTTCTAAATTCATTTTTGGTGCTAAACAGTTTGAAAATATCCTTTCCAATTTTGGTTTAAGATATTGAAATACAGCTGTTTTAACCTAACCCAACGAGGACGCTAGAGACGATTTTGAGTATCCAGCCAATTAAAACCCGCGTACGCGGGGAAGTGGATTGGTTGGGGCTTCAAGTCTAACCAACAACGCCTTTTCGAGACACTGGAGGGTTATAAGGACACAGCTTAGATGTCTGATCCTTTGGTGAAGGTAAATGCTAACTGTACTGCTCTGATACCAGATCGGCAGTTTTGCTTGGACGGAACTCTGGGGCATATGCTTGAAGGAACGAGTTGTCTCACGGATGTCTTTAAAGGGGAGGAAAAAACGGAATTGGGCATTTTTGTTGAACGCCCGAGATTAACTCCTGTCTCCCTAATTACAATTCTGTCCACAAGCGGAAGTCCGGGCGTCACAGAATGTCTGTCCTGGTTCAAGGTACAAGCATATCCAACATATACATATGCAGAAAGCCAAGCGTCTATAACAGAAATTATGTCTGCAATCACCGGATCTGTGACGGTGTTGCAGTGAAAGAGGATGACAGAAGACTGCTTGCAGTATGGATAGGTTCGCATAATATGGATACTTGATTATGGTTGTGAATGAACGGGCGAATAATTTGGCGAATAGGGCTAGGGGACAGTGGGAGGTTGATTTGGCGAGCCCAAAGCCCTTTACTGCGATGAGGTTCGAGTTGAAAGAGTGGGCTACAGAGTACTAAGGAACAACGAGACAGTTGGGAGATTGACGAGCATCCTCCAGGGCGATCCAAATGGGGTCAGAATAAGGAGCATTAAAAAACTTAGGAAGCCTGAACTTGGCTGACATCTCCATAAGATGGGAGTTGCGGAGGACAGCGAGTGCAAGTCATGCAGGGAGGACTTCAAAACGATGGAGCACTTCCTGTGTAAATGTCCGTCTTTTGCACAGGCCAGAGTTCGATGTTTTAAGTCTGATGTTTTGCCAGGCCAGGTGTGGTTCACTTGAAAGGTGAACTTCTCGCCAGAGATTTTTTTCTTGAAAGGAGCGCACAGCAAGCCGATAACTGGCTTAGGTGTATGGCCTACGGGTCTTGAGGCTTTTAAGTCCTCCTTCTTTCAAAATAGCCTAACATGACCTGACCTTACCTAACCTAAACTAAAATTTATGATATTGAAAGAGGGTTTGATAAAATATCATATAATCGTAAATAGGTAGGTAGAGTTATCTAATTATATAGTTATGAACCCTAATAATATTTAAATATTCAAAACAATATTAAAAATGCATTAAAAACTTATGTTTTTTTATATAAAATTATTGAGTGTAATAAGAACGTACTTACATTAGTAAGTCTCAATGGCTGCAGACATTGTATACATGTGTACAGACATGTATGTGTGTGTGTATATCGTTGCAAGAAACTAAGCTAAAAATAAAAAGCGGTTGACCTTCTAAGGTCTTGGTAAATTTAAAAGTAATGATTATTTCAGTAAAAAAAGAAACAAATAACTATTAAATAAGCAATGGTTTGTTCTTGCTTACATTTAATTGATAAGTTCAAAGGTGCTATCACACGAAATGTATTTTATGTATTTAGGACCCGTCTCCTTAAACATACAAGCATACGAACGTACAAAATTCTTTAATTGTATCTGGCATAATCTTTGATATGCTTTTTATATAAAAAAATAGAAAAATATGGTTAAGGTCTATACTTACATAAGAAAGAATTTAGAGGGATACTCCGGTAGACTAGTAAATAAGTACGCAAGTCTTACAGTCTGTAGGCCGTGGTTTTTTTTTTTTAATTTCTAATCCTTTATTGTTGTCGAATTATGATAACCTTGTAATAGTTTCACCATGTCCCTTTTCAAATAAAATATTGTCAAATTGTGGTGTAATTTTTTTATATGCTGCACGGCAAATCTTCCAATAAATTCAGTTAGGACTTGATTATATTAAATTAATGCGTTCTTTTTCAAAATCCATAATCAATTTTTTACCATATTTGTATTTGAGATGTGAATCAGTACAATATTACTAAGAAAACCCAAGGTATTTGTTGGCTCAAAGCAAATACAATTTTTACCGTATTTCAAGAGAAGGAAATGATAAAATGCGGCACAGACACTTTATGTCTTTCTTTAGTTAAATGCTATCTACTTTTAATATATTGTTAAAAAATTAAAAATTTTATTCGAAACAAATATCTTTATCTATGTTTTTATTTTAAAAGGATTCCTGCGTGTATATTTGTCAAAAAATTCAATCAAAAATTCTCTATCGTTGTTTTTGAAATGGCTTGGTAGTGCCGTGCAGCAAATAAGAACGACGAATTGACTTTTATAAATTATCTGACACAGCCTTACATAATTATGTGCATACATATGTATATGTACATACATATATACATGCATAAATACATATTTACACATACATATTTATTAATTTTGTAATTAAAAAACTGACCAGTCAAATGTTAAAAAACTGCACGTGTAAAATTAACTTAACTAGGCGTTTACACATGACAGTTATAGTGCAAGAAAATCAACATACTCACATATTCTCTAATTTTACCTTTTAAAATTATTGATAACGAAAATGGCATCTGGAAGATTGTT
Organism: Melanophora roralis; assembly: GCA_963583895.1. Classification (NCBI taxonomy): domain Eukaryota; kingdom Metazoa; phylum Arthropoda; class Insecta; order Diptera; family Rhinophoridae; genus Melanophora; species Melanophora roralis. The sequence goes on along the minus strand of OY757191.1, from coordinate 81,937,847 downwards.
CTGCGAAAAATCACCAAAATGAGTCGCTTGAGACTTCCAAAAATTGATCAAAAGTGACTCAGAACACGGGCTTAAAAATGAGTTAGAAGTTAATTTTACAAATGCTTGAAAAGTTACTATTAAAAAAAAACTAAAATAAAATGTATAGAAAATGTATAGAAACGAAAATGATTTCGGCAAGCGACACGTAAAAGACTCGTCTAGAAGAGTCGAGGATAGGAAGTCATTTTCTAACGACAAAACATTTTTTTTACTCAAAAGACTACAATGTGATAGAGAATGTTAACTAGAAAGACGTTTACAAAAATTTTCTGAAAGTTTAATTATGTGTTAAGGTGTAGTAAGCCAGCCACATTCATTACTAACTCATGCTCCTTTGATTTTCTTCATGCAGTCAATCAACCGTTTCGTTATTCTTGACTTTTGCAATTTGCGAAAAGAATTTTTGGTTTTTTACAAACACAAAAAGGCCACACAGATACCTTGAATTTAAAACTTTCATAAAACACACGTGAAGGTATCTATCTATACACATAGATACATTCAAACACATTCATACTATACATATGAATATTATATTCATCAGCACGGTATGTGTGTATGTATGTATGTACGTAGTGGTGTGAATTCAATAGGATGTTTACAAGGTATAAGTAATCGAAATACTTAGCGGATTTTTGCTGGGATTTCAGTTTTGTCCATATGCTGTTCTTTTATATCTTTTTATTGTTTATTTTTTTTTTTTTATTAGAGGCAAATAAAAAAACGCACAAAGAGAAAAATACCCCTATTTGCTTTGAAACCACAATAAATTTATTCCACATAAGTATTATTGTGTTAGTTTTGTTTAGAAGTTTCAAATTCTCAAAGTAAGAGGTTCCTAATTCGTTTTGCAAATGACTGGGAAAATATGTTTGTCTAATGAAATGATAATTCCTAAGTCATATAAAAATAACTTTTGTAAGCTCTGTATGTATTTGAAAAATACAAAAACCAACCAATCCACAAGTTTCGACAATTTCTGACCTATCGTAATGAATTCGGTATGACTTTTCGGTAGTTTGTCTAAAATAAGAGTGGTCGTAGCTGAGCCTCAATACAAACGGACAATTTTGTGATATTTTTGAAACGTTGTATCTTGGAAGCTGTAATAGATATTAGCTGAAAACTGGCAACAAGGTAATTTATCTTGATGTTTACATTTTAAAACAGCTTTCGGTTCACTGGGACTATAAAGAGACCAATTTATAGGGTATATAAGATTTTTCAGAGCCGAATATAGCGCTCCTTCTTGTTTTTAATATGTAAAACTATTAATATAATTTTTGAAAAATAGTCTTAGTTATATGTGAAAAACTTGTCTTTAATTGCGTTATAATTTGGACAAAATAAAACTTTTAATGTTTGGGAAGCGATAAAATTCCAAAATGTTCCTCCCTTTTACTAAGGCCAACGACGAAAACAACTGGTGTGACTGCATATGCTAGTACTGTTTAATAATATATTAATAGTATTTTCCCACCTAAGATATCGATAGCTTGTCGACATACATATCTTTGATTGACAACGGCGAACTAAATTGACTGCAGTTAAAAATTGACAATAACAACAACAAAACTTTTTTAAAGCTTTTCTTTTTTTAATTAAAAAAAAACTCAAATTTTTACTAACCTTGCGCGACATAAAAATATTTTTGAAAGAATGATTTTACAAAAGGGTTAAACAAAATATTTATCGTTTTTCAAAAATTTAAGCATGATGGTAAAAAATATGATAAAATTAAAAATTGGCATCATTGGGTGTAGGGTACTTTGAGGTTACCCAGCCTGCAAGTTTAGGCGACAATGTCTGTATCTAACAAGTTTGAAAAAAATTCTGACTTCCTTCGTACGAATATATTATAGATTTCTGCTAGATATTTCTAAGAGTTTTCATGTAAGATTTTTGATAGATTTCTTGCAGACATGTCTGTGATTTTTATTTCCGTGTGCATTGTTGTTGTTTTAGGTTGTCTGTTTACTGTAAAACAAGTTCTTTTTCGTATTTGAGTATTTTTTTCCCACTACAAACAAAAGGGGTATTAGGACAAGACAAGATAACAATAGACGTTGGTTCTACTCCAACTTAAGGCAAGTTAAGTTGTTTTAGAAATAAATAAACTAATGGTGAAAAGTAACTTTCGATTAAAAAATATGTGCAAAAAAACATACATATTTGCATTAAAGTGATGCTTAAAAATAAAATTTAAGATAAGCAGCATAATGTTTTCTGTTAGACATGTCGGCTACGAATTTTCCATGACATGTCTGACGGGTTTTGTCAACAACTTTATATATTTCGCGGTTAAAAATCTCAGAGAATTCGTTTATAATGCTACCAATTGGACCATGTTTCTCTTAGACACCTTACAGATGCCGGTCAATTTTGCTTACTGGGTAGTTTTATTTGAAAAAAAAACTCTCCGTTATTCTGTTTATAAACTAGTTTGCGTTAGCACTTTTGATTTTACAAATTTATGACAAAATACATTTAGACTTGTGTTGTCTTCAACATAAAAAAGTTAGTAAACTAAATGGGAAACGCTGTTAATATGGCCAATGTGCTTGTATTTTGATAGTGGATACGTTGGAACGCGGCGCTCTCGCTGTTTATCTAGACTTCATATTACTAAGTTTGCTGCTTACTACTTGTGCTACTCGACACTTCTGCCATGTGCAGAATTAAAAAAATTCCAAAACCAAACACACATTTAAAAAAAAAATTAATAAAAAATAAATAAAATACAGAAATCTTGTCATATCGTCTTTGGCTTCGTTGTTTTCGATATTGTCGGCTAGTTTGTTACGTTGTGTATGCTTTAGATAGAGAGCAAACAGGCGGTCGAACGACCATGAGTGAGTTAATAATTAAATTGTGTATGTTCGGAACGTTCATATGATTGTTTGTTTGTAAAATATTAATTATAATTTTCTTGTACTTGCCGCGTACATCGTACGTCGTTCGTCATTCATTCTGTTTTTATCGAGATATATAAAGTTGAATTATTTACATTTTCGTTTTATTAATTTTAATGAATGAACTTTGTGTAACAATTTAATTGTAGATACAAATAAGTAGATCATTCAAAAAAAAAAACACTTCTTAACTAAAACGTGCTCAAGAAAAGAAACAAAACTCTAAAACGGCAACACAGAATAATAATAACAACAACAAGATAAAGAAGCAAATTAATTGTTGAATTATTTCAATTGAACTTTTTTATATTTAAAAAAACTTATTTCACCACCTTTAATTTATCTCTAATATTTAGAGTAAATAAAACTTTGTCAAAAAACAATGTGTGTATTAAATAATAAAATGTGTAAAATAATTTAATTATTTGCACTTATGTACTTTAATTACTTCCCAGAGTGTATTATTTGTATCAACACCCCAAATGCAGTGAATGATGACACATTTGCATGATTTGTTTTTGTTTTTCCGGTTGAATGAGTTTATTTGTTAATGAAAAAACAAAACGAAGAAAAACTTTTCAAATTGGCAAATTGGTCCTTGAAATGTTTAAAATCATTAAGTTCAGTGCATATAAATTTGGGTTTTAAAAATGATTTAATATTTTCCTAGTGCAAACATGAAAACTAAACATACATAGATAAGATATTAAAATTAAAAGAAAAAAATAAAATAAAAAAAATTAAAATCAGTCATAATAATCTGTAAAAAATTTAGAGCTTTAAGTGGAAAAAAAATATTGAAAAATCAACAAAAGTTAGGTCAGACTGCAAAACTGTTACAGGTGAGTTAAGTACATTATCGTATTTTGAATTAAAACTTATTTAAAATTTAAATATATAAATACATTTCGTTAACGTAAAAAAGGCCCTAACTCGTTTTTTTTAAACTAGTTGTGATGTACGAAAATCTGGGCTTATAAAATAAATTACGAGTTAGGGCCTTTCCATATTAAGGTAACGTTAATTATGTTGCTTCAGTTTCAAGAAAAAACACATATATTTTTGCTTTTTAGTTATTTTTAGTTATTTTACAATTTGACTTTTCTGTTTTAGTTTCCTAAATATTTTAAAGGTTAAAATAGATTCCTTCAAATCCTTTGCCTAAAATACGGCCGTAACACTAAAATTAAATAAACGTTGTCCTGATTGAATTGCAGTAATTTCCAGCTCCCTTCTTGGATTGTCTGCCGGATTCCAGTCGATGGTTTGTCTGGCTATGACACTTAAAGGTTTTCTTAAGGTGTTGCCGATTGAATTCCACTTTCGGCTTTTGATTTTAAGATGAGATAGGCGTTGTTGTTGCATTAGAGACCACACTACGTTGCTTTTAACTGCGCGGGGTCTGTAGATTGGTAGAATTTTACGCAAGCTTTGACTTTCTTAAGATTAATCTTTGCCTTTATATAGGATTAAGGGAGTCGAATGACTGTCTGGTTTTATTTATTCGTATTTAGTATATACTTATGTATATCTCTTTCGGAGTCACCAGCTTTGTCGAAATGCGTCTTAGGGATTAAATTAGGCCAAGAACGTCGAACTTTGTATTGTTAATGTGAAGTCAGACTACATTTTGGAGGTTGGGAGGCAAAGAGAAGAAATAGAAAAGCAAAGTGCCAAGGCATATCCATACAAGGTAGCCGCAATAAAAAAATTAAGAGAGTCGTTCTCTTGCTCTTAATTTTTTTTTACATGGAGTTTGACACTAAACTCGAAAAATTTTTCAATTTTGGTGTCAAACTTCATATAAAAAAAATTAAGAGTAAGAGAACGACTCTCTTAATTTTTTTAATGCGACCACCTTATATGGATATGCCTTGGCAAAGTGTAGCCCACTTAAGCCCGTTTTTCGGTCTCTCTGTGATATCTGTGGAAGAAGAAGAGAAATAAAGAGAAAATTAAACTAGAAAATTTTGAAGATAGTCTCCTCGTCATATTCCCTTGTTTAAAACCAGCTACGATCTCCAACAAAGGATGATAGACTAGGTAGGCTAATGTTAGCCACGTCCGCCAGACAGTCCAGTCTGCTGGCTTCAAAGTGCCTTGTCCGGACATCGTCCAGCGTCAGACAAAAAGAAAAGATGTGCTGAACATTCTTAACCTCTTTTGCATCTTGACAGCTTTAACAGAAGTCGTTGAAAAGCAGTCCAATCCAGCCAAATTGACGGTGGCTAGTAATAGCGGCCACAGTGTCTCTCAGTGCCCGTTTGCTTAGATCGATAATACATTTGGAACATCTCGGTCTTGCTTTGGCCAGATTATTTTAGTGGTTCCGCCTCCAGGTTTATTAGGCTATCTGGTCCTAGGAATTTTATCAGTGTAGGCATCAATGCGGTGGTTGCACTGTATTTGCAACGCAGTTGCCTGTGTCCTCTTACCCATATCAGAGTAATGCTAGAATGAATCGCCATCTAGTTCTAGCAGTTTATCTTGCACATGTAATAAATTAGGATTATAAGGTTATATGGCATCTCCGTAGTCGATAACTTTAAGTCTACTCTACAAACCCCAAGCTGGTAAAATGGTATACTGTGCAAACCTATTGATGACAGGTATCATAAGCTGAGTATTTAATTTCGAAATTATTAAGAATAGCTCGAGTGGCAGATTGCCTATTTTTGAGAAGTTGATATTTTTCTATCTGAGCAATATAATGTAAGTCGTTAAGGATGCTATTATTTTTCGTTTGCGTAGCAGAAGTGATTATTATCTGTTCAGGGTTGCAGTTTTCGAGATAAAGCATTTTACAAATTTTACAAAAGTGGCCATCATTTTCTCTGCTCCTATCAAACTGAGTTTTTTGTAAACCACGTACTAGGACTACTCTATGCCAGGTTTGAAGTCGAAAGCTATAAGAGTGTCCCAGTTGCAGTGTATGGAAAATAGGTCAGATTTGACTAGGCTCCGAAACGTTGATTTCAACAGATGGACAAACGCATATAGCTTAATCGACTTATATATTAGGATCCAGAGTATATACACTTTATGGAGCCGAAAATTATTATTGTAGAAATCAAAAACGGAATTAAAAACCATTATTACAATTTGAAAGGTATAAAAAAGTTAATGGCATATCTACTAAGTTTTGAAATTTTCGACTTCTCTAAGTTTACAGTATTATTTTTCCTATTAACATTTTCTAAATTTAATTTAGCCATTTAGACAACCTTAACTTATCCGTATAAATAAGCATAAAAATTTTTAAATTTTGAAACCATAACGAAAAAGCCTAACTCCTTTATATTTTAAAACGCAACGCCTTAAAACAAAAACAAAATATATTGAAGATTTTTTAAATTTTAGTTTATTTTCCATACAATTGTTTTTGTATTTATGTGTTGCGTTTTACGTAATAAGGCCCTTAAACTTTTTTGCTACCTAATAAGTTGTGTACGGTGTTACAAACAGGACTATAAACTCATGTTACACATTTTTTATGTAGTGTATAGTGCATAAGTAAAGCATCAACCACCCACTGACATCTTTGTTAATTTCTAAAGTGCAAAATAATAATATTTTCGCCAAAGACCAAAAAACACATTAAAAAGTACACAAACACACATATTTAGTAACAAATGTATGTATGTATGTATGTATTTGCTGTGAAAAGTGTCAGCACAAACGCACAAACATACATTAACTTTTGGCGGTCAATGAATTTGTCAAAAATACAAATATTTTCGTTATTAATTTGAGGGTCATTATTATTGCTTGTGTGGATACAAAAAATTTATTTTCTTTGGAAATTATTGTTATGGGGTGTTTTGTTGTACATGCATATGGCAAATGTGAGCACAAATATTTAAACATTAAATTAAAACATTTAATTTTTTTTAACATTATTTTTCTTCTTCAAAGAACGATCAGTTTTGATCTCAACTCTTCCCTTTTGTTTTGTTCTTTCCGTTGGCTTGTCTTGCGATCCGTCGATCTGCTGCTTGTCTTAAGATTTCTATTGAAATGGGTGTGAGTGAATTTTGTTTCTCGCCTTTAAATTAATTTTTCATTTGTTATTGTATTTTTCGGGTTTCTATCAAGTATGTGCGTTGCTGTTGTTGTTGTTCTTCTTCTTGTTATTGCTTTCTTCCCATACATTTTTATTTTTTTGTAATTATTGTAGTAATAATAAAGTATTTTATTTGGCTAACCATTTAGACCTAAATCTATATGCTAAATAACGTCATCAATACTGATTGTATTCAATGTATTCAGTAGAAAATTCATTCGTATTACTCATGCGCTTTTCAAAACATTAGTTTTCGCATAGACGTTCGTTTGAAAAGTCGCTTTTATTTTTAACAAGAATAGTTAAAAAAAACTCCCAAATAAATTTTTTTGCTGGAAAAGAAACACAAAGTAAAATAATATAAATGTAATAAAATGGAATAAAATTATAATAAAAAAACAAGAATAAAGAAAAATCCTTACATATGTATAAAACATGTATAAAATGCGTGTTATAAGTATGTAAATAAATAAAAATAAAAATAAAATATGTTACTCTAGTCAAAATAGTGCCGGAATTAAAGAAAGTGTCAAACCCTACAAAAACAACACTTACAAACTCGCCCAGAGAGTTTAAAAACAGCGGTGAGAGGAGAAGAGGAAGTTAAACTTCAAACCAAATAGACAATACAAAAACTATTGGTATTTGACTGGATGTGTCAAGTAAGATTTTTGAAAGGGTGAAGGCTAAATACAACATATTTTAAAGTAAAACTTCATTAACCGATTAGTTTCTTTAAATATTTCCTAATTTCTAATCAAATTTAAAAGAAAATCATATATTATTGCTGTTTATAAAATATTTATACCCGACTTTATTTATTTTTTTTTTCTTTTAACCATTCCCATTAATTGATATTAATAATAAAAAAACTTGAAAATTTTTAAAGAGAACATAAGGCAAACACGAAATAATTGCATAAAAATCTTTAACGAAAACTACGTATGTCCGTTAGTGAATCAATGTGTGAACAATTAAATCAAACTGTTCAATCAAAATGTGGATAAAATATTTTTTATTTAAAATAATAATTTTAAATTATTTTAATATTAGTTTTTGTTTTTAAATATTTTAAATTAATATGGCAAATATAGTCAAGGACATTTAAATGCTGATTTTATATTCACTACAAGGCAAAGTAAAAAAAAACGTGTTAACGAATATATATTTCAACTAAATACAATATTTTTAAAGCATAAATAAATATTTTGAAAATTCCTTTTGATAAGAAAAGCTACCTGGATATTTTTTTTCTAAAAATTTATTCAATGTACATATAATGTAAAATTATGTGAAAAAGTTTAATTTTTTTATTTTAATTTTTGTTGTCAGAAAAAATGGTTTTTAAATTTTTTTTTATATTAAAAAAAATATTTTTTTTCTGTTTTTTAAAAAAAAATAAAAATTTTTTTATTTTCTTCCAAAGAAATGTTAAACTATATAATTTAAAAAGCATTTAATTAAAAAAAATTATTTTAAAACTCTCCAGACCGCGTGCTTCACTGACTTCCATTGTTTTCTTGTGGCCTCCTTTTTTTGAAAACTCAAAAATTGTTATTATCGATTCCTAATTGTTTTAAAAATTACCTTTGTTAAGATACCCATGTGGAATCGTGTAGATCACTGAACTTAGGCAAAAACTTTACAGTCTATTAGACAGTGAAACTGATAGTTGATTATCTCCTGAATTTTTTTTTTGTACTTTTAGCAGTAACCGGAATCATTAAGATTTTAAAAATATTTATTAAATTACCAGAAATCAGCGTTTACTATAAATTTTTAATTAAACAAAATAAAATGATTTAAACGTCTAATTTTAATAGAATGTGAGTTAAATAATTTTTAAGCTCCTTTTAAGAAGTTTTGAGCATTAAATATTTTTTTTAACAAAATAAAATAATAATTTTTGTGCTGTGGACTTTCATACACAGAAAAAACACATTCAACAATTAAGAATTTTATTCTTGAATTTATCTAAAATCGAATTTGAAATTTTTACGAACAATCCGTACTTAGGTTTTCTTAAATCAAGTCTATCCGGATTATTTCAAATAATCAAACAGAAAATAAAAATAAAAAAAATAAATAAAATATTTTTGAATACATTTTAGTATTTAAAAACAAAGTGCCTCGGTAGCCTAGACGGTAGCGCGCTGGTGCGGCAGTTCGGAGAATCCCAGGTGCAAATCCCAGCTACATCAAGTACAGAAAAAAAATTTAAATTATAAATATTTAATATGTATGAAATTAAAGCAAAATATAAAAAACTCTTCCGCTGCCCATTTAATTCTGAAGGGCCATGTTGAGAAAACATTTGTGTAGAACAAATTTCTAGTTCACTTTTTTGGTTGAAGGGAGCATTACACAAGGTGAAAAAAAAATGTTATAAGTGATTTCCTATTGTCAGGTCTATATCGTGGATTGTAATAAACAAAATTTTCGTGAAAGATCTTGGCCCTATACTTAGCTTCTCTCTTTATGGGTCAACTTAACTTTTTTTGGTAAAATAAAAAAAATTCTTTCAAAAAGGAAAACTTTAGTCGGGGTCACCAAAGATACAAAAGTTGTAAATAATGTTTGACTCAAATATTTACACCCTGACCCACTTACCAAAATATTTGAATTTTAACCCACTGTAAAAAAAATCACAGACTACATGGACTATTAGGTTTATTCTGTAAAAATAATCTACTAAAATTGACATTAGGTGGTCGCTATTTTGTGTCTAAATGCGAAGGCGTGCCTTGAGCAATAAAAGTAAAATTTGCATTATTTTCTATACAATCTTAATCCCAATTCCCAAGTTCTGCATTATTATGTGAATAAACATATATTAACATAATCTTAACAAACATTTAGACTTTCGACTTTAGCCTGTGTTAATTAATAATTCCTCAGTTAAAAATATGCAAAAATATACCAATTATTTTTTTATTTAAATTTTTATACAAAATTTATAAAGTCTACAGTAGACGAAATGTCAAAAGCTACATGTGTACTTAAATTACATCTACGATTTTTAGCGAATTTAACAATTGAATTAATAATTTTCGAACGTGTTTTTTATTGGTTAATACAATTTGCATTAATTAAAATATGCATACATGCTTACATACATATGCAATACATATCTATTGCTATAGTTAATAAACATTTCTAAAACTAACTTTTAAATTTTATATTAAGTTTAGTGTTTACATAATATGTATAAAAAAATTGTTATTGTTTTCTAACTTCCAAATTTTGTCTGAACCATATTTTATAGCACACACAAGATAACTCATTTCTTTTCGGGCATTCAGTTGTCGATAACAAAAGAAACTCACTTAAAGCTAGCTTTTTTAAAGTAACTTAAAAGCTGGCTGTTAAGTAATACAGAAGGACCTTAAGGTTTAAGCACACACACATATTCTGTTAATTAATGTGTTTACTTAAAAATTGTATTATTTTTCTTTTGTGGTGTACTTTACGTAGACTTGTTTTAAACATGTTTTAATAAGCTGGTAGACGAGTAGGTAGATTGCAAGTCTGACAATCCAAGATCATAGGTTTGAATCCCGCTAGCAACTTCGGCTCGTAAACTTAAACTTTATACCATGGTTTCTTTCTCTCTTTCTTATTAGGTGAATGGTGATGGTGATTTTTCTATAAAAATTTTTTTTTTGTAAGTAAAGACATTTCAAATGTAAGACATAAGCTCAGGACAGCTTAAATTGGCTGGCTTTATAATGACTACAATGTGAGCCCTTTATTTTGAAAGTGGCATAAAACATTTTTTTTTCTAAGTCGAGATATTTGAGTATATAAAAAAACCCGTTCAATTGTATTTAGTGCTGCCATTAACTCGATTTTTTTAAAGTGACATATGCCACTTTCAAAATAAATTAAGATAAATTAAAATAAGTGAACCGGAAAACTGACTACCCCCTAGGACATCATAATGTTAAAATAGTAAGTTACTAACATTTTCAATCCAACTTACTTAATAACTTTATAATAATTTATTATTGTTAAGTTATCAAATAAATAAATAAAATAATAAATCAATCCAATATTCAGTTATCACTAGCGATATAGTTAGTTTACAGTTAATATAAAGTTAACTTTATGTTCCACAGGGTAATTAGTATATATATATGTAAACACACACACACACATTTAATTTTTACATAGGTATGTATGCACGTAAAATTGTTTTTTTTTTAAATGTGGGCTCCTCACGGTACGTACCACAGAACAGTTAAAAAAAGAGTCGTTATCAGTGGGATGGCGACGACCAAATAGCCGTTACTCGTAGTTTTACTATGTGTGTGTTAAATAACAAACCTATAAATAAATCAAATAATATGTCCATTTGTATAATGTTCATATGTATGTATGTATGTAATAAAAAATCACCAACACCAATAACATTTATTCGTTAAAAAAACAATATGTTTAAAGATATAAACAATTTATATCAAAATCATTTCCAGTATGGTTGGGTTTCTTTTATAGTTAAAAAAATACGCTACAACCATATAAAAAACGGAATAGTTTTTTAAGATTCAAAAACACATTAAAGCACACACGGATACTTTAAATTGTAGCAAAAATAATATCGCAAAGATATGTACGTAAGTGTTCACAATTGTCTGAATAGAATACATATGTAGATGTAGGTTTATAGAACAATACAAACAATTACTTTTTGATTTTCTATACAACTGTTGGGGCTGGAGAATAATGCGTATTAAAATTGTAATTCATAAGAAGATGGGACACATTTTTATTTTCATTTCTTTTGTTTTTTGCAAAACAATGTAAATTGAGGTGAAACGTTTATCTGTTTTCCTTTTTAAATTCCCTGGGGCGCAATAGAAGCATTTAAATGTCTGGAAAAGCTAATTATTTATATCGTACATAGATATATCTATCATTAATGGTGTTTCAATTAAAATAAAAAAATCCATAAATTTAAGTAAAATAGAAGTTCATTGATCTTTTGTGTGTTTGTAATAAAAACGTTATTTATGCAAATATAAAAAAAAGGGAAAATAAAAATAATGAAACAAATACAGGTTACAAAAAAAAAAAGAAAAAATTGCAAAAAACAATAACAAAAACAATTTGTTTATTTTAGTTTTATGAAAAATCACCAACGACTTTGTAAAAATGTCTTAACGGGGTAAAGATCGGCACGGCATATATAAATTTTAAAGAAAATGTGGTTATAATAAGGAATGGGTTAAAGATTGATTCCGAAAGTTGAACCCGTGTATATGGAACCCATAATTAGATTTTGGATTGCTCATTACATGATTTTACATATATTTATAATCTTTGGAAGTATAAGGTGATTAATAAACGCAAAATTTTTATTCCGGTTGGACATTTGTATTAGGGACTATGCCAAAAAGTAGGCCGATCAAATTTTTGTTGATGACGTAAAGATAGACACATTTGGAAAAATTTTCGAGCTAGTTGGACCCAAAAACACTTATTCCGGGAAAACATTTGTATGGGTGCTATATCAAAAAAATGGGCCGTTGTTGGCATTTAATTAATTACGCAAAATTTTTGACGCGACATTTAAGGCAGTTATAGCCCAAAGTGCTTATTCCAGGAGGCCGTTTGTATAGGGGCTATATAAAAAAACAGACCGACCATCACTTTAAACAATAGGTTTGGTCTTAATGTCAAAAAACGTATCCGTTTCAAAAATAGTCAAAATATCTCTTATAACTCAACCTGTACTGTGATCACAAGAATCCATTGACACTCCGCCAGACAGACGGATGGACATGCATAATTCGATTAAAAATGTGATTCTGGGATCACTTTATGGGTATTTCTTTTAAATATTTCGATCTTTGTAATATCTAGCTCCCTATTTGTTATGGTCACCGAGATATATAAAAGAATGGCTCGCGCAGTGTATACCGTTGCTCGGTCTTGCTGGAACCATGTATCCTCTAGTCCTAATTCGTTCAATTGCGGCAGAAAAAATTCGGCTTACATGACCCTATAGCGCGCACCGTCCACCATTGTCGTTTGACCAGCGGCGTTCTCTAAAAAATGTCCCGATGAATTCTCCAGCGTGAACAGCGCACTACAGTTACCGGAGAATCGGCGACGGAATTCGCGCCGTTCCAACATCACAGACGAATTGTTACGCAAACAAAAAATAGACACGATTCTTTCCCGTTTTTGGGGAGTGTATCGCTCCATGGCTTGTTCACCTCTATTCTACATCTATCTAGTTCACAAATGTCAAAACAGATTTGACATTGGCGGCCATTTACAAAAATCAGAGCATCTTTCAATGGGGTGATTTCTTTTAACTCACCTTGTACAAACAAGCGTTAAAATTTTGTAAAGTTTTCCATTTTAAAAACTAGCATAGCTATCGACTTCAAACCCGGCACTAAGTATTTTTATTACAATATTTGAAGTACGAAATAACTCGGATAGGTCAGATGGCTGGGCATATAAAAAGACCAATGTGAAGGGTATATAAGATTCGGCACGCCCGATTATAGCGCTCTTACCTGTTTTTAGCTAATATATCAGTCGTGTGCTCTCACCAATGTTCTGGTTTTCAACAGCAATTGTAACGGAAATTTTTACGAGGCTTCTATCAGGCTTCGACTGTACATACTACATGCGTTCAAGCATATGTATGTAAGTGTATTCTACTATATAAATCTTTTATTTAAAATCTATTTGCGCAAGTTTCTCGATTTCTTGATTTTTTTACTGCTCAACAAAGCGAAAAAACACCTTTGAAGAGTCCGACAGCTGCTAATAAAAATATATTAATTTGCATTTATCTACACATGATAAGGTTTGCAAAAAACCCGGTTGTCAATTTTGGAAAACAATTATTACTAATTAATGAAAGCTTTGTTGCCAAAGACGTAGTGCAGTTGAATGTGCAGTAATTGAAATACTTGAATACTTCTTTACACATAATGTTGATACAATTTTTTTATTCTTAACATAAGTGATAAGGGTATATACATATAAGCTTATCATTCCATTTGTTATTTCTTTAATATCCATTTGCGACCCCATAAAGTATAAATTTTCTTGTTCTTTAAAGATAGGGATTTCGACTTAGCAATGCCCGTGTGCGATGTCCGTCTGCCAGTGTTATGGTTTAAAACCAACTTTTTGAAGCCTCCCGATGCCTTATATACTCGGAAGTGGTATCAAACTATCAAAAGTATCTGCGGGAAAAACGCTATTGAAATCCAGGGAGATCACCCGATACCTAACTGAGATATAAGTAAAAAGCCAAGACTAACTACCTCTGTTTAATTTTCTAAATTTGTACATAAAAAGCTCTACAACTGCCCTGGAGTTGGCCCTTTACGGGTGCAATATAAGACCGGCTACAAATTATTTCTGTGTACCCAATAATTTTTCTTCACAAACATTTTTGTGAAACATACTTATATTCTATCTCCGCCCCTAACAGGGCTGCCATACAAAGTTTAATTAAAATGTTTTTTTTTAAATCGTTCCCATAGCTTCCAGGGTGCTCCTTAAAGGTCAAACGTTAGATCGACCCCAATTGATTTTTCCTTCAAAACATATTCCTAGAACATTTTCGCCCCTATCGCCAGCCACTAACAGGGTTGCCATACAAAATTTAAAAAAAATTAGGGTAAAAACTCTTCCAACTTTCCTAAAGTCGGCCTTAGAGAAATAAAGTAAACGACCTACCCCCATTTTTTTCTCCCTTCAAACATATTCCTAGAACATACTTTCTTCCTATCTCCATCGATTTAGGGGGCTCCCATAAAAAGTTTGGGAAATTGTAATAAACCCCCCCTACAGCTTTTACGGTACCCGCGGATAGGTCAAATGTAGGACTGACCCAAACTCATGAAGTTACCTCATACTAGTTATTTTATCTGTAGAGCGATTATATAATATATTTTTGATATGTTGGCAACACCTGTTTTCATTGTGTTGAAAGGATAACAATAAATTTTCTTGTCATTATTTTAATTAATTATAATAATTGCTACCAAATCCATTGTTATTTTTTTTTGATTTATTGGATTTATGTCCACACACACACACACACACACACACACACACACACACACACACACACACACACACACGCACGCGTGTACACTTTTACTGTTATTATTTCATTGAAGTTTGTTTACAAACCTCACCTCGAAAAGATTTTTTATATTGTTTTACTGTTTCTTAGTATCTTTTAGTAACAATGTTTGTATTTTATTAATCATATGCTTAAAATAAATGGGGGAAAACATATACATACATATATACTTAGTATATCCCTAATTATTAAAAAATAATATTGATCGAGTTGATATAAAATATTCTTTAAATAATACAAGAAAAGTTAATTAATTTAATTTCTTGAATTCGTTTTAAATCAAAATCAAATAAACATTTTAAGTACGCTACAGACAAAATAACTAGTATGTGTTACAAATATACTTGTTGCATATCTGACCTTTTTTATAAATCGAACTACCGATTCTAACATTAGGTTGTCATAGGAGCCCAACCAGTTTAGTTTCATAACGTTTTATAATAGTTAGAACACTTGTTTTTGTTTTTTCATTTATAGCTTTTTATCTGCATTTTATTTTTTATTGCACTCGTTACTTAGCACAGTCAATGTGTAAAATATTTTTTTTTAATTTTGTTTTGTTTTTTAATTGCACAAACTGATCACTTTTTACAACAGTCCTAGTTTCAACTTAAGCTGCAGGGTATTTGTCACGTTTTAATACAATCAATAAATGATTGTCATTTTTCTGTTTTTGCCTTAACCTGGCTTACAATTGTTCACACTAGGGATGTCGATGTAAAACCCCGGGATTCAGAAATAATCTTTTCAAAAGTTAAAGTTACAATTTTTTTAAATTGCCTAAAAATAGTAAAAAAAATGGCCCTAGAATTTCTTCTTGTTGTTTTTTGTAATGTTAAGTGTTTGGATAATTTTTTAAGGAGCCAATAAAAACATTTTATTTATAAAAAATCTTTATATGATTAGGAAAAATAAAAAAAAATCGATAAAAAATCAAATAAAAAAAACTGAAACTAAATCTTAAAAATTTTAAAGCAAAAATTAATGAATTAATAAACTAATAATTTTTTGGTATGTTATCCGTCCTACTGCCTTATATTTTTATTTTCAAAAAGTTTTGTGTTGGTTTAAACTTGTTATTTCAAATAAAATATTTTCTTTCGAACCATTTTTCATTTTTAGAAACATAAGACAATATCACTGCAAAACCAGATAACACAACTTTTTAAATTATCTATTTTGTTGTTCTTAAATTTATTCTATTTATTGCAATCTTTTTAATTGTTTATATTTACAACATCGAAAAGAGAATAAAGAAACCACTTTAAGAAATGTATTTCCTAAAATTATCAAATTAAAATATTTAAAGTCATTAACTAAACATATTTAATTTTTAAGATCCAGGAATTACGCAATCCCGAATCCCGGGATTTTTAAAATCAATCCCCATTGTTATCATTAGTACATACATACATACATACATACATACACATATGCATGTTTTCCTTTTGCTGTCTTGTTTAAGGTGCGTTAAGAAGGGATGTATTTTACATATGACTTATCAGATTTTTCACTGCGAAATTGAACATTCAAAAATACAGAAAAAAGAAGAACTAGTAGAAAGCTAATTGATATCAGCAATGACTTAAAGAAAGTAAATATGCTTACATTTGTTTATTAAATAACTCAAAATTTAATAAAAAACATATTGGGTGGTTTTTTAAAAACTTTCTTATTTTGCAGCACAGTTTTTGTCAGCTTAGCTCAGTTTGCTTTATAATTTAATTATAGATCGACTACCAAATGAACAAGGCTTGCAGATTTTTGAATTTTATTATCAAAGTTTATGCTCGGCTAAGAAAGTGCATCGTGCAATTCCTCTAGTTTATGGTTAGTTTGGACGACCTTCTGAGGCGGCAATTCAAAATGATGTGACTTAATATTGAATCAAATTTAAATTATTGGACCATCAGCACCCATGCGAAGAATGCGGATAAAGGAAAATTTCGCAGCTGGATTCCCTAGTGCCGTTCAAGACCGTAAATTATTAATTCGGTGCCGTTCGGAGCAATTGGGCCCCTATTACTCCTCCGCATTAAAAATATTTAGGAAAGATTTGAGATAAAACCTTTAAAAATACAGCTGGTGCAAGAATTAAAGCCACATTACCTAACAAAACGGTTAACTTTTAGGAAATGGGCGCTGGCCAAGTTGGAAGAAAATTGACCTTTTATCGGACGAAACTCATTCCTGGTTGAATGGATACTTGGAAAAGCAAAATTAAAATTTCTAATGTGAAGAACAACATTGCAAAAACTGCCAATGCCACCGGAATAAATCATTTTAGGTGTGGATTATGGCTAGGCGGCATCATTGGACCATACTTTTTAAAATGCGACGAAGGCAGGAACATAACTGTAATTGGCAAGTGCTATCCTGCGATGATTACAAATTTGTTTTGAGCTTCAACAAAACAGTATCACATTGCAAATAGCACGTAAAACAATGTGCCAATTGAAAGGCAAGTTCGGTGAACAATTTATTTCACGTTTGGGGCCGGTAAATTGGCTACTTAGACTGTGCGATTTAGTGCCTTTTTAAGGCTCCCTACAGGTAAAAACTTATAACGGTTGTTATACTGGAAGCCAATATGAAAGATTTTATTCTTGATATACCAGCCAATATGTTGAAGAGAATCTGCCAAAATTGGACCCAGTGTATGAACCATTTGATGCGTAGTCACAATTAATATTTACAAGAAATCTTCTTTAAACATTGAATTATAAAAATCTTTCTATCGATTTAAAAAGAGGTGTCATCTATTTCACCAAGTTTTATATGTTTGTTTCTTTAATCAAATCCGAAAGATATAAAAAAATTTTCCATTTCATATGTACGACACTCTTAGGTACTCGTTATAAAATTTTTTATTTTTCTATTTTGCTTACTTACTACTTAATATTTAAATTAAAGTGACTGTGCTCTTCTATTAAGCTGTTTGTTTACATGTGTCTGTGAGGTGACATTAGTGAATAATTTATAAATGTCCGTCATTGGAAGGGTTAACATTCGTTAGAAGTCTTAAAGAAGTCTTAGTTGCTGACAATAAATATAAATATGTATGTAAATACCAACATTATATCACTTTTTATCGTCTATTGACTCAAGTATTAAATAGACAAACAACAGCCAGACAAATAGAATGTCATCGTTACTTAAATTCATATTTTTATAATGATACCACAGGCGCACACAAATACTTTACGTATTGTGCCTTTAAAAGCACAATCAAGGGAATACACTTGCACACATACACACACATACTAACACACATATAATATAAATCTTAAGGACACAAACACGTATGTTTGTATGTGTGTATTAGCTCTTAGAAAAAAATTGTAAATGTTGTCGGTCAAACGTTTTTAGTTTAAATCCTACTTTTTTAAATGCAAATCAAGTATAAAATTCACTGATATTAAGGATCTGATTTTAAATATTTTTTATACAAATTATAGTGCAATATTTAAACAAATTTTGCTTTACCAGTTTGGAAAGGAAAACAATGAAGACGATATGTTATATTAAAAAATTAAAAAAAAATGTATATCCTGTTTGAAATTTATTTAATATATTTTGATTATTACCATTAATATATATCTGGGAATTGCATCTAATCCCCATGTATACCACCTAAGCTAATTACTTAAAACTTTGTACTTCCTGTGGCCAACAAATATTAAAAGGAAATTGCTAAAAAACAGTAAAATATATTAAACTTTGGATAACCTAAACATTATAAGCTAAAACCGAAATTAAGATTTAAAGGATATAAGCTTTAACATTTGTTTTTTCCATTGTCCTGCATCTTTTCATTTGTACCATATTTACTAGTGTAGGGTATTCGAAACTACACACCATTGTTTATATGAATAATAATGTGTGTGAGTATTTACACATATGGTGTCTAAAAATAAAATAATAAAAAAATAAACTTTTTGTTGTTTGCAAGTCCTTTATGTCCTTGTATTTGTAGATTGTAGTTATGAACGTCCTTACCCCCTAAACAAGTGGAAGTTAGTTTTTGGATAGAAGTATTCAATAAGTCACTACCTTTGCTCTACTGGTTAATAGTACACATTTTACAAAAACAATTAACTTTATTTTCAATATTTTAACTTCTTTATTTTGAAACTTATTATAAATTTTAAAATTAAAAAAGAGTCTAATATGTTAAAAATATAGGAATAAAACACTTTAATGGATACAAAAGTGGATACATTTTGGTTACAAAGTGGATATTTTAAAAACACAAATTCAAATTTTTATGAATTAGTATCCTTAAGCAACGTTTTTTCCCCGAAAGGGGATACTTTTTAGATAAGAAAATGATATTATATTCAATAAGTTTAATTTTCTATTTTTTTTTATAGAATAAGTGTCGTTTTGAATAGAAATTGTTTGAAAAGTAATTGCATTTAACCATGTGCTTGCATATGCATGAATTTATAAACTATGATTTGTAGTATAAAACTTAAATTAATAACTACACATGAACATGTCAATTACATTCAACAAATCTTCTTATTGCAGTCGACATTAAAATACTTGTAGACGTTAGATCTTTGTACAAGACACATCATTAACACAAACAATATTAACATATTTAAAAAGAATGAATTGGTAAGATGCACTCTCAAAACGGCTAACAAAAATCATTTCTGACAAACAATTCAGTTTGGGTTCCAAACGATGATAAATAGAGGCAAATCTGCTCATATTAAAATCTCGTATACTTTTTGGGTTCATCGTGCGTCCCTTTAAAGAAAAATAAGGCATCAAGTGAAGGAGAAAAGGAATCGTAAGGCTAACATGACGGAGAGAGATAGCCCAAGGCGTAAAAAGAATGAATAAATTTAAGTATTAGTGAGGAACAACCTCTTCATTACCTGTGTCCTACCTACCTGATTCCCATGATTGACTTAAAATACAACACCGCTTAGTTCTTCATGGAACCTTTTACCTAACCACTAAATCCCATGGCTCCTTAGTCTAGGGCAGTGGCAGAAAACACGATCTATCGGTTCCACTTCCTCCTCACTTTAACATATCCTAAAACAATATGGAGAATTGCGATTGCATCTCTTCGTCTTAGCTGTAAAAGGACAGTGTTCAGTTATGACTCCAATTGTGGTCCTTAGACCAAATCCCCCTAGGTTTATGAGAAACTTAGAGAAGAGATTAGCCCCAAGCTTATAGTATTAGTTACCTTTTAGTCATTCCAGTTTTATCTCAAATGTAATAAGTTTACTTAAGAACAAAAGTCCTTGGACATTCCTGAAATTTACTAAAAAAAACTGAAATTAAAATTGTTTTTTTGAGAGAAATAGTTTAAAAAATTATTTTCCGTTTGATCCACATCCATATGATTCGGGGCATTCGTGTTTGTGTGTTGGAGAAGTTATTAATTAATTGTTACTTTTTTAGTGGGGCAAAGATCTATTAGAATTTTACTTGAAGGACTGCGAAGGATAGTAAATCCTTGCACTTAAAAAGTAACGGTTTGTTTGCTAAACAGTGTTTTATAGTTATTTTCCAATGTTACCAAAAGTTAAGCAACAAAACAAATATAAAAATTTGATTTGTTTTACTTTTGTAAATTTTTAACAGATGCACAACCTGGTAATATTAAGCCAGCGATATGTATGCATGTTTGTGAGAATTAATTGTCTTTTTAGAAAGTTGACAAAATTTTTTTGGCTTTTAAGTGCGGTTAAGTGTGTAAGTGTAAGTTTAGAAAAATGTTTAAATGTTGATCCGGTAAAACTATGCTGAAAGCAATTTGATGTTCTCTTAGCAGTAGTCCTTGTTAGACAGTTGGTCTTGCCAAAAATTATTTCTGGTGTCAGACCTTTTTTAATAGCTTAAAGATAAACTATTGTATGTTACATTCAAACCTACATACATACAATTAAACATTTGTGAATGTTAACATATAAAACACTACAAACCCTGCAGGATACTGCAGTTAAATTGTCTGAAAGCTGCAGGTACAATTACTAGAATAGCAAAGATGATGTGTACTACATAATACTTAAAATAGTTTGAAATATAAAGGTAACAGCAACTTGGAATTTATGTTTTACAACCAAAAACTGTTGAATGTTAACATTTAATGTTTAAAGCTTTTCTATGGTGTATTTGGTTTTTATGATGAAAAATGCAACACAAGAATCTAAAAGGCTAATTTACCATTAAGTTAGCAAAAGTGCAAAGCGGGAAAAATAGTTATACATTAACTCTAAAGCACCTTTGGATATGCACTAAAGCATCCATTCGAACACAAATCGCTCCATTAGTTGAGAAATCATTAGTCAATACATGGCTCAAGTAAAAAAAAGTACAAATTTCGACTAAAGAATAACTCAAACAATGTACGTCGATTAATCTGGAATAATTTTACTTTAAATTCTTCATCCTGGTTTTACTTACTATTTTACCTCTTGCTGCTTTTTGTTAAGAATATTTACAAAAACGGATATTTATATCGACTTAAAACGTATTTTTGGCAAAAAAAGTTCTTCGAACGGATTTGTGTATAATGCATTGCCGCAAAGAGCTTGCAAAATCATTGGATGCTACGCAACCAACAATTTAAAAACGGCTGCGAGTAGCAGAATCCATCTCAAAGCAGACAAACTGCAAAAAATGGATCAATAACGAAACCCAAGGAGCAAATCATTGTATGTGAAACTTAAGAAGCCTGTTGAATCGACACCATTTTTAATTATCTTTGGCGCTAAGCTAACATTCTGCATTTGGTGAGACCTAAAATCTGGCCATAGATTCAAAGGGATTCTGTACTAAGTGCATCCGATTTCCCAAAATTCGTCACCAGTTATTAAACCGTAATATTGCATTTTAACAACGCTCGGCTTCACATTTTAATATCTGTTTGAAACTATGTATTGAGAAACATGTAAGTTTTTAGAAGGTTTTACCATGCCCTGCCAGTTGTTTTAATTGATGCAGAATGCCCTCTTTTAAAAGTGCGATTTTTTGACCTAAATCTAAATTCTAAGATCTATTAATTATGCGATTGAACAAAATCAAAGCCCAATTAAATGTACTTCTACTGGCCAGTTAACAGTTTCTTTCATTATTTAGTCGTATTCGACTCCATTGCAGGATTTAAATAATTGCTTTTAATCTCGTTTTTGAGCCGAAAATAACGTTTTGTCGTTAAAAAAAATGGCACCAAGGCGCATTCATTACAGGTAGGAGTGGTTAATCAGCTGAGTAACGGTATTTCGGATGATTTAGTGTCAAAATCTGTTTATGTTTATGTTTTTTTTCTTTTTTGCTAACAACAACTGTAGAATCTAAGAAAAGCTTAAAAGAGAGTTTTTGTTGGTTTTTGTTATCTGTTTCTGACATTCGTACATCCATTTTAGATGTTTTTGCTGAACCGCTCCCACCTGTAATGAATGCGTCTTTAATGGTACCCTACCGTTCGTTGAATCTTCTGAACGCACACACTCTGTTTATTTTTTTTCTAAGAAGCTTTCTAAGCATTTGTAGTAGTCATTTTCGAGACTTTTGGGAGCACAACCGATTTGTCAGTTTTAAATCAGCTTGGATGGTCTTAGAAGACATAACTGGGTGAAATTTAATTTTTTTATTTACAAATACATACTTATGCATGTATACGTTTATTTGTATGTATTTGTAGGCCTATTTTTTCATGCATAAAAAATTCATATACACATGTATTAAGATATCGTTGGCTTAATATAGAAAGGCCCTAACTCGTATTTTTTTAAGCCGAGATTTTTTTAATTGATTGTAATATATGTGAGTAGACCATTTATCCTAGTAAGCGGAAATCTGGGCTTATAAAAAAATGCGAGTTAGGGCCTTTCTATATTAAGGTAACGATATTCACATACATAAATATATATATTTTATATGTTAAAGTGTAGAAGAAAAAGAAAAAAATTCAATGACCAGACTAATAGAATGATAAACAGCACAGTTACAAGGCTGAATTGATTTTCAATTTATTCGTTACAAAATCGTAAGCGCTGAGTATTAAAATATAAATGAAATCGCTTTTTATTAAATTTTCTTGTATTTGGCAAAACTCATCACTTGTTTATAGCGACATAACGCTACATAATAAAGGAAGCTCACACAACATAAATAAATGTACATATGTATATGTATGGATGTACATATGTATGTATTGTAGTTTGTTTGTATTAAGGTGTTAAAAAAAAGTTACACTGCGCAACAAGCTGTGCTCATAAAATTTTAAAGTGAAGAATTTTTTATAGAAATGAATTCAGATCAACGAATAAACTTTTTTATGTCTTTATTTATTTTTTCTTTTTTTTTCAAATTTGCAGATTTATTTCTTAGTTTAAAGAAAAAGGTCAGAGTAAAAGAAATGAAGTTGTCATCGTTATATACGAAAATAATGTAAATAACAAATGAAACAATGGCTTTAGGACGAGGGTTCTTATTTATATTGATTGATTGAATTATTTTGCTGACTTTCGTTTTATGTAAATAAATTCTTTGTTTTTTCAATGCTAAACAAATAAATTTTTGGAAAGGGACACTTTAATAACTTTAGTCACAAATTTTATTTTAAATTATTTAAGTAATTTATTAAATGTCAGTTCATAAAATATGTACACACACATATGTATGTACGGACTTATGTATGTATGTAATTTTTAAAATGTTGACATTTCTTTTTCTTTTAACATATGTTTTTATACCCACACCCCATACCTTGTAGGAGTATTATGCGTTTGTGCTTATGTTTGAAACGCCTTCAATTATACCGACCGACTTAGAATCACTTTCTGAGTCGTCCGGCAGGGTGTTCATGTATATTTGTGAACACCAAGATGGTTTAATAAAGTTTGGCACAGACAAGATTTTTAGCAATTTTGCGAAGGTTATTGTTTGTGGTGGTAATTGGCTCATTTTTTTGACACAGCCCCCATACAAATGTGGTCCCGGCACTTTAGGCTATAGCTGACTCAATTATTACTTTATTTTTACAAAGTTTTGCAAATTGGTCTTATTTTATGCCACTAACAAATGTACTTAGTACAAATGTTATCGGTCCATTGGGCTACCGATGGCTCGAATATTACTTTGCCTTCTCAAAATTTGCCACTTATGTTTAACTTTATGCTACCAATTGAATACAAATTTTATCGGTCTTGTTTTTCATAAAGCCCCCATACAAATGTGGTGTAGGGTATGATATGGTTGGGCTTGACCGGTTATAACTTTTTTACTTGTTATTATTGAATTTTCACCTCCGTAAACTAGCAATATTGCCTAGTTCCCACTAACCACGAATTGTTTAAAGGCATGATGTTATAAAAGCCTTGTCTTAACATTTTCACCAACAACTATGTTATAACATGAAAACACGTCAACGTGGGCGCCCTGCATTAAATAGTAATATAATGTCATTGTTTATGTCAGCCAGTGTCAGGCTAAAATTTTAGTTCTCAAATAATTTTAACTAAGGGCAACAGTATCCCTTTTCTTCAAACGAGTGCATCCGATGTTGTGAGATGTTTTGAGCAAGCGGATGGATTTGTTTCTAGTTTATTTAAATACTTGTCCTTATAATTTAGGATTTCGCAATTAACTAGTGTAATGTAATGTTAACCTTTGGGAAGGTTGCTTTTTTAATGTAACAAGAAGCATCAACTATAATTCTTAGGACTTTGAATTTTCTCTATGTTGGAGGCAGAGGCAGTTCCTCATAATCGTTTGCCATAGCACCAAATTAGGTTTAAAAATTGAGTTAAAGAGCTGAAGTTTACAATCGAGACGTAGCACAGAGTTTCTTCTAATCAGCCAGTGAATTTGGACTGCTTTCTGTTTTATTTGTATAAACTTTGCATTTATATGTGACTTTCATGTAGAACGACGATCTGGTTGAATGACAAGATATTTTGTCTCAAATTGTTGAGGCATTATATGGCTGTTAATAAGGGTTGGAGAGCATATTTCTTTGCCTAAAGTAAGATCTAAGTGGGCACGTTTTTGTTCATTTAAGTTAATTCCTTATAACTTTGACCATTCCTCTACATGTGTCACTTGACATTGCAGTTTCTTCGAGGCTTATTTAGGGCCTCGGAGTTTGTGTAACACTGTTTGTGGGAATGTATGCTGGGTTAAGTATGTACGGGTCCCAAGATACTCATTTGAGGTACACCAGCCCCTGTTGGTTGAGGGCAGCTCAAGTGGTCCCTCTCTTTGATCATAAATCGTCGTTCGGTTATGTACGAAAGGTTAAAGAGACTTACAGAAAAGTTAAGCTTTTGTTTGGCTAACAGACCTTCATGCCTGGGCGATATTTTTTAATCTCATATGCTTTCCTTGTAATCTATACCAAGCTGCGAATTTGTTGGATGGTAGTTTGTCCTTAGAAGCCAAATTGGTGATTGGGAGTGCAGTAATTTCCTATTTCCATTTAAGGTCGGGGTCTTATAGGCCTGTAAGACTTCAACTTCGAAAGCTCCTTCCCAGGCTTGAAATCATTTTTACTGAAGCAACTTTCCACAAAATAGTTCAAGCCGTATTATGACATCAAAAATAAAAATAATATTTCTCTACGCTGTAAAAGGTAGCTCTTAAAGCATTTTGTTACTGACTTTATTAATTTCAGGAGCTTTTTTAGTGTAAGCCTCTTCGGCATATAAAAATTGGAATTGTATTTGTATAGGTTGTCTAGCAACAGTTATTTTACCCATAGAAGTACCTGTATTTGGAGTTCTTTAAATGATTTGCAGAAAGACCACATATTGCTTTATAATTTCTTGTCCAGAATCTTTTTAGATAACGCAGGGGTAGTTTTGCAATAACGGGTCTTCTAAGACTTTTAGCTGATGGCCATTAAGAATAACTTTTCTGGGGAGTAAAGTCTTTACTTTTTAAGTGTTCCTTAAGCGATTCCATTTAAGCTTTTTTTCAGACAATATTGACAGATGTCTGATGTTAGGAATAAGACCCATGTTCGAAAGTTTTTTCAATATGTTCATCAAGGCTACTTAGACAGTCATTAATATTTTCCGTAGTTTTTAATTGAAACTAAATTTTTTTTTATTCTTTGTTGAACTCATTGTTTTAAGACAAATTTTTATTATTTTTGGCTTCAGTTCATCCTTATTCAATATCTTTTTACTAGGAATAAATAAATATTTTTATTATTTAACAATAAAAAAAGACTTTTTTATAAAACCAAGCTTTTTTACAAAAACCAGTTAAGAATAATATACATATTTTTGAATCCAGCTACGGATCAGTGCCCTCTGAACAACAATAGTGTTTGGCTGTACAAATCATCTATTTACTTAATCTTTTGCATAATTATTACGGTCCTCTCTTTTTGTTTTATTTAATATTAGTTTAATATTATTTTTTTTTTTTGATTTTTTAAAGGAAACTTAACTTTAAATCATCGGGGAGGTATTAAGGTTGCAGCCATTAACCTATGACGATGCCGGATAGATTTAAAGTAACAAAGACTGAAGAAAATGAAGCAGCACCCGATTATTTACTAGAGGAATCATGTACAGGAAAATTATTAAATGATTTAAGTGATAATGGTGAGTTATCTTATATATATTTTAATGATAATTTAATATTATTATGTCTTAAAATTGTTTATCGTATGCAGAAATTTGCAGTAGAAACCTGAAAATGTTCTTTTAACAACTTTGTTCGATTTGTAAATGTTTGAAAATTAGTTTATACGGTTTTATGTACACACAAAAAATTATCTAAGAAAACTTTACTTAAATCAAGCCATAGCGGTGTCAAAAGTACGGTGAGTACGGTTTTTCTTAAATCAAGTAAGAAATTTCTTACTCCAAGTAAAATTTTTTAAGTACGAATTTCTTACTTTTAGCCACAATTAAGCCAAAAAACGATTGATTTAAGTTCGGAACCGTACTTGATGTAAGCGTGAAAAAGATTGATTTAAGCCGTAAACTGGAATGTCATTTTTTTTACTTATGGAGCTTTATTAAAGAAGAAGAATTTTACATTTTATTTTATAATTAGTTTATAATTTAAAAATTTCATTTTTTGTACTTACCGAAGCTGAGATTCGAACCAGGGATTTCTGAACTGCAGTACAAGCGCGTTACCTCTAGGCCACCGAGACACTTTGTTTTCAAATGTAAAATAATATATTAAAATAACAAGCTTTTTTCTGCTTGATTTGTTGAAGCAATCCGAATAGGCTTGATTTAAGAAAATGTAAGTGAGGATCGTACTTAAAAAGATTTTGGATAAATTCAAGAATAAAATTCTTGATTTTAGAAAGCGAGTTTTCTTTCTGTGTACAAATATTTATATATTAAAAAGGTTATATTGCTATGTGAATTATAGCCTAATGCCAAATTTTAATAATTTTTGAAAATGTTTAGATAAGTGGAGATATGGGAAGTGTTCCTATTCATGTTTCCACTTTTCCACTAGTTTTTGCTTTCCAATTCTAGTAATATACAGCAGCATTTTATTAAAAACTTACAATTTACCTGCTACTTTGTAAGCCCAGTTTAAAATATTAACTAACACAAAGTACTTAATACAAAACAGTACCATGAGCCTTAAAAAAATTGAAATTTGCATAATTTTCTTTACTATATTTATTCTGAATCCCAAATTTTTTTTATTTGTAAAAAAGTACCCAAAATATTAAAAGTACTTTTTATTAACTTTTATTAAATTTTTCTACACAGTTTTAAATTGTATTTTAAAAGTTTCCAATTGCTTTTCGGAAAAGTTTTATTTATTATTTTAAAATTTCTAATTTAATTTTAGAAATTTTATAAAGTTTTAATTCAATTGCAGAATTCTCTAATTTATACTCAGAAATTTTAAATTCAGTTTTAGAAATTTCTATTTCAATTTTAGAAGTTTCCAATCCAGTTTCGGAAATATATAAATTAATTTAGCAATTTTCAAATTGTAAGTATGTATTTCAGAATTTTATTATAGGATTTTTTAATTTGTATTTCATAAATTTAAAATAAAATTAAAAAGTTATAAAATGCAAATAATATATTCTGAAACACAATTGGAAAATTCTGAAATACAAATAGAAAAAACAGAAATACAAATAGAAACTTCTGAAATACAATTAGAAAAATCTAAAATAAAATTAAAAGAAATTATAATGAATAACAAACATATGAAATTGAAAAATAAACTTCTGGGGCCAGATCGTCGCATTCGATTCGAATCGAAATTTCACTCGATCGATCGAGTTGTCAATGCTTTTAGTATAGGAATTCTAATGAGAATTTTTAAATTTCGATTCGAATCGAATGTGACGATTCGGCCCCTGATTTTGAATTAAAAATTTCTAAAATACAATTAAAAAGTTTTTAAATACACTTGAAGATGGTGCAGACTCAAAATATTAAAAAACAAAAATAATATAAAAAATTACTTTCTGCCCAGACTATTAACTTCTGATCTCAATCGGGGTCAATAGTCATTAATTTTTTACTTCTATGCTTTTAATTCTCTTAAAAAATGCAAAAAAGTATCAACATATTGTTTTTACCCCTCTCTTATCCCTGTAGTTAAAAATTTGAAAAAATTTCTCCTGCAAAACTAAAAAATTATTAAATCACTTTTTCCTTATTATCACAGAAATGTTAGTGTAACTACATATTTCTTCAAATTCTTCAAGTGCTCAAATTTGTATTTGTTGATGAAAAAAATTTCCTCTAAAAAAACGCTTAAGCTTTTATAAAAAGATAAAAGCGAAAACGTTTTAATTTTATTTGAGAAAAACTAGAATAACAATTAGTTTTATTGAACGAAAATTTGTTGCAAGCACCTGTGATCATTTTTTGGTAAATTTTGTGTACGAAAATATTTGAAGTAATAAAATGGAATTAATACGATCTCAAGAGCTTTGTGTGCTTGTTTAAATACTTTTTTTTAAATAATTTTATGTTAAAAATATGTACATACTCTTAGCACATTTTAGCATACTTTTCAGATAACTATGTACATACATATGTATGTGTATATGTTTGTTTGTACATAATCGCTGTTATAAGTAAATATGTCAGTCAGCCTGTTTGTGCACATTAATGTTCTTATCGTGTTTTATATAACATGTTTACTCACATACATATGTATGCATGTATGTATATTTAATATGTCGAGATAACAAATGCGTAGTAAGTATGTTACTGACCTACTGCTCGGATTTTATTCTTGGTTTATTATTATTCCACATTTTGTATCTATTTTTTTATCTACTCGCAGGTCTAAAAACTCTGAGTTGTTTTCGCTTTTAATTTTGGCATGCTGGTTGGCTAAATGATTGTATAGATGAATGTTTGCTTGTTTGGCTGGTTGAATGCCTGCCTGACTGCTTGACTAGCACACTTTAAAATTTGTTTAAGGATTTTGTTGTTGTTTTGTTTTTTGACTCGCTTTCGTTTCAAAGGATTTAACAGTTACATGATAATTTGTTATACAGATGAATTTTTGCAATATACTTAGGTACTCTTATGTGCATGTGTATATGTATGTCTTGATGTATTTTTGTGTAAGCATGCTTTCATATCCACTATTCTCTTCTTGATTATGTGTTTGGCTTAAATTAATTTTTGTTGGGGCTTTTCCGAGCAGCTCTTTTAGCTAAAAATCTAGGGATGCTTAATAAAAGGTGGAATTGGTCAACATAAAATAACTTACATAATTTTCATACTAAGGAGTGGTTAAGCTTTTTTGTCGTATACCAAACCTAAAAGCTTTTTACGCAAGATATACAATAAAAAACCCTAGATTTTTGCTAAACTAATATACATAGAATATATAAGCTTCCTGAGATGAGCACGAAAAGAGTTGCCACTAGAACGGGATTTCTTTTAATTTACATTTAAGTTGGGTAAATAGAACAAACAGCTTTGGCACTTAAAAAAAATTATTTATAGAAACTTTTTAGAAATATAATCTATACATTTTTCCAGCCAGAAAATTTGCATTTATTTCAATGTTTTTTTACTATAAACAATTTTGATTTCTAAATTTCTTTTACATTACTTTATTTCTCGTCAAGAAACATAAAATATTATGAGTGTGATTTCATAAAAAAAATCATCACATAAATCGGCCTACACAGATTTATTAAAAAAGAATTTACAGAAAAAGTATTTTCTCGACACTTGCCACGTGGGTAGGATTTTCAAAACCCTTACAGTTGTTTGTCAGCGATCAGTACTAAGAGTTCGGGAGTAAATATCTCTTTCGGGCTCATATTTAATAAATATTTCTTTTAAATAAAAAAAAATCATTATGAAAATGCCTTGTAAAAGGATCTAACAAATTTTTTCCCAAAATGTACATGTCATAGTGTCACTACTTTGTAGCAGGCATGAAAACTTTCATTACAGTTTTTTAATTGTATGAGAGATACCATTTTCCCTGTTTCCACAAAAACTCCTTGATTTAGGTCGCCACTTTAAGGTATCTGTGCCAGGTTCTTTGGCAACTGGGGGTATATTTACTAGGTTATATAGGGTTATATGCATGGATTTTGTTAATAGTTGTGTTCAATAACTTTCCAGTAATTACTAGCAACGAGAGAGTAAAAAAAAATATTTTCAAAATTGCTTTTAAAAATATTTAAAAGTAAAGGAACACTTTTACAGTCAAAACTTGCAAGCAAATATATTTTGTTATTGTAAACTTATAAAAATTTAAAACTAAAATTTTTTTCAAAGCATAATGACAGAAAGACGGTTTGAATAATTGCTGATAGTAAAATTTTTACTAGTAGAAATTATCAGAAACATTTTTGTTTCTAAACATATTACGCTCTTTTTTGGCTCTCTATCTGTTAAATTTTTTGTGTACGTGAACACTTACCAGTAATAATTATCGAAAATTATTGATAATTTTCTGTAAATGAACACACCTAATATCTCGGTTTAAGTATTAACCTAGAAATATTTATGAAACTTTGACACCAGAACGCTTTTTGTATAACTTCATTTAATCCCGGAAACTTGATTTAAACAGGCAGGCAGACAGCCGGACAGACATCCGGACAGACAGACAGACAAATCCGGTTAAGTCTGAGCATATTGTACTTAACAGAATAATCTATTTTACCTACAGTAGTAGTAGCTCTTCTTACTTATTTTAAGACGTTAATGGGGTGTCTTAAATAACAATTTTTTTTTTTAATCCCTAAAAGCTTTGCTTTCATGTATTTTGGCAACTCTGCTCTTATCAAAAATAATAAAAAACAATAGAAATCAGGCTCGAAAGCTTTCAAATATATACACACACACACCAACACACACACATTATTTGTCAAGGATGTTTTTGAGATGCTGCCGTAAAATTTACGCTCTATGTTTTCTTATTTTTCCTGCATTACGCAAGTCCTTGCGGAGACATGGACCTTCTCAATATGTTTTACAGCAGCACTAACTTATACACTTTTCACATTTCGGGCTAAAATCAGTTCAGTTTAGTTGGAATTTTCACAAAGTAGCACAAAGTTTTATCACCGCAAAGCAAACTCAAACGCCAATTTTTTTAGCTACTCGCAAAAAAAAAAAGAAAAAATCTACAAATTATTTAAACAATATTAATTATAGAATAAAATTTAACCTTACATTTAAAGCATTCCCTGCAATCATGCACAAATTATTCTAGTTATAGCTTTAAGTGAAACTTTTTATAAATTTTATTTAAAAATTTCCTTTTCAAATTGATAAACTAAACCTTAAAAAATGTTTTAAAAAACGTTGCATTTATTTATGCTAAAAAAGTTAAAATTACATAATTATTGGGTAGTAAAGTTAAAAATTAAGAAAAAGAAACTCGTTTGCACAAAAAAAAACAAAAAGAAAAATAACAGTTTTCCCAAGAATACTATAGTTTTAACAAAATATTGTTAAAAGGGGAAAAAAAGAAAAATTCACACAAAAAACGACAAACAAAATTATTTTGTCTGGATTAAGAAAAAAATAGAAAAAAATGCAGACTACAAAGGGTAT
Organism: Melanophora roralis; assembly: GCA_963583895.1. NCBI lineage: Eukaryota > Metazoa > Arthropoda > Insecta > Diptera > Rhinophoridae > Melanophora > Melanophora roralis. Next base: position 81,905,687 of record OY757191.1, on the reverse strand, counting down.
GTAGCATCCATTGCATACATACATTCATACACACATACAAGCATACATATGGTTCTACGGCCTGTCACATAGAGCATCCTAAGCTTAAAGTAAAAAAATCAAAAAAAAAAAATTGGCAAAACACACAGTTAAAATTTCATAACATCAACAGCATGAGCACACGACAGAAAGAAAAATAAACAAGTTGTAATTATTTAGAAAAATAGTAGAAAAATTACAATAAACATTGTTTATTCATTTGAATCAAATAAAAATGTTGTTTTTCTTTTTATTCCGCTGTCTCACTACATATGGACACACAGTTTTCTCTCTAAAAGAATAAACATTTGCGTATGTGCTGGATGGCTTTTTTAAATAAAATAATTCCAAGGAAAATCTAAAAAACGTGAGAGAAACAAAGAAAAAATATAAAAAAAAATTTAGAATAAATAAAATAAAAACATAAAAAACTTTAATTAATTAAAAGACATTTTAGTGCAGGAATTAAATAATTACTTTATTTCGGCGATTGAGTAAGTGGAACACGTCTGGGCATTCAAAATGACAGACAATAATTTAGGTGATGAACCAGCTTCCGATATGGAAAATAAAATAAACGAAACCAATATAGAATCTAATCAAAATGGTAAGTTGTAAACACCACAAAAATACGATATAAAATAAAAAAAAAATATAAACATTAGAAAAGTACTTAAATATGTTTGTAGGAAAATTAGAAGAATAAATTATTGTGTCTTTTGAAAAACACAAATCAAAGCTAAATTAGTAAAAAAGAAAGAAAACCAACAACTTAAAAGCAACGACATTTTTAACCTACATTATCATTGTTTTCTTTTTTGCTTTTGCACACAAACGCTCATCGTTACACATATGCACACCACTACTTATACAATGCTAAGACTTTTATTTCCTTCCTTTTCCTTACCCAACATATTAATTGGTGGCATATTTACTTACACATTTGCCACCAAAAACATTAATTCAATTTACATCTTGCTTATCATTGATTATATCTTATTAAAATATTCCAAAGTATGACTAACAAATCTGATATCTCACAGACTTGTTAAATTATTTTATAATTATAACATTAACTTGTTTGTTTCAAGTACATACTTGTATTAAACAAAAATTATTAATTGCGATATTGTTACGATAACAATAAGTGAAAAAAAATTCGATAATTTGTAGAGTGATTTAATTATAATTAAATGATTTACACAGATACCATCACAGCTCTTAAGAGAACATTACAAAAAACTATTTGATTTGTCTACACCCATGCATGCACTCGTTTATATATTTGTTTAAGCATACACACGCACACATATAAATAATTAAAACCACCTTGTACTTACATAAGTATTTATATAGTGCCTGGCATTTAACACAAAAACACATTCTTAGCATCACAGTGCTTTGGTTAGTCTCCGAAAAGTATGCAACATTTTTTTACGTTCAAGTAGAAAATTTTTTGCATGTTTTAACGGCTGGACTAGAATGATTCCTGTCAGGAATTTCTGTTTCACTTTTAATTTTAGAATTTCTTTTTACATTTTTCCTTTGGTACCTATTTGGTTAATTTTGAAAATTTATCAAGCCCATGGAAACGTATGGTTTTGTTAAGGAGTTAAAAAATTGTACCTTTTAAACATTTTTCAGCATTATTCAAACAAGTATTACCGATTCGACCTCCTTATAAAAGGCATGAGACAAAAGTATTTTTTTTTTTGGAATCAAGTTCGTTCTCCTTTAAGTCTTAAAAGAAGTCGTTTGTATGACATTCCCTACACACTTAGAATAAAAACGTTTTCTTTTCCTTTTCTACTTTTCGATTTTTTTAATGTCTTATTTTTTGGCAAAACTTTTTTGATCGGAATTTAAATTGGTTTTCAAGTTTTTTATTCTCAAAATTTCCATTGTTCAAAAACTTCTTTTCTTTAAATGTTTAACCAAAATCATTTTTCTTTAGATTCCTCCCCAAAAACATATCTTTTCCAAACTACTCTGAAAAAAAACCCAGGAGACTAGTGTCCTCACATCACACAGAGTGTAGTAATTTTATATAGCGAGTGGCTAAAAACAAAAAAAGTGATCAGATTTGGAGCACATATTTCAGTTTATAAAATAAAATCAGGCTTCAAATTTTATCACTCAAATTCCAAGGATTCATGTCCTTCCCATATACCCTAAAAATTAAAATTGCCATAATGGAGAGAAAAGAATTCCAGCTTAATAAAATTTACTTCAGACAAAAGCTGCAATCAGATTCATTATCCAACCAGTTTTTTTTTCAATTCCGTACAAGGATACGCTTTTCTGAAAAATGTCCTTTTTCAAAAAAGTAAAAAATAACAAAAATAATGAACTTTTGAACTGATTAAACACAATCACACCTAAAGTTTGAACATTTATATTTATGATTCTTATCCTTTCTATATATCCTTAAAATAAAAAAGATTCTATAATTGAGAGAAGAAAAATGATGATTTAATCTTGTACAGCTATAAGTTATCACATCTTCATGATCTGTCTAAGTTTCTTTTACTTCCGGGCGAGGATTTCCTTTTTCAAAAAAGTAAATCAATTTTAAAGAAATACTTAAGATCTTTATATAATTTGGCCCATGGACTTATGTCTCTCCTTCATATGCTAAATAATAATTGTCATAACGAAGGAAAAGGACTGCTAAGTGAAACCTCATAAAGATAATTTCTATAACATGCTTAAATTTCTTTTAAATCCTAATAGAGATAAGTCTTTCTCAAAAATATCCTTTTTTTAGTTCCGAACAAGGATATATCGTTCTTAAAGTCTACTTGTTGCAAAAAAAAAAAATAAACAAATAATAAAAAACTGTAAATGTCCTTATTTAATTTGGCCCCTCTGCTTTTATTGATAGTAATTAATTAGACTTAAGGATTCTTGTTCTTCCTATATATACTTAAGCTAAAAATTTCGTAATGGAAGAGAAAAATTACCAACCAAATTTTTTTCAATTTTGTGTGTATAAAACGAGCTCATTAAAATAAAACATTTTGTTTTTTAATTTGGCTCCCATACTTTAATTGATATATTAAAACTAGGCTTAAATATAAGTTGCAAGTAGTTATGTCGTTCCTACGAATCCTTAAAATAAAAATTACAATAACTAAAAGGAAAAAAGACAGCCCAATGAAATTTTATCTGCCCAAATGTCTTTGAATTTCGAACAAGAATATGGTTACCTAAAAAATATAATTTTTATGAAAAATATAATTTTTATAAAGAATTAAAAAAAACCAAAAATAATAAATAAATCTTCTTTTCTGCCCTAAAATGTCCTTTTTCGAACAAGTAAAACAATTTCCCAAAACTTATAGATTTTCTTATTTTTTTTAATAAAACACAATCAGAACTAAGATTTGACCACCCCCTTTTTAAAGATTCTTATCCTTGCCATATATCCTTAAAGTTAAAGTGGCCATAACGAACAGGAAAACATAAATATATTTGCTTTAAAGAAAGTTCCTTTTCAAAAAAGTGCAAAAGGAGAAAAAATTAATAAATTTCTTTATTTAATTTGTCCCACATACTACACATTTTAACTATTTTTTTCATTTTTCTGTTTCAACAATAGCAACGCTTTTAATTGAACAAATTTTTGTAAAACTTTTAAGGAGAGTGCTTAAGTTAAAGTTTTCCAACTTTTCTTAGATTTTTAATAAATCCCAAGTGCTTTCAAGCGAAAAATATGTAAATATAATAAACAGTTTATATAAATCTTGACATAATTACCATAACTTGAGGAGATATTTTTCAGCTGATTACTCAAGCCTAAAAATGGACGACTTATTTTTATAAAGAAAGATGAGGGTTAACCAAAAAATATTTAAATATAATATTCCAAAACATACGTATTTATAACAACTTTTAAATATTATTCAGGATTTGATCCTAATTTTCTTATTTTATTTACAAGGTTTTTTTGGGTTAAGTGTGTCTATATGCATTTCATTGGTTCGTACATCAAATCGTCAGTAGACTTTAACCAAATTTTAATAAAAACTCATGAATAATTTCTTCCTTTTATAAACACAATAAAGGCAAAAGGTACCAAATGTGTAAAAAGTACTCTTTTCACTTAGTTAGTCTTCCAACCTTTATATGGATCAACAATCCTTAATTAAATATTTTCAGACTCATATTTTTGAAAAAAGGCAAAAAAGTACCAAAAACGCAAAAGTGTCTTTTCTTCACTAAGTCGAATTTTGCTCCCCCTATGATTCAAAATTCTTAAATTTCATATTTTTAGACTAATAATCTAAAAACATGCAAAAGAGTACAGAAAACTTTCACGGAGCTCTTAATGTCCACTTGGTTGACATCCTACATTCCTTTGGGTTGATAGTCTCTTAGAGTTCAACATATAAAAAAGGTACCAAACCTGCGAATATATCTTTTTACAAATCTTTAAAGCGCAATTCATATTAAGAAAATTTGACAAAATGTACCTAAAGATTACTAAAATATATAAAATTCGCATTTTTAACTCTTTAGGGTCTACCAAAAGTTTCAAAAAAGTACTAAGACAGTATTCGTATTTTTTCGAGCCCTGTTGAACGCAATTTAAGTTCTGCCTCTATCTTTATGAACAGAAAAGTTGTAAAACGCCTCAAAAGTACCAATATATGATTTTTACCTCTTGTATTGCCCCTTTCGAAAAAGTAACTAAAAGATAATTAATTTTCTTCGTGTCATGTTAAAGGATTTTCAATTATGTTTTTATCTTTATTGGCTAAGAAGGTAAAAAATTGGACCAAAACAGTATCAAAAAATAGTTTTTATATTTTTAGTCCCTTAAAATTCAAAATTTTGAAAAATTGCCACCCACAAGCCCGTAGCTTAGGTTAGGCAAGGCTACGAAGGGTAGTGACGAATGAAATGAGCCATCTTCACCCAAATGATAGTAGGCCCATTGTGAATTGCTTCAGAAGAGCTGACAAAAGCAATAACAAAGACAAAGAAAATTAAAGATAAAACGATAGAAAGAAAAATAAAACAAGCCAGCCATCAGCAAAAAGTCAAAAGAAGTCAGTGCTCGTCAAATCACGAGCTGAAACTAACTACTTACCCAGCCACCCAGTCCCTTTGATGAATCCTTTTATGTTTTTTAGCCCACAGCCAGAAACCACTGTCGCCAGATCTGCAGCCTGGGCTAGTGCCAGGAAAGGCGTTTCACAGTTTCTATCTCCTTCTCATCCCCGCATAACCTGCAGAGGTCCGGAGAGTTTATATTCTATTTACTTGTCATGTTTATGGCATGGGCTCGTCAAAAAAGATTACATCCTCTTCTTGGCCCATTTTTGCCTCCTTAAGCTTCGAAGTTCCTAAAATGCCATTTTAGTGAATTTAAGTATTGTTTGGACTTTACGACAGTGAATTTTGGTAGCAAAGAAGCAAAAAAAAAAACAAGTAAGAGCGCTATATTCGGCTGTGCCGAATCTTATATACCCTTCACATTGGTCTTTAAATATACCCAGCCGAGTAATTTTGTACTGCAAATAATATAATAAAAAACCTTGTGCGAGTTTTAAAGCCCATAGAAAAAATAACAAAATTTTAACGTTCGTATGAATAATAGAAATAGATGAAGAAGATTTGAGGTCGAGAGTTTTTAAAGTTTTCGACATTATTCATATTTAAAGGTTAATAAAACTTATTAGATGTTCTAGTCCCCCTGCTCTTCACCAAGTTTTTCACCAAAATGTATGAATTATTTGATTATTACTTTTTGTAGAATATTCGAAGTCGATAGCTGTAATAGTTTTCCAGAAGTAGCGTATCGAAAATTGTTTAAAAATTGTTAATTTGTATGGGAGCTACCCCTTCTTCACCCCCCATCCGAAAATCTTTTTCTTCAGAGCGTAGCCCTTAATGTCCAATTACTTTTTGTAGAACATTTGATTTCGATATATGTTATAGTTTCTGAGATATAGCATATCGAAAATTTAACAAAAATTGTTAATATGTATGGGAGCTACCCCTTTTTTTGCCCCCACTCGAAAATTTTTTTCTTTAAAGCGTAGCCCTTAGCGTGCAATTACTTTTTGTAGAACATTTCATTTCGATATCTGTTATAGTTTCCGAGATATAGCGTATCGAATATTTTATAATAATTGTCGATTTGTATGGGAGCTACCCCTTTTTTTGCCCCCACTCGAAAATTTTTTTCTTTAAAGCGTAAGCATTTTTGCCCAATTACTTTTTGTAGAACATTTCATTTCGATATCTGTTAAAGTTTCCGAGATATAGCGTATCGAATATTTGATAATAATTGTCGATTTGTATGGGAGCTACCCCTTTTTTTGCCCCCACCCAAAAAATTTTTTCTCTAAGGCGTAGCCCTTAGCGTGCAATTACTTTTTTTAGAACATTTTGTTTCGATATCTGTTATAGTTTCCGAGATATAGCGTATCGAATATTTTATAATAATTGTCGATTTGTATGGGAGCTACCCCTTTTTTTGCCCCCACTCGAAAATTTTTTTCTCTAAGGCGTAGCCCTTAGCGTGCAATTACTTTTTTTAGAACATTTTGTTTCGATATCTGTTATAGTTTCCGAGATATAGCGTATCGAATATTTTATAATAATTGTCGATTTGTATGGGAGCTACCCCTTTTTTTGCCCCCACTCGAAAATTTTTTTCTTTAAAGCGTAGCCCTTAGCGTGCAATTACTTTTTGTGGAACATTTCATTTCGATATCTGTTATAGTTTCCGAGATATAGCGTATCGAATATTTGATAATAATTGTCGATTTGTATGGGAGCTACCCCTTTTTTTGCCCCCACCCAAAAAATTTTTTCTCTAAGGCGTAGCCCTTAGCGTGCAATTACTTTTTTTAGAACATTTCATTTCGATATCTGTTATAGTTTCCGAGATAAAGCGTATCGAATATTTGATAATAATTGTCGATTTGTATGGGAGCTACCCCTTTTTTTGCCCCCACCCAAAAAATTTTTTCTTTAAGGCGTAGACCTTAGCGTGCAATTACTTTTTGTGGAACATTTCATTTCGATATCTGTTATAGTTTCCGAGATATAGCGCATAAAATATTTCACCAAATTTGTGCAATTGTAGAAAAAATACCCCTTCCCCTGGTCCTATCTGAAAAAATTTTTTTTATTATTAAGGTCCCTTCTTTAGGAGTATCCGTGCCAAGTTTTGTGGCAAGAGTGACTATACTTACTGAGATATATAGGGATATATGCACGGATTTTGTCCTAAAAAAAATGGGTTACTCTGGGTTTTCGCTTATATCTCGGTCAATAGTGAACCGATTTTATTGATTTTAAATAGCGATTGTCTCCAGGATATTTGTGATAGTTTGACACCATTAACTGGTCTGTATCTTTTTATTTGACTCCGGAAACTTGATTTCAACAGACGGACAGACGGACAGACGGACAGACGGACAGATGGACATCGCTAAATCGACTTCCCTATCTATAAGGATCCAGAATATATATACTTTATGGGGTCGCAAATGAATAATAAAGAAATTACAAACGGAATGACAAAGTGATATATACCCTATCACTATGTGAAGGGTATAAAAATGGGAGTCGAGTGAAGCACACCAAATCGATAATATTAAACTAGATTTTTTTAATTAATTTAACCATTTTGTTAATGAAGTTTCATTTTTATTGTTTTTTTTTGCAGCGGCTGCATTAACAGCTGGTTTTCTTATCTACTAAGCTTTTCACCATCCGAAACCTGCATTCAGGGAAAAAAAACATGGGAATATGATCACGAACAATTTCGTCATTGTATTACAAATATATTATTATTATTGCCACAACCATACTATAGTTTTACTTAGGTTTTGGCTAAAAATGCAATCATAGTTATGATTAAAATTACCATTATGTGTGTGTGGTAATCATTACTTTAATTATAGGTTGCTCATAGATTATGATTACCATATTCTAAAAGCATTATATATCTGATAACCCATAATGAAAGTAATGACTGCCCATGACAAACATATAATATTAATTTTAATCATAAGTATGATTGCATTTTTCGCGAAAAACTTAGTACAACTATAGTATGGTTGTGACAATCATAATAATAATTTCCTTAGACATATAAGAATGAAACATTTTTCGTTTAGTTAATGACTCTATTTAATTGATCCCATGAAACATTTCATTGCTAAAGTTTTTATGAACATATTTCATTCACACAATTAAGTGCTGCGTTGGTTTAAATTTAATGTAATTTTTTATTTTATTAATGATTACATCCGTGAAAAAAATTCTTTCATTGTACAATGATGAAATTGTTCGTTATCACATTCCCAAAAAATTCTTTGAGTCTCATAAAAACAAGCAAACAAATAAGTAATTGACATTTGCGGTTGTTTGCATTAATTTTGCTCATTAACTTTCGTAAAACTTCGCCCATATTATATCGTGACATGCTTTCGTGATAGCGAATCTGCAACCATTGAGTTAAGCCAAATGTCAAAAAGGATATCTAGCAATTTTCGTAACGTCCATTGAATTATTGTGATTTATATTTGGTTTAATAAATCTTTATTTAAAAAATCAAATTAAAGCATAAATAATAAAATATAGTTTTTTTAGCGATTTCTTCTGTTTTTTACTACAATAAATTTCAAAAAAATTGTTCACCATCTTAATTTATTAAATTATTGTTTTTTAAAACGAAAATAAACTTGAAAAAAAATGTCGAACATAAATTATAAATTGGTTGGTATTAAATAAACATGTGAACAATTTGCTAATCTCAATTCACTTAGTTAATCTAAAATATACCCACATGTGTGTATGTATGTGTATAACAATTATATGTTTGAATAAGTGATTTCTATTAAAAAGCCCGAAAACAATTTTTTATTTATTTATTTCTTTATATATATTAATGCCCGTAACACTCTAAAGCATATTTACACATAAAGTGTAATAAAACCCATTAAGGCTTATCAAAACGAAGGTGATAAAAAATTTATAATCAGTATAAAATCAAATATTTATGTACATTTGTATGAACACATTCCATTAAAAAAGTAGATTTTATTGACAACATATTTTGCAAAAAAATACTTGTGATATTTGTATGTATGTACATACATATATAGGAGTCAATTTATTTGTTACAAATCCTTTGAAATAAGTAAGACCTTAAGTATTTTATTTACAATATTTGCAGAAAATCAATGAAAATCGTTTTCTTTTCCTTTTTTTTTTCTTAAACTGTTTCTGTTCATTTTGTATTTTGACTAGAGGCGTTATACTGTGCAATATCTTGTGCCTATTATAATCTGCTTACAAAGACGACAACAAAAAAAAAAAAGGAAAAGGAAAAAGGATAAAAAAGAAATAAAAAACAAGACCTTTTATTTTAAACTAGATACCCATTTGTTTTAATCATCTGTTTCACACTGTTTCCAAAAGAACATTTAAGAAATATTTTCATAAATTTTTTTCGTTTACACATGACCTTATACTTCCAACTATTATACTGGATATACATGTAATCGGTCGAATTTTCGACATAGTCCCCATGTTAAAGACCTGGAATAAGTATTTTGAGTATAAACTGCTTTAAATATTACTCTATCCCTATAAAACTGTGCGTATCTTAAGGATTTTACGCTACCAGTTCTTAAGTAGTGGCCTACAACGATAAGTCCATAATTTAAAAAAAGTTGCCCCTATATATCTTAGCAAATACAGCCGCTGTTACCATAAAAGTTCGCACTGACAGTTTGAAGACGGCAAGCCATATACGTGGTAGGGGTATAATGTGTTTGTGCAAATGTTTTTAATGCTAAAAATAATGGGCTGGGACCCACCTTAAAGCATTTCGTTTGATTCAGAATCACCTCTTTAGTCTATTTGAGCATGTTTAAAGATATTTTGATAAAAGTAAATTGGTAGTAACACGAATCCTGTTTTTTTGTTGTGATGATGATGGCTTCCAGAATAAACATTTTGGGCTACCACTTACTCGACTATTACTTTATCTTCACAATATTTTACATATGTGTCCTACTTTATATCACAAACTAGTGGTATACTTAGGCGGACCATTACTTTCTGGATCGAAATCAGCACTCTGTTTAATTGTTATACTCTAAGAATGACCTTTAATTATAGCGATCGAATTAAAATTACTGACTGTCTATTAATATGACTGTCCGCCCGTCTGGTTGTGTAAAGATTTTTGTAATTAAGGAATAGATCGCAGATCGATATTTGGTTCAGAAAATAAATTTTCAAAAGATTTATGATAATTTTTGGAAAACTGTTAATCGAATCAAAACTAGATTTGAGAGGTTAAAATAATTTTATTACACTCTCTGTTAATAGAAAAATAATTAGTTATTTAGTTTTGATCTTATCTAACAAGTTTTTCGAGAAAAAAATTTTAAAATATCAAATTATCTACAAAAATCAGTACTTTTTTTCAAAAATCAGTACAATTTAGTGCACACGTTTTTAATCAGTACACCAAATAAAAAATCAGTACATGTACTGATTAGATCAGCGAGAATGGTCACCCTACGTATACTGAATAAAAATATTATCAGTCAAATTTCTAACATAAACCCCATATAATTGTGGTGTTGGGTGTGATGTGTTCGAACTTAACCGACTATAACTTTCTTTCTTGTTTTATTAAATTTAATACTGTCTTCGACCAAAAATTAAAATGTTGACCACAAAAAAAAACAGACCAGCTGGACTAAAACTTTATTCTACAAAACAATCTACTTAAAATTACTTTTTGGAATTTATGAGTCGCTATTATATCTTACAAACTCTGCAATCGCAAATTTTAATAAAATAAATATAAATTTAATCGATTAAAACAAATTAATGTATTATGTATATGCAACAAATAAAAAATGAAAATAGTTCTTAATGTATAAAATAACATTATTTAATAGCAAAATACAAAAAAAATTAAAAGACAAATGGTCACTCTGTGCCAAATTATTCGTCGTTCGTCGGCGTAAAGATAAACCTATCGCAGAGCTCGTTACGCATGACGATTTTTAGTCGACGCACTGTTGGTGTGTATTTTCAAATACACAATTGCGTTCTATTTTCTAAAACAAATATTTGCAACGAAAAATTCGTCCTTCGTCCCAGTTGTGTTTAGAGCATAATTTACTAGTAATGCGTATTTTCTAGCTTTAATGCTTTTTTAATTATGTATTTTCATAAGGCACGATATTAACCGAAAATTTCTTAATTAATATCTTCTGGAGCTGGCACTGCCCTCTTTTCTTTAAATAATGTTAAGTTTTCATGTCCACAAATATTTATTAAGGACGCAAAATTAGAAAGTGTTGATAACAACAACTTCTATAATCATAACATCTTATCACAGGATCTGCATGGGTCTGCAAAGACTACGTCTTTCAATAACAGTAAAAATTAGTTTAAAGATTATGCTGAATTGATAAACTATATAAAATAAAAAAATTTTATAAAAAAAAAATAATTAAATTTAAAACACTAACGCAAAAGTTTCTCCGTGTAGCTTGTGTGTGTGTTTCTTTATTATGACGTTTCTTGTTTTGTTTGTATTTTTTTATGAAAAGGAGTTAATTATTTACAAATTATATTCATTGCAAACAGCTAAAGAAATACATAAAAAACTAGCTATAAAGAATAGAACGGACAAATAAATAGAAAAACATATTAGAACATTTACAATCGAATAAAATGTTAATTTAGATTTTTATTTACCTCAAATATGCCATTTTATTTTATTTATTAATTTTAAGGGCCATTATTACAATTTCACCTATAAGGTGCGTGTTAGCCAAAGGCGTTTTAAGCTGTAGCGCACAATAAAGTGACCTTCGTCTATTTTTGATAATTACAACTTTCTTGTAAACTCAATTGTAACTTTGTTGTAAGTGTTTGGTATTTGTTTTAATGGCAGCACAAACATCGATTGTGTTTGTCACATTAAAGTTTTTGCTTTAAGAAAGATAAACAAAACTTTTTTAATTTAGTGAAATTTTCTATAAATTATTTAATAATTTTTAGAGAAAATAAAGATTGTATTATTTTCTGATTTTTGGTGTCAGAAATGATAATTATTTACTGACTTTTATTAAGTTTTAGCAGAAATAATAATTTTTTGCGTGGGCAGGTTTGCAAAAACAATTTCAATATATTTTAAGCAAAATAACAGCAGCTAAGACGGTAATTTCAAAACCACCTTTATATAAATGTTTATTTTAATAAACTTTTTATCAGTTTGAACATATATTTTAATGTGAATGCGAAATTGCATGCAATATAACTTTCTATTGTAAAATAATATATAAAAAATAAAATCAATTTAAATATTGCTCATACGACCCGCTGTCCACTGGGGTTAGTTTTTAATAGTGCTGGAAATTCTACTGCTTTTCATTATTCGATAAAACTTAATAATTTGCGTTTGGATACTCAAGACTTCTCAAAACTTTTAACTATGTTTTAGAACTTACTCACTCGGTACCACCTACTCAATAATTTGCCAGCACTATTATGTTATCATGCCAGTCGATAAAGTTATCATTTTATTTTTTTAAATTATAATTTTTAGTTTAAAAAAGATTATTTAGGAATTTTCAAAATATAAAAAGTATGTACAAAGAAGTATTGAAAACTCAACCGTAGTACACTATATTAATAATACCAAACTAGTTTTTATGAAAATCAATTGTTTTAAGAATTTTTAATATAAAATTTTTTTCTTGAAAAACTATAACAATTTTTGATTTTTATTTTTTTTTGTAAAGAAATAAAGATTTTTGTTATGATAAAAGATTTTATAAAAATTTAAAAACTAAAATCAAATCAATCAAAATAAAAAAGTAGTGATTATTACGGTCCCTGGTCATAAATTATTTTTTATTTAATCAACAATTTCCAAAGGTTATTCAGGATTTCATCCCAATTTTCTTTCTTTTATATTTAAAAGAAATTAAAAATTATGGAAATATAAAACAAATAATTCAGACTTTATTTTAATCAATTTGAAACATTAGCTAAAAATATTAGAACCTGCTTTTTTTGAAATTTTTGCAGAAATATCAAACCCGCAAAGTTTTTTTAAAAGTTTTTTCTTTAGGAAAAAAAATGTTTTTGTTGTAGTTAAGTGCTAAATACAGTTAAAAACACTTAAAGTGCTTGATTAAATAGAAAAAAGCTTGTGTGTGTTCTCTAGAATTCTTTATTGAATATATTCTTAGAAACAATTTTTATTTTCTAAAGCTTAAACTTATAAGGAAACAGACATCCCTGGTTTCTACTGACAGTTTTGAGCACCTGAGCATTTAACAATTTTTAAACGTTTTAAGTATTTTTATTTCTAAAATAACAGTTATTCTTTTGAATAAAAGTTTTAAGTTTTTAAAATAAAAAATAAAGTCAAAAGGTCTCATCTGTCTTCAAAGAATTGCATAGTTGCAGTTTGGATCCTTCGTTTAATGCAAATCGATAAAGAAACAGCTTTTGACTGGCGGTGGTTTTCTCAAAAATAGCGCTTGCAAATTAAGCTAGTAAGAGCGCTATATTCGGCCGAATTTTTTATACCTTTCACAACGTGTAGGGGTATTTACCCAATTTTTTTTAAATTTTGTATGGCAATCCCTCCTTAGGGGGTGCAGATAGGGGGTTAGAATGTTTTGGCAAAAAACTTGCAAATAAAAATGAGTTGGTGTCAGTCCTACATTTGACCTATCCACGGGCACCCTTAAAGCTGTAGGGGGGAATTTGTCACAACTTTCCAAACTTTGTATGGGAGCCCCATTAGGCGATAGAGATAGGGAGTGAGTATGTTCTTGGAATATGTTTGGGAGGGGAAACTAATGGGGGTCGGTCGTGCAGTTTATTTTTCTTAGGCCGAATCTGGGGAGTTTATTGGCGTTTTTACATTATTCTTGTTAATTTTGTACGACAACCCCCTTAGGTTTGTAGAAAAAACTAATGGGTGTCTGTAATACATTTTATTTCTCTAAGGGCAACTCTGTGGAAGTTGTAGGGGTTTTAACCCTAATATTTTCAAATTTTGTATTGCAACCCTCTAAGGGGCTGGATATAGGGGGTAAGAATGTTTCACAAAAATGTTTACGAGAAAAAATTAATTTGGGGTCAGTACTATATTTGACCTTTGTAGCAGCACCCTGGAAGCTGTGAGAGCTGTTGAAAAAAAAATTAAAAAAAAATTAAACTTTGTAGAGCAAACCTGTGAGGGGGGGGGGGGGGGGTGGTAGGGTGTAAGTATGTTTCACAAAAATGCTTTCGAAAAAAATTAGTGCGAGTCGGTCTTACATTGCAGCCGTATAGGTGACACTCAAGGACAGTTGTAGAGTTTTTTATGTAAAAATGTTAGAAAAATAAACAGAGGTAGTCCTGGTTGCTGGCTTATATCTCTGTCAGTTATCGAGCGATTTTTCTAAATTTCAATAGTAAAATTTGCGCAAGTATACCTAATGTTTTGATACCACAAACAGGCCGAAGAAATTTCAAGTGGCTTTAGAAGCTTGATTTCAACAGATTAACAGACAGATTTTGCTAAATTAACTTTCCCATCTATAAGGATCAAGGGTCGCAAATTATTATTATAGTAACTACAAATTGAATCACAAACTGATATGTACCCTTTTAACTAATGTGAAGCTTCTTAAATTATTTCTCCATTTAATAAAACTAAAAAAAATTCAATTTATTTCACTTCTTTCTCGTAACTTAGTGTAGAAAATAAGTTTTTTATTATATAATCTAGAAGCTTTATAGTTAATTTTTAAAAGCAGGTAATGTGAAATTAAATTTGTTTCTATTACGCAGCATTCACATTTTCTGCATGATATTCTCAAGACAGAAGCTAAAAAAAAGATGTTAAAAGTAAAACATGCTACAAAAAGTTTTGTGATAAAATTTAATTAATATTCCCAAATTAGTTTTAATTTGTTTCATTATTTTTATGCATAAAAAAAATGGTACAAATACTTCACAGTGTTGTGTTAAATAAATTAAAAGCCTGGTTCATTTGGTATACATTTTGTTTAATTTAAATTTATGTGTTAAAAATGGTAATTAAACAAAAATTTCTCCAATTATTTATTTACGTTTTTAACTTTTGCTAAAATGAAAAACTTTCTTGCAAATAGAGAAAATAAACTTTTGAAATGGTGTAATTGAGCAATAATTTAACATCTTCATCAACAACATCATCGTTTACCCAGTTTAACACAAAAGCGAATAAAGCTCGATATTCATACAATACAAACAGCACACAAACACACACATACAAAAATTCAAATTCTGTATACACACACAGAAACACAACTGAATACATTTTGATGCTCGTAAAAAACTTGTTGTGTATCATAATATTTGTAGGCCAATGTGTATGTATCATTGTATGGCAGATACTTTTGTATGTATTAATGGATGTATAGAATATGACCTAGGTTTAAAAATATAAAGTTGTATATTATTAACGTACTAACAAATTGACTAAGAAACCTGATTTTCTTGCAACAAAATTTAATACAAAAGCAACAAAGGAAACACAGGAAAAAAAATGTGTATGTATTTGTATACTAAAATATAAAGACATTCAAAATGATTGTGTGTACATGAAATATTTTTGGTATTTGCTCACTATTTATGTACAATTCTGCACATACCTTACACACACATTTTAAAGTTAACATTTTTTGTAAACACGATTCTTTTGGCATTCATATCGACTACTAAATCATATACAATCACAACATCAACATCTTTCTTTTTTCATAATCCAGTTATCAAATATTTTACGGAGGTGTTCATTTGAATTCAAGTATTCTTTATTCTAAAACGAATTTTAACTTTTGAACTCAATTTGGATATTAAATTACAACCATGGTTTTAATCACAACAAAAAGTTTCAGTTTCAACTGATAATTATTGAGTGTGCGATATATTTTTTTTTCTTATTTGCCAGTTTAAATTAATACACGAATATAATCTTTTTTTTGCTTTTCACATTTGCAAACATTTATGTATCTACACACGTACATAAGTATGTACATATTTGTATGCATACAAAAGTACACATGTTAGTACATATGTATACTAACATATCTGTATGTGTGTTTGTTTACAGTTTTTTATTCAGTCACATAAAATTGAATAATACATCTTACGCGTCTCTATAGCCCATTAGTGGGAGGCTGTTGGGACCTAAATAATGGGCGTAAATAAGGTAAACCTGAGGTATTTGTGCTTCATATGACTTTTATATAAATTTTATTAATGTTGTCGTTTCAAAGCTTACCTATTCGCCAACAAGAAAAAAAAAATATAAATAAAAATATGTATGCATACATAGTACATACATTTAGACTAACACAAACGAGCTGACTTTGTTTGGTTATTTGTTAACATTACAGGTCACAGGAGCTGTTGGTAAAAAAATATTTGCTTTGGTCGTTTTGTCTGCTGTACATACATACATAAGCATACAAACATACATAAACATACATACACATCGCACAAATCAAAAACAGTCACAACTCATTAATATTATTTCTTCTTTCCTAAGCCAGTTCCCATATTAAATCTTCAACAAACACGAAAATGTTGTTTATATTTAAATAAACTTTGTTTTAAGACGATTTTTTGGTCACTTTCAAACTCAATTCGATTATAAAACTACAACCATGTTTTTTAAAGCGAAAAGGAAGACTCTAGCGAAAAATTATGGTTTTGAGTTGTGATGGTTTTTGATTTATTGTGCGATGTGTATGATCATAACATAAAAGAACAGCTTTAACTTACTGACTGGGTTATAATCGCACAGTCAAAAAGCCTAAAGCTAGAGACCTTGACTGCTTAAATAGGGTTTTGGGAAATTCAGACCTAAAAGGGGTAAAAATGGGCCAATTAGGGAAAATCGCTGAAATGATATCTCCTAAACTGCATAGGTACTGTGAATGAGTCGAATTAAAAAAAAATTGTATTTTGCTAAAAAAAAATATACAGACCCCTGTAAGGAACCTTTCTGAAATTTTGGACCTGAAGGTGCAAATCAGGATAAAAAGTAATACTGCTTAAGTACGTTTAGTAACATCTGTACTAATAAAGATAAAAACATAATTTAAACTGTGTTCGACAGGTCTTAAAACTAATAACTACGTTTTTGGGACTTTTTTTTAATATTCAACCTAAGGAAAAAAAGGGTTAAAATTTATATTGGTCTTTTTTAGGTCTATTTTGTGGCTTCTAAATCAATAAAAATAGAAAAATAGTTAAATGCGCGTTCCACGGGCTTTGAAAAATGTATGTACGTTTTTGGTACTTTTTAAAAATTTTTAAACACAAAGATAATCAAGTGGCCAAAAACTATTTTTTTTTAATTTTCGGTACTTTTTTGAAATATTTGAGACTGTAAGGCTACAAATATAAAATTAAGAACAAACTGTAAGAGTACATTTTCGTATTTACCGCTTTGTTTTTTTTTTTTTAATTTTAAACTGCTTTAAAACTTCTCTTACGAAGTAGCGGGTTAAATGTTAGTATTTTATATTTGTTTGCTTTGTTTTTATATACCAAGGATTTGGTTTTATACCAAAGGTAAAAACTGAAAAAAATATTGTTATTAAAAAATTTAAAGTAACTGTTTTATATCCTGAAAACACAAAGAAACTCTATTTTTTTATTTAATAAAATTCAATTAAATACATTTTAAAGATTAAAGAAGAATTTGTTAACTTGAAATTCCGTACACGAAACATTAAATTGTGACTTGGCTTCTTACCAAAAAATGTTTTAAAGCAAAAAATTTCATTAATTATTACTGAACCACTGAGGTGAAGTTTTAGACAAATTTTATAATAAAATCATACATAAATTGGCAGGTTTGTTTTTGGGTGCATAAAATACATTTGTGACAAGAATTTAAAACGTTTTATTCTGCTAAGTTAAGTGCTGACAATAAATAACAATGAAATTTGTATGTTCGCAAATGTTTCAGTTTTCTATAGGCCATTGTAAGCAGAAAGCATATTCTTGCAGTGTTAACTTATGATTAGACATTAAAAAACATATCGTCCTTGAAATTTACAGCTTTGTTTTTTAATAACAAATTTTTTTCTATAAAGAAAATTTGAGTGAAATGGTTATGCTCGTCGCTATGAAATTCGCCTAAAGCCTAAAAACCAAAAATAATTAAAAGGGCAATTAACAGGCCAATGTGAGTTTTTTAGCGGTGCCATTTTCCCGAACGTGAAACGCATCGTAAAAGCAGTGAAAAAGGCTTAAGAAGAGTTATTTATTTTGAATCTACTTTGTTCTTTTAAATTTTACTTTTTAGACATTTATTTAAGATAATATTTCTTTAAACTATTATTTAATTTATAATTTATTTTCTTTTAAAAAAAGGGGACATGGAATCTTTTGTAGCGTAAAAAACCAAAATGGCAGCACAATTTTTTTTGTAAGCGCCGAAAGTTATGCTGTACTTTTTTTTACTTGTTTAAAAGTTAGACATATATAACGCGAATATGGCTGAACTACTATTTTCTTATCTATAACGCTTAGTCTCCATTGGGCATGAATCATAGTTAAAACATCATAAAACATAAATCATAGTTTTAACATTTGCACTAACAACGGTGTTATAACATGAAAAATCGTTAACATAAGCGGTCTACATTTTACATTAACATGATGTTATTGTGTAATGTTAGTGATTAATGTCTAATGAATACCGTAGGTAAGGATAAACAAAATTTATACAGGGAGCCTGGTGGCAGATTTATTTTTTCAAACTTAAATCAAACTTAAAAACGTAATAATTTAAGAGTCTATCATCCAGATGTCCTCCATCAAATTGAACACACTTTGTTTAAAGCGGAGCCTTTCGCTCTGCGCCATATGCTGCAGTAAACTTGGTTCAATTCAGCTAATTTCTCGACGAATATTTTCTTTTAAGGCTGCAAGAAATGGGGCAACCTCGCTGGCCATGGGATGTCCCCAAATCGGCTGAATAGTTTTTAGGGGAAATTTTCCCGAAGAAAATTCATCGAAGCTCTGGCTGTATGAAAAGTCGCCCTATCCTGTTGAAACCACGTGTGTGAAGAGTACAATGAATAAGCTCGGAGGTTTGGCAAAAAGAATTCCGCAATCATGCGTCGATAATTTTCACAGTTGACATTCGTCGCCTGGCCTTGAGAGTTTTCCAAAAAAAAAAATGGCCTAATTCTCTCATGCATGGATAAGGCACACCAAAAAGTTACCCTGGGGCAATGCAATAGTTTTTGATGTTTTAATCGAGGGTTGCGCTGTCTTTGAGACCAGTAACGTCGTTTTTGTTTGTTGACGTAACCGTTTAAGTGAAAATGAGCCTCGTTGCTCGAAGAAGTGGGATTTAGAGTGCGAAAACGCTCCAATATCGTTTCACAAAAATTTTTGCGTAAATTAAAGTCACTTTCTTTGAGTTCTTGAATGATTTAAATTTTAAAAGGATGGAACTTTAGATCCTTTTTTAAAATTACATGAACAATCGCTCTTGGAAGTCCCAGCAAGGCTGCTCTTTTCCGTATTGAAAGTGGCGGATTTTCCCGTAAACTGCTTTAAACCGGTTCAATTTTTTTGGCAGTCCTTGAAGATTGACTGGGCCCTGGCCATGGGACATTCAGAGCCAAAGAAGTTGCGCAGAATCTCTGCACCCACGAACGAATTAAACTTACACTAGGTCCATCACGTGTTCGCCGAATACTTAGTTTTGAGTAAAATTGTCGACGAGCAATTTCGCAAGAATTTTTAAACTTAAAAAATGTATCCACAGCGAACACGCGATGCTTACTCGGCCACTGCGACATCGTGACTGACAAATCCGCACAATCGATAATTCCCTGCCTCCGCACCGTTTCTAAATTGATTTTTTATTTTTGACAGAAATAATTAATTTCTGGGGCCAAATCGTCGCATTCGATTCGAATCGAAATTTGAAAATTCTTATTAGAATTCCTATATTAAGAGCATTGACAACTCGATCAATCGAGTGAAATTTCGACTCGAATCTAATGCGACGATTTGGCCCCTGATTTTATTATTATTTTTTCAGAAATAATTATAATCTTTTGATTTGGTGATTTAGTTCAAAAAACTTTTTATAATTATAAGGTATTTGTCGAATATTTTATAAGAAACATGCAAAAATACACGTATGCATGCATGTATAGACAGTCCATAAAGGAGTACGACTACTCCAAAGTAACGCAATTGTATGTAAAAGACATGGTTCTTTTAACATTAGGGTGTCCTAGGGCCGGACCACTTAACTCATCTTTTCATTACATCAAAGTGGTTTCAAAACTGCTCTACGAAAACCTGTCGATTAACTATAAGTTCTTGTTTGACAATGACACAGTTCATAACTGCATTATATAGGACCATGTTGTAACAAGTTCCTTTTAGCTAAATTTGACCATGTGATCCAATTTTTTTTGCGGGGGTATCAATGGATTTTTACACATATGTTAACGTACAAACATACATATGTATTAATAAGTTTTTAAAAGCTTTATTTCTATAAACGATGTTTAATCATTATTTTAAAACCATATACTAAAGCGCATGCCTACTAAAGACAGGTTTTAGCTCGTATTATTTAAGTCTGATTTTTTTTGCTAATTGTGATATATGAACACACCATTTATCAAATGAGACGAAAATCTAGGTTTATAAAAAAAAAGAGTTTGGGCCTTTCTATATTAATATAAAAATATATCCATACAAACATGCACATTACAAGTATTATTATTTCTTCCTTTTTACTAAAATACATACATACATACACACATACATATGATGCTGTTCCTTAAAGTGTTCCACTTTGTCTAAGCACTTTTATAATTTACGACTGTTGTGTGATAAAAATAATTTTTGTTTTTATTTTACCTTGATTTCATGGCTTCCCATTAGTGGAATTCCAAGTATTTGTATTTAAATTAAATAATAAATGCTTGTATAATAAATCAGAATTTTGCTCTACCTGAAAATTGTATATTTCACCATGAATAAAAAATTTAAAAATAAAGCGTGAAAAAAATAATTAAAAATATATTTTCTTTTAAGCTTGTGTACATATGAATATGTACTAGAGACCTGCATCAAGACCGCATAATTTTCTAATTCTTGTGTTATTGTGCGGTTAAACGGTTTAAGTGCTGAAATGTAGAGTAGCTGACACAGTTTTTGTGCTGCAGTGTAGAGTAGTTAAGAATAAAGAGTGGTGTTAGGCACTGTGGTCGATAAAAAAAATTACTGTGCTTAAGGTGTGGCAACAACAACAAAGACTTAAGAGTAATGTTGTTGTTATGTTAACAAATAATAATACACACAATGTTGAGTGGGTACATATACAATCAAACATAAACACAAGCAGGCAAATCAATATAAAACTCATGCGTAATTACATTACATAACATACATATGTACATTCAAAATCAACCCCCGTTTTTATAACTATCACATCAAGAACATCCCGCCAACAGTAAAGTTTCGAGATGAATTGAAATGGAAGTGTGCGATCATGATGAATTGATGTGCCGTGGTTGTTTGCTTAAATGTGCTTAACTGTGGATATATTTTTCATTTAATATAAAGCTGTGATTTTTTAGGAAAAACTGGATTTTTGTTTGTTTTATAGTTTTAAGGAAATAAAGGGTTTTTAATGTATATGATGACTATTATGCAAGATGACAGAGTTAAAGGTTGTAGTTTCTTCACAATATGTTTAAATACTGCTAATTATGAAAATCAAATAAAAATTTTTGTCGTCCCTCTCTCTTTTAAATATTATTTTTTTAGAAAGGAAAACATATATAATTTTTTAATTAACACTTCGATAAACATGAATATATAGGACAGGATTAACAAGACCAACAATTTACACAACTTTAATTGGAGTTTCAAATTTATCGTTTAAATGTTACTGTTTTTTTTTCTTAAAATAACAAAATAATAAAATATTTTTTTTTATAGATATTTTAATTGTAAATATTTTTGCTTAATTTACAACCATCGCCTTTAAATTTAAAATTTTACAAAAGTTGTCGGAGAACTCAATAATTTGAATATAATGCCGACCGAACATTTGGGATCCTGGTTCAAAAAACAGCGAAAAATCAAAAGAAATATTTGCCCAACAGCATAATTTTTTATTGATTTTTTGATAAGTAAAAATTAATGTAATTATATTTCATGTATTAAATAAACCTTGGTTCGGCTTATGTTTGGTTTGCGTTTGGGTTCGGCCGAACAATAAAAATTTATCAAAAGTTTGAGTTAGAGCCCTATTCGGTATCAGAGAGGCGTGAAAACTTTGACAAAAAAAGGGACAGATGGTGGGGTCAAAGGGCGTAAAATTGTTAAAAATTAATAATTGCATCAAACCTTAATTTCTAAGTGGTAAGACATAAACATTTTCAAAAGAAAATATTGGCCATACAAATAACGTATAACCCTTTGTATGTATTCCTAACCTTTCATAAGTATTTAACTATTAAAAAAATTTTAATATACAGTTTGAGCAAAAAATATTTACTTAAAAAACAGCTGAATCTGATTACTTAAAGCTCAAAAGTTTTTTTCAATAAGTTTTTATTTTTAAAACTGAGTATTGAAAAGTCCGTCAAAATCATAAACTTCAAAGGTGAGAGAATGTTTGTATGGCCACCTGGTAAAAACCAGAAAATTCATTTTGAAACTTAAGCAAAGTAATTCACTTCCTCGACCTAAATGGGAAAACCCGTTTTTTGTTTTTAAAAATATCAAAAAATTGGTTCTTAGTTTGATTTTAATTATAAGGGAAGAATCTTAAATATTCATATACTATAACATCTGCTCTTGTTTCTTACATTTTAAAGTCACACCCATCATATATTCTGAACCGGGTGGTTTCTTGAATAAAAAGATCTCTCCTGAAATAAGAAAAATCAGAAATAAAATTATTGTTTGTCCTTTTATATTAAAACTGCAATTAATTCCAGTTAATAAAAAATTGTTTGCAGATCTTATGAGTTTATAATTAAAAAACGTTTAAAAATCCGAATTTCAAAAACATAATTAATATCTTAATCACATGCAAACATACACCACCCTCTAGTCGTATGAGCAATATTTTATTACACATACGTCACGGCCCAATTCAATATCTTCAAAATGGAATAAGCACCTGTTAGGGCACTGCTACACGTTCAATATATATCGTGATATTTCTAGTATCACGATATTTATTGAACGTGTAACATGCAATATTGATGGATCGCGATCCATATCGCAGAATGGCTTAAAATATGAAATCCAAAATCCGGATCGCGGATCGCGTGATAAATATTGAACGTGTAGCATTTTCATGATATTGAATCATGATATTTCAGTAAAAAGTGTCAAATAAAATAAATAAAGTAAAATTCGCAGTGGAAAAAATTAAACAAATGAAAAGTAAAGCAATTGACAAATTTTGTGTAAAGTTTATTGTAATAAAGGGTAATGGCAGAAGACAGTGAAAGCGAGTGTGTTCTGCCGGTGGAATCGGAATTAACCCGTACAGCACAAAAATAACGTAAATACTGACGTGATAAATATTGAACATGTAGCATACGAGCGTGATCCATCAATCCAATTAAATGGATCGCGATCCAAATATCACAATATATATTGAAAGTGTAGCAGTGCCCTTAAAGTTGTCTATGAATACTTACAATATTTTATTGCAAAATATAAAATTATAAAATAAAAATAAACTCAGAATGAAAAAAATTAAAAATTAAAATTTTTTCAATTACTTTCTTTTTACAGAAAAATGTGATGATCAAAGTGTAGATGAAAACAACGAAAAATCAAATATTGAACCAGGTCTATATTTATACGATGAAGAGGTAGAAACACGGCCGCATATATCGCAATTTATATCATCGCTGGCCAATTATGAAAATACTATACCCGCAGCAACTGATCCAGATGCTAAGGCACCAGCGCCCTCGGCGCGTATGGGTAACTAATGACTTTTTAAATTGTTTAAATAAATTTTAAATTTTATATTTAATGTGCGCTACGCACAAAGGACTTTTAAGCCCTTTTAAAGTTTGAAATTATTGTCTTATATTTTAATGCTGCTATTTCTAAAGATTAATTATTCAATCATTCTTTGTTTTTGTGTTTTCCTTTCAGGTACACTAATTGGTGTATTCTTGCCATGTATTCAGAATATTTTCGGTGTGATTCTCTTTATTCGCTTAACATGGGTGGTTGGTACTGCTGGGGCTATTTGCGGTTTTCTTATTGTTTTAACATGTTGTTGTGTGGTAATTATTTCAAAGAAACAAACAAACCAAAATAGTTTGCTTTAAACAAAAATAAAAGGGAAAACAAAAACGTAAAGTACATGCAGATTTAATTAAAATCCTTTTTTTGCTCTTATATTTCCTTTCTTTGTTGTTGTGTTTATCTACCTTTGTGGTAAACAAAATATGCTTGAGTTGATTTTCAAATATGTTTATGTTTTGTATGTATGTACCGACATAAATAAATAATGGCAATGTTGATCAGGCGCAGATTCTGAGTAGGGGCAAAAGGTTAAATGTTTTAGAATATTTTTTTGATTAAAGTGGTTTTTCTTTATTTGACTTTAAGTTCATTTTTGAAATTACGAAAAGCTTTTTGATTATTAATATTTTTGTAAAATTTTGTTTTGCCGCCCCCACATATTAGGCTGTATCCGCACCTGATAATATTGATGTATACATTATGGCCCCCTTTTTCACATTTTAACTGATGTAAAATTAATGAGTTTCAATTATGCAACATATGAAACAAAAACAACATCCTTTATTTTTGAACCTATGAATTATAAATGTTTGGAGACGATTTAAAATTTAAACATTAAAATACTGATTTCACCAAAAAACATTTAAAGACCAAGATTTTTTACGCTACAAAAAACTTTTTCTTGAAAATATTTGGATGCGTAATGTTTGAAACGTAACGTATTAATATAAAGAATTAAAATTATATATTTTTTGAAATATCGTTAAAAACATCTGCCATAAAATTATTAGTCTGGCAATACTGCAACAAACATATATAGGTGTTAATGTGCCTTTACATGGTAATACAAAGTGTTAAGACTTTGTAAAATTAAAATATTATGAAATTCTCCCCTTGTTCAAAAAAAAGGAGAACACAAGTCTGTTTCAAGTATTTTTCATGTTTACACGGTTGGTGTTGGTAAAATCGAAGCTGGTTTATTTATTTCTTGTTCTCTTTGGTGGCAACCGCAAATTATTAAAGTTTTTCAATTTTGACAAAAACGATATAAAAAACTTCTGCGTTAATTTTTTTGTGAACACTGTTAGTGCTGTCAATGTTTTACACCACTGATGTGACGAGAATACATTAGTTTCAACAATTTTTGACATGTCGTCATACATGTATTACTATGTAAAGGCATCTTTATATGTAGTTTCATAAATCATTTAACAAAATAAAATTTCTTAAATTTTTGTTTTAACATTTACGAGTTTCTAGGGCACTAATTTTTATTAAACTTATTACACCTTTGAACAGACTATGTTAACAGCGATTTCAATGTCAGCTATTGCCACAAATGGTGTGGTGCCGGCAGGAGGCAGTTACTTCATGATATCAAGGTACAGACAAAAATACAAACAAAAAGTTATTTATTAATACCACAACATATATCTATATTTTTTCTGCAGATCACTTGGACCAGAATTTGGCGGAGCGGTAGGTATGCTGTTTTATACGGGCACTACCTTAGCTGCAGCCATGTACATTGTTGGTGCAGTTGAAATTGTTTTGGTAGGACAAAATAATTTTTTTTTAACATTATTTAGATCTTTTAAATTTTGTTTTAATACAATATTTTATAGACTTATATGGCACCTTGGGCTTCAATATTTGGTGATTTTACTAAGGATGCTGAAGCTATGTACAATAATTTTAGAGTTTATGGTACAATACTTCTAATATTTATGGGTATGTATGTTAAGAATTCAGTGCTTTTCAAGTCCACTAAAGACTTTAAATAAGTTTTAATAAACATTTTTTAGTGTAAACATAACCAATGCAAGCATTATTTCATGTGTTACATTTCAATGAGCTGTCATTATCAACATCATTACTTTAAAGCAAATAATCATGTTATGCTGGATATCATCTAAGTAACATATCATTTTATATCATTACATTAAACCATAAAATTAAAATTAAGATTTTTATTTGCTAACTAGTTGTTAACTAGTTATTTCTTAATTATTTTGTAAGTACATTTGTAAGGTGTATTTTAAATTATAAGAAAATTTTAACAAAAAAAAAAAAAAAAAAAAAACAAAAAGCTGTTGCCAACTTGATATTTTTATTTACTTATACGATTCATAACCTGTGTTGTATCGCTGTAATGATGTATGTTTGTCGTAAAGATTGAAAATTAATTTGTTTTAAAAAATTTTGCTTATTATTGAGGAACTGCTATATTTTTTTAAATAATTTTGAATCTCCTGTAGGTTTTTCGTCTTTTTTATAATCATTCAAAAATATTTCAAATCATTTTGTTTTTTTTTTTGTGCTTTCAACAGGTTTAATTGTTTTTCTGGGTGTTAAATTTGTTAATAAATTTGCTTCCGTTGCCTTGGCTTGTGTCATTTTTTCAATAATTGCAGTATACGTTGGCATTTTCGACAATATTAATGGAAATGAAAAGCTATAGTAAGTATTTTCTTAAGTCAAAATAAATAAATAAAATAAAAAAATAAATAAAGTGTATATGGTAACCCTAATATAAAAAGGCTCAAACTCGTATTTTTTCAAAGCCCAGATTTTTGTTTATTTCGATAAACGGTCTGCTTATATATTACAATTAGCAAAAAAAATCTCGGCTTAAAAAAATACTGGTTGAGGTAACGAAGTACTCAGAGTCTTAAAAAATAGGAAAGTCTTTCTAGAAATGTCCGCCTTTTCGTTTGTTGGGATCGAGTTTTTCCAAATTAAGGAATCTCTAAAAATTTTTTAAAAATCAAAATGTATTTTTGAGCTGCATTGATCAAAATTTTATTAAAATTAAATTATTTTAATGTTTAAAAAATTCTACCCTTAAATATAAATTTCTAAAAATACTTTGTGCCTAAAAAAAATCAAACAGATAATAAAAAAGCTGTTAAATAAATAATTTATTTTTATTTAGTATGTGCGTTCTTGGCAAACGTTTACTTAAGGATATACCCATCGAAAATTGTACAAAGGAGGATACATTCCTTAACGATTTATATTGTTCTAATGGTAAATGTGACGATTATTATTTAGGTAAGTTTAGAAATCTTTTCTTTTTTAATATAAAAGAAATTGTAATAAAAAAATTATTTTCTTCCTATCTGCTTGGCAGCCAATAATGTTTCCAAAGTTAAAGGTATCAAGGGTTTGGCTAGTGGTGTTTTCTATGAGAATTTGATGCCATCCTTTTTAGAGGTAAAACTTTTTTTAACTGAAAAGTAAACGTTTAAAGAACTTATTTTAATTACATTTGCGCCTTAGTTTGGACAATTTATAGCATATGGACAAAATGCTGAAGATTATGAGAATACAGGACCTTCAACATATAATCAAGTCATGGCTGATATTACCACATCATTCACTTTACTAATTGGCATCTTCTTCCCCTCTGTCACAGGTTAGTTGGTATTTTAAATACTCCCTCATTCTTGTTATTTTTGTATTCAGCTTTTAGTTGTTTAACATGTTTTTGGCTGTTGTTGTTGTATTTAGTTGTGTTTGGGTGTTAAGTATGGGCGTGAATTTTATTAGTTATTTCAACTACTACATTGCTTCTTCACTAACTACATGCATATGGGCAATTCCATAACGACGGGTGTGACAATGTTATTCACAATTTATCTTATATTTACAACAATTAAAAAAAAGGCTATGATTTCGAAGAATGTTATGTTTTTAAAGGTTTAATAGTAAGAAGACACGGAAAGAGCATGATTTTTACTCGCATTGACCACTTTAAAGACTGTGACGGGTGTGACCTTACAAATTTTAATTAAAGAGAATTTTGACTTTAAGATCATGTTGTGTAAACTATTTTGAGAACAGAAAAAAATAATTTTTTGTTTTCCACATTCATCATTTCTACAATAAATTATTACTGCTTAAGAAATATTTTAGAAAATGTGACGAATGTGATATTTTCATCAAAACGTAAAAAAAAATAAAAACCGATTATTCAGTATGTGATCATTTTAAACTCTTGCGAAATACATAAAAACAAAATATGAACCAATTTATTTATATTTTGATTATTTTCAACTACTTTTGGACGTCATCGATTCAAAAAAAAAAAAAAAGAAAGCGATTTTTTCCCGTCGTGGGCCGTTTTACATGGAACTGACCATATGCTACTGATTTTAAATAATATTTAATATTTTTCTTTCTCTCTCTCTTTCTCTCTCGTTTTGTTAATGTATTACTTTGCAGGTATTATGGCCGGCTCAAATAGATCTGGTGACTTGGCTGATGCCCAAAAAAGTATACCAATTGGCACAATTTGCGCCATTTTAACCACAAGCACTGTTTATTTATCATGTGTAATGTTATTTGCTGGAACCGTTGACAATCTGTTGCTTAGAGACAAGTAAGTAAAAAAAAACGTTTATTTTAATAAAACGTATAATAATACGTAAAAATAATACTACAATGAAGTACTGGCAAATAAAAAGGATTATAGAAATTATCCATGACTTCGAAAAATTCCTTTTAATTAGTGGTCATTTCAACAAATCAGAAAAAAAATTGTATTTGATTATCAATTTAACACTATTTTAAATAACTGGTTTAAAAAGTTTAAGTTGAAAAAGTAATGTTGTTTTATTTAAGATTTTTAGTTTTTAATTGAAATGCCTTTTAATTGACAGGAAAATGATAAAAATCTTTTCAATTATTTTTTTTTTACATTTATATCTTG
This sequence comes from Melanophora roralis, assembly GCA_963583895.1. Classification (NCBI taxonomy): domain Eukaryota; kingdom Metazoa; phylum Arthropoda; class Insecta; order Diptera; family Rhinophoridae; genus Melanophora; species Melanophora roralis. Next base: position 81,876,625 of record OY757191.1, on the reverse strand, counting down.
AAAAATTCATCTTTTTACTTTTCACAAAGCAACATCTTTGTGTTACCCAATATTTTTATGTTAGACTTAAGCCCGCAGTACACAAAAAATAAAATTTACAGAGTTATGGCACCTTACACAATTGGGACGAACCAAGAGTTTTTCGCGAATATTCGTCTTAGAAAATAAAAAACAAATGTATGTATGTGTAAACATATATAAAAATGCACACAAACAGTGCGTCGACTAAACTTCGTCATTTGTAACGAACTCTGCGGTAGATTAATTTCAATTATTTGCGCCAATGATGCCAAATTATGCACAAATTCACCATTTTTCTTAAATTATTTTTAATTTTGCTATTAAATAATGTTGCTTTATACTTCAAGAACTATTTTTACTTTTATTTGTTGCATAAAATACACTTAATATATTTTTAATGGTAAATTTATATTTTAAAATAGTTTTTTATTTAATATTCTTTTTTTAAGAAATATGGTTACTCTATCACAGTGTTTTAATCGTTCTAAATGCGTTTCAGTTGACGGATTCACGCAACGAATTTCAACAGACGACTTTGTCGTGAACTGCGAAATTCGTCGTTCGTCCCAGTTGTGTTTATAGCATTAAGCAATCCTTGCATATGAATCTGTGGGCAAAAAAAAAACACTCATACATTTATTTATATGCACATGTTTGGGTAAAAACATTTAAATACAAAATAAATTTTAAGTTTTTTTTTCTAGCACGATAGGTAGTTTTTACAATTTAATTATTCAGATTTAAACAGAAACTGGAAGTAATGAAACTAGGATTAAAATATATGTAAGAGGTTTTTATCTAAGTCGTACTGCACGCCTAAAAGTATAAAATCATTTTATATTTTAATATGCCCAATATATATTAAGACAATAATATTTGAAATATTTAATAAACAGAATGTGTAGTTTTTGTCTTTAGCTTTTATATTAAGGCTACTTATTTTTGAAATTACCGATGAAATAATAAAGTGGGTAAATGCTAACATTAGGTTTATTTATTAATTGTAAGTAGAAAGCGTTCATTAGCACAAAAGATCTGCATGACGAAGAGAAGAAGAAATTAAAAAGTTTAGACATATGTAAATCAAATTTTTCAAGGTTAAGCAACTGAAATTTTTTCCTGGAAACATTTCCAAGCAGCTGCTTTGTGTTTGTTTTTACAAAGAGTTTTCTGAAAGAAATTAAAATAATAAAAAAATACATTTTCTTGCAAATTTCGGCTGTTTATTATTCGCATATTTTAATGTTTATACAATGCGGTCTACTTTAACATGGTGGCGTGTCGCAGTAATTAGAGCACTCGCACATCACACAAGCAGCTGAAGGTTGAATGAACAGACGAGCCAAAACATTTTATTTATGTTTCTTTAAACTTTTTTAATTCCTTTAAGCAATTGAAGTGTTTAAAGTAAGCTTTTCATTTATCAAAAATGTTTAAGATGTGTAATTGGATAAAAACCTCACTTTTTTCAGTTTTTACAATTTAGGTAATTGATATAATATTTTTTGTGATACGTGCAAATTTAAATACTTTATTAATTGATTAAATCATTTTCATAATTAAAACCATTTTTTTTTTTTGTTTTTTTCCGTTTAACTTTGGCACATTAAGAAAGTAAATATCTTTTTACTCTCATTGGACAAAAATCTAACAAAATCTTGTGGAACACACCTTATGTTACCCAGATTTTTTGCAATTTTATATTAGAAACTTGCTAGGCACTATATCACTAAGATAACAACGCTTAAAAATTTTTACTATTTTTTTGTGTGCAACGCATGGGTAACTGCTTAGAAATTTTTTCTTTAAAGACGCTTGACGAAAATAAATTAACGTCTGCGGCAATTGATGCAGTTTTGTTTCCTTTAGCAGGAATACAAAGGAAGAGCATGGCCAAGTTAGATGCTGGTGCCTGAATGTAGTGAAAAAGCACTCATACACTCTCATAAATTATGCTCTCCTTTTAGCCACCAATAGCCAAAAACGCCTAAGTCTAATTTTAAACGTTTTAACGAGATCACGCTAAATTTTTAATCCTTTACTACAAAACTGATTAGGTTATTTAGTAAGAACAGCAAACCGTTGAAAGAAAGGATACAGCTTACTTAAATCCTCGAGTACAGCTTTATGTTACCTGAACCAAAAAGATAGTAAAAATTTGAATAGAAATGAGTCTGAAATGTAAGAAGAGATTAGAAAAAATGAAATATGGGACGTAACAGGCTAATTAAAATCTCTGGTGAAACTCAAACCCTTGACCCTTATGGTGTAATAATTGCTTACGTACTTACTTACTAGCCTAACGGGGCATCCTTAACACTATAACACTTAATATTCAGTTTTGCCCCAACTCCTTTAAAATAATATTTTAAGCTCCAATTTTTTATTTGTGCTTTAAGATTCGGCCAATCAATTGGTGGAAAACTGGTCGTAGCTAATATGGCCTGGCCAAATCAATGGGTGATTTTAATAGGATCGTTTTTATCAACACTCGGTGCTGGATTGCAAAGTTTAACAGGTGCACCACGTCTTCTGCAGGCTATAGCCAGAGATGAAATTATACCGTTTTTAGCACCATTTGCCAAATCATCTAATCGTGGCGAACCCACCAGGGCACTACTATTGACCGTACTAATTTGCCAGTGTGGCATTCTATTGGGTAAGTATTCTGTTGTACAATTTAAAGAGTAAGAAAGAAGAAGTTTAAATAAATATTCGTTAAGGTAATGTTGATTTATTGGCGCCATTGTTGTCCATGTTTTTCCTAATGTGTTATGGATTTGTCAACTTGGCTTGTGCCGTACAAACTTTGTTGAGAACACCCAATTGGAGGCCACGCTTCAAATTCTATCATTGGTCTCTATCACTGCTTGGCCTTACTCTATGTATATCCGTTATGTTCATGACATCTTGGTACTTTGCTTTAATTGCAATGGGAATGGCAGTTATAATTTACAAATACATTGAATATCGAGGGTAAGTTGCCCATTAATCCAAAGACGTTTAAGATAAATTAAATTAAAACTATTTAATAGGGCCGAAAAAGAATGGGGCGACGGTATTCGAGGTATGGCACTTACAGCTGCCAGATATTCATTGCTGCGCTTAGAAGAGGGCCCACCACACACTAAAAATTGGCGCCCTCAGATTTTGGTTTTATCCAAACTAAATGACAATTGTATGCCAAAATATCGTAAAATTTTTGCATTTGCTACACAACTTAAAGCTGGCAAGGGTTTGACAATCTGTGTCTCTGTCATACAGGGAGATCATACCAAAATCGGTAGCCGTGCCACAGAGGCCAAACAGACCCTACGCAAATACATGGATGATGAGAAGGTTAAAGGTTTTTGTGATGTTATGGTGGCCAAAGAAATTGGTGAAGGTCTTAGTTCAGTGTAAGTTTTAAGTGTTTCAAAATTAATAATTTATGCAATGATTTACATATTTGATGGTTACATATGTATGTTTATTTATATGTATAAACATTTTGGTTATATTTAGTATACAAACAATTGGCTTGGGTGGCATGAAACCCAATACAGTAATTGTTGGTTGGCCTTATAGTTGGCGCCATGATGGCAAACAAAGTTGGAAGATCTTTATACAAACCGTGCGTACCGTTGCTGCCTGCCATATGGCATTATTGGTGCCAAAGGGTATTAACTTTTTCCCTGAATCCAATCACAAGGTAAATAACGTTTTATATGTAAAGATTGCGGATTATTTGTCGTAACTTAGAATGTATTTAAGATTGGTGGTAATATTGATATCTGGTGGATAGTTCATGATGGCGGCCTCTTAATGTTACTGCCCTTCTTATTAAAACAACATCGTACATGGAGAAATTGCAAGTTGAGAATTTTCACCGTTGCCCAAATGGAGGACAACTCTATACAAATGAAAAAAGATCTGAAGACATTCCTCTATCATTTACGTATAGAGGCTGAAGTGGAAGTCGTAGAAATGGTAAAAAAAAAATTTTAAAAAATTATTCTGTTAAATGATTTTTAAATTATTTTTTATCATTTAAATGCAGATGAACAGTGACATTTCTGCTTATACCTATGAGAGGACATTAATGATGGAGCAAAGAAATCAAATGTTGCGTGAATTAAGATTGAATCGCATTGAGAAGACCAAAGTCGTATGTAAAAATAATTTTTTTATTTTTCCCAATGTCAAAAGAACATTAATTCATTTGAAAATAAGATTAAAGGATAAAAGTGAAAGAAAGAACAGTTTTATTAACATTTTGGTAGTGGGTCAAACATACATTTAAATGTTAATAATTAAACTGCTTTTTAAGTGTTTACTTTAACCTTTAATAACAACCAAATTAACTTATATTTAACAAACTCGCCAAACATTTACACAATCACTCCCTAATTCACTCTTTCAGTCAGTTGTCGTTTTGAAATCAAATGCCTTTTGTTTTTTTTTTAAGATTTCTTTTTTTAATTATTTTCATTAAATTATTGGAAACTTTAAATGAATCGCAAATTTCTCAATTATTTAAGTTATTCTATTACAGACCTACTTTATTGGTATTTTTTTTAAATTTTATTATTCATTTAATTCATATCTAAGAAATACTTAAGCCCATTTTATTTGCTTAAAATTACATATAAATCTACCATGTACGATATCTGTATCTATACATATATATCTTTATATATCTAAATACTTTAATACAAAACTACTCTTTTTGTTAAATTAAATTTCAAACAAAAATTGAAAAACAAATTAAAAAAAAACAGAATTTAGTGGACAAGAAATCATCAACTGGGGAGGACAAAATGCCTTTGGTAAAAATAACAAAAAAAATAATAAAAAAAACTGAACTTATAAAATATTTTATACTTATTCTCTCTATCTAAATATGTAAAACGTTTATATATTTTTACTGTTCTTGTTCCATGGTTTTAAATGTTTTTGTACAAATATGTATTTATGTGTATGTATTTAATAAATCATGTTCAATTACATTCCTACATACATACATACTTAAGTGCATTTGTGCATAAAATACATATAAACTTGATGGATGTTGTTTCTTTCGTTTTAGTCATTCTTCATTCATATGCTCAGACGCACATACAATCAGTCAGTCAGTCAGTCAATTTTGTGCATGAAATGTGTGTTAAGAAAGGCATCCTTAAAAATTAGTTTTTGGTTGTTCTAAGCAAACTTGTGCATTGACTCTTCATCATCCTGTCATCATATTATTTACTCTTCGAAAAAAAAAAATTCATATGACGTCATCCATGAATGTTATCTCATTGTCTTGAAATTCCAGGGCTGAAATATTTTCGCACCTTTTTACCACAAACGTTAAACGCATTCACGTCATTAATTTTAAATGCATTTTCTTTTTTCTCTATGCATTTGAGTACAGTACATACATTCATATATATGTATAAGTATATGTACATACATAAGCATTTCTATGTATATGTTTATATAAAAATTTATATATTTTTTTTAATATTTTTTTTTTAATTAATTAGTTATAAGGATACGTTGTTATAATTTGTACCAGAGTAAAATATACAGGATGCAATAATTTGTATACAAGTCCTTAAAACATCTTTTTTTATACCATTCCGCACTTGACCCGTTTTATGGGCAAAAACTAATTCCAGCCAAAAATTCAATAAAAATTGAAAAAACCGAGACAAGAAAGATTTTGTGATGAGAGGTGAAGCCAAAAGGATTGTTGGCCTTCCCTAGCTTAACGCTTGACATAAATTTCATAAAATTTTAAAATTTTGAGTGTGCTTTTAAGAAAGTTAGAAAACTCCCAACTGCCGAACCTAACTAAAGATGAATGTGTTATGTAACATTCAAAACACTGTTGGTAATTTAAAAAACAAAAATGGCATTTTGAGCTGCAGTATAAACATGGTGTTACCCTTTTTTTGATTATATTAATTTTGACTGCATCACACACATACAGTCACGAAATCTGCGAAAGTAATTATAAGCATCCATATAAAAAATTATTGTTTACTTACCCAAAGACTTATTACCGCGATACCTATTGGACTGGATAAAAGAGTTTAAATGAGAACCTTTTAGCGTATAACATGTATTACAGTTATTGCATCCTGTATCAAAATTTCTGTTAGTTTCAAAACAAAAGAAAAAATTAAAGCACGTTGAAATATGTTAAGTAATTAATTTATTTTTTTAAAAAACATTTTCTTTTGTTGCTTAAAAAATGTAAAATTATATTTAAATTTTTCGACACCAAGCAAAAGTATTTTGTTTTTAAACCTTTTATCCCAGGAGAAGGGCGAAGAGAAGGGAGAAGAGCTACTAATGATCATTGAAAAAAATATGTTCGTCTATCAGCATTCTTATGTGCATACTTCAGTGACGTTTAAATATTTTTGCATAGTCCATGTATGTCCAAATGCTAGAATTAACATAAATGTGCTTACCTAGCTTCACACGTTAATTCCTTTTACTTCTGTGAGAATCCAATCACAACCGAGCCTTATGGTTACAGCTTAGTATCATAAGCGCCTCCTATAACAAAAGAAAGTTGTTCATAAACTGGATTTAAGTGATATTTATGTTACGTATCTTTCATATATAAAAAAATCACCGAAAGTTTCAGCTAATTGATGTCAAATAGTTTATATTGTTTTATATTTAAAGTCATCTAATGGATGACCAAAACAAAATACTAGAAGTAATTAGTGATGACATATGTATGTAGTGGCATTTAACCTACCGAATTAAAAACAGAGTGCTGACGAGAAATTGTAGCTGGTTTCCAAAAAAAAAAAAAAACATTCCACACGGCTAATATCGGAATAACATACTTAAATTTTAATAAAATTTTTATTAAAAGCTATCACAATTGCAAAAATAAACTTAAGGTTGAAAAAAAATAAACTTTTATAAATTTTATTTTGGTTTGCCCTAAATATTGCAGATTTTTATTTTATGTTTTTTTATATTTTAATAGAATTAGTTATATGTATTATAAAAATAAACAATTATTTACTATAGTATTAAATGGCTTAATTATTTATTTGGCAAAGTTTTATCATTTCAAAACCAATGTTTTTGATTTTAAAATTATTATTATTATTATTCGTTTTTTTTTATTTGTTTACCAAAAATTCTTTTTAAAGCATTTTTATTATTATGATTTTTGTTTAATTTTATAGGTACAAACAATAATTGATCATCATCATGAAAGTATGAAAACATCATCAAAAGTACGATTTGCAGATCCCACAGTAGAAGAAAAACACGAAAATGTCAGTTCTACTTAAATTAACAAAACAAAACCTCCTTACATTACTAACCTTTCAATATCATCAACTCTTTCTTTTTGCTTCTTTTTTTAATTGATCTGTTCTGGGGGTAAATAAATGTTTATAGGAGGCCAAAGATGATGAGAATAATATCAGCAAAGCTTACGAAGCAGACGAGGATAATAGGGAAAAGAACAAGGATGATGAGGATGAAGATGAAGATGGCAGTAATGATGAATATGTTGAAAAGAAACCGTAAGTATTGGTCATCTAGACCTATAAGATCTATAAGATACCTGCACAGTTTGTCAAATACAAAAAAATTAAGTTTTTCACTCTTGGTAATAAACTGCCTAGTAAGTTTTGTATTGGTGGTAAATGAGAAAAACTCACACTTTTATTGTTGTTGTTGTCTCATTTACATACATCATTTACCATAAATATGCAGATTACTAGATGCTTATCACCAAGAGTAAAACCCGCTTTTATATTTAATTTATCACGCAGGGACCCTAATAATTATGCAAAAAAAAATAATGATTTTTTCCAAAAAATAATAATTTTTTCCAAAAAATAATAATTTTTCAAAAAAATAATAATTATTTTTTGATTTTTTTTTTCAACGGGATAATTATTATTAGATATTTACAAAAATCAATTTTGATTATAATAATTGATTTTTATATTAATTAAAAATTTAACGATTATTTATGCAAAAAAGTAATAAAAATCAAAAAATAATTATTATTGAAAAAAATAAAAACAATTTTTTCAAGGAAAAATTTAAAAGCACTAGCTTAATACTATCAAAATGTATTTCACTTAACACTTAGATGTTGCCTGTACATGATTTTTTCATTGAAAAATCGAAGGTAATTTTTCTTTACAGTCCCTGATACCAAGATATTAATATCATAGCATGGGTCGACTTATATGATAATATTTTTCATGAAATTTTATGTTTAATTTTTTTAATTTGATAAGTTTGAATAAGTAAAAATCTAAAAGCTGTACGGAGACTTTTTTGATTCATTGAACGTATGTATGTTTGTTTAAATATATTTTTTAGAAATGAAATGAATGTGCGTCGTATGCACACGGCTGTAAAACTTAATGAAGTTATTGTAAATAAATCACAAGATGCCCAATTGGTTATAATGAATTTACCTGGTCCACCCAAGGATATTAATTCAGCTCGTGAAAGCAATTGTAAGATTCTTCAACCAAATCGTTATTTTATATTAGCTTAATAAACATTTTTTTAATTTATTTCAAGACATGGAATTTTTGGAAGTTCTTACAGAAGGACTAGAAAAGGTGCTAATGGTTCGAGGAGGTGGGCGTGAAGTGATAACTATTTACTCTTAAACAGTAAAAAAGAAGAAAATATTTTTGAAAAAAAAAACACCACCCCAACAAACAAATGAAAAAAAAAATAAAAATTATTGATATAAAATCAACAAAATACAAAAATATGATAACAACAATTTTGTAATATTTGAAACTTAGGCAACTTTTTGAATCAATTAATATTCAAGTAGTAATTTTAGGTATTAAAATGAAAAAAAAATTAATAAAAAAAAACAAAATCATGCAATTAAAACTATTTTAACTTAATTTTATGTAAAAAGATAATAAAACAAAATGTTATAGTGAATAAAAACCAAAACAAATATTATATTAAAAACCCAAATTTAGAAAAATAAAAACACAATTGAGTTCTTACTTGCAGTTTTTATATGAAGTTTATTTCAAAATTGTTTGCCTAACAGTAATACTATATACTTATACATATAAGAAACAAATCCATGCGTTGATAAACGCCAAACCGACTTTTTTAAATTGTTTTTTAATATTCCGAGTTTAACATTCATCAAGAATTATATTTGTCTCATCCAGACATTTGCAAATGTCAAACTCCATATATCAAAAACGAATACAAAAAAATCTAGTTGTACTTTGTTGTGAATGAAGAAAAATCTTGCTTAACGGATACCCACTTTAGACGGACATTGTCCCGGCAGCGCTCCAAAAGAAAAACAAAGCAGCCTCTTTCTCTTGAATAGGCTCCTCTAATAAACGGACGCGGACACCCGCCACTACAACTTTTTTAAATGACCCAAGGATGTTGAAAATTTTTAAGCAAACAGAAGATATTTTTCAAAGTAGCAAGAGTAATTAACCCTTTCTTTAAGTCAGCCGAGTGCGAATATATTAAATGAACGATGTCGTTGGTTTAAGTTTAGGACGTCGATGTATTCTCTACCAAAACATCGATGTTTATGAACGATATATCGATGTTTTTAAGCATCGTTTGCATCCCTACATATATTACAATCGTCTCTTCGATATCCGCTCAAGACAAATTACACTGTATATGCGTTCAGTGCAACTCTTGTTTTCCGCTAAAAAAATAAAATCTGGCAACTTCACTTCAGCTTATTGTTTATAAGCAAAACACCCTGTTAGTACTCTAAACAGCTGTGTTTTGTATCGCCAAGAATTTAACAAACAATTTGAACAAACAATTTTGACAGCTGGCAAACAATTTTCAGGGTTGCAAAAAATGTACTATTTTTGTATATGTGTGAGCACGTGGTAATTTTGCGAATGTATTTGTACCCACGAGCTTAGTAAAATTTCACAAATAAAATGACGATAGAAAATGGTAAAAAGTTTTTATAATAAAATTTTTTTAAATATTCGTTGAGCACTATAGTGGCATGTAGTCGCTTATAGTAGACTAAAATAGGTTTCAAAAAATGTATAGATGTCCCTCCCAAAGACTGGGCGTTAGACGCTATCGTCCTGGCCAAAAATGATTTTATGAAAAACACCATAGAAAATGGTAAAAAGTTTTTATAATAAAATTTTTTTAAATATTCGTTGAGCACAATAGTGGCATATATCCACTTATAGTAGACAAAAAAACGTTTCCAAAAATGTATAGATGTCCATCCCAAAGACTGGGCGTTAGACGCTATCGTCCAGGCCAAAAATGATTTTATGAAAAATACCATAGAAATTGGTAAAAAGTTTTTATAATAAAATTTTTTTAAATATTCGTTGAGCACTATAGTGGCATATAGTCACTTATAGTAAACTAAAAGAGGTTTCCAAAAATGTATAGATGTCCCTCCCAAAGACTGGGCGTTAGACGCTATCGTCCTGGCCAAAAATGATTTTATGAAAAATACCATAGAAAATGGTAAAAAGTTTTTATAATAAAATTTTTTTAAATATTCGTTGAGCACTATAGTGGCATATAGCCACTTATAGTAGACAAAAAAATGTTTCCAAAAATGTATAGATGTTCCTCCCAAAGACTGGGCGTTAGACGCTATCGTCCTGGCCAAAAATGATTTTATGAAAAATACCATAGAAAGTGGTAAAAAGTTTTTATAAGAAAAATTTTTAAAATATTCGTTGAGCACTATAGTGGCATATATCCACTTACAGTAGACAAAAAAAGGTTTCCAAAAATATATAGATGTCCCTCAAAAAGACTGGGCGTTAGACGCTATCATCCTGGCCAAAAATGATTTTATGAAAAATACCATAGAAAATGGAAAAAAGTTTTATAAGAAAAATTTTTTTAAATATTCGTTGAGCACTATAGTGTCATATATCCACTTATAGAAGACAAAAAAAGGTTTCCAAAAATATATAGATGTCCCTCCAAAAGACTGGGCGTTAGACGCTATCGTCCTGGCCAAAAAAGGATTATGAAAAATACCATAGAAAATGGTAAAAAGTTTTTATAATAAAATTTTTTTAAATATTTGTTGAGCACTATAGTGGCATATAGTCACTTATAGTAGACAAAAAAACGTTTCCAAAAATGTATAGATGTCTGTCCCAAAGACTGGGCGTTAGACGCTATCGTCCAGGCCAAAAATGATTTTATGAAAAATACCATAGAAATTGGTAAAAAGTTTTTATAATAAAATTTTTTTAAATATTCGTTGAGCACTATAGTGGCATATAGTCACTTATAGTAGACTAAAAGAGGTTTCCAAAAATGTATAGATGTCCCTCCCAAAGACTGGGCGTTAGACGCTATCGTCCTGGCCAAAAATTATTTTATGAAAAATACCATAGAAAATGGTAAAAAGTTTTTATAATAAATTTTTTTTAAATATTCGTTGAGCACTATAGTGGCATATAATCGCTTATAGTAGACTAAAATAGGTTTCCAAAAATGTATAGATGTCCCTCCCAAAGACTGGGCGTTAGACGCTATTGTCCTGGCCAAAAATGATTTTATGAAAAACACCATAGAAAATGGTAAAAAGTTTTTATAATAAAATTTTTTTAAATATTCGTTGAGCACAATAGTGGCATATATCTACTTATAGTAGACAAAAAGACGTTTCCAAAAATGTATAGATGTCCATCCCAAAGACTGGGCGTTAGACGCTATCGTCCAGGCCAAAAATGATTTTATGAAAAATACCATAGAAATTGGTAAAAAGTTTTTATAATAAAATTTTTTTAAATATTCGTTGAGCACTATAGTGGCATATATCCACTTATAGTAGACAAAAAAACGTTTCCAAAAATGTATAGATGTCTCTCCCAAAGACTGGGCGTTAGACGCTATCGTCCTGGTCAAAAAAGGATTATGAAAAATACCATAGAAAATGGGTTGTTGATCATTATAAGGAAAGCAGAAATCAAATTTACATGCTTTTGAAATGATATATTTATATTTGTTAACTGTATACCGTAAATCAGCCTTCTTTTTTAAAATAATTTTGAAAATAAAAAGACCTTAAATGTACATACGTGCATATAACAGTGGCAATTAAGTTTTCCTTCTTTTGTTCCTGTTTGACACAGGCTGTGTTAGCTGCGTTACCAGAATTTTTAATATGCGTTATAAACTAATCGCTTTGATTAAATTGGTTGTTGAATTGGAATAAAAAGGAAGAGAGGTTTAAACGTCATTAGCTTATTAACGTTTTTATAGTTTATTAAGTTTACCTGACATGGCAAACTTAAAGCATTTTGACTATTTTCGTTAAGTGCACTTAAAATTGCACAATCTACTGCGATATTTGTCAACCAATTTCCTTCTTGTAAAGATTCCCAATCTTCACTGTTTAAGAAATTATGAAAACCTATTTCGAACTGCTGCAACTGCGGATAAATAAAACTGTAGGTGTCGTTATATCTAAATAATAGGTATTCGATTTTATCTTGTTTTTTAATTTGGCACGTAAAGTTTACATTTTGTTTCGGATAAATTGAAATATTATGCGAATTTTTGGTTTTCTTTTCTTGGTGTAAAGTTAATAAGCTATCTTTTTTTTTTTGTATTGCTAAGATAGGTTTCTGCATACAGTAAGAATGTTCCAAGTCAACGCGTGTAGCGATTTCATTTTCATTTGGTTTAACTTTAATAAAATCTTTAATATTTTCTATTTCTCTATTTAATTTTTTCGTGTTCTTGGCATTTGAAAGCTGTATTGGATTAATGGCTTTTTGCTTCCTTGGATCAAATTTTTCCCAGGTCTCTTCAGCTTGATCATTTATCTCTGGTTCTTCAGACACATTCAAATCTAATTTATTAGATTTTATTTCAATGTGTTCTAAATTTTTTGAGGGAAGTTCTGTAGGATTTTTGCCGGCTATACTAATATCTTCAAAAATATTATACTTATATCTTAACTCTTTCAATGAACTTATATTTTCTTCTCTGTCAATTTTTATAAAATTTCCAGGTCGTTCTGATTTTTGTTTCAAGAGAATATGTTTTTGTAGATAAAATGAAAATTCAACGGGTGCATTGCTAAGATGATTCCCGGAAGGATCTACTAAAATTCCCATTATATTTGTCCACATGGGAAGAAACGGACAATATTTATTGATAATAAAGTTACACATTTCTTCATTTTTTAAAACATTATCATCGCCTTTTAGGGATTGGTACTTTAGGTCATTACATATTTCATCATATATTTTTAAAAATATTTTTTTAAAGGGACTTCGGGAGGCAATAGATTCTAAATTGTGAATTTCTTTACTGTCCATAATATCAATACTTTTCGAATCATCATTATCTACTTCTAATATACCTTTCCTTAAAATGTTAAAACTTTCATTAAAAGTATAATTTTTTTTGGGGTAGAGTAATACAACGAAAAGGTGTTTGAACCAAAACTTACACTCTTGTATTGTCGTGAGATCAAAGGCCATAGTTAATGCATGCTTAATAAAATTGCGTAAAGCACCGGTTTTGCCAATTTTGTTATTTAAATCTTTACACATGATGTGTATATAATGGGCTTTGCACCATTGTACAGTTACCTTTGGTTTTTTAAAATGACTTGGATCTTCTAAAAACCGATAGCAATTAAGCAGATGTTGAGAAAGATTTTCATCATTGCAGCATTTTAAAACTGCTCCAAATAGTGCGTAACTAACATCTGTACAAACTCTTTTGAAGAACGGCCATTTTAACTTGTTTTCGATGCAAAAGAGCTTTAATTTATCTAAAACTGAGCATATATCCACAAGAGTATGGCGCGAAAGTATTGCAGTTATAATTGGAATAATCATTTTGTGCTTTTTTATTCTTATAACCATTTTATAAATAAGGATTCGTTTTTTCGCACATTGAATCTGGCGCACACTTTGTCCAGTTGCATCGAAATGGATTGTATAATTGGCATCTTTTATTATTTCAGGATTATCTGCAAGTGTGGTAAAAGTGGCTTTTCCCCAACAATATATGGCTAAAGGTGATCCAACATGTTGAATATAGTCTTTATATTTGTTTTGTTGCATTAAATAAACATCATAAAAAGTATCTTTATGGAGCCATTTGTCTGAATTACCCTCAGATTTAACCTTACGAAAGGTAGAAATATTTTGGATGTTTTGTAAGTTTCCACTCTTTGCAATGCTATCTGATGCTTTAAGAATTTGTTTTTTTCTATGACAATAAGAACCTTTTCCCTCCAATGCCTTTTTCTCTATTTTACGAGTAACACCTCGTATCTGAGCAACACGTTTCTCTTCTTTTGCATGTACAATTTCAGAACTTCTGTGAACCATAACCTCTCCATCCAAATTGATTTTAAATCTGTATTCGGAGCAGTCTTTAAAAGTGCAATATCCATATATCATAATGCTCGATTTAAATCTTCTCAAATTGTAATAACAAATTATACATGCGTTGTTAACTTTTAAGTACTCCTGACGAACAAAATCAAGTATAAATTTATTCTTAGTTAGCTTTAACGAATTATCATCTTTGGCTTTAAAAATTTTTGTAGGATTAACTTGAAATTTAGAGTCCAAAATATTTTTTTCAAACTTTCTTCTTCGTTTAGTTGCCACTCCTTCTGGCCGTTTAACTTCTCTGCTTAATATTTCTTTTTGATTAGGTGGCTTTCTATATTCTTTAAACTGTTCAACTTTTAAACTTCTATCTGATATTTCAAATGGACCTAAAGTTTTATTACTACTATCAAGAACGTTTTCCAAACTTTCATTAAAACTTTTTTCATTCCTCATAAGCATTGAGGCTGCATTTAAATCTATTATATTGCCTTTGTCACTACCTATTATAATTGGTTCACTTTTGCGCAATTGTTCATAGTTAATATCATTTGGTTTGCTCACCAAATTGTTATTGGTACTAACATTAGGTAAATATTTATCGAAAAGGCTTTCAAACATACCTTTTAATTTATCAACGAAATTTGATAAGATGTTTTCTAATTCAAAACTATTTTTTTTACACTTAGTCATCTCTGGATCTGAAAAATAGATATATAAGTATGTGCCTATGTGGTTATGTGTGTATATATCAATTTGTTAATCAACGCGTTAGAAAGTAATAAAACGAGTCGTTAGCACACAGAAAAAACTTTACAAATTTTTATTCAAACAAGCAGTTTTTTTTAAATTATAACTTTTTACAACATTTTATTAGATTCTAATAAATTTGTTATCCAATCTTTATGTCAGACAAAATAAATTTTTTTGTCTTATAGCATTATTTTTTTGAAGATAGTAGTCATTTTTTTCCAAATAATTTTTTTCAGAAATTTAATAAATTTTATTTTTTTTGGTTTAACAATCTTTTAAATAGGACCAAAATCTGTAAAACATTTAAATGTTTTGTCTGAAATCAGTCCTATAAACAAAATTGTAAAATCAAGTAAACAATTTAATAACACTTTTGATGTGGTATTTTATCAAAATTTTATATTTTTCTTAAAAAAAGAATAAAAAAATCTATAAAAAAACACATTTCACTGATTCAAATTAGAGTGATATTTTTAAATGTTTGCTTTAAAAGACATACATTTATTGTTATTTTTCAGAGAATTTAAATTTAATTTTTATAAAATCTTAGCCAAAAAAGATGTATTTGCTTGCATAAGAAAACTTATGTTTTTTTACTACACCTTTTTACAAACAGAAATTTGTCCTGTAATTTTATTTTTAAAGAAACAATATGAACTTACCATTATTAACATTATAATCCATTTCAATCGGTATTTTTGTATCTAATGTATATAAAAAATTTTATAATTGGTGGTAGAATAGTTTATCATTTCGTATTAAAAATTTACCATTATTAATAGTTTGCCAGATAATTTGGTCATCTAAGTCTTCGACGTTTTTAAACGTTAAGCGATCATTTTGAAGTTTGTTATGTAAGTCACTTACGCTTTCTACTGGCTCAAGTTTTTCTAATGAAAAACTTTGAAAATATTTAGCATTAAAGTTCTACAAGGAAACAAGCATTCAAAAATAAAAAGGGGATTAAAAAAGATATTAATTATTACCACTTCCTCTTCCCTAAGCCTAAGTAAAGAGTATAGAGCACATTTTTCAGCTTCATTTAAATTAATAATTTTTAATCCTGATCTTTCATCTGACGTTTTTATTTCTGAAAGCTACAATGATTGTTAAACATTATTTCAATTTTTTATCCTTTTCGTTTACCTGAGTATAATTACTGATATTTTTTCTTGCCCCATTTGTGTTATCTTTCGGAAACCTTTTAATCTACATTTGACAATATAATACCATGAAATTTTTAATATATTAACAATTAAGATCGCTATATTCGCTATGCCGAATCATATATACCCTTCACAATGTTTAGTTAGGCAATTAGGCATATGAGAGTTCAGGTTTTAATAATGATATTGCATTAATTTTTGAATGACTATGAATTTTGTATGTATCTTAAACAACGTTTTTTTGCCCCAATGCAGTGACTCAGTGTTGACGCATGGCTGGTAGACGGTGGGCGATGGGTTCGAAACCCCAAACTTTTTTTATTTTTCCCAATATGTATTTTTTATTTACGAATTATTTTTAATTTTAAATAGGGATCGGTGTCATATTTTAACCCTCTTGGGATCACTACGGGAAGATTGTACAGGTTAAGTATGTTTAAGGCAAGGGAGGTCCTGATGAATTGGTACCACAAAGAGGTCCAAGAAATAGCAAGCTTGATATAAACAGATTTACGGACGGACGGACATCTTTAAATAAATTTTTCTGTTTAGAAGGATCAAGAAAATATATACTTATTTGCGTTGCAAATGGATATTAAAAAATTACAAATAGCAAGCTTGATATAAACAGATTTACGGACGGACGGACATCTTTAAATAAATTTTTCTGTTTACAAGGATCAAGAAAATATATACTTATTTGCGTTGCAAATGGATATTAAAAAATTACAAATGGAATGACAAGCTTATATACATATATCCTTATCACTAATGTGAAGGGTATTATTACTACTTACTTTGTTTATAATCATTTTAAAGTTTTTGCGATTGTTTCTAATTTTTAAATAAGTGGGCATGTTTTCATTATATTCACGTATAATACTTTTTACAATATCTTCGTTAATATTTTTAGTGAGAAGTCCGTCGTCCACTCGCTTTTGTAAAATATGTGAAATTTTTTTTTTGTCTCTCATGTTCTGTTCACCAAAAAATAAGTTTATATATATACAATAGTTATAAAATAAAAAAATTAGCTTTAAATTTTAACTCACCTCTTTATAATTTCTAACAAAAAGCACAAATATATATGAAAAGTAAATTATTTTGTAAATTTAGTTAAATAAGTTTACAGTTAAAATATTTTGGGAAACTTGTTAAAAACTAACGTTCACAGTTAAAGTACTTAAGTTTTGTGTAACGTTACCATACTTTAAGAATTCGCATGTTCATTATAGTATACATAAATGCCAGTTTGCAGTGCTGCTTTAGTATCAATAACAGCATTGCCACCGTTGCTCATTCAAAACATTATAATTCGAAATGAATAAACAAAAACAAGCTTTAAATAGAGTTTTTTTATTATTATTTATTAATTCCAAATTAAATTTTTTCCCTTTTAACTTCAAAACTTATAATGTGTTTGTGCAATCTAGAAGGATTAAATGTAATGGTATTCATAATAAATATAGTAGATTTATTAAATGCTTATTTGACAGATGTCTATGGAATACTTTTCAATATGCCCTTAATAAACCTACTATAGTTGTTATGAATTTGGACACTAAAATTTTGGCAGTACCAATATTACACACAAATATTTATTATATATATTATTTTAATTATAAAATTATATATAAAATCAAGTAAAAAAATTCTTTGCAGTTTTATTAAAAACATGGTTAATTTGTATGGAAGAGCTTATAATTTATTTAAAATATGGTTTAAATAATTACGCATTAACGGCTGTATTCATAAAAATTTAAACAGCATTTCAAACCTTTGTATTCATAAATGAATTTTAGCTTAAAAAACTTATTTTAAATCTTGTGAAAATACACAAATTTTAAAATTGGTTCGACCCTATTTTAAGCCCATTTTAAGCGAATTTCCAAACCTTTTTTTTGGTATTTTTATTGCCCAATTTCAATCCCATTTCAAGCAAATTTTCTAACTTTTTTTTTTATTTTGTATTCTGTTTTAATGTATATTTTGATAACTATTTTAAACTATTGGCCTTACGGCCCTTTGTTTAAACTTGAAACTGTGAGAATCAATACATTGGCATTATATGGATGTTTTTATAAATAAATATTAAGCCTTGCAGTCATTTTTCATTCATATTTACCATTTTTCAAAATTTAACTTAATTGTTTTCAGTAATATTAATATTTTTATTAATAAAGAAAAACTCGTTCGTTATTCAAATACTTTTCCATTTTTAATAAAGTCAACTTTCGAATTTTACTCTTACCTAACATTTTTCTTTTGCAATTTTTTTTTATTAAATATACATGCTGTCATACACATTTTATTTTATAAAAACAATATTTTTCTCAAATACAAAAAAAAAGAATGTGCATATATTCGATTAATGTATGAGCATATAACCATTGTTTTACATCATCATGACTCAAGTAACAAATGAAATTAATAGATTTTCCAACATCAGATTTTAAAAATCTTAAAAAATATTGAAGCTGAAATACGGTTTATGAATACAAAATTTTAAAAAAGCATTTTTAGGCTTAAAATCTTTTTTTAGCTAAAATGTATTTAAAACCTAAATTAAGATTTTTTATGAATACAACCGTAAGTGTTTATGTAAATTTTATCTCAAAAATAAATATTTTACTTATGTATTTATATAATTATTAATATACTTTTTTTAATTTTCAACACAAATTCCTTAAACTTAATTAAAACAGTTTATATGTTGGTTTAAGCGAATTTAAAAAGAATGCAATCATAAATTTAAATTCACGGCATTATTTATTTACTATTTCATTTAAAACTATTATTATATTAAAACTTATTGCTCTAAAATACATAATATATGTACATATATTATTCCACAATCAGTCATGATATAACGATGTCTTTTAATAGTTTGGTTTTAATTTCGGGTTACCTAATTTCACAATCCATTTTTATAACGAATTTTTTGTTTCCTAAAAAAGAACTTCTGGCAGCGCTGTAAGTACAAATAAAAGCAATTCTGGCAACGCAGCTTATACCGCCAGTCACAAATAAACGTTCAAAATGGAAAAAGAGGCGCTGGTAAAATAAAAACAGTTACATATTTTCAGTACTTTTCTTTAAACTTTTTTATTTTAGGAAATTTTAAAAATTATATTAACAAAAAGAGGAACACAAAAAAAAACACGGGAGAAGAAACAAAAAAAACCCAGAGTGGGCCAGGTAAAATAATGTCGCGTACATTATTGACTGTGTATGCATGTATACTTATATGTATGTACATGTTATTTTTTTAGAGATCAACATTACCATATTTTAAAAATTCGAAACATACCAAACGAACAATGTTTCATCAGACAACAATGTATGCACCATCGTCACCTTACTTGCCACAGTCTCCTTATGCATCCTCGTATCCTTATGCATCACCGTCTCCATATGCATCCCCGTCTCCATACGCATCACCGCCTGCATATGCTTCACTGTCAACATATCTACCACCGTCAACATATTTACCATCATTTTCATATATTCCACCATCTCCATATACATCACCGTCAACATATCAACACTCATCTCGATATGTGCAACAGTTGCAATATTTGCCCCCGGTTCAATATCTGCCTCCGTTACCATATCCGCAAACACCAATGTTTATGCAACAACAATACATACAAAGGCCATTTAATTTGCAGCAAACATCAAATCCGCAACCATTACCCATACCACACCAATATCCGCCACCAACACAAATTATATACCCTCAAGGGGATGCACAGGTAACGAATGCACCACCGAATCGCGAAACTACCCCGCCGATTTCAGTAGAGCCAGAGGTAGAAATAGCCCCTCCACAAACTAAAAGTGTCGAGATGGAAAAAATTTCTAATATGCTACAAAATTCAAAAATTTAAACATATACTATGTGTAAACATTTTTTTTTTATTTAATTTTATTTTTTAATATTAATGCAGTTTTTTAAATTTTTTACATATGTACATATTTTATCATAACTTTAAGTACAAAGCAAATTTAACATGAATTCCTAAAAAAATGTATCTCATTTCATAAAATCATTTTTGGCCAGGACGATAGCGTCTAACGCCCAGTCTTTGGGAGGGACATCTATACATTTTTGGAAACCTCTTTTAGTTTACTATAAGTGACTATATGCCACTATAGTGCTCAACGAATATTTAAAAAAATTTTCTTATAAAACTTTTTTCCATTTTCTATGGTATTTTTCGTAAAATCATTTTTGGCCAGGATGATAGCGTCTAACGCCCAGTCTTTTGGAGGGACATCTATATATTTTTGGAAACCTTCTTTTGTCTACTGTAAGTGGATATATGCCACTATAGTGCTCAACGAATATTTTAAAAATTTTTCTTATAAAAACTTTTTACCACTTTCTATGGTATTTTTCATAAAATCATTTTTGGCCAGGACGATAGCGTCTAACGCCCAGTCTTTGGGAGGGACATCTATACATTTTTTGAAACCTATTTTAGTCTACTATAAGCGACTACATGCCACTATAGTGCTCAACGAATATTTAAAAAAATTTTATTATAAAAACTTTTTACCAATTTTTATGGTATTTTTCATAAAATCATTTTTGGCCAGGACGATAGCGTCTAACGCCCAGTTTTTGGGAGGAACATCTATACATTTTTGGAAACATTTTTTTGTCTACTATAAGTGGCTATATGCCACTATAGTGCTCAACGAATATTTAAAAAAATTTTATTATAAAACTTTTTTCCATTTTCTATGGTATTTTTCATAAAATAATTTTTGGCCAGGATGATAGCGTCTAACGCCCAGTCTTTTGGAGGGACATCTATATATTTTTGGAAACCTTCTTTTGTCTACTGTAAGTGGATATATGCCACTATAGTGCTCAACGAATATTTAAAAAAATTTTCTTATAAAACTTTTTTCCATTTTCTATGGTATTTTTCATAAAATCATTTTTGGCCAGGACGATAGCGTCTAACGCCCAGTCTTTGGGAGGGACATCTATACATTTTTGGAAACCTTTTTTTGTCTACTGTAAGTGGATATATGCCACTATAGTGCTCAACGAATATTTAAAAAAATTTTATTATAAAAACTTTTTACCAATTTCTATGGTATTTTTCATAAAATCATTTTTGGCCTGGACGATAGCGTCTAACGCCCAGTCTTTGGGAGGGACATCTATACATTTTTTGAAACCTATTTTAGTCTACTATAAGCGACTACATGCCACTATAGTGCTCAACGAATATTTAAAAAAATTTTCTTATAAAACTTTTTACCATTTTCTATGGTATTTTTCATAATCCTTTTTTGGCCAGGACGATAGCGTCTAACGCCCAGTCTTTTGGAAAGACATCTATATATTTTTGGAAACCTTTTTTTGTCTTCTATAAGTGGATATATGCCACTATAGTGCTCAACGAATATTTAAAAAAATTTTCTTATAAAACTTTTTTCCATTTTCTATGGTATTTTTCATAAAATCATTTTTGGCCAGGATGATAGCGTCTAACGCCCAGTCTTTTGGAGGGACATCTATATATTTTTGGAAACCTTTTTTTGTCTACTGTAAGTGGATATATGCCACTATAGTGCTCAACGAATATTTTAAAAATTTTTCTTATAAAAACTTTTTACCACTTTCTATTGTATTTTTCATAAAATCATTTTTGGCCAGGACGATAGCGTCTAACGCCCAGTCTTTGGGAGGAACATCTATACATTTTTGGAAACATTTTTTTGTCTACTATAAGTGGCTTTATGCCACTATAGTGCTCAACGAATATTTAAAAAAATTTTATTATAAAAACTTTTTACCATTTTCTATGGTATTTTTCATAAAATCATTTTTGGCCAGGACGATAGCGTCTAACGCCCAGTCTTTGGGAGGGACATCTATACATTTTTGGAAACCTCTTTTAGTCTTCTATAAGTGACTATATGCCACTATAGTGCTCAACGAATATTTAAAAAAATTTTATTATAAAAACTTTTTACCAATTTCTATGGTATTTTTCATAAAATCATTTTTGGCCAGGACGATAGCGTCTAACGCCCAGTCTTTGGGAGGAACATCTATACATTTTTGGAAACCTTCTTTTGTCTACTGTAAGTGGATATATGCCACTATAGTGCTCAACGAATATTTTAAAAATTTTTCTTATAAAAACTTTTTACCACTTTCTATGGTATTTTTCATAAAATCATTTTTGGCCAGGACGATAGCGTCTAACGCCCAGTCTTTGGGAGGGACATCTATACATTTTTTGAAACCTATTTTAGTCTACTATAAGCGACTACATGCCACTATAGTGCTCAACGAATATTTAAAAAAATTTTATTATAAAAACTTTTTACCAATTTCTATGGTATTTTTCATAAAATCATTTTTGGCCAGGACGATAGCGTCTAACGCCCAGTCTTTGGGAGGAACATCTATACATTTTTGGAAACATTTTTTTGTCTACTATAAGTGGCTATATGCCACTATAGTGCTCAACGAATATTTAAAAAAATTTTATTATAAAACTTTTTTCCATTTTCTATGGTATTTTTCATAAAATCATTTTTGGCCAGGACGATAGCGTCTAACGCCCAGTCTTTGGGAGGGACATCTATACATTTTTGGAAACCTTTTTTTGTCTACTGTAAGTGGATATATGCCACTATAGTGCTCAACGAATATTTAAAAAAATTTTATTATAAAAACTTTTTACCAATTTCTATGGTATTTTTCATAAAATCATTTTTGGCCTGGACGATAGCGTCTAACGCCCAGTCTTTGGGAGGGACATCTATACATTTTTTGAAACCTATTTTAGTCTACTATAAGCGACTACATGCCACTATAGTGCTCAACGAATATTTAAAAAAATTTTCTTATAAAACTTTTTACCATTTTCTATGGTATTTTTCATAATCCTTTTTTGGCCAGGACGATAGCGTATAACGCCCAGTCTTTTGGAAAGACATCTATATATTTTTGGAAACCTTTTTTTGTCTTCTATAAGTGGATATATGCCACTATAGTGCTCAACGAATATTTAAAAAAATTTTCTTATAAAACTTTTTTCCATTTTCTATGGTATTTTTCATAAAATCATTTTTGGCCAGGATGATAGCGTCTAACGCCCAGTCTTTTGGAGGGACATCTATATATTTTTGGAAACCTTTTTTTGTCTACTGTAAGTGGATATATGCCACTATAGTGCTCAACGAATATTTTAAAAATTTTTCTTATAAAAACTTTTTACCACTTTCTATTGTATTTTTCATAAAATCATTTTTGGCCAGGACGATAGCGTCTAACGCCCAGTCTTTGGGAGGAACATCTATACATTTTTGGAAACATTTTTTTGTCTACTATAAGTGGCTTTATGCCACTATAGTGCTCAACGAATATTTAAAAAAATTTTATTATAAAAACTTTTTACCATTTTCTATGGTATTTTTCATAAAATCATTTTTGGCCAGGACGATAGCGTCTAACGCCCAGTCTTTGGGAGGGACATCTATACATTTTTGGAAACCTCTTTTAGTCTTCTATAAGTGACTATATGCCACTATAGTGCTCAACGAATATTTAAAAAAATTTTATTATAAAAACTTTTTACCAATTTCTATGGTATTTTTCATAAAATCATTTTTGGCCAGGACGATAGCGTCTAACGCCCAGTCTTTGGGAGGGACATCTATACATTTTTGGAAACCTATTTTAGTCTACTATAAGCGATTATATGCCACTATAGTGCTCAACGAATATTTAAAAAAAATTTATTATAAAAACTTTTTACCATTTTCTATGGTATTTTTCATAAAATCATTTTTGGCCAGGACGATAGCGTCTAACGCCCAGTCTTTGGGAGGGACATCTATACATTTTTTGAAACCTATTTTAGTCTACTATAAGCGACTACATGCCACTATAGTGCTCAACGAATATTTAAAAAAATTTTATTATAAAAACTTTTTACCAATTTCTATGGTATTTTTCATAAAATCATTTTTGGCCAGGACGATAGCGTCTAACGCCCAGTCTTTGGGAGGAACATCTATACATTTTTGGAAACATTTTTTTGTCTACTATAAGTGGCTATATGCCACTATAGTGCTCAACGAATATTTAAAAAAATTTTATTATAAAACTTTTTTCCATTTTCTATGGTATTTTTCATAAAATAATTTTTGGCCAGGATGATAGCGTCTAACGCCCAGTCTTTTGGAGGGACATCTATACATTTTTGGAAACGTTTTTTTGTCTACTGTAAGTGAATATATGCCACTATAGTGCTCAACGAATATTTTAAAAGTTTTTATTATAAAAACTTTTTACCATTTTTTCTTAGATTTGTCACATAATGAATTGTTTGTTGGGCTATGGTATCCATCTGCTGGTCTTTATAAGGGACAACTATACATTTTTGGAATCCTTTAGTCATCTACTATTAACTGCCATATGCCGTTATAGTGCACAATGAATTTTTTAAAACAAATTGCTATCAAAATCCTTTAAGAGTTTTCTAACAGTTTGTAGAGTTAGAGCGGCTAGTTGTAAATGTTTTGTAGGGTCGTCCGTACTTTTTTAAAATCTTTTTACTCTTCACATTTAGCTGTTATACGCTTTTAAAGTGTTTAAGAATTTTTTCATTCAAAACTTTTAAAAATATTGGCACCGAAATTTTTATTGAGTAAAATTTACCGAAAAACTCCACTTTTTGCAACTCTGTAAAAATTGTTTGCCAGTTGTCAAATTGTTTGCCAGCTGTCAAATTGTTTGTTAACTTCTTTTGCGTGTGTTTTGTTGTTAAACATCTGCAGCATACATAATTGGAGTTGTGTTTGAGAAATTTATATATCTGAAATAATGGCTTCAAATAAGTTTCCAGCACCAGAGTTTTTCTCGATTGCTCCACCGTTAATGGATTTTGAATCGGAACTTATTTGGTTCGATCTGACTGAATCGTTCAACGTTAAAATAGAGTATGACAAAAGTAACCGCATTAGCACCAATACTAGGGAAATAATGGAAATGGCATATACACAGCCTTTGAACTTGCAGGATCAAAAGTTATTACTGAATGAGCTAGTGAAAAATCCATTTTTTGTTTATCAAATACGCCTAACACCAGACAAGGTTGGTAAAAATACATACATACACACGTACCTGCATTCAATAACAGTCAGAAATGTTTTGTACTTAATTTCGTATTTACATTTTGTAGTTACCTCGTTTGGTTGAAAATAATCCCATGATATCTTTTGAAATTTTGGTCAAGTTAATGGACTCTCCTGAAATTACTGAGTATTTTCATGTTTTAGTTAACATGGATATAACTTTACACTCCATGGAAGTAGTTAATAGGTAACTACCTGTTACCTTCTAAGGTTTTTATTATTTAAATTAATTTTTTTTTAATTATGTACCATTTTTTTAAGGTTGACCACTTCCGTTAATTTACCCACCGAATTTATTCATTTATACATTAGCAACTGTATTTCATCGTGTGAAAATGTGAAGGACAAATATATGCAATCGCGTCTGGTACGTTTGGTATGCGTCTTCTTGCAATCTCTTATAAGAAATAAAATCATCAACGTAAAGGTAAATTTAATACATAAAACGCATTCCTTTATAAACCTTTATATTTTGTCTAGGAACTATTTTTGGAAATTGAGACATTTTGCGTTGTTTTTAATCGCATTAAAGAAGCCGTAGCCTTATATCGCTTATTGAAACATTTGGAAATGGGAGAACCACCACAACATCTAACAGCACCTAGCGGCAACACTTTAAATACAACATCATTAAATTCTAGTAAAAACGATAAAAATAAATAATATTCCTTATTGTTTTGGATATTGTCTTTGCCGTACTACAGCCAAGGAATGACATTTCGTCCTCCTAATACATTTTCATTTACATACAAATTTTGTGAAAAATATTTGAAAAATCTTTTCTTACAAAGGTTTCCTCGAATGTGTGGACTTTCACTTTTTTAATTTAAAATATTTTTACCCAAGTTAACGTTTTTCGCGTACTATTTATTTTTTAGATTTTATTCGAAAAAGCCTACCAATTTGTATCGAAGGATACTATAGCATGTTAACACTAGAGGTCTGCTTGACTACACCCAAATGCCGTTTAAATACATTCGTTTGTTTTTCAACAACATAGTGTTTTTCATTCAATGTTAAACAAACTAAATGAATGAACCCACAAGCGAAAGCAAATAAAAAACAACTTCAACCGAAAACAAAATATTACCCATACATTCATATAAATAAATACTGAATAGAATGTGTGAATATTGCTGTATGATTGGTGTAAAAAATTATTATTCATTTGTGTTTGCAATTTGTCGTTATTGTTGTTGTTAAACATTCATTAACTCGAAAAAATACCTGAATGTTTTTATAAAAACTCTAACTGTAATGAGACTTTGCTATGTTTTTGTATTTTCAAGTGTGTTTTATACACATTCAAAACGAAAACTGTAAAATGAATGTGTTCTTCTTGTATCATTGAGTGTAACACACAATAGATTCTTTCTTGTGTTGTTACTGGCTTAACTTTATTTATCTCCCATAGAATGAAAAATGTTTGAATGAATATTGTTTTTGTTGTGTATAGGCAATTAAATGAATATAGTCATGCAGATGTCTAGTTAACACTATAGCTTAATGACTTGTTTTTCACTCTCATTCGTTTTTCAATCTAAAATCATTAAAAAATATAACGATGTTTTTCATACAAATTGTTCAGAGCGAATCATGAGATAATTTGGTTTGGATTTCCAGTTAAATTATGAGCAAACAAGTGTCACCTTAAAATGTAACCAACCAACAGTTTACTTTCACAGCTGTCAAAAATAAAACAATGTGGAGAGTTACATAAAGAGAAAATCATTTCACTAAAAAAAAATAAAGTTTGATGTAAAAAAAACCGCAAAGTTGTATAATCATATATGTGTGTCTGTGTTTATATATCAGTACCTTAATATTGAAAGGTCCTAACTCGTATTTTTTTTTTCACAGATTTTCGTTTATTCACATAAATAGTATGCTCATAGATCACAATAAAGCAAAAAAATCGAATTTAAAAATACGAATTAGTGCCTTTCTATATTAAGTTAACGTATTTTAGGTACGTATTTTTTTAAACGCAAAAAAATAAAAGCCGATCCCATTTGGACAGGGTTCCAACATAAGCAGGAAAAATTGTGATTGTGTTTAACTAGGGGGTAACATTACTAAAAATCCCAACACAATAATTTTATTTGTAAAACTTATTCATACAATACACAGATAATAGCATTTATTACACTTTTTTCTACATTCTTCTGCTAAAGCAAAGGCTTTTGAATCTTATTTTACCGTTAATAGCCATGCTGCAACATAATTGTCTGCAAAACTCGTTTTATTTGCGAATTTGTGTTAAGTCGTGATTTTATGCCCAACGCGAATGATACAGCTAAAATCTCAATTGCATGTTCTTGCAGCAATACTGTCATTTCTGACAAATTATCAATAGCAGTGGCTGCTACCGAAGGATTATCATCTCTAAGACACTGTACGTATGCGTTTAAGGCGCAACGATTGACGTCCGATCTGCCAGGATTATGTTTAAGATGACGTATAAGAAGAATAAAAGCGTTCGATCTTATTTGGGCACTTGGCGAAAATATCAATTCCAGCAAACGGTCAAACAGTTCACTTAGAAAATTAAAACGTTTTGATGTAAAGCTTTCGATTTCCTGTAGGGGTCCCAATATAGTATCCTCCGCACTCGAGTGTTTTACAATTTTAATTAGATTTGCGAAATGAGGTGATATGGAGGACGATTTATGCAAAGTACCTGATATGGCAAAAGTAACAGCACCGCGGCTGTTAATGTCCAAACTGGATAGCTGGTAATTAGACAAAGAATCTGCTGAATCTGTCTCCATAGCTGTAGATATTTGGGTACTGCGATTGTCGTGTGTGGTGGATGAAGTGTCTTCAAAATCAAAATCTTGTTTCACTTCGACACTACCAGCTGAGGAACTCGAATTTTTTTGCTGCAACAGAGTTATTCCCTGTACCAATTGATGTAATGATTGCAAAGCATTATAACGGTTTGTCAAGCCCATGAGAACGTCCACATATCGTTCTATGAATACTAGCGCTGAGGAAGGATTTGTGTTTATATAACCCTGAAGTAATTCGATAAGTTTTAGCAAAATATGATACGATTCCTTAACGCTGCTGTATTGTTTGAAAAACGTGAAATAGCATTCCAGAGCCGATTGAAAATCTTCCTTATAGATGTCGTCGAAACAAAGAGGCTGTAATAATTCCAGAGTTCTTAATATTTGAATGAAGCGGTGCATGTGATATTCATCTCGTATGACTCGCAAACTCAACTGACCACGACCCTGTATTAGTGAAGATAAAACACCCATTTGTCTAAGAAATAAGGCCGGATGAGAGGCAGCCATTTTACGTATTAGCAGTTCAGTATCGCTTGAAAAGGTTTCAAAGTCTTTTTTGGTAAATAAATTACCCAGACAGGTAATTAAATTATTAGACACTTTGTCGGCCTGACAGCCATTAAGATTTTGCAATTTATCTGTATACGAGTCCAACTTATGATTTCGAATAAACTTAATGGAAGGATACATTAAATACATTTGTCTTAAGACTTTTACACGTAGTTTTTGCGAGCAGTCGCAATCAAACACATACTCGATAAACTTAACCAAATTGGCGGGTTTCTTTTTGCACACCCGGAATAAAAGATTTATTCGGCAACACAATACAAACTCATACTGTGGGGCTGAAGTCTTTAATTCAGATTCTCCCTCGCGTAATATAAACTCTATAAACATTTTTAGTTCTTTGTCTGTTAAAGAAAACATGTTTTCTGTGGGATCGGCTTTTAGAACGCAACGATCTCGACCTTGCCACAATTTTGGATTGTTTATTAGGGCCTGGACAAAATTTAAAACGGCCGAATAGTCTAGATCTTGATCTGTGCATTGAAGTAAATACTCTAAAGTAGATATGATGGTTTCCCAATTAGTTTCATGACAAATCCACGACAATAAATAAAAGCGAAAGTCTCCTGAAGATCTTGAGAATAAAAATGGTAAATCCTGTTTATTGTAGGCACAACACAATTCGGGATCATTGTCCGAAATCAAATCAACTAGCATACCATCACTGTACAGAGTGTGTGTATTAATTACAGATGATTTCATGCGATTCCGGAACTGGCTTAATATTTGTTGCAATGTAAGTCGGGAAGGTTTACTTTGTAATCGAGGTTTGGCCAGCTGTTGTTGACCACTTCTTACCAAGTCCTGTAAACAGCTGGCGTAAAACGTACTATTTGCTGCACTTTCCTTGCGTTTGTTGAGCATACAATATTTAAAGAATTTAGAATTTTCGGTTATCGCCTGTGGATTCAGTTTTATGATTGATCTAGTTAATAGAATAATCTGGTTTGGTTTCAATACGTTCACTAGTAAGTTTTCCATATTACTATGGTTTAAAGTCTTAAGGAAGCAATGATGTAAATGTGAGGCTTCCTTATCTAAGAGCTGATGAAGTAAAATTCTCAAGTCCTGTTCATTAAAATGATTGCTATTGGGACATTTAAGAACTTTATGAATTATTTCCTCATTTTCTTTAGGGCTTAAAGAAGCTGTTAATGGTTTATTTGCCGTGGCAACTATTAGGGGAGTAGGTGTCAGTTCCTCCAGCTGTATGCATTCCAATATATCATTTTTAATTTTAGGATTATCAGCCACTGTCTGAGAATGTGAATACAATCCTAAGGCCTGCACAGTAAAGTGACCATTTTTGGCTCCTCTTACTTGTTGGATTTCTATTAATTGGGCTAAATAAGCCTTGTTTAAAATAGCATTTTTTACGGTATCGAATTGCTCTATAACAGCATGATCTAACAAAGCCAACAATTTGGACATGGAATTGATAGGAGTGCCAAAGTTTTGCACAAATAATACAATTTGATCTGGAGTTAGTTCTCTTATGGCCGCTTCAATTAATCTATCGACCGAAGAACGTATCATTTTCAGCTTAAGCCAATCTGGCAAAAGTTGCACAGGCTCATGCGGCATATTGGGAATGTAGGCTATGGGCACATTTCCCCCCAATGGAAACCAATAATCCAAAATAGGTATAGATTCTGGCATCTGATTGCTCGAATGCGTAAGTAGAATTATAAAAGCATGAATTATATTTAAGTGCAGTGGCAACTGAACGCCATCATTAAATTGAACCATCAGCAGGTCAGGATACTCTGTCCATTGATAGGTCTCATGATGATCTCCCAGTTTTATGATGTAATTGTTGAACATGACAAACAGGCATTTCAAAGTTTGTAAACGATTCTCCTCGTCCAATTTAGCCAATTCATCGTTTGTCATGGTCGTAGTAACTGTACCGCCCTCTGGCAGGGGGATAATATGCTGAAACATTGTACTGCGTTCAACAATCAACTGAGCCATATCTATAACATGATCTAACATATCCGTAACCGAATCATCCAAAGTGTTTGCCGCTATAAATTGTATGTACGCCATCACCAAATCGGGCGAATTCTCGACTTGGCATGCGGATCTTAGCTGCGGTATTATGAAAATACGCACATCATTAAAGTGGGGTATTTGTGGTATGGCACTTAGAAGCCACTCATTTGGACTCAAGTCGGAACATTTAAATATGATTTTCAAGCCTCTTAGGGCTGACAAACGCGTCTGCTTCACTGTCGAGCATAAACGTCTAAATACATAGTCCAGTATCTCGCAAACGGTTTGTTTACTATATGTAGGATCCATTATAACGTTACGCAGAAAGTTCACCAGCTCCGCATCCCGACTGTTCTCTTCATTGATACTGCCAGCATTAAATAGTAAAAACTCGCAAAGACATTGAACAGGTAGGTGATTAAAATCACCATCACTATTTTGCACCAGATCCGATAGCCATGGCATTGATTGAGTTGTACCCTGTCTCTGAATAATGTCCAGCAATAAATCCGGTTTGCGGCTTCGACACAATAAATGACCAATTTTAAGGGTTTTGTTTAAAGTACGTAACTGTTCCAAAACCACACTCGGTACCCGACGTGCTACCCCCATTGGATCCATAAGCATTAGTTGCGATGTAAGGATGGCATTTTCTTCGGTTATCACAGCTTGAGAAGTTTGTGCAGCCAAATATGATTCAAATTCAACAATATGATCACGTTCCAATGGTACAATCTGGTTTAATTATTTTAATAAGCAAAAACTAAATAAAACATACAATCCAAACATCCTTACCTGCAATTCCTCCTTGCTCATAGCGGATTCATTAAATTGATTCGTTATGCACATTTCCATTAGCATTTTCATTGTGGGATAATGATTCCAGCAAAATGCCCCAAAAGTGGAGGGATTGTGTGCCGAGATCATTAGCATTATTAACCAAGCCTTCCAATACAATACTGTGATTGCCAATTTAGGCGGTTCATAATCGACTGGCAAGTTAATATTTTCCGGATGATGATATTCAGCCATGCTGAAGAGAAAATCAATAATATCGAATTTGTTTGCCTGAACCACCGGGCAGTTAGTAATGCGCATAGTTGAGGCTCTCTTTATTAGGGAAATTATTATATCGAACGTATCTGGTATAGTAAAGGGTATCTCCTTAGTTATCCCAATCAGTATTATGCGTAACAAAGTGTCCTCATGTATTGGAGTTTCCGATACTAAACGTAAAAGTGTCGTTCTCTCCGGCTCAGAAGGCCATTGATCATAGCGAGAGTACTGTTCAGCGTTTTCCAGAAGCAGAATCTTGTGCAGGCCTTGAAAAAATTCTCCTGCTTGTAGCTTAAAGAGAGCTGGTACGATTTCATACATCCATGAGACACAATCTAATTGAATCTGACACATTTGATTGTAGAACTTTAGAAGAACAGAGTTGTTGGCCGTACTATCCTTTGTGACTCTCAGGGATATACTGGCTTCACGTACTTGCGACGAGACAGAAAGCAACATGCTGAGACATGTTATATCGACCATTGAGTGAAATATGCGATCTCGAAATTCCGAACTTTCAATTTGTTTACTCAATTCAGGGCGCCCATTGAGAAATACCTTACAAAACACTACCAAATTGATGTCATTGCGTAGCATGCGTACTAATTCACGCAAAAAGACACGCAGAGTACGCAAACAGTCATCGCGTTGCAAAAGAAACTCTTTATAGATTTCAGCCAAGTGCTTAGCCGAGTCATCGGGGGAAGTTTGAAACATGGTTGCTGAATAATTAAAAATTTTTAAAAATATATTTCAAAAATAGTTTATTAGAGTTTATATATAATTTTTTTCTTTATTGCGGAAGTCGTTGTCGACGTCATTGTCAATTTTCAGCTGCAGTCATATTATATGGCCGTCGTCATATCGACCTGAAATTGGCACTAATTTGAAGGTATGTGTTGATGTTGACATGTTGTCAATTTACTAAATATGTACGTAGTATGTGTCATAATTTATAAAACTAGTGTTTAAATATGAGCTAATTTCTCATTTTCCTACATATTATATTTTACACGTTGATTTTTAGAAGATAAATACAATTACTATTATATAACATTGAAGAGTTCTTTCTAAAACCCATAAATTATTTTTTGTTTTAAGCTGCTTTGATTTTCTTTTTTATTTATACATTTGGATACCCATTGGTTATTGCTAAATGCATTATAAAGGCTTCCGAAAACAAAACCTTTTCGTTTTACAACAATTTCAAAATATTATTCAGGATTTGATTCCAATTTTTCTAGTTTATTTATAGAGTTTGATGTACGTCACGTTTGTCTTTATGCCGTTCAGTGGTTCTTAAAATAAATCGTCAGTAGATTTCAACAAAATTCTTGAAAAACCTCACAGCCAACAAACTATTTTTCACTTTAAGCTGTTTTAATTTTCTTTCTTATAATTTGGATAACCATTGGTTATTAATAAATGTATTATAAGGGCTACTATATATTATTGTATAGATATTTAATTTGCAAGTCAATGCCAATTTTATTGCTGTTAACATTCGCAATAAGAAAGATTCCTTTTTGTAATACTCACCCAACATTCCCATATTATTTGGATTTCTCGTGTTGGATAGTTCATTTTGCACTACCAATTTTAAAATGATATTTAAAATACCCGGTTCAAGTCGTATCATCTCTTTAATGCAAGAGATATAAAAATTGATTAGAGGCTTAGCTTTTAGTCTCATTTTTACTAAAATGGCTAAAACTTCGTGGTCTTTAAAATATTTTGCTCTGACATTGAAGCATATGTACGATAATAGCTCCTGGGCAAATTTTACCAATTTACCATTATGAATCCATAGTTCCAAGCGAGATATTGCCATATGGCGAACCTCCACCAATCCAGATGTTCTAAAAAGGAATTTTAAAAAGTTCCGAGTGTAGCAATCCTGTTGCTGACGTTTATTAAGCTGTTCCTTGATGGCATCAGTCACATATTTCTCAACAATACGCTCAGAGTCCATGTACCGATCTTTAACCTCACAATACGACTCGCAGCTCTGTTTGAAGTCATAGGGTTTAGCTGAACCACTAGCTTCTGAATTATCACAGGAATCGTCATCGATGTTAATAGGAACTGCAAGTTGCGGTGTGGATTGTGTGGGTGTGGTAGTAGTTGGCGTGCCGGCACCGCTAGCAGCTCCAGTCGCGGATTCCGGTGGCATGTAGTTTAGTTGTGGTGTTCGGGTCTTAAAAGCAGCGGCTATGTTGTCTATAAACGGTGCGCATAAACTGTTATCCGACCAAAAGCGATCATTAATTGCGTCCTCTATGTAAATCCGCATAAAAATTTCTGGCCATTGTTGTTTATCACTATAGGCTCGTGTCAATAGATTGCAAGCTAAAACGTGTGAATATGAAGTCTGTCTAATTTTGACATTAAAGTCCCGCCGTAAAATGTGTAGCAAGCCCGATGTAATTATATCATTGGCAAAATAATCTGGATGCAATTTGGCCAAGTATAATATGCCCAACATAGCCACCGTATCTGGTTTGGATTTGGCATATGAGGATATTAGATTTTTAATGCAGCCACATATGACCCTTACTAATGTTTCAGTATCGTGCTGTTCAGCAGCTGCCGTCACAGTCTCGACAATATCTAGCGAGTCACAGTCTGTTGCCATTTGTTCCCATAACTCACTAGATGGAGCAGCGTTAACGGTTTCACCTAGTAATCTAGTGGTTGTTGCTAGTTTTGCTTTTTTGGCGGCCATCATTGATGTTGTTGCTCCAGAAGGCTCTCTTTTACGATCGACCGACGGTCCACTTGCCGCTTTGCTTAGAGGTACAATTTTTGCCTTTGAATCATCTCTATAACCTTTGGAACCTAAAGCGAAAAATTCACTGCTCGCGTGCGAAGAAACCTTCTTTGATGCCCTCTGAGAAGATGAGGAAGGCTTGTTGCGATCCATTTTAATTACAAATAATCTACAATATGATTTTATGTCTCATAAACTACTATGAACTTGTTATAATTCTCAAATAAAATGTAAACAATAAAGTTTTTGTAAAACTACAAAGTGGAATGAACTACAGCGTGGTACAATCACAAAGCTAGATTGTTAACTGGGTGACTTAGAGTGCCAATAATCCTTAAATGTTTTGCTTAAGTATCATCAAGGAATGATATTTTTTTTATATTCACCGTGACAGAGAAGGCAACTTTAGGAAGCTTATTTAACTTTCAAACTGTGCGACTAATATTAAAATTAATTAAAAATTTTTTTGTACCAAAATTCAGATTCCAAAACGTTTAAAACGGTTATCCTGTGCTAACTTAAAGTTAAGTTAGGAATAAATTATTCATATTACTATTATTAGTATTATACTACCCTTCTCAAGATATGTAAACCTTATATAATGTTTTCTTGAGGTCGTTTTTTAGTTCATTTATGTATTATTGTAAGCAAACGCAAAATACCAATAACTCTTCCCAAGACGATCACTACTCGGTTTCCAAAAACGCACATTAGTTATGTCTCGAATATCATGTTAGTGTTTAATGTAGACAGCTCATAATCTTATTTTTTATGTTAAAGCACCGTTGTTGGTGCATATGTTAACGCTTTTATAACATGATGCTATAACAAACATTTGGTGGCTAATAAAGACGAAAGTACCAGCTCTTTTGCCGGATTACTATTAACTTAAGCAAAACCCTATTTTAATAGTGTATTTGAATATATGTAAATGCTGGTGATCGCCTCTGTTTGGTAAGTCTAAGCCAAGTTGCTTTAACAAAAATTTCTATGACTTATTGTACGTCATGACGAGACTAATCCATGCCCAGATAAATGTCAAAAACCGGCATTTTTTTACTGGGTTTTAATGAACTAAGTTTGGCGTTTGACTAGCCATGAATTTGTCTCATCAAGGTGTACAATTTTGTAACAAAAAATTTCATTAACTGAAATTTAAATGGATTTAATGTAATCGCCCTGTAAGTGCGGCAGTTTTGTTGTGAATTTAATTTAATACCAGTTTTTGTCGCTTTGCAACGCTGCTAATTTTGTTAAAGCAAAAAAAAAAATTAATTTTATTTAAAAGTAACCTGGTGATTTTTCGAGTAGAACCTCTTGTTATAGAAAAAGAATTTTATTGTTTCTAAAATGCAGAACAACGAAATGATGGTAGATACAAGTAAGACAAGAATGAATTTAGCGGCCATAAAAAAGGTTGATCCCTATGCCAAGGATATAGTAGATACATCATCACATGTGGCGTTCTATATATTCAATTCAGAGCAAAATGAATGGGAGAAAACCGATGTTGAGGGAGCCTTCTTCATATACAGTCGTAATGCTCAGCCATTTCACAGTATTTTTATAAATAATCGCCTAAACACAACGTCGTTCGTCGAGCCGATAACGAGCCATTTAGAATTGCAGGCACAGGCACCTTTTTTGCTTTATCGCAATGAGAGGTCACGTATCAGGGGTTTTTGGTTCTACAACAGTTTGGAGTGTGACCGTATAAGTAAACTAGTTAGTGAGCTAGTTCAGACAGCTTGTGTCTCGGGTGAGGTTGTAATACCAACGGAAAATTGCACGCAAGTTAATTCAAGAGAAAACAATGTGAATATATTTAAAATGTTGACAAATGCTCAGCAAGAATTTAACAATACCAATCAACAACAGCAGCAAAATAAAAATTCAGTCACTCCAAATAATGTAAACAGTGGCAAGTTGGCCCAACATACTCCTACAAAGAATATTGCATCCGGTAACGTTTTAAAATTTTTTGAATCAGCTAAGCCAACAGCAGAGGTATCCAACTATACTCCACGCATATTACCCAATACATTGTCAGTTGAACAATTAGAGAAACAACAGCGTGATATTGGGCCAAACTCCGCACAAGGTGGCAGTGTAGCTACAATGGATGATGGCAACAATTCTCTTTACCATGGGCAAGTTGAAAATGCATCGAACCGTCTGTCATGTTCATTGTTAGAGAGTTCTAATTTTGAATCGTCTTCTAATTCAGTGTTTAAAAATCCGGTTCCAAGAGCAGACAGCAGCTTTTTTGAAACGAAACCAATTATATCTCGTGGACCTGATTTTGGTTTCGCTAAAGCTTTAACAGCTGCTACAACTGGCCAGCTGCCAGGAGAGCAAATTTCGTTAAGCAAAATATTTTCAAATCTGAATTTGCAGCAGAGTCTATCACAGCTGAGTGGTGGGGGAGAGGGCAATGGGGATGTGGTAGTGGTAAACAAGCCGGCTCTTATGCCACCCACAATGTTCGATACGCCTACTGCATCGGCATCGCTGGAACCATTTAAAATTACTTCCAATACGCCCAAACATGAGCCACTTAATAAATTTCAATTTGTACAAGCATTTAACTATTTAATCCAAAATGACGAAGATTTTGTGCAAAAGTTGCATGAAGCTTATATGAAGACAGTTTCCAAATTTGGAACATATCAATAGGGCAGTAATTTACAATCGATGTATAAAAAACAATAATAGAAAATAAAACA
This sequence comes from Melanophora roralis, assembly GCA_963583895.1. NCBI lineage: Eukaryota > Metazoa > Arthropoda > Insecta > Diptera > Rhinophoridae > Melanophora > Melanophora roralis. Next base: position 81,839,260 of record OY757191.1, on the reverse strand, counting down.
TTAACAGATTAATTGTTAAATCACAAAAAATTCTGCAATACAAATCCTATAAAAATACAGTTTAGAATATTCCAACCCAAAAAAGCAAGCCGTGTTTTGGATTTATTTTATTAACCACTTGGCCAAAACTCTTGCCTATTTGAAACATTAAAAATAAACTATAATTCCAGCCTTAACTACTTATAATTAAGTATCTCCAATATTTCAGTCGCTTTCTGAAGAAGACTCTGTGGTATCATCTTGTTCTATTAAGGTCTTAAAATCTTTTACTTTTATCTTTTGTGGCACAATTTGTAAAAGAAATTCTAGACTGTCTTTTTTTTGCACCAAATTCGCCAGATGTTCATATTTTAATAAATTTGGGGCCTTTGCATTGTTGTATGATTCCCTGGAAAAATGTTTAATAAACATTTCCTGCAAAAAAAAGTCCTTTTTATTTTGCTTTTAATTGCCATTTATACATACATACAGTGGATTTTGTCATTAGATATAGAACTTCGTTACTAATGTTTCCCGTATCCAAAGAACTCTTCATAATAGTTCGTATACGAGTGTGTGGCAGAACGGTTTCCATAATCTTGCTTAATTAAGTTTTCAAATAAATGTAACAAACCTGAACAAATTTCACAAAATTAATATACATATAATGATGCTTCTTTGGGTTTTGATATAAAAGCGCCTTTAAACAGCGATGCCAGATTGATTAAAAACAAAACCAGAAGCACTAGATTATTGGGTGGAGGAAAGAGTATTTGCCTTATAAAGCTTGTGTAAATGGGTACAAATCAAGCCACATTCTTTATAGCTGCCGCCCTATTCTGTAACTCGCTAAAGCTAAAACTCTATCGCTAAAAATCTAAAAAAGCTTTTTGGCAATTTTTAGCTACGAGTGCAATTCTGTTATTTATATCGCCTAATTTAGCATAGTCCTAAATTTTAATTCGCCGCAAATAAAGCTTTTATTTCTATAGCTAAAATTTTCTAATATCGAATTCTCTAATTTAAAATTAGCGATTTGATCTCTAAAATTTTTAAAATTTTAGCATCAAATATATTTTAGTGCTAAAAATTGAGTAGAGGATAATATTTGTTTATTTAATGTTTTCAATGAAAAATATTTTTAATTTAAGCAAGAAAATTAAAGTAAAAATACAATTATATTATATATTGTAAAAATGTCTAGAGATTCTAAACAATTGCTTAGTTAAATTAATTGTTAAAAATATAAATCAGTTCCCTAATTATATGAAATATCTTTTAACATAAATTGATTGGCTATTTTAAGCCGTTTTACAGCAATATAAAACAAAAAATATTTTTCGGCACCTTTTTGTTATGATATATGTATAATATTAATTCTTTAAAACACAATACATACATACAAAGACCCTACTAACCCAATAAGCACAAATTTTTTGTGAATTCCAATGTTGGAATTCCGGTGTGAATCCAAGCTTGAATTACATTTAAAATCCATCGTCTTTCCAGTCTGTTTGAAGTTTGTTAAAAAACAACAACAAATTTGTTTGAAGCATACGTTATTTATGGCACAGAGTTGATGGAAAATCATTGGCGGCGGTGAAGATGATGATTTTATAATTAAATTTTCAGATTCAAGTTCGGTTCAACTTGAATCACACCGTTATTCAAGGCTGGAATTACACTATAAAGGTACTGTTTTGTTCGACTGTAATTCAATGGTTAATTTTGCTGGATTCGCTATTGAATTCAACTGTGTTTCAACTGTAATTCAACACTGGAAATTGGAAATTGTGACTTGATTTCAAATGTAATTCCACTTGAATTTCAGCCAAAATGCTTATTGGGAATTGTTTACTTATTGCAAACATACATACATATTTGCAAACAATTAAGGCTGCCATCATATAAACATGTCGCCATAATTTCCGCGATTTTTGGTTTCATATATTAGTACTACATTTCAGTTATATACATACATATTAAAATACATAAATATTTAAGTTTGTATGTATGAAAAATTAAGAAATGTTTAAGCATATATTTTAAAATAAGTTATATACAAATATTTTCTTATATATTTTATATATTTGTTGTAAGCAAACGCATAACATTTTTTAACAAACGCTAATAATAATGTAAGGCAGCACTTATAACAAAGTGGATTAAAACAAAAGGTGGTGTTATCTCGTCAGCAGATTATTTTTTGTTTTGCCTTGCTCCAACACCATGACATAAAAGGCTGCATATTTGCGTTTATTTCATTGTGTGTTTGCTTGTATTTTTTATCGTTTAGGTGTTTGTCTTCGGACTTACAATGTAAAAATTCCATATGATTGTTGGTGGTGTATTTGTAATACCAACGCTACCACCTTCTATAGATCTAACTTGACATATAAATTATCAAAAGCTCCCACATGTATTTGTCTCTTTTCAGCATCTTACTATCGAGGCAGAGGGAATGAAAAAGTCTGCTGATAGTAAATTAGCTACGGCGAAAAATTAAAACTTTAGCTAAGCGATAAACCATACGGAATACCAATTTAGCAAAGTAGCTAAAATATTCGCCGTAGTTTATTTTTAGCATTTTAGCGATCGAGATTTAGTTTTAGCTAAGAGAATTACAGAATAGGGGTGCTGGCCTCTGTTAATCAGCTGATTAACTGTATTTCGGATGTGTAGTTGTCAAAATTTGTTTATGTTTATGTTTTTTTTTTCTTTTTTACTAACAACAACTAGAGAATCTAAGAAAAGCTCAGTGAGAAGAAGAAAGAATTTGTGGGTTTTTGTTATCTGTTTCTGACATTCTTACATCCATTTTAGTTGTTTTTGCAGAACCGCTCCCACCTGTATGCATGCGCCTTGGTACAAATAAATGAAATAAAACATAATAGTTAATATTAGTTTTGTTCAATAACTTTCTTGTTACTAGCAACGAGAGAGTAAAAAGAAATATTTCAAAATTGCTCTCAAAAATATTTAAAAGTAAATGAACACTTTTACAGCCAAAACTTGCAAGCATATGTATTTTGTTATTGTAAACTTATTTTATTTTTTATTTTATTGTAAACTTATAAATTTTAAAGCATAATGGCAGAAAGACTGTTTGAATAATTTCTGAAAGTAAAATTTTAGTAGTAGATTTTATCAGAAACATTTTTGTTTCTAAATATTTTACGCTCTTTTTTGGCTTTCTAGTTGCTAATTTTTTGTGTACGTGAGCACTTACTAGCAATAATTATCGAGAATTATTGATAATTTTCTATAAATAAACACACCTATTGTATGGTGCTCTGGTATGCCGGATAATTTTGTAATGCAATAAAAAAAATTATCATTCTGACGTGCATTTTTTGTTTCTGAACATAAATTTTCAAATTTATTTTCGGAAATTTGCTGTCCACACGGTCTTTTTTAAGTTAGCAACAGATTTTAACAATTGCGAACATAAACCTTTTCAAACTTCTGTCTTGTGTATACCATAAGTCATAAAGGAATAGAAGATATTAAACAATTCTTTTAAAAAATGTATGTATCAAAGAAAGTATTCCTTTTTAATTAATTGTAAAGATTAAAAATTTCATTCACAAACAGCTGGGCTGTTGAGGTCATCTGCCTCACTTCGCCATTGTTGATATGTGCTGTTTTTAGAATACAAACAATTGAAATCAGTATAACTTTTGAAGGAGTTTTGTCTTTGAACAAAAAAATAGGGCAGTTTTCTTACATGGATGTATAACTGGCGAATTCACAAGGTCTTGTGAAATCATATGTTGTGAAATAGTAGAACCAAAAAATATGACTGTTGTGAAGAACCTCTCATATATAAGTGTGGTATTTAAAATCTAAATCAGCTGATACGACTAAACGAAAACACTATTGTTTTGTCTAAGATTCTAGTATTAAACATTTTTACGGGTGGCGAGTGCTAGCGGCTTCCAAATATTTAACAGAAAACTTGCCGTTGTGTTTTAGGCGCTTGGCGCATGACTTTGTATATTTTTTTTTTTTTTTTGTACTATAAAATTTAATGGCAGAGGTACATAACCAAAAAGCCAGGGTATTTACGTTGATCCAGACAAACGAAAGCAGTCGACCTATGCCTTCGAATAGGAAGCTGTTACGTGCTGGATACTTAGTTTTTCTTTGAGTTTAATGGTTCTCCTCCATATTCAAAATGTTTTTTTGCATGCAGTCAAATAATGCAGCCTCTGATAACTGTATCGCGGCACAGTTATGCGACGCCACACACTTCACCACATGCGAGAGTGAGACGCAAAATTCTCGAAGTGCGATAAAAAGGGACGGCCTGGTTGTCTTTAAAAAATAATGACCAACGACGCGCGAGCTCTTTACCTCACCAGAGCTATTTTACGACTCTGACTTTGTATATAATATGACATCACAATAAACATATCAAACAAAGTTGTATTGTTTCACAACAAGTTTCGTATGAAAAGCAACAACAAAATTTTTATGCTATTGTGAAATTATATGACAATAATACAATATGCTATCGTATCGTACCTTGTGAATTCGGCAAATATTTATATAAATATATGGCTTCAGTTGCAAAATTAGGAATTCTTCATCGTCCAAAAATTTTCAGTATGGTAGCACATAAAAGCTGCTGTCAAAATAATATTGTATATAACATTTTCTTCTCGTCTGGTAATACCTAAACGTGTGTAGTTGTTCAATAAAAAAATCAGATAATGGAATATTTTTAATTCTGTGCATTTGCGAAGTGAAAAGAAAATTGGTGTTATAGCTTTTAATAAACATGTTAATTTGCAAACTTCACAACGTAAACAAATTAAGTGAACAAAATTTGCATACAAAAAAATATTAATAGAAAAGAAGCTACTCTATATTTAACACTTAAAGAAATTTATTGAATTTTCTAAGAAATATCTTAAGCATTTTTTCAACGTTCGGCTGGCTGGCTGTGTGGAGATTACGATTTGTGTAATTAAATCAATTTTTTCTTTTTGTTTGTGGCGTTGTGTATTTATCGCTTTTTTCTGTGTAGATAGACTTTGTGTATTTGTCTCACACTTTTTCATTGTTAAGTGAATAAGACGAAGACATGTTGGCATATTTCTATATTTTCGCTATACATATGCATTTTTTATGTATATTTGTCTATACATATGTTTGTTTAATTATTGTATATATTAACAAAGAGAGTGATAAAAGTATGTGTTCAAATATGTAGTTATATGTACATACATACATATGTATATAGATATCGACATATAGATTTTGTGTTAATAGTGATATACATACATAGGCAAACAAAAATATTTGTATTTACCATTGTGCAATCGAAAACATATTTTTATTGGGAGTTCTAACATTTTACTAATATCTTTATTCAACCTTACTAGATAAAAATGCAAAACCAACAACAGTCACCAAATCCAAATGCGCAGCAACTGCAACAGCAGACCGCAACGCAATCACAACAACAATTGATAATGCCGCAACAACAGCAGACTCAATTGGCACAAAATCAAGGCAGCACAGTGGGCAAGATCAATGACACTCAAAATTTATCATCTGTTGGTAAGTCTTCTTGTTATGTCCCTATTATACTTATAATTCACATATTTGTTTGGCTGCAAACAAAAGTCATCTCTGCTGTTCATTTTTACAACATGTCAAGATGCTAATGGAAAGTTTTCATAAAATTTTTTTTTTTTGTTTTTGTAGTTTGTTATATACAAGGTGTATCTATACAAGGTGATTGCAAAACGAAATGAAGAGAGTCATTCTTTTACTCTTTTATTTTTTTTATATGGAGTTTTACACCAAAATAGAAATTCTCCTTCAATGGATGTGTCAAACTTCATACCTATAAAAAAAAAAAAGAGAGTAAAAATGTCTGTACGTTATTGCGGCGACCTTGTATAGATACACCTTGGTTGTATGTGTGATATGGCACAAATATAATGTTAGGGTTACCTGTTTACTTTCCTTTTCGGTTGGGAGAGTAAAGGGTGCTGCCATTTTAGTGTTTTTTTTGCCATTTCCTTGGTGCGTGTATTTTTATTGCTTTATTTTGTTTGTACATATTTTTATTACCACAGTGATATAAATACATGACTTACATGAACTTAATCGTTCTTAGTGTTTTTGTTTAATTATTTTAATTTAAACACAAAGAATAAACAATAAAAAACAAAGAAATGTTACCAAGTATCAAATATGCACAATACAAATAATAAATATAACCCTCCACTGTGCATTTCGACTCGAATCGAATGTTCTCCGTTGCTTTTTAACTGTTGAATAGTTTTTCTACAAATACCTCTTATATTTTGGATATTGGATTTTTTGTGGTTCCGTACTAGAATCTTGTGTTTTTATATTAAAGTTGGGAAGTTATTATTTTGTGACTAAAGCCGTGCGGCGGAGAAAATCCCATTCGTATCGCAAATAAATAAAATAAAATAATACTATAACGTAGTGCGAAGGCGATCTTTTTAAACTAATTAGGTATTAAATGAAATACAAATTGTTCATTACTAATGTAACTATTGGTTTTAAAAATAATAAAGTAAAAATATATTTCAAAATTCATAATAAATAGAATAACGGCTATATTTATAAAAAATCTTAATTTAAATTTAAAATACATTTTAGCTAAAAAACATTTTAAGCCTGACTTTGGCAACTCTTAATTTTATTTGTCACTTGAGTCATAGTGATGTAAACCAATGGTTATAAGCTCATACATTAATCGCATATATGCACATTCTTTCTTTTTCGTATTTTAGAAACATTGTTTTTATAAAATAAAAAGTGTTTGACGACATGTATATTTTATAAAAAAAAGATAACTGTAAAAACAAAATGTTAGGTAAGATTAAAATTAAAAAGTTTACTTTATTAAAGGTAAAATAGTATTTGAATAACGAGTTTTTCTTTTTTTGTTTTGATTTTTTATACATTACTATAAATAAAAATATTAATATTACTGAAAACAATTAAGTTGAATTTTTAAAAATGGTAAATATGAATGAAAAAGGAGTACAAGGCTTAATATTTATTTATAAAACATCCATATTATTTCCGTATAGTGCCAATGTATTGATTCCTATAGCTGCAAGTTCAAACAAAGGGCCGTTAGGCCAATATTTTGTAATAGTTGTCAAAATAAAAATTAAAACAAAATAAATAACAAAAGAAAAGGTTAGGAAATTTGCTTGAAATGGGTTTGAAATTGGGTAAAACGCAATAAAAATACCAAAAAAAGGTTTGGAAATTTGCTTAAAATGGGCTTAAAATAGGGTCGAACCAATTTTAAAATTTGGTTTAAAATTAGTTTTTTAAAGATAAAATTCGTTTATGAATACAATATTATTGAAATTTGCTTAATAAAGGTTTAAAATGCTGTTAAAATTTTTATGAATACAGCCGTAAATCTTTAAATAATGGACATATGGTGTTTTTCTGCTTGGAAGCTTGACAACACTGATTCAAAAAATTTATGCGCTTGATTACAGTGGCGTGCATGAAAACACTACTACAAAGATGGTAACATACTAAACAATTATTTGAGACCTAAGGCCTTAATAATTGGTAGTGTTGGGCATAATCTTTCTTTTTAGGGAATCGTTCACAATCGGTCAGAAAGGTTAAAGGAAATTGTTCGTTCTTTTCTTTCATCTTTCTTTTATGAAAGATGTTTTGTGTGAAAGATGTATGTTCTGTGGGAAATATAAATGACCGATTGAAACAAGACATGTTGACAGCTTTTTTTTCGTATTTAACGAAAATGGTAATATTGAGTGTTAATTGATAAGTAAAAAAAAGAACATTGTTAGTGATAAATAAGTTAAAAATATGTTAATAATAAAAAAATAAATGTGTGGGGCATGAAATGCAAGAGATGTCTGTAATTAAAATAATTATTTCATTATTGATAAAACTATTAATCTAATAAAGAAAATATGTAACTATATAACAATTGTGTGTGCCGAATGAAAAACTGTTTTTATTTTCGGCCAAAGTGACAGACTACCGTTCAATTTAAATAGTTCTTTCATAACCGACGCAATTCTGTGTGAAACATGAAAGGTGAAAGATGAACGAAGAAAGGTTTGAAGGAAAGAGTACGAACTATTTCTCATTTTTCCTTTTACAGAATCGTTCAATTGAACTAGTTCGTTCATGACCGACACAACTCTAATAATTTGGCAACATTTTTAAATTTATTAAAACAAAGTCACAGAAAGATTGGCATTATATATTTTTCTTGTTGCATAGAACTTAAAAAAATATTTCTATAAATTGAAATAAAATTTTTATAGTTCTTAATTAACATTGTACGTACTTTTCTACCGTTTAAACACAAAAAGGAAATGCAGAGGGCGAATTTTTTGAAATCACCTTAGGTTTACCTCTACTTAATTCTGTTTTTACAATTAAAACGTGATTCTTGTATTTTGTTTACATACTTTTCATTTATTTGTGTGAACAAACGTTTGCACATACATAAGTATGCGTTTATTCGTTGTGTCAAACAAGTTTTGACATTTACATCAATGAAGAAAAGATAAACTTTTTTGTTGTTGCATTATTGCCACCACCTTACCAAGGCAAAATGGTTAAATACGATTGTGTGTGCTTTTTATATATTTGTGTTGGGATTCTGCCTTCTTTCGGCGATGTGCCGCCTGCTTGTCTATAACCATTTGTATGTGAAAATTTAACCTTGGAATGATTGTTAAAGTACCTTGCAAAAATTTACTAACTGCAAAAGATAGCATTATGAACTTTTTGAATATTGCTTATGATTTTGCACGTATGCATGCTCCTTGGTAAAAATTTTCAACTTTTGCAAAACATTAAAAATAAAGAGTATAGAACCGGTTCGTAAACGCATCACTGCACTGTGCCACCAAAGTTCTATAAAAAAGGTAAAAATGGAACAGTTATAGACAGATAGAGCTCTATAATTTTACAAAAACAATCTAAAATTTTTCGTACGTATTTAAAAAATAAATAAATTTAAACTAAATGAGAGTAAAACGAAGGTTATGGCATGATAGTAAAAATTAATTATCAACTTATAGAGAAGGTGAAAAATATTATATATCTTGGTTTTATAATAGATAAGAAAATAAAAATTTTTTCAAAAGAATAAGGAACAAAATATCCATCGTAACTTCAGTTAATACATATGTATATAATACAATAATAAAACCAGACTTTCAATTTGGGTCTACAATAATATATACATGCTGCAGTGAATCTCAATTAGAAACACTTCAGAAACTTCAAAACAAGGCAATGCGATCAAATTTAAAATGTAATAGATTCACGCAGACAATTCTTGATACGCTTAAATGGTTAAATATAAAACAGAGCAAATACTTTGAAATTTATTCACAAAATTAAATATGGAAATACACCGGAATATCTGTGTGACCAGATCGAATTTGTTGGTAACGTAAAGCCGTATAAATTGGGAAATGCTGATGACTACAGATTAAAGAGGGCTAATACAACGGTTATGTGTAAATTTTATAAGAACCAATATTGTATCCATTTTTATATTTTATATATCTATATTTTTTAACAATATAGTTTTGTAATTGAAAGTATTTTTACTACTTATAAGGAATGATAATAATAATAATAATTTATGAAACTACATCGTTGAATATTAAGGTTATTTCGTAAAATATACAAAAGATTCGTATATTCTATATAAAAATTTCGTGATGCGAACTACGGAAGTTTTCGTACAATGAGCGAACAAATTCTTTCATATGTTACATTGATTTTTTGATTGGAATTAACAATTAATTTTAATCAATGTAAGCTAAGAGCGTCTCCGAGGGATGAATAATAATCGGGTTTGCATGTACACAACTACCAAGAGAGCAAAACAAAAGAAAAGTAACAACAACACAGGAGAATATTGCATTTTTTTTTTGTTTTTATAATTATTATTATGTATTAAAAAACAGTGAAGAAGCACCCATACATTCTATTAATCATCCTCTCTCGTTGGGCAACGTTGATTTTAATACAAAAGAGTTAAAAAATTTGAAATTTATTAAATGTTTCTGTTAAATTAGCACTATCTCTCCGAAGATAAAAAGTAGTGCCTAATTAGTTATTTGGGCTAAAATTCAAACCTCTATTTGCTTAGATGGGTACATACATACATGGTTGTGTGTGTGTTTACACATGCATGAATGTATGTAGGTTTGTAATGGTCCTTCATCATATGTTTTCTATTTATAGGACTGCTGGAGTTAGCCCATCGTGAGTATCAAGCTGTTGACTATGAAAATGCCGAAAAACATTGTATGCAATTGTGGCGACAAGATAGCACCAATACAGGTGTGCTATTGCTATTATCTTCCATACATTTTCAATGTCGTCGCTTAGAAAAATCAGCACAGTTCTCAACGCTGGCTATAAAACAAAATCCCTTATTAGCCGAAGCTTATAGGTGAGTCCAATAATTTGTTTCAAGAAAGTTAAAAATATTTAGTTTCAAATCTTTTTATAGCAACTTGGGTAATGTTTTCAAGGAACGCGGACAATTGCAGGAAGCTTTAGAAAATTATCGTCGTGCTGTTCGCTTGAAGCCTGATTTCATAGATGGTTATATTAACTTGGCCGCTGCATTAGTGGCTGCTAGAGAAATGGAAGCTGCTGTACAGGCGTATATTACAGCTTTGCAGTACAATCCCGTAGGTTACGATTTTAATTCTTCAGAAGCATAGTGTTTAACTTTTTTATATTTTTGAAATTTTAGGATTTGTATTGTGTGCGCAGTGATTTAGGAAATCTTTTAAAGGCGTTAGGGCGTCTTGAAGAGGCGAAGGTAAATTTTAATACATGCACATGCATGCATGTACATACATGTTTATAAACAGTATTTTATTCGTCACATGTTTTTTGTAGGCTTGTTATTTAAAAGCCATTGAAACTTGCCCCAGCTTTGCGGTGGCATGGAGCAATTTGGGTTGTGTATTCAACGCTCAAGGCGAAATTTGGCTGGCTATACATCATTTTGAGAAGGCCGTTACTTTGGATCCCAATTTTTTGGATGCTTACATTAACTTGGGTAACGTTTTAAAAGAAGCTCGTATTTTTGATAGGTAAACCTTTAAACTCTACTGTCAAAACAAGTAAAAACTTTAGTTTCGTATGGATTTTTTTTATTTCAGAGCTGTAGCAGCATATTTGAGAGCCTTAAATTTGTCTCCAAACAATGCTGTGGTTCACGGCAACTTAGCCTGCGTCTATTACGAACAAGGTTTAATTGATTTAGCGATTGACACCTACAGAAGAGCAATTGAATTGCAACCGAATTTCCCTGATGCCTACTGTAATTTAGCCAATGCTCTTAAAGAGAAAGGACAGGTAGTTAGTAAAAATATATTAATTGCATTATTAAACTTTTTTAATCTCATACTTTTATTAAAGTTTTAAATGCTAAATGCTTTCCGCTTTTATTTTTGCAGGTGAAGGAGGCTGAAGAATGCTACAACACCGCTTTACGTTTGTGTCCCAATCATGCCGACTCCTTGAATAATTTGGCCAATATTAAACGTGAACAAGGTTTTATCGAAGAAGCAACACGTTTATATTTGAAAGCATTAGAAGTGTTCCCAGACTTTGCGGCAGCTCATTCTAATTTGGCTTCGGTTCTGCAGCAGCAGGGCAAGCTTAAGGAGGCTCTAATGCATTACAAAGAAGCTATACGCATCAATCCAACATTTGCTGATGCCTACTCGAACATGGGCAATACGCTTAAAGAGCTGCAGGACGTGGCCGGTGCCTTGCAATGTTACTCGCGTGCTATACAAATTAATCCGGCTTTTGCTGATGCGCATAGCAATTTGGCCAGTATTCACAAAGATTCTGGTAACATTCCCGAAGCTATACAATCGTATCGCACTGCATTAAAATTAAAACCAGATTTTCCGGATGCCTACTGCAATTTGGCACACTGTTTGCAAATCGTTTGCGATTGGACAGACTATGAAGCGCGCATGAAAAAACTGGTAAGCATTGTGGCTGAGCAGTTGGAGAAGAACCGTTTACCATCTGTGCATCCTCATCATTCAATGTTATATCCGTTGTCTCATGATTTTCGCAAAGCAATTGCAGCACGACATGCTAACTTGTGTATAGAGAAAATTCTTGTTTTGCATAAGCCTCCCTATAAGTTCACTCGTGAAGTGCCAAACGGAGAACGTATACGTATTGGTTATGTTAGTTCCGACTTTGGCAACCATCCCACCTCGCACTTGATGCAATCCATACCGGGACTGCACGATCGCTCGGTCGTAGAGATTTTCTGTTATTCTCTTAGCCCCGATGATGGAACTACGTTCCGCTATAAGATCTCTCAGGAAGCAGAGCACTTCATTGACTTGTCTACGATACCCTGCAATGGCAAAGCAGCCGATCGAATCTACAACGATGGTATACACATATTAGTTAATATGAATGGATACACCAAGGGGGCACGGAATGAAATTTTTGCCCTAAGACCTGCGCCAATACAGGTTATGTGGTTGGGATATCCGGGTACGAGCGGTGCTTCATTTATGGATTACATCATAACAGATTCAGTAACCAGTCCCATGGAGTTGGCTCACCAGTACAGTGAAAAGTTAGCCTACATGCCATACACATACTTTATAGGGGATCACAAACAAATGTTCCCCCATCTAAAGGAACGCATCCTGGTAGCTGATAAGAGCCAGTTGACCGTTTCAGACAATGTGGCTGTCATTAATGCCACAGATCTATCGCCACTCGTCGAGAATACCGGTGTTAAAGAGATACGAGAGATCATTAATGCCAACAAACAGGTAGAAATTACACATAAAGTAGCCGAACTTCCCAACACGACACAAATTGTGTCAATGATTGCTAGTGGACAAGTGCAGACCTCTCTAAACGGCGTTGTTTTACAAAATGGTTTGGCCACAACACAGACTAACAATAAGGCAGCCACTGGTGAAGAGGTGCCACAGAATATTGTCATCACTACCAGACGACAATATAATTTACCCGACGATGCTATTGTCTATTGTAATTTTAATCAGTTGTATAAAATTGATCCCCTAACACTGCAAACATGGATGAACATCCTAAAGGCCGTACCCAATTCGGTATTGTGGCTGTTGAGATTCCCAGCAGTGGGCGAACAGAATATTAAGAAAACTGTTGAAGAACTAAGTAAATTTTATTGCATTTGTTGCCGCTGTTCTTAAAGCGGTAAAAATTTATTATAATATTTTTTCTTTTACAATTTCTTCGCAGATGTTGATCCAGAACGAGTTATATTTTCGAATGTTGCTTGTAAGGAAGAACATGTTCGACGTGGTCAATTGGCTGATGTATGCCTCGACACACCTTTGTGTAATGGGCACACTACATCTATGGATGTTTTATGGACTGGCACACCAGTTGTTACACTACCCGGAGAAACATTAGCATCAAGGTAAATATTTTTAATATGCAATAAAAAAAAAAGATGGTTTAGTGAATCGTTTGCTTAAAAGTGTAAAGAAGCATAAATTTGCTCTTGTGAACTCTAGAAATAGTTAAAAAATTTATAACAATATAAAACTAGAGAAGCTATTTAATCGTGAAAGAATTAATAGTTGTGTTCACGTACTCAACATTGGGATCCAAATTTGGATTTAGAAAATAATAGCGATTTCGAGAGAAAGAGTTATTATTAGCCAAGTCTTTTTTTAGTTTTTAAAAATATATATATTTTTTATAAAAATCAAAAAATATTTTTTTTTAAATTCTAAAAAGTAAATTTGATCTAAATCGCTAAAACTTACCAAAAATGGAAAAAAGGTCGCCATGATAAATATTTTGTAAAATTTTTATTAAAAACAAGGTAAAATGATCAGTGAATACAAAAAAAGTACAATGTTTGCTATAAAATAGTAATCTACTTGAAGAATAAAAAACTAATTTTTGTGGCAAATATTAACCAAATGTTGGAAATACATATTTTTTTATCGAAAACACTGTACAGTTTACCGTCAAGGCATTACTTGTTGTCTTCTTGTATGGAAATTAAATTTATTCAACATATCTTGCGAAGGTACAAAAAAAGTACAATGTGTTCTATTTATATTCATATAATTTTTAACTCGTAATAACGCGTCAAGAAGTATTGCATTCTGTTTCGAAAACGAGTCTTAGTGGAGTCCATTATTGAAAATACTCTTTCGAAACAGGTGTTACTAGTTGAAATAATAATAATAATATAATAATTTGTTCGTATGTGTATGTATTTATATGCCTCAAAACTTCATATGTATATAAAAATACTAGAATAAAATTATTATTTGTTCGTATTAAATTTCACAACTTTTGAAGAAAATCATGACTATAAAAATTGGGGCCAACAAAATCAACAACTATTGTCTAAATCACCAAAAAAAAAAAATAGCCATATCGCCAAATTGAAAAAAAGGATGCCAAACAAATTTTTAAATCGCCACTTTTGGCGAGAAATCGCCAGATCTGACATCCCTGGTCGTGTGGAGAAAGATAAAGAGAAAACAGGATAAATGAGCAGAGTGGCGAGATTATATTATTTTACAAAAATGGTCTACTCAATATGATCTCTTAAAATTAAAGAGTCGCTGATATGTTTAAATCAAAAAATCTTAATTTGTTTGACACTGTTATTTTTGAAGACTTAAATAATTGTCAAAAATTTTATTCCCGTTACAACATGTTGTTTTTCGCATGCCTAAAACACCTTTAAAGTTTCGCGGAATCGATTCTTCATATTTCATATTTTTTTTTATTGTTTTTACAGAGTGGCTGCTTCGCAGCTGGCAACTTTAGGTTGCCCCGAATTAATAGCTAGCACCCGCCAAGAATATCAAGAAATTTCTATACGTTTGGGCACAGATCGTGAATATCTAAAGACATTACGTGCCAAAGTGTGGAAGGCCCGCGCCGACAGTCCTCTATTCGATTGTTCACAATATGCCAAAGGTTTGGAAAAGTTATTCTTGCGCATGTGGCACAGATTCTTGCGAAGTGAAACACCAGATCATATTGCCGCTATAGAAAATAAATAAATAAATAACTTTAATATTTAGTTAAACTACTACACAAACAATAACACATATGCATACATTCATTAACAAAAACATACTCATTATTAATTATAATTTACTCCATACTAATAACAACAATTAATAACTATTTTTCATACAAAATTGATAAACATTAAAACAAACGTACACACATGCAAATATTGATTTTTGTAAAAGATAAGAAACCCCATTTAAAATTATAATAGTTTTTTAGTTAAAAAGTCTAATTGAAAAAATATGTTAAGAAACGCCGAAAATAATAATTTCAACAAGAAATATTAAAAAAAAAAAATAAAAAGATTTTTAGTTTAGAAAAGATCCAATATTGTTGACTTAATAAATGATGTACGAAAAATAAAAAAAACTAAAAACATCTAAAAAATACATCCATTTAACCACCCTGCGTCATTTTAATTGTGCTTAGTAAATTTATGGCGTAAACAGAAAGAGGAATATAAACTAAACAACAAAGTTTCAATGATTATAATGATTTTTTTATTTAAAATACAGTCTGTCTGCCAGAGGTGTTATTATGTATGTAAATCGATTCTAATCGAAAGCGTACAAGATTGTGCAAGTTGCTAATTTCAAAAATTTACAAACGATTGGAAACTAGTTTAAATTCTGTGAATTTTCCTTAAGGAATCGAATAATATAGCCTCCCAAACAAATCAGATTTAAAAAAAGCTATAAACACTTTTGTGTAACGCCTTTTTAAATTAAAGTTTGGAACTTAAATTAAAACCAGTATTCTAACTTAGAAATAAAACCCAGATACTCAAATTTATAAATTTGAAATATCTAATTTCAAATCCGATTCCTATAGGATTTGGTTTCCATGACAAACCTATATATCTCAAAAATAATCTTCCCTCTTACTTGGATTCCAGTGCTTCAAATATTTTCGTAATACAAGCAGAAAAAAAATATAAAATAATTTTATTCGTTTTAATTTCAAAACTTTTGTAAAATAAATCGAATGAAGTTTTTTTCCCTAAATACTTGCCAAATATTTAAAACAACTGTGTTGATTCTTAAAATTTCAATCAAGTTTTTTTTAATACATTTTCAATAAAATAAAGAAATAAAGAAATTCTTGAAAATGAATAAATCAAGAATTCAAAATGGCGGTTACGTATTTGTTCATCGCCCATACAAAATTTTAAACTTTATTGAGGTTTTATTACGAACTAAATTTTAAATACAACAAGTTCGTTTTGCCGATTTACACACAGGTTGTATGTATGTCTGTTTGAAAGTGAAACTTTTGCGGATTTTTTTATTGTTTTTAAAAATTCACTTGTGCTTTTTCTCGTGTTTGTATGAAGTGTAACCGCGTATTTTATTTTTATTTTGTTATTTATTTATTTTTTTGGTTTAGTGAAAAAACAAAATCAGTAAAAACGAATGAATTTAATTTGGAATTCAAAATTATACATATATGTTTTTGCAATGTAAACGTTTTGGTAAATTTCTTCTATTTTATTTTAATTTTCTTTTTCTCTTTAAATAAAACAAAACACAACACACACTCGTACATATACACATCCATACATGTTTCATTCAACTACATATGCAAACTTATTTAATATACCACTGTACTATATACGTGCAAACGTACATATACAATTTATATTTATTATATTTTAGTAGAATTAAGATGTTACTATTTTTAATAATATTAAAGAAAATAATGTTAGTAAGCAATAAGAGAAAAAAAAACAAACATTTTAAATTGCAAAATTATTTTCAATATTTTTAATTATTTAAATTTGTGTTTTATATAAATGAATAGAGTGGTAACTATTAACATACATTAAAATGTACTTTTGAATGTGGTCTAACATTATTTTGACAAAAAAATATTTAAAAACAAATATAACATGTATAAATTCTTTTAAAAAACAAAAATAATTAACATTTATTTAGTTTTAATATTTCTTAAAAAAAATACATTAATCTACTACTAGTACATTTATTAATTAAATGCTTTAATAGAAATATATTTTGAAAAAAAAAATAAAAAAACTTAAACAGTAAAACCAGCTTATTTTTTAAGATTAAAGTAAACGGGAAATTTACTGCTATTGCGAATGTCAACGGCGACACAAGATGTCAATCTTATACAACCTTAATTACTGTCAAATAATGTATATAATAATGACATTTACTTCCTGATAAATATCCATATTTTGTTGGTTTCCGTCAAACCCTAAATGACTGCAACTAAAATTGACAATAACGTCGACAACGACTTTTGAAATAAGGGGCATTAAAAATGAACGCTTCTAGTTTTTGTGTGCAATTGTATTTGTGCCTTAAATCTCTTATTTTAATAATTATTGCCAAAAATCTATAGTAAATTACTGAAAACCTTTTAAAATGTGTATTAGATAAAGTTGAAAATTAGCAAAATATAAAACGAGGTACGCGGTAACCCCGCTGAAGTGATACCCTGGCAAAAGAACAACCCCTTAATTGTGAATACCACTTTACACACTTTATTTATTGTAAGGAGTGTACATATAAGGGAAGAAGTTGAAATTTCGTGAAGCAAAGCATACTGCGTTTAGGAAAACAGCCATACGTTCAAGTATAAATTAAAACCAACATTAATATAAATATATTTTGGGAATTATGCGATTCTTTATTAACTTTTTTGCTCTAAATACATACGTTTTAATGTATGTGTGTCTATGTGTATGTAATTTCAATCAATGAATTTAATTGCTAATAACATTTTTTATGTACTTTTAACTTTTATAAAATTTTGTTTTATTTGTTATTATTTGTAAAATTTAACGCTTTTATTTATGTTTGATAAATATAATAAAAAGAAATTAATAGATTTTTTTTTCTAAATATAAATATGTGTTTTTTTGTTTTTTTTTTTTTATTTCAAATTTAACTGCAAACATATGTATATGAATGCTGTTGTATTAAATATACGATTGATATCACAAATAAAAATTTATTTCTAAAATTTTGTTTAAATATTTTTTAAATTTCAATTTTTTGTTTTTAATTTTAAATAAGTTATTAAAGCTTAAGATGCTTTTATATTTCTAATAACATCTAACTACTAAAGGCTAAATTATTGTTGATAGATAGAATCATTGTCTTTTAAGAGATTTCATGATATGAATGGTGATAAGATTTTTATAGAATTTCGAATGTAATTCTTTTAGTATCAATGAACACATATCGGTATAAATATATTAGGTTTATTCGGGAACTCGGGCATTACAATTGCCATGATACATTTTAATTCGACCTTTGCATGTAAAATATTTATCAAAAACATCACTATAGCCATGATCTTTCCACCACGTACACAACTGACGATTCCAAACGCAATCGAGGCGATAGATGAGTTTCGGGAATTCATAACCGAGCAAAGTAAAAAAGTCTTGATCACCCAGATGTCCTTTAAACATGTATTTTGAGGTTAGTTTTCGAACTTCTGTGTCCTGTAGCTGCTGATGATAGGCATGCGATTTACGTATACGCTTTAAATGTAGCAGTACCACACCTGAATTGAGACCAGGATAACCATGTCGCTGAACATGCCTTTCGGATTTCCTTAGCTTGTGTTGTGTATGTTGGGACTCCTCCGAAACCATATTGTGCATTTCACTTGGTGGTGTATAAAATGGATTGCCAAAGTCGGTATTAGGATAATTGGCCCGATATCTATAGAGAATATGACGGTAGACGGGTGTCAATTCTGGGGCTAAGCCATACAGGTGATCGGGAGAAAATCGATCGAATTCATTGAACAAAAGACGGACATCAGTACGAAAAACTATGTCGCAATCTAACAATATTGCACGTTCCATATTCTCGTCGGCTATGCGATGCAAGCCTAATGACAGGAAAAATAATGAATCACTATAGTACGATTTAGGTGTCGAGCTAAAATAGGGCGTCATCGTGCTGACAATATCCACTACTTCCTCGGCACACAAACGCATATTATATAAACTATAAATAATAGAACGTCTATAACGACGAACTTCAGATTCTAAAATTTGATCTACCGAATGACCGCTCGTCTCATCTGTGAGGACGTGCAAGTGTATCAGTATTCCAGAGTTTGCAAATTTTAAAAGGCTTTTAATAAACAATTCAAATTTAGCATGCAACTGATAATTCTCCTTCGTGTATATAACAAAGATGTTATAGTCTGAGCTGGAGGTAGTACTGCCAGCTCCAGACGAACTTAATACTGTTGAGCTTAAATTAAATATTTGCACCAACGCATTTCTGGTTGATGGCGGCTTAACGAGCAGAGTTTTAATCACTAGCGACTTGTGAGGCCTCTTTCTCATAGTTGTCGAAACTAAATTTTGAGATCTATAACTAAAAGCTTCCTTAAAATCCTCTTCTTCTGTTCGGGCGTGCGACATTTCTGCTTCCTTTTGTAATAATTTTTCACTGTGTGTAGTGTCTTCTATATTATTAGCTGCTGCATTACGATTGCTAAGAAACAGTGCAAACAGTGACCGTCTACCAATTACGCTTGTATTGGCATAAAAGATTATTATACAAACAATTGCGGAAATGATTAAGAACATAACTTTGGCCATTTTTAGATGGCCCAGTTTGCGTTTAGCACCATTTAATAATTTATCTCCCGGAGACATTTCTGCCATGTTATGCTTCTTTCAATTAATATTAAAAAAGCAGGTTTTATGCTCTTGCTTTTCACCTTCAATTAAAAAAAAAAACTAATTTAAAACACAACAAAGTATTTGGCCTAAATAAAAGCATAAATTTACAAACATTCCTAATGGCGCTGGAATGAAGTGGAAATGTACACTATTAAAATCAATAGGTCTGTCTGCGTACTTTTCCAGTAGCAAATACTCAGTAATATTTTTTGGGAGAGTAAGACCAATTTTACTCTGTCGGCTAAAAATATATCAAAAAGTACGCAGACAGTATCCAGTAAAATCTTGCAAGAAAACAGCTGAACGGTGTGTAAACAATTCAAATAACAAAGTAAAAGAATTTTAGCATATGTGTACGCGGTAAATTATTTGTATATTTGGACATTTCTGGCATTAGTAAAATGTTATGTTTATTATAATTTGTTATAAACGTTAAAAATCAACACAATTCTAACTATTGTTAAATTTCAATGTTTATTTTCGTTTCACAAAAATTATTTCATTCAATTAGTAAATAAAAACAGCTGTTCAAACTAGTTGCAAAATCTTACAAGAAGAAATTTCTCCAGTAACATTTTGCAAGTTCTCTTACTTCCAACTGTCAAAAAATTTTCTTTTTGGCTCTCTCGCTGCAAGAGATTTGGAGTACGCAGACAACATTTTGCAAGATTTTGTAACATTTTGTACAAAATGATGCAAAATATGTGTACGCAGACAGACCTAATGAATAACAGTAAGTACAAGTGCGACTACTTTACAGTTATTTTAAGGTTAACATGTTAAAATGTTAAATTTTGGCAGAGGAAATACTGTTAAGTTAAGCAGTTAAATATGATTTGAAAAACTTCTTTATAAATAATATGAATACCTATTAGATATTTGCCGTTGTTAATTATAATTTTTACTTAAAAACTGTATTTTAAAAATAAATATTTGTAAATCGAGTCAGAACAATAACAATGAATTGACCATGTGGGGGTCCTTAAATGTCTGGGTATTATTTTAGATTCTAGTCTTACTTTTGATAACCACATTAATTCTCTTTCTAATAAAATTTGTCTTATTATCTTAAGTTAAGTTCTATTGTACATAGTAGATTAACTACAATACATAAATAATTGGCCATAAAGGCTTTCTTTGTATTAAAATTAATGAATAAATAAATAAAAACTAACAAACACTTTTTAGTCGACTTTTTTTGATGCAGAAAAAAGATAACGCTTTTTTGAAGCAGCTTTGATTGAAATATTTTTAACTAATGGATAAACTTAGTGCTAACTCACCACTGTAAAATAGGGTATAAACCCCTAAAACTTCTGCGGAGTTGCCCCTAGAGGAATAAAATTTATCACAGACCACCATTAGTTTTTCCTCCCAAACGTATTCCTAGAGTATACTTACTCCCTATCACCATCACCTAAGGGGGCAGCCATACAAAATTTACAAAAATGGTGTAAAAACGGCCATAACTTCCCCAGAGCCGGCCTTAGAGAAATAAAGTATACGACCGACCCCCATTAGTTTTTACTCGCAAACAAATTCCTAGAACATACCTACTTACCCATACAAAATTTACAAAAAATATGATGAACTTCCTCGGAGTCGCACCTAGAGGAATAAAATAGTTTTCCTTCCCAAACGTATTCCTAAAACATACTTCTCCCCTATCCCAAAAACCTAAAGAAGTTGCCATACACAGCTTTAAAAAAAGTAGTGTAAGGGTCCCTACAAAATTTGAAAAAAATTAGGGTAAGAACCCCTATAGCTGCCCTAATCACCTTGAGAGGGTAAAAATATGACGAAGACCCCTTTTTAAAATTAAAAATATTTCATAAATAAAAAAACGAATAAAAATAAAAAAGAATTCAGGGTTTCGAAAATCCAATGTGAAGGGTATCCAAGATTCTGGACAGCCGAATATAGCGCTTTTACTTGTTTATACTTAGTTTCATATAGTTTTACCAAATAGGTAAATAAAGCTATGTATTAGGAACTTACAAAAACAGTTATCTATTTGTTGAAATTGTGGACAAAAGAAGGATTCGTACGTCTGTCGCTAAAACATTGTGTTTTATTTAATTAAAAAAATACCATTGTTTAATTTTTTAAAACTATATTTACGATTATCTTCCAAATAACTAATAATTTGGAATACATACATACATATTAAATATTTATGGATTTTGTGTTGAATTTTAGTAAATGAAAATTTAAGTGACATTTAGGAACTTTAAAAAATATATATAAATATGTATATTAAAGCATATCTACTTTACATTTACTGACGATTTACCTATTTTACTATGTTAATACGGTTTAATTTCATTTAAATACTTTATTAATGTTGCTGGTGGACTAAGAAGTTCTACAAGTATTCCAAGATTTTAAGGTTTTTGTTTGAATAAATGAAGATAGTTTCGCTTGATGGTATTTAAAATTAAGTTCTACTGCTAAAAAATTAAATGAAAAATAAATTTATATATGTTTAATTTATGTCTTGTATTTTCTTAAAAGCATAGCCCAGACATCAGGATACTTTGTTTGCAAAAATGTTGTCAACTTTTGGGCATTCTGTGCCTGCTGTGGAGAGCAGTTCCGACAATTACGTACAATTACCTCAGGCAACGCAGCTGAAATGATTTTTTGGTAAAAAAAATTACATTAATTTTTTAAATAAGTACAAAGTCTGTTTATTAAAAGAAAAATTAAAAATATTGAAGGTCATATTTATTTAAAAAAATTTAATTCAACAAGCTTTAAATTAGGGAAGTATATAAGAAAAAAATAAATACATACATATATGTGTTTGTTTTCATATACATACAAATCTAGGTATATAGGTATGTTCATATGTATGTTAAATGAATCATAAACTTGGTCATTTGTAAAATAAGTATTTTCTAATATAAGCGATCCCCTAACAAAGTTGCCATACAAAGCTAAATTTTTTATAACTCTTTTTAAATCGCTCCCACAGCTTCCAGGATGCTCCTACAAAGGTCAAATGTAAGACCCATCCCTATTTTATTTTTTCCCCCTAAAACATTTTTGTGCAATATACTTACACCTTATCTCCATTCCCTCACAGGGTTTCCATACAAAATTTAAAAAAAAATAGGGTAAAGCCCCAACAACTTCTCCGGAGTCGCCCTTAGAGGAATTAAGTGTATGACAGACCCCCATAAATTTTTCCTCCCAATATTATTCCTTGAACATACTTACCCCCTATCTCTATCGCCTAAGGTTGTTGCCATACAATTAAAATGCCCCAGAGTCGGCCTTAGAGAAATTAAGTGTACGACCAACCCCCATTAGTTTTCTGTTCCAAACATATTCCTAGAACATACTTACTCCCTAGCTTCATCGCCTAAGGTGGCTCCAATACAAAGTTTGGGAAATCGTAATAAATCAAAAAGTTAATTAATGTCTTTTGCGGTTATGACCGGATGTTTATGAGTTCTTAATAAGTATTTACGTACATATGTACGTGCATGGAAATTTTTTGTAAATTTTAAACAAAAAGACAACAAAAACGTGATGAATGATATAAAGATGCACAATATGTATGTAAAGGATATTGCAACAATAACTGGACCAAAAAAAAAAAAAACTTGACCAAAAATTTGTAATATAAATTAACACAGGCAGCTCGCCCAAACTCTCACTCATACCAATACATACATAAACATTAAGAAAACACTTAAAAGCTACACACACACAAATATACTATT
This sequence comes from Melanophora roralis, assembly GCA_963583895.1. Taxonomy (NCBI): domain Eukaryota; kingdom Metazoa; phylum Arthropoda; class Insecta; order Diptera; family Rhinophoridae; genus Melanophora; species Melanophora roralis. Next base: position 81,815,755 of record OY757191.1, on the reverse strand, counting down.
ATTATTATTATTATTATTTGGTAAATATATTTATGGAAATTTTTAAGTATTATTTACTTAAATTACCTTTGAGTTGCCGTCCTAGTTGATCACAAGGACTCTTTTCCAAAACACACATTATTTGGCGACTAACAATAACCTGATTGTTCAGCAATTTATTTATGTTTCTTTCATCACAATTCACTGCTGCAGCAGCAAAAATCAAATAAATCATAAAGGACAATACAATTCGCTTCATAATTGCTTTTACTATAAGGTTTCTTCCTTTTCACCTGGTTGCTTGACTGGATGTCTAATAAGTATGTAATTAGTAATTGTTACAAATTACTAAAAAAAAATTGTCTGCCTCTATGCGTGTGTGCGTATATAAATGTGTACGTTTGTGGGTGTGTGTACGTTATTTTCTCGTTCCTTCCGCTGTTATGTGTGTTAATTGTTTGTATCTAAAAAATTAATTTCAAAATAGTTTTTTCCTCAAAAAACATTTATTGTTGTAACTTACTTAAATTTAGTCACGTTTATAGAATTTTTAATTCGCTTAAAATTTAAGTTGTCTACGACAGATAACACACGTAATCGCCTGATTGTTGTCTTAAAAATCACCGATTGTATAATTTTGCGAGTTTTTTCTTTTTGTAAATTAATGACGAAGTTATCGAGTAAAAATATAAACAAAATTATTCATGCGCATCACGCATCCTTTTTGTATCTATACATCGTTGAGCTGAGAAGCCATAGCTATCAAAACCAGCCAGTACTAAGTAGAAGCTGATGTCCCAATTCCATTGAGTTAATTCTGTATTTTATAGATGTTAAAGCTATTACAGTAATTAGTTTAAGGTTTATTTAGTTTATTATTGCTTAATTTACTTAATTATATGATCTAAATCTAATGTTCTTACAAATTCGATAATTAAATCGTACTTGAGGAAATATGTACATGTTAAATATTTGAAATAAATTTGTAATTATTTTGACGTTACTTTTATGTCAATTACTTCCGCATTAAGCCGGTTACTTTTGGCAAACTATTTTGAATTAACAGAATGATTTAATGAAACTTCGTAGTGTTTTTTTTATTAAAAATTTTGAAAAGGTATGTGTGATTGTATATACATATGATTTATGTTTTACAACAGAAATTCTAATGGTTGTCGTTACGTATATTTGTATATTTATCTTTATGTTTTGCATCTTATATTTATGTTTAATTATTTAAGGGTTTTATTAAGGATTCAATGTTATCAAATATAATAATAAATTCTAAACTCAAAAATTAAATAAATAAAAATTAATTTTAATCAATACAAAAAAGTGTTTTATTTTTCTAAGAGTATAAACAAATTATTTTTTGTTGTTTTTAATATAAAATTCTAAACAATTAATAGACACATTACATTTCTACTTTAATTGTTAACAATTATTATTCTCTTAACTATTCTTATGGCATAACAAAATTAACGCGTTATAATTATAACAGTTACGAAGTTTAATTATTATTTTAATGGCCGAGAGGCATATAAATAAAAATAGATGTATTTATTAAAATATACATGTATGTATACACTTTATATGGGCCGTTTCACGTAAAACGCTTTACAAGGTTGCGTTGGAGCGTCCAGCTTATTATTGTTTACTTGGATTTTCTCTTAGACCTAGACGTCAAAAGCTGCATACTTTACGTTTGTTTGCTTGTGTCTTTGTTTGTGTATTTTGACATCTAGGTGTTTGTGCCCGAAAATACAATTTAAAAATGCCATATTGTGTTGTATATGTAGTACTTACGCTACTACCTTGTGCAGATACACCTTGGTAGAAACAAAATGTAATTCTTATTTGATTTTTTCATACAAACAATTATTTATTTTCTTCTCACAAAATCCAATGAAAGTCTTAGGACTTGTAGAATAGTCTGAAGGCACCCTTAAAGTGCTTTTATACGATATGTATTTTACACATGACTTGTCAAATTGCAAAATTGATACATGAAGTGAGAACGCGTTTAAACATTGCATGTGTGATATACATATGTAAAAGTCATATGAGCGTGTTTTATTTTCATCTGGCAAAGCATTTGTCATCAGCTGTTTTTAAAAAAGCAACAAGGAAAAGTAAGTTGTTTATTTTGGTTTGGAGTTTAAGTCAGATGTAATTACATACGTACGCATGAAACTAAAAATTATAAACCATCTGTAAAATGTCACACTCCTTTTATATTCTAAAAAGTTTTTTTTAAGAAAGTAATGTTTTTGTAGAAAAAAATAATTGAACACGGTCACAAGCACCAAAACCAATAAATAAGACAAAATAATTTTGGTGGTTCTCTATAAAATTTTACATAATACGATCTTAAAGTCAAATATCTTTAAACCTAAATTTGTAAGGTCCCACTCGTCACAGTTATCTAGTGGCCATTATTATTACAGTTCATGTTGTTTCAGTGAATTAAACCTTTCAGAGCATACCATTCTCATATATAATAGCCGTTTTTCAGTTAAATGGAATCGCCCATACGTGTAGGTATATGAATGAACATACATATGTATGTATGTACGCATGTAACAAGGAATAAAACAATTTATATTATTTGTTTGTAAATTTTTTTTTTATTGTTTTAAAAGGTTAAATGATAATAAATTCAAAAATTTTAATTGACGTCATGTAAAGTATTCATGTATAAAATAGAAATCAAAGTCTAATCTTACATAATTTAACATTTTATTAATTGATCGCCTTTAAGGGTTTTCCTACTTCCTGATAGGTGGTGGTGATACTGAGCTGCAGAAGAATTCTAAGAAGCGGTAGGAACTTTAAATCGATGTGAAATATTTTTTTCCAAATCTTGTCATAATTTTACTTTTTTTAAGATTTTAAAACCACCACTATTTAAAAAAACCCAGGCAATCACGGCTTAACCATTGAAAGATATTAACCAATTTCGGAAAATATGCCCTTCTCCTCATGAATGTCATTTACGTTTAAAAGCAGTAGGGTCAGGGTCAAAAAACGAGCCAAGAAAAACTTAGTAGTTGCTGAAAAAAACGTTTACAAGCTTCTGTAAAAAGGTTTAGCTAAAGATCTAAATAACTGATCTTATAAAAATAGTAAAAATATATTTGATAAATTAATAAATATAACCACGAGGCTTAAATTGTCATATTTAATAAAACAGTAGATCCAATAGCAATGTCTTAGTTCCAAACATAAAGTCAGGGCTAGCGATGCGATCCGGTTTATTAAAGTTTGTATTCAGGGTTAATTTTTTTTCTTGCTTCACGCTAAATAGCAGTTGTCTTTGAAAATTTTCCATTTGTATGTGCATATGGAGGTGTGTATGTATTAGGAGCCAATACACAAAATGTGATTGATATATTTATTTCGTCATTCAGTTTGTAATAAATGGGGAAAAAATTAAAGATTCCATGAAGCTAATATTTTTTATCGTTCCTTCATTATTAACAGATAGACTGGTGATACTGGTCAGGATATATCAAGGTACTTTGATAAATGCAGTTAATATTAAAAACTCAGCTGATCGTAAGTATTTTGATAAAATAATTGTCAAATTGATTAATTTTGTATGAAATTTAAAATTTTGTTTGACATTAACCTTATCAAAAATAAAAAGGAAATGCGAAAAAAGGAATTCGGCTTAATACTACCTGTTATTATGTGCTTTAAAATATATGGCAACCAAAAAATCGTATAGATTTTGTAAAAGGTCTCAGATTTCAAACTGAGCAGCAGAAGCGATAAAACGGGGTTTCTCTTAAGTATGCCAAAAATTATTGTTAAATGAGGGTTTGAGGGCGTGGTAAATCGTGGATTGACAATATTGCCAAACTTATCCATCCCATAATTTTTTCTTTTGGGTTTTATAGGTTGCAGATATTTTCCAATTAAACGGCATCTTCTGACAGCCCTTAAGAAGTTAAAAACTGATGTCGATTTAAGCGATCTTAAAAATTTATCAAATGCAAAGGTTTATCAGACAAATTCTTAAAGGCTTTAACTTTTTAATCTTTTTCTTTCATGTTATAAATACGAGATCCTGCAACCAATCAACGGCCCATTGTTGGTGGGACACGAAATTCGGTGCGGCCGAATATAGCGTTTCTATTTGTTTTGTTTTTATTTTGTACGAAATGCTTCAACGGTTATTAGGGTCGATTTTAAATTATTTACTTTTTATTTCTTATAATTAATAATGTCTTCTTATTGTTTTCATTATTTTTTTTACTTATTTAAGGCTGATTAGTACTTTTCATTAATAAAATATTTTGTTTTTGTAATTCAAAATTTAAGTTTTTTCTTAATAAATGCTTAATTTTATGCTAATATAGTGTTAAGTCACGACAATCTGCTTACGAATTTTAATTTGCAAATTAGTTTACGAAGAATTTTAGTTTTTTTTCAATTCATTCATTACTGCCAATGTAGAAATAATACTTGTTAACATTTAAATTTAATGAAAAATATGTATATTTTTGCTCGCATTTACATTATCTAACGTATTATTGTTAAGTAAATGTGTAGATTAAATAAAAACTTTTTTTTTGCACATGTTAATTTTCTATTGAAACTATTGATTATATTTGCTAATTCATGTTTATTAAAAACAGGTGAGAGCGCTATATCCGGCTGTGCTGAATCTTTAATAACTTTTGACCTTTTTTTCCACCCAGTCATCTAATTGAGCTAAATTGTTTTTAAACCGTAAATTTGTTAATGAAATTTTTTTGTTGCGGCCTGCTTAAAGTCAATATTTATTATATTTAGTGTTTGAAATAAAAAAAACTTTATTAAATTTGTCCGTTTGTGTGCGGTTGCTAATCCTTGTGCTCCTTTTTATTTAACAAATTTTTTTATATAAAGTAAAGATATCAAAATAGAATTATCTTGTAGCAGTCATGATGTTGAGAACTGTTACAGTTTCCCAGATATATTGCATATTTTAAAAATGTTTCTTTTATAAGGGGACTGCCGCTCCCCTTGTTATTATGAGTTTGCCATAACATTTGTAATTTTTATAATATCTATTTGGGACCCAAAAAAGTATATATATTCTAGATCCTTTTAAATATGGAACTTGATTAAGCCATGGTTGTCTGTTAGTCTGGGGAAATCAAGTTTGCGGAAAAGAGGGAAAGCGTTATGGTGTTAGCAAAATCGGTGAACCGCGGACCGAGGAGATAAGCAAAGTCCTAAAATAACCACATTTTTAGGACAAAATCTATGCATATACATATCTCCATATATCTTATAAATTATAGCCACTGTTGCCACCAAACTTCGCACATATACTTAAAAAACGGCGGCCCAACTTGGGATTTTTTTTATATAGAAGCAGAGGAAGTGGTATTTCCCTTACAATTGCTCAAATTTTGTAATACATATTAATATATAACAGCTTTTGAGACAAATTTCCTAGAAAACAGAATTGTGCAACAATCCCTACATGGGGGTGGGGTGGGAGGGGGGAATTAGTTGAATATAACAAGGGGGAGGGGCAGCCCCCAAAAAAATTAACAATTTTTATGAAGGTTTTTAAACGAAATATCCCTAAAACTGTTAAAGCTATCGACCTAAAACATTCTACAAGGTATTTCTATTATGATTGTCTTTATGTAAAAGAAAATTTGTTGGACTGGAACATCACACATACAAACGTTAAAATTTTGTAAAGTTTCTCTAAGATAGCTATCGACTTCAAATCAGACATAAAGTAATTTTATTATAATATTTGCGGTTTGAAAACAACTTGGCTTGATCAGATGGCTGGGTATACAAGTAGCCAATGTGAAGGGTATATACGATTCAGCACAGCTTAACATAACGCTATTCTTTGCTTTTCGTTATATTGATGTTATTTTACAATTACTTTGTAGTAAATCTGACGTTGTCAACTGTAATAGTTTTAGGGATCTAGCATATCAAAAATTCATCAATCACTCTTCTTGCTCCCATCGATATCATTTTTTTTTTTCCAAAAGTCGATAGCTGTAATAATTCCCCAAATTTAGCGCATGAAATTTTTTTAAAATCTATGCAATTAGGGAGGACACTACTTTCCTATCTACTATCTAGAAATAAATTTCTCCCAATTTAGCTTGCCATCACCAAAGTTTTTTGGTAACAGTAGCCAGATTTACTGAGATATATAGGAATATGTGCATTAGTTTTGCCCTTAAAAAATGGGGGGTTTCCGGTTTTGTTTTATGTTTACGTCTCGGTCCGTAGGTAACTGATCTGGTTGATGCTGAATAATGGTCTGCCTAAAAATACTTCTGATAGTTTGACGGAAAAACGTGGTCCGACGGATTTAACTTGGCTTCGGAGACCTACTTTACACGAACGGACAGGTGGACATGGATAAAACGAACTCTATATCTAAAATGATTTAGAACGGGGTACACTCATACAGTTGATATCAAGAGCCCAGCTGATTATAATAAATTTGACATTCACATTTACAAATATTTTATTTTGTATGAAGTTTTTAATGTTTTTGACATTCACACTTCCAAACAGGGCACACTAAACCAGGTAATATTAAGAGCCCAGCTAAATAAAATCAATTTGACATTTTTACGATATAAGAATTTAATTTTATATGAAATTTTTAATTTTTCTGACATTCTACCGTTCAAGCATAAAAAAACGCGGAGGGCGAATATTTTGAATTCGCTTTAATATTACCTGGGTACACTTTAGTGTATCCAGAATTTATACTTACAGAGTCGCAAAGGAATATTGTAAGAATTATAAACGGAATGACAAACTGATATATAACAATATATGAAAGGCATACATATGTATACTCATTGATGGTAAAAGGCACTGCTAATAAGTAGGTTAAATAATTTTGAGATGGAAATTTTTTGTGAAGTTATTAAAGCTTTGTAAGCATATAAACAAATTTTAGATTTTTTGGATTAACGCTCTGCAATTTTGGACACATGTTGAATTATTGGCACGTATTAGCATTTCTATTACAACAAAAATAATTTTATTAAGGTAGCGTATAATTTTAGTTTTTAAATGTGTATATCGCTTATTTTACTCTTTAATCAAAATTGTTTGAATTTTTCCAAAATGGCAATTAGGTATGAAAAATATAAAGTACTAAAAAAATATAATAAAAAATTCAAAACAAATATTTGACAAAAAAAAGTTATTTATGAGATATGTATGTATATACATAATTTTTTTATGTCCGTCCAAAAGATAAAAAATATAAAGTAATGTTTAAAAAATTCGTTATTGGTAACAGTTTTTTTTTCAAAAAACTAAACCCCTTGATTTATAAGTAATTTATAATATATTAAGGTACGCTTAAATTGTATTGTAAGTAAATAGAAATTAGTACCATCCTACTATTCTGTTAGCACAAACAAATACAAATATTAATTATTTTCTCACATGTATTTGAATATAGTGATTAAAAGAGTAATTTTTCTATATTTTTTAAAATGTATTTATTAAAAGTCCAAAGTTAACAAATCTTTAATCAGCTGACACTGAATAGAGTTTGTGTTGAAAAATTATTAAAGGTTGTATTTTAATTAAGAAAAAAATTAAAATGTATGTATGTATGATAAGTATGATTTTTTGTTTGTATATTTAAATAAAAAAAATATTTTTCAATTATTATAGTTATTAAAAACAAACTTAATAAGTTTCCTAAGAAATATTCGAATTCGTTTAATTTATACTAATTCTCTTAAATGTTGTTGTTGTTGTTTTTTCACATCGCCTGAATATTAATGACATGCACATGAATAATTTTGAAATTATTAAACAAAACTGCTAAATTTAATCATAAATATTGAATTGTATTTATGCACAAATATTAACTTTCAATAAACACTCACCATCATTGATCGCCATGATAATAATTTTTTTTCCAATTTATCTGTGAACATTTATTTATTATCATTCTTCATTCAATGCAAATAATTAGCAACTTTCAAATATGTTTTTTTTTTATGAATAATGTATTAAAGTTTACAATTTAACATAAACGGAGTAAATATGTATGTATTTGTTAAAGGGACAGATCGAAAAGTTATTGCAATATAGCATCGCTGATCGCAAAATAAATTTTAATAAAAATATCAAATATAAATACATACAAACATATGTATGTGTGTATGTATTTATGTATTAGCTGTGCCGAGTCTGGTACATAATATGTACTACATATACCCTTCAAATGGTTCTTTTTGTATCTCAAGTAAACCGATAAGTATTTTTCAAAATGTAAACATAAAAATAAAATTACTTTGAGGCAGGCTTAATGCCGATAACTGTTATAGTTTCAGAAATGAAGATAACATTTTGAAAATTTTATAAAATTGGTCCGTCCCCTTGCTCCCATTAAACTATTTGTTTTATATAGGCATTATATTACAACGACTTTGTGGCAGGTTTGTAGTGGGTAGCTGTAATAGCCTTTGTGATTTAGCGTATTAAAAGCTACCTTTTTTAAATTTTTAGAATAGCGAGTTCATAAATCTGTAATTAGGGACTATTGACTCTTATAGAGGTCAAAAGTCAACAGTGGTCAAAAAGTACTTTTTTTAATTTTTGGTACTTTTTTACATTTATAGAGATCAGACGTCAACAGAGGAAACATTTTTTTTTAAATTATTACAGATTATTAGTTCAGAACAATGATGACCATGTTGGTTCCTGGAACTTTAACACTAACCGGGGTGTACACGTACAAAACATGAGTACTAAAGAAAGCTTAAAAAATTAAAGGAAACACACAAAAACGTTTCTCAGTTCTGAACAACAACGACATATATCCCTGTAAGTTATGTGCTCCCGTCGGCCACCAATGGCCTTAAAATATTAAATTACGGAGTTTTTATCCGTATGAAAATCAAAAGTCAAATAAGTGGACAAAAAGTAAAAAGGAAAGTATGTTTTTAAGCGAATAATAGTGAGTAGACACTGAACGCACATGATTTCTGCTTGCAATGGCCACTTAAAGGCTGTGACGGGTGTAACCTTACAAATTTGACATTTAGAGAATTTTGATTTCAGATCAATTTGTTAAAAATATATTTTGGGAAGGGTGTATTATTTATGATTTTGGCAGTAGTTTAAAGTATTTTTTGTTGTATTTGATATTTTAATTCTACAAAAAACTATTTTTTCTTAAGGAAAAACCTTTTAGAAAATACTGCGGGTGTGAAATTTTCATCAAAACTTAAAAAATTAAATCGGGTTATTCCGTTTGTTCATGCAATTTATTTATATTTTAATCACTTTCATTCGCTTAAAGACGTAAATTAATTGATTTTTTTAAAAAGAAGAAAGGGATTTTCCCCATGTTGGGAATTTTTGCCTTTTTGAAGCTTATGAGTCATAAGTATGAAAATAACATGTTCAATATAAAAATTCCGACTAAGTGGGCAAAACCTTAGCTCCGAAAAGTCCTCTTTCTTGCTGTGAGAAATATGGTTCTTATTGAATAACCAAAATAAATTTAACAGTAAAAACCCCGTCTTAGAATGAAGTTTACTGAAATGCAAACGAAATCGTCTTGTTCGTTAAGGATTTGATCTGGAAACCAGAGAAGCAAGCCGTAACGGCGAGACTGGTGACTAGATTGGCCTTTCTACGCCAATGCTGGCGGGAATCGAATACGCGACCCAGACTGGTAGACTTGCGCACTTACTCTCTAGTCTACCAGGGCACCCAATTTTTAAGGTTAGAGACATAAAAAATTTATTTTTTTTTACCAAAAGCGTTTAACAACAATTTAAACAATTATTCGTAAGAGTTAAGATTATGTATTTTAATACAATAGCTAATAGCCATGAAAAATATTTTGTTATAACACCACGTCTCCATTAGCCGAATTCAGGTGCGTGTTCGTCATGTGCTATCATGTGCAGCCATTGATGGACAAACTTTTGACTGAGCAAGCAACCTTGTTTGCCATTGCATGTTCTTTTTTTTTTGTACGACATTTAAAAATAACAATAATTTACATTGAAAATGAAAGATGAGGATTTTGCCCACCCACTATTTTGGTTTCCTTTAAGCATGTAAAAACCTTCAGCCGCCGCCGATTTTTATTGATCGTCTCTCTTCTTGCTGAAAACTGGCTTAGGAAATGATTGGGGGTTTTCACACAAGACTAATTGTGCTGGCATAAAGTCGCAGTTTGTAGGCTTTTTCGGTAAAGAGAGTGGTTTTTGGTTGGCACAATTTTTCAACCAGCTTCAACCCCGCACAAGCAGAACAAACCTAACACATACGCACGTGGCAAACGTGAAATAAACAAAGAAACTACTAACACACACAAAGCTGTGCATACGTGCACAATTTTATGCCAGCATAATTAGTATAGTGTAAATACGAAAGAACAAAAGTTGTGCGAATTAAAAATTAGTCTTGTCTGAAAACCCCCAATCTGATGAATTTTGGGTTCTGACTGCTCTTGATTAAGCTTGCGACATGTATGTATGTATGTATGTATGTATGTATGTATGCAGGTGCTGATCTCGCTCATATTTTATGCAAGTTTTTGAACACAAAAACTTAATCAAACAAAAATAGAGCAGATAATGCGAAACATTTTTTAACAAAAACTAAAACATCATAAGTCATCCACATTAATGTATTTTATATAAACCGTAGACTTCATTTTTTTTTTGTTGAATTAAAATTAAAAACCGTTGTTTTGATTTTTTTAATTTTCTCCCAATACTTGCAATAGCATTTGCATATTTTTTAAAGTCTGTAATTTACGCTGATGTCTTGTCAAAAAAAGAAGAATAAAAAAATTTACCAACTTTGGTAAATAGTGTTAAAAATTTATTGGCGTCATATCAAAAATCATTTTGTTTACGACAACTATTATGTTTATTTTGTTGAAATATATTTTTCATTTTAGTTTATTTGTTTGGATTTTGTTTACAAATGATTCAATTAATCCTTCACCCCAAATGTGTTTAACTAATAATTTATTACAACAATATAGTACAAACAGCATTTCCATAATGTCAATTAACATACATACATCTATATGTACATCCATACATACGAACAAACATAGTATATTTGTATATGAATATGTAAGTATGTTTGTATGTAAACATTTTTCTTATATTTCAACTGATATGTATGTTTACATGTGAATTTAATTAAATGAAGAAGATACCTAAAACAATTTATGCGTTTTTATTATTTTATTTCATTAATTTTATTATTTTTTAATTGAGTGTAAATCAAATAATAATGGAAAAAATGATGTTTGAATCAAAAAAATATATTAAGAAAATTCAAAACAAGCAACCAGACTATGGACTCGTTATTAAGTATGCATTAAGTATCTACATTTATATGTAAGTATGTATGTAGTTACCAATCTACGTAAATCAGTTGGCCTGACTGACAGTCAGTTGGGGTGTCATGCAACCCGGCAAGTTTGCAGTCAGTTAGCAAAAATAAGTGAGTAATATTAAGTCTCTGTACATATTTACATACATATATATGTTGTTATGAATATGTATTTAATTGTTTATCTGTTTGTCTACCTGTTTATTTAACCGATTTTATATTTGTATGTAAATATGTATGTATATAGATTTGTATCACTGGGTCGTAGAGATCACATTTAACTCTGTTTTAAAAAAAAAAAATCACAAAAACTACCTAATGTTGTTGGTGGACTTTGTTGTTATTTTCCTTATTTACTTTATTTCCACAAATGAATTTTTTACGAGTACTTCCTTCAAGTTAAATATGAACTCATATATCTAAACAGAGCTAAGCTGAGCAAGATTGAGCTGTACTGAGATGTATTGGGCTTTAAATTATTTTGGTTAAAGTATGAGGCCAGCTTAATAATATAAAAGGTTTAGTGGATTCATTGCTGAAGTTAGTCGTTTGTCTACAGCTTTTAACTAAACATATCTTGTCTTCGTTTAAAATCAAACAAACTTACTTGTAAGTGTTTGAAAAAGCTTTTAAAAAAACCATATTATCGAAATTTAAAAAAAGTTCAATAATTGCAAATATAATAAAAGCAAAAACAATACATCCTAACTATATCAAATGCCTGATAATATAAAATTATTATGAATTTTTTTTTAACTAAATTAAAAAAAAAAAACAAACAACCTAAATGTATCGAAGATCAAAAGCGGCGCTTAGATTATACCCCAAATTCTCTGATCTGTCAAAAAATTCAGATTCTAAAGTGTAAACAAATTTTAACGTAAATCCAATTGCAAATAATGACAGTCCACCTGATTTATCATTTTATTACGGTTTTCCAAAAATTTTGAATGCCAATTATATCAGGGTTGAATTTTAAAATGTAACGAACAACAAAAAAACGTTAAAGCAGCTGTTTTTAGCTAAATGCATTTGATTTGCATCCGTTGAACTAAACTCAAAGGAGTTTGAGAATTTTTTTTTACAAGCGCAACATTTTATTGGACGTTTTTTTGGTTTGAAAATCAACAGAACTGGTTGTAATCGTAATACAAATTTCATATTACAACTAAAGTAAAGTCTAGTTGTAAATCATAAAATCAGATAAAAATTCCTTTAATCTAAACACCGCTTAAATAAATGCGTTTTGTGGTTGTTATTACTGTTCTGTTGTGCACTTAAAATTAACTCGTTTTTATTGAATATTTATTTTTTGATTTTGCAATATACAAAGTTAAAAAGTTGATTTTGTGTTTTTTTTTTGTTTGTAGAGCAAAAATGAAACTCGCCATTGCTGTTGTTGCTTTGATGGCCATCGTCGCCGTATCAGCTGAAGAAACATACACCACTAAATTCGACAACATCGATGTTGATGAGATTTTAAAATCCGATCGTTTGTTCACCAACTACTACAAGTGCTTAATCGATGAAGGCAAATGTACTCCCGATGGCCGTGAATTAAAAAAGACTCTACCTGATGCCCTCCAAACTGCATGCAAAAAGTGCACTGAAAAACAACGAGAAACTTCTGATAAAGTTATTCGTTTCATTATTGATAACAAACCTGAGGAATGGAAGGTCTTGCAACAAAAGTTCGATCCCGATAATATCTACTACAACAAATACAAGGGTGAGGCTACCGCTCGTGGCATCAAAATCTAAATTAAATATGAAATCGATTTAGAAAAAAAAACTGTCAACCTTTAAAGTCAAATTCGACCACAATACTCACTAGAAACAGATGAACAAGTCTTATGTAGATGTAAAGTTCTAGCACTAAACCTGTTTAAAATGACTTTAAAGTGAAATTTTGTATATAAAAATCGTCTTGTAATATATATTTGTATATTTTTTGTATTATTTGTTAACCATTATGGACCCCTTGTAAATTAAAAAAAAAAAAACAAGAAAAAATACCAAAAGGATGCACATTTTAGTTTGTAGTTTTTTATTTAAATAAAAATTCATTGGCTGTTACAATAAAGCATTTTAAAATAAAAATCGAACCAGATTGTTTTATTTGGATTATTTGACGAATTCAGTAACCATTTTGAACAAGATTTGCTGGTAAAATTTGTTTGATATGATTGACATTTTGAAAGTGTGAAATTGCTGAATAGTTTCAGTTTATTATTTTTTGTGATAATATAAGATGTATTTATTAAAAAAACAAAAAAATGGACCTGCCTACGTGAAACCTTTAAGGGCATTTTTTAACAAGTTTTATATTACCATAAAATACCTACAAATCGTTACCTTAATATAAAAACGTCCTAACTCGCATTTTTAAGTCAAGATCATTTATTGAAATAAACGATAATCTGGACTTTTAAAAAACTACAAGTTAGGGCCTTTCTATATTAAGGTAACGATATATAATTTAAATGTGATAATTAATTCTAAACAACTTTTAAGGCTTTTAAACTTTAAGGCAAAACAATTTTGTCAACAACCTTAGAGATGGTAATTCAAAAACAAGTGTCAACAATAAAATTTCAAATAAAGTCAATTAAATTTTAACGCACGTAAATGTAGATTAAACCCGATTTTTTTAATATAAATACGCAATTTAAATTACAAAATTTTAAATTAAATCGTTCCGGTTTAAAACACATAAAATTACGTACTCAAAAATATTCCAAGATTTTTTAAATGACTAGAAAATGAAAGTTTTTCTCTAGAACATTAAAGTATGTAATTTGATGTTTTTTTTTAATTGTACAGTGAAGCTGATTGGACAATCGAAACGCAGATTTTGAACTTACTTTAATATAAACATAAGTATGTACATATATACGTATATAAAAATATAAAGAAAACAATATATAAAAGAATTGTGGTTTAATAACATTACCCGCGGGAATGTTGGGTTGTTGCACTTAAGTTGCTACAGTGGGTTCAAACAGTAAATAGAGACCCGTTATTATTTGCAAGCGTCAGCTGATTTTGTATGTACATACATACATGGTATTAGCTTTATACCATTAGTTAATACTTTTCAGGTTGTTAAAGATTTTCTCTAACAAAATATTTAACAAAATCTTTCCGGCGAAGTTCAATTACCTTTTAATGAATAGAGGTACCTTAGTTTGTAGTAAATTATTCAATAAACCTTATTGGGAAAATTAATCATTTGAAAATCCAAGAAAATAAAAAAAACGCATAATGTTAAGGGCAGGGACCAGTGTTGCCATAAGATGAAATTACGAAAGAGCTAAAAGCTTAAAAGCCAAGTACTAAATTGTTCGTGTTCTATAAGTAACACACATGAGTGCTAGATTTTTGGAAAACACTTTATACTTTTAGTGATTTTTTGTTATAATTTTATGGCTTAATGTTTAAAATTTTATGGTTATTTTACATAAAACTGAATTAATTTGATGTTAAACAGCAAGATAAATTTTTCCGAAACTTTTTGTTTTACAGTAAAGTTGTAAAAAAAAATAAAAACTAAAATTAGTTTAATGCTCTGTGATTTTCGCTGTTTTCATTTAAGACAATAAGTTCAATCAACTTTGTTCTTACTTACAAAAAAGAAATTCCGTTTGTCTTTCTAAATAAAATTTAACTTATATAAGTGATGCTGGCACTACTACTGTTTAAATAGGTTGATGATGATCACCCATACTTGGATGCTGACACTACTACTGTTCAAATAGGGCTGATGATGGCAACCCATACTTGGTTTCGAAAATGCATTCTACTTTAATGATGTTAATGACGTAAAGCTACATATATACATACATACATTTACGAAATTTTTTGAAGATAGAGTAATATTCGACTCAGTTACAGCTCATAATGCTTATTTTAGAAGGACACTTGTGTAGGAGCTATATGAAAAAATGGAGCGGTTAATCATTACAAACAACAGGCTTCGTGCCAGTGCCAAATTTGATCAAAATATCATTAAAATTTCGAACTGCATTTTGGTTACAAAAATACATGGACACCCAGCCGGATGGACGGACGGACGGATGGACATGCTTAAGCCGATTTAGGAAGTGAATCTGAGTCTACTTAAAGGTGGGTCATAGGCTTTATGCCCCTAGTATATGGTGAGGGTATAAAAAAGAAAAATTTTGTCAAAATTATTTATTTCACAAATACTTGTAAGTTATTTTCAAGTATACGAGTAGAGAACTTTAATGAAATTTGTAAACAACAACTCCGGATTATTTTTGGTGTAATTATATTAAAAATTTATGAAAATTTAGTTAATTTTGGGAATTTCTGCAAGATGATTATCTGGTTTGTGAATTTAGATGAACTTTTTTGTTAATATAAATGAATATCTTGCTGCAGGAATTGTAAATTGATATGCAACTGTTTTAAGCTGCATTTCCAGTTGATTATACTTAAATATTTTTTTGAGTGTATCCCTTTTCAGGTGATAAAGATTAAGTAACATATTTTTAAGCGTTTTTATTCAACACGATGTTTTACAGGGAGTTAAAAAGAATTCATGCTTTTAATTATCCGATTCCTATAATATTACAAAAAAGTTACAATTATCCGTGCTGGGGCCAAATCGTCGCATTCGATTCGAATCGAAATTAAAAAATTCTCATTAGAATTCCTATACTCAAAGCATTGACAACTCGATCGATCGAATGAAATTTCGATTCGAATCGAATGCGACGATTTGGCCACTGAATATTATTTAATATGTTTCTTTATTTACTTCAATTCTTTTTACACATTTTATGAAACCAAAAAAATCTTTAACTTACATTTTGCATTAAAAAACTTAAACATCAGGGGTCAAACCGTCGCATTCTGTTCGAATCGAAATTTTCTCGATCATTGTCAGTGCTTTTAATATAGGAATTCTAATTAGAATTCAATTTCGATTCGAATTGAATGCGGCGATTTGACCCCAGCTTTTTATTCTGTTTGTGTAAAAAATGGCCTTTATTTTTCTTTATATCTAGAAAAGTTTAAAAAAAAACAAGAGAAAATATTCGGAATTAAAATTAAAAGAAATTAAAAATGAAAAATATTTAAATGAATGTTTTGTAGAAAAAGTTGTCATTATCGTTAAAATATGAAATAACAGTGATTAAATCAGCATGATAATGCAGATTCTTTTATCTACTTAAATCTAACTATAAAGTAAATGTTTTTAAAACTAATAGTTTTTTTAATATACAACACACACGCATGTTTGTTAGTTATGTTGCACCAAAGAATATTTAAAAAAATATAAATTAAATATTCATGTTCTTTGGTTACACGTACAATTCATACAATGAACGTATGTGTTACTTTTCTTAAAATATTTCTGGAAATTTGTATTTTTTAAAGTTGTTTCTGTTATTTTTTTTTTGCATTTTATTAAGTCTTACAAATCATGATTGAGGCTGTGACAAACTAACTGATGACAAATGTATACTGTGTAAGGCACGTAACTCAGCATTTAGGATTTTTTCATTTTGCATTAGATATTCTTCACGTTTACGAGCCAAATAGTAAAAGCCAGCTACTATTAGGGCAAATGTTACCAAACACATCAACAGTGTTCCATATTTGAGCGTATACTGGATAAGATTAAGACCAAACGTACTGGCATATAACGTATCGATTACGTCCTCCGTGAAATCTCCCGAAGTGATTTCAATCCATATCAAGGGCAAAATCATACCATGATCGAGACGTTTTAATTTATCTACAAATAAATCGTTTAAAAAACAAAATAAATTATTAGTTATGAATTAAACTAATGTTTACATAAAATCAAAGTACAAGTATACACTCAATGTACATTGATTAAGGTAAAAGCAACTGATCAGCTGATTTTTATTTCAGCCATATTTTTTCTACAAAGCTTGGAAAATTTTTTATGTTAAATTATTGTTAAGTATGCTGTGTGACAACTTAGCTAGAATTTAGCAACAACAAAATACATGATAATTTTTACAGAAAAGTTGTTGCTTTAGGGACGGGGTCACCTTATTATTCCACCATGAGTATACTTGTACGTATACGTAATACACCCAGAAAATTATTACAGTAATTTACTGTAAGTTCTTTAAGAAGTATAAGTTATTTTTAAATAAGGAAACCGTTAAAATGTATTTAACTGAATTTTTCAATTAGTTTTGAAATTTATTCACAAAAACGACTAAGAAAAAAACTGATTTTCCATTGCAGTTAATTTTTTAGTTAATTTTTAAGAAAAAGTTACGACTACCATGTCAGACATGAACAAAATAACATTTAACTCTGTTAGTATATTTTTCTGAAAATTTTTTAACACTTAAGTTGTAAAAATAACCACAAAATTAGTTATATGCTTTGTACTTTTCGTCGTTTTGTTATAGGATAATAAGTTTAATAAACTTTGCTCTAGCTTACAAAGAAGAAATTCCGTTTGCTTTTTTTAATAACATGTAAGTTAAATAGGTGATATTAAAAGCCAAAAATACTAGCACCGTTTAAAGGGTACTGGGGCCAAACTACGGACTTGTGATAGAGTTAAATTGTTCGTAATACTTGGTTTTTAAAATTACCACTTTCGATATCGAGTAAGAGCCATCGTCATTTCTGATTATAGCCTTCAATAACGAGTGCGCTATTGAGTGATCGTTAACGAAAAGTTCTTCGTATGATAAATAACGTTCAAAACTTGTTTTTAATTGAAATAATCGAGAGTAGAAGAAGACAAATTGTAAGGTTTTTTGCTAAAAATTAACCCGCTACTTCGCAAGTGTAGTTTTTAATATCAACTTAAACTAAGTACTTAATCCGAAATTGTACTATTAGCATAAAGGAGTAAAACTTGTATGATTTTCTAGACATCGATAATCCAGAATCTATAGTTTTCTATTTTTATGACTTCCCACTTAAAGCTGGGGCCAATCGCCTTTAATATCATATACAAAGCACTTTTTGACCATTTTACTCACTTTCGACCTTCTTGTTTGTGGACTTAAAATCAAAAAAAATTTAAAAAAGTACCAAAAATGTTTCAAAGTGCTTTTTAAGCAACTAATTGATTTTCAAGCTCAATTTATAGTGATATATAATATTTGCCACCTACATTTAGAGGCCTGTAGGCCATCTGTGAATCCCTTTGGAAAAGAAGAAAAGAGCAGCAAGAAAAACAAACAAGAAACTGTAAAAAGAATGCTAAAAGGAAAACGCTGTAAGCAAAAAGACTCGAAGAAGTCAGTGTTCGTCAAATCACGCGCAGGGGCCAAAACCCTTGTAGAAGCTACCTATTTACTAAGCCACCCAACTTCATGGACAAATCCTTTAATATTAATTAGCTAACAACTAAAATCACACCAAACTCATCAAAGAAGTGGCCACCAGCCAGCTCGGTCGACGCATCTGCAGCCTTCAGCAGTGGCAAACAAAGTGGTTTATATTATAGAAATGATTTCCCATTTACTGGTCATATACCTCATGTGGGCAGTGCCCTGTGAGGGTCACTATTATACATCTTTGAACTCCCTGCTCTCTTTGAACAGCTAGTTAGCACCTTTCCTATTAAACCCGACTCACAGACCCCATAGCGCATCAAACTTCTAAAAAA